>CM056172.1:18817025-19433888 GCA_029691765.1 Entomobrya proxima
TGACACTGACCGTTGGGAGAGCACTTCCTTATATACCCAGAATTTTCCCCATTTTCCTTCCCAACCAATCACTGTTCAGCTCTAATTACAATTAACATATTTCCTTAGCAATTAACAGATTACTGCACGTGAGCGTAACGTTCCCCAACAACCTCAGAGCAGTAGTCTCAATACCCCAAACTACGACAGCAGGCTCTTCCCAAAAATATTATTAATCCCAGACCTCTTATATACTACAACACTAACATATGCATTTACTTTGTTAATTCGTATTTAAGTATGCAAATGCATTTACAATATTATCATTTCAATACAATGACAGAATACCCGACCCCACATACTCTACAACAGACCCCTCCCAGTGATTCTGTCCCCAGAATCACTCTCCTGATTCCAGTCTGGTATGCGGTACAAATTTGCCACTGGTCTTTTGATGATCCCAGCCGTGGTCTTGACGTCAACTACACGTACTCGCTTGTCCTTTCCTGGATAAACGGCCACCACGACTCCCTTTATCCACTGATTCCTGAGTTGATTAGGATCAGGTATAAACACAAGCTCACCTAGAACGATGTCAGGGCTGTCACGGTTCCATTTTGCACGCAAAGCCAAAGATGGCAGGTACTCCTTGAGCCAGCGGCTCCAGAAATGATTTGCCAAAACTTGTGCATGCCTCCATCGTTTTCTTAATGACAGGTCCCCATCATCAAACATTCCCGGTGGTTGCTTTATCCCAGTTGTCCCAATCAGGAAGCAGTTTGGAGTTATCGCTTCCGAGTCATCCTTGTCTGTAGACACAGTGGTTATTGGCCTGCTATTCACAGATGCCTCCGCTTCCGCTAAAACCGTCAGTAAAACTTGGTCTGTCAAACTCCTATTCTTGAGTATAGTCGTCATTGCGGTCTTCACCGATCTCACTAGTCGCTCCCAAGCCCCTCCCATGTGTGGTGCTCCTGGTGGAATGAAATTCCACTTGATCCCCTGATTCGTCATCTCGTCCTTGATCCTCCTGGTGTCCACCTCCTTCAGCGCATTCTTCAGTTCCCGGTCTGCTCCTCGGAAGTTCGTCCCGTTGTCACTCCATAGTTCTTCTGGTTCTCCTCTTCGGCTGATAAAACGACGCAGTGCCATCAAGAAGTCGTCAGTTGAAAGCGAATGAGCTACCTCCAAATGTACTGCACGTGTGCTTAGACATGTAAAGAGTACTCCGTACCTTTTATCATGCTTTCTTCCAACTGTGACGTCCAGTGGTCCGAAATAATCCACTCCAGTGAATGTAAATGGCCGACTCGGCTGAGTCACGCGAACTCCAGGTAAAGCCGCCATCTGAGGAGGAATCTGCTTTGCACTGTCCATCCGACATTGCAAACACTCCTTTGCGGCCTTCTTGACCGGCCCTTTTCCTCCAAGTATCCAATAGCGTTGTCTTAGCTCATTGAAGATCTTTTCTATCCCGTAATGTCCAAAAATGTGGTGATACCAAAAAACTAGCAACTTTGTCCATGGATGTGATGGATCCAGAATCGGTGGGTACTTGGCATGAGTAGGAAGATTTGGTGAGTTAACTAACCTGGTGTTCACGCAAATAACACCGTCCTTCATTGTGGGCGATAATCCATAGAGCTTTGACGATTTTCCTATTTGTCTTCCTTCCTTCAAATCCACCAGTTCCTCTTCAAAGCATTCCTCCTGAACCTTCTGTACCCACAAAATAGTCGCCTTTCTGATCTCCACTACTGACAAACATCCAGTCTTTTTCTCGGCTTCTCCACGAATTGCTAAAGAATGGTTGACGACACGAAGTATCCAAGCGGTAGTTCGTGTTAGTTTCATCCAACTGCTAAACCTTTCCACCTTAGGCATTACGTCGTCTTCCACTAATAACAAGCAATGTTCTTTTCTCAGTTCCAATTCTTTTGCAGATGCGCCATCCAGCAACTTTTCAACTTCCACTGGCCACTGACTCTCAGGTTCCCACAGAAAGCCTGGTCCACAAAACCATCTTGACTCTGGCGTTAAGTCAGCTGCAGAACTGTCCCTTGTAGCGTCGTCAGCCACGTTGTCTGCTGTAGGTACCCACCTCCAGTCTCTCTTGTCGGTGAGTTCCAAGATTTCTCCCATCCGATGTGCAATGTAGGTTTTAAACCTTCCAGGATCTTCTGCTCGAATCCAGCAAAGTACATTTCTGGAATCACTCCATAAAACTGTACGGCTTATCGGTAGATCCAAATTCTTCCTGATGAATACTGCCATCCTAGCTCCTATCAGTGCGGCTTCCATCTCCAACCGTGGAATGGATACGACTTTCACTGGGGCAACGCGAGCTTTGGCCATAACAATATTCACGTTTACCCGACCCCTCCCAGTGCACCGCAGGTATGCCACACAGGAAAAAGCTTGCTGACTGGCATCACACATCACATGTAGCTGTACATCCTCACTATCCGATATCAAAGGCGCAAAGCACCTCGGTATCTCCACTTCAGAGATCTTAACCACTTGATTCAAAAAATTCTTCCACTTTGGCTCCTGTTCAGACTTCAACCGTTCATCCCAATTCGTGTCGTTTCTCCAGATGTCTTGCATCAGCATCCTTCCACGAACCGTCAAGTGAGCAATAAAGCCAAGTGGATCAAAAAGACTCATGATAAGTCTAAGAAACTCCCGTTTCGTGGGCAGTTTCTTTCCTTCCAGAACACCAGCATCTATGTTCCGGAACACAGTCTTGAACTTGAAGCTGTCCGACTTCGGATCCCAGAACAACCCCAGTACACGCTCAAGCTTATCTTCAGCTTTCAGTTGTAGTGTCTCCTCCACATTTTGGTCGGTAGGAGATACGACTTTCAGAACATCTTGGTCGTTCGAAAGCCATCCACGAATTTCAAATCCACCGCGGCGATGAATTTCTCGTACTTGCATAATTTTCTGGATAGCAGCTTCGGTGGTACTGCAACTGTCCAAATAGTCATCAACGTAATGGCGATTCAGAATGGCGTCCGCTGCTTCTGGGTACTCATCCTCAAACTCCTTTGCGTTTCTGTTCTTTATCCACTGCGCTTGATATGGAGAACTCACCGCCCCAAATATCATCACATCCATCTGGTATACATCCGGAGTTCGGCTCCGGTCCTTCCCCCTCCACAAGAAACGTAGTGCAGGCACGTCTTCTTGTCGAATTCTGACCCTATGAAACATGTCCCGGATATCCCCACTGAAGGCCACTTCCCATTGACGAAACTTTAGCAAGACGTTGATAAGCGGGCTCATAAGGTCAGGTCCTTGCAGCAAAGCATCATTCAAGCTGCTTCTATTAACTTTTGCGGCGCAATCGAATACAAACCTCAACTTTCCTGGTTTGTTCGGATTGGTAGTTCCAAAATGCGGGAGATACCACACACGTCCATTTTCTACAGCAATCTCCTCCGGTGACAACTTGCGACAGAACTCTTTGGCGATGTACTCGTCAATCTTGGCTTGGTACATCTCAGCATACTTATCATCTTTATCCATCTTCTTTTCAAGAATCCTCAATCTTGACATGGCGGCCTTCCAGCTTTCAGGTAACTCCAAGTCATCCGTCTTCCACAACATTCCAGTTTCCCAGCAATCCCCAACTCTCCGTGAGGTTTCCTCCATAAGTTGCTCCGCTCGTTCATTCTGCCTAGACTGTGGTAGCTTTTTGCAGTTTACAACACCGAGAGACTCCAGACGAAACTGCTCTTTCACTAACTCATGCAGTATGGCGTCTGGATCCACATTTTCCACCGCCATCATGGCAGAGGATTTTTCCACCGGACCTGGACGTCCGTTGGGACCAAACACTACCCACCCAAGGTAAGTCCAACTAGCAATTGGAGCATTCCTCGGTCCTTCCACGTTTTTCCTTCCTAGTGTCAAGTAGGAATGCGGCAACCCGATGACGATGACTGGTCGTTTTTGTAATACTTCGGGGTAAGGCACATTTTCCAAGTGACTCCACCTTTTCAAACTTTTGTAGGAGGACATCGGTTGAATTGGCAGCATCAAATTATTCTTTGTCCTCACGTTGTCAAGGGTGAACTCTTCCTTTTCATCAATTCCTCGAATGCACAGCGAAACATTTTTGGAATCCTCGTCTTGGTCTTCCTTGCCGCCTTGCCATTTCAGGTATAAGGGCTGGTCTGATTCCGAAAGTCGAAGCCATTCTGCTACGTCCGCCTCAATCATCGTCAGAGTTGATCCCGGGTCCAGGAAAGCATTGACAAGCATTTCCCTGCTCCCATTTCTCAAAATTACTGGAACAACTTTGATCAACACTTTTCCTAGTGGCGATGGCCCCTGAGCGATGACTCCAAAGGTATGCTTTTCGACTGTTGTTGCTGCTGCAGCTTCCTTCTTCTCTTTTGGATTATCTTCTTTCTTGAATTTAGCAGGTTCCTTGTTGTGGTCTTTTCTTATATCTTGATGAAGAAGTGGGTGGTGAAGGCCAGTACAGTTTCTTACATCACAGGCTACCGGTAATGGACACTTATAGGAGGAGTGTCCCTTGTCCAGACAGGTGAAACATATTCGCTGTTTCTTAACGTACGCCCACCTCTCATGTATTTTCATTTCCTTGAATTTTGGACAAAAGGCCAGCGAATGATCCTTGTCACATCCTAGTCCACAACGAAGATCAGTTACCGCCATGAAACATTCTTTCTTCTTCTTTTGCTGTTGAATTGCAGTATCACACATGAGAACTGCCGCTGAAGATACTTCATCCAAGAAGAGTGAAAGCTCCTTGAGATCCGTTGACTTCCCCGTTTTTATCACTTGCCTACTCCACTCCAGTTGCAGGCTATAAGGTAGCTTCTTCCGAAACTCCTCCACCAACTGTGGGTTGTTCAGATACAACGGAAGTTGTAGCGACTCCGCTGTAGCACACAAATTTTTGACACCGATTGCGAAGTCCACAAGAGATTGAAAATCCCCCTCCACTGGTGATGCCAAATTCCTCGCCCTTTCTATCATCCGCTTGATGATTTGCTCCGGGCGTCCAAAACGTTTCCTCAAAACATCTAAGATGTCACTCAAGTTAGCTGCAGATGAAAGCATGGACTGTACAGACTCCTTTGCTTTCCCCTTCAAGCACTTCTGCAGCCTAATAACATTCTCCTCATCGGAGAATCCACACAGTTCGGTCGACCTTCTAAAACGCGCTTCGAAGGTTGGCCACTCTTCCGGTTCCCCATGGAAATCTGGAAGATCCTTAGCTCCGGTCTGTCTTGCCACGAAAACCTTCATGTCATCGTTGGGTCGAACAGCCTGGATCGCTCCATTTATTGCACTAGCGATTGAATTCGCCATCTTCTTGAAACTATCAGGTTCTTCTGTGCTCGTAATCCTTAGCTCATCATCGTTTTGGGCATTGAAGGAAGTTCTGGAAAAGGTGCGGATTGGTGCATTTGCCGATTGGGCCCTTGGCAAATAACCATCCGTTTGCTGTTGAAATATCCCATTCCGAACGCTGTTAGCTTGATGCTCAGCCCATGCGTGTACGTCTACTCCGCCTGATGAATTACTTTGGACGTTTGAGCGTCTTTCTTCCTCGTCTTCTTCGTTTTCTTCTTCGATGATTTCTGACCTTAATAATATTAGGCGCCTCTGGTCAGCTAACCTTTCAGCTTCAAGATTCAACTGTCTTTCTTGATCACGAATCTGTATCAGTTCTTCCTCTACTGCTAATTGTTGTCGTAATCTTGAAGATCGGCTTGATCTTCTTGATCCTGCAGCGCCGTTGTTACGATGTGGACGGTTCATGGCAAAAATCTCACTAGCAGTAGGAAGTCGCTCGGGAATCTCTGATGATGCCTGGCTCCTGACCGCTGCTTGATTATTCGCCACCACTTCGTTGTTTGGATCCGCTTGGTTGATTGGGTCCACTTGTCTGTTCCTCACGTTAGCGCTTCTAATCTGATGGGCCTCTTCCCCTGTCATCCCGGCAGCAGCCATTGCTCTGGTTGTAGGTGCCATATTGAACTCACTATTACGAAATTGACTTTTTGTAGACTTTCCACAGGACTGACTCAATTTTAGTTCGAAGGACCATGTACGATGCTCAGTTGTCAACTACAATCAGTGAAATGCTACTACTAAAATGACTACACCAGAAAGGCTCAACTTTAACACACTTTTATTGACAGACACATTAACATTCAACTGACAAAGATTCAGCAAGACTGACACTGACCGTTGGGAGAGCACTTCCTTATATACCCAGAATTTTCCCCATTTTCCTTCCCAACCAATCACTGTTCAGCTCTAATTACAATTAACATATTTCCTTAGCAATTAACAGATTACTGCACGTGAGCGTAACGTTCCCCAACAACCTCAGAGCAGTAGTCTCAATACCCCAAACTACGACAGCAGGCTCTTCCCAAAAATATTATTAATCCCAGACCTCTTATATACTACAACACTAACATATGCATTTACTTTGTTAATTCGTATTTAAGTATGCAAATGCATTTACAATATTATCATTTCAATACAATGACAGAATACCCGACCCCACATACTCTACAACAGTATTAGTTCTGTACACTGCATGATATTGTGTATGCCTTTGGCTCACTCACTATACACTATGAAAAACAAGATCATTAAACATGATAGGAGGCCCGTAACGTTCAGTGGTAATACCGTAGTTGATTTCACCGAACAAACGGCTATGCACACAGAAATAGGTACCCGTGTGCACATTACAACATGACACACGGTGTGTTATTCTATGCCTTTTATGATTTATGAGTAGAAATAAATGCAATGTATCAGCTGAAGGGAGCAAGAGATTTGACTCCGTTTACAATGTCGTTCTTCCACCTTCTTCTATCGCGTTCTCTCCTGTCTTCCTTTTTCCTTGCTCTGCCTTCCTGTTTTCTCCTGGATATATACTAGTACTAGCATTGTAGCAGCATGTAGCCGCTTTCATCTTGAACATGTATATTTTATCCTGGAAAATGATTATAAATATTATTTTCGATTTCTCGTGTCCATGTGTTTGTAAGTGTACAGCATTCACATGTGTTCTCTCCTGTCGCCCTGTCCTCCTGTCATAGTTTTCACCGTAGAGAACCAGACTCTGAGTGGGAAAGCAAAGTTACCGCTATTACTATTACTTTGGAGAACAGCAATAAAAAAGGAGGTCCGCCTCTTCTCCTCCTGCAATAACATACCGCATCACACCTATATAATAACATATTATTCCTCTGCTCAGGCTCTAATATAATAACAATGCGTAGTGGCTTTTTATATGAACATTTTAACTAACAACAATAATAAGGTACACACAGATGTGACCGTGACGGTGATGTCGCTGGTGTGATGTTGGTGGCATAGGCTCTTTTAGCCTGTAGGCAGTAAATATTATGTGTGTTATTACATATTGGAAACATGCACCAAAGGAAAAGCCGCGTGTCCAAAGCCATGTCCAAAAAACCTAGTAGTAGAGGACACCGTTGTGCACATTCTTCTCTTGTGATACTGTTTTTCTCCCTTGTTGTTGTCGACTTTAATACTTCATCCCACTTTTACTTCTCCACAAGTCCATCTATAATAATATATAGGTTGTTGTAAATTGCAAGTTAGAAACAGTGCTGTCGACTTTTCTCTCCTGCTCTCCTTCAGCAGCACCGAACCACCGTGAAAGGCGAATTGGATAATATTATTGCTGCCGTGCTCATGAAAATGTCCGTCCGTGGTACCGTTTATGATCCCTTATGAATTGTTGGTTTGTGAGTGTTTGCTAGTCTGCCTGTCTTCGGGAAAGCAATATAATAATATATACCTATACCGCTTTCCTTTTTACCTAGACACAAACAAGCTTTTATTATTATTGCTACTTTTCGTAGAAAGGACAAGGAGAGAAAACCTGGGAAAGTGAGAGAAATACATGCATCATATTATTTTCTGTGGTGTGTGGTGGGTGATACGAACAAAAGCAGAAATTTATATGGTTTTGTCAACTCTCTATTTTTCGGATCACAATGAACGAGGAGAAAGGGAATAAAGAAAAGAGGGCCGAGAATTGTTAGATATTTTGTGAACTGTGAAAACGGTAAAGAGATGTCCGCTGTAGTAATAATATGCCAGGCTTTTGTAGTTAGGTTTATAGGAGTGGAGCACACGGCGACACACGCGATTGCCCCAGGTGGCTCACAGTCTCTCTCCTGCAGTCACTCCATTTTATATAAATGTAACCAGATATACTCACATATGCACTCACGACTCTCGACACACACAACACAATGGACAGAGAAAATATAAGTCGGAGGACACTTGACACTTTGCATGATGAATGGCTTTCCCTAAGAGATTTATAAGTCCCTTTCCGTTTCAGCTCGATATTCTCTCTCTCTCTCACTTTACTCCCGATTTAACTCACGGTTGCAGTGTGTAGCTTCAACCAAGTTGGTTTGCAAACCTTTTCATATAAAGATGATGCTATGTGATGGTCTGAAAATTTTTGAAAGAGAAGAATATGAACCAAATCATCATCAACATGATCGTCGTCATCATATCATATCGCTAGTTAAATTGCACGGTCACGGTGAAAAACTCGGTGGCACATAGTTTCATGTGGCTTATACTCAAATGATGGGATCTCTTTCTCTACACCATACAATATTCATGCATATATCTTACACAAAGTTGCTACATAGGAAAAACTTGTTCGTTTTGGGTAAAGATATCATGATGATAGGTACAAGGTGATAGCACAGGATGCATGACTAGGTAGATTTCCGATGCTGAACAGGCGGACAGAAAGTGAGAGAAAAGTAATCACACACGTTTTCCAACGGTATTTCCTTTCCCAGCAGTTAAACTTGTAGGTAAAAGTAAAGGAATTGGAGAGATGTAACTGAGTTTTGTGTTTGCAGTGCGATATGTGAATGATGTTCTTTGCGAGGTGGCAGAGACAGTGTAACAGTGACTACAGTGACTGTCTCGCTGTCGCCTCTCTGATCTCCTATGAAAACTTGTCTCATATTGCTTCTGGTCACAACACAGTGGTCTCCTCAGTATACCTACGATTTCAACATGCAACATTTTGGAAATGTCATTTCATCTCCTGTTTCCTTCGTTTTCGTTTAGTCAAGAATGCATAATATAGAACACTATGTGAAACTTCTTTTCACATTACTCTTCCTCGGGTAAAATACATTTTTTCATTCATATGAAATGGATTAATACTATTTGTTATGTATGTCTAACCATAATAATAATAGTAATAATAATATACTGTTCAAGTTGCTCCATAAAGTATGCATAAATACTTTCTTACTAGCACAACTCAACCAACTTTTTGTGTTCGATTTTATCTACCCCGTCATTCTTCTATTTCTCTGCTAAAACTACTTACACATAGAGCATCATCATCTCTATGATATCACTTCCACCGACCTCCCCAGGTCATTTCTTATTCCACACCAAAACTTTTCCCAAACGCATTTTACCTTGTGTATACATAAAAAGAAGCCAGAGTCGGCTAGAGGAGATCATGTCCAGCATCATATATTATTATGACTGTGACGGTGATACAGACAAATCCGATTTTCACGTATTTCCTCTCATCTTCATCCAACATTCCTACCAGAGACATCGTCACCACTGTTTTATCGCTAAAAGGAAAATGGGATTGTACTATAAGGGAAAAAAGTTCAAGCTTTTCTAATGTAAAGGTATGTGTCCTGGCTGAAGAAATTTCTTTCAGTGTAAAATATTTTGCCACCAAACTGATAAGACTATTTTCTACACCGAAAAAGGAACAAAGCCAACACGCCAAAATGGATGGGAGAATATCGATCATTCTTTCTTTATTATTTTTGACTAGTTGGCTCGTTAAGTCTTACTACTGAGCTAGTAGAGTGTAAACAGTGCAAAGTCCACCAAATTACTTTCTTCAGCGCTGCTTTCATATTAGATTATAGTTTCTTTTTAGCAGCACTGCTACATTAACTTACCTCACGTAACACGTCGACGAGCAGTAAGAAATACAATTTCCCCTGTCCTGGCTATTATTACAAACAAATTTCCGTATACACTGGAAAAATGATGCGAGAAAAACAAAATCACGAGCTATAAAATATTCAACCAGAAAAGTTCAACGTTCATCGTCTCCTCCTGGAGAGTGCGGGCAATCAAGTTATTATCAGCTTAGCCGTATTTTTTTCGTAGTGTGGTGTGCATCATGATGACGATACATGCCTCGTTTAGCAGCGTCGTTAAATTGCACACTTTATGCAATATGTATGCAAATGATCAAGTCAACCCGCAGAAGCCACTTCCATCATTTTTCCATAATAATATTATCTCCCTTCTTCTCCTTCGTTCAAGCAATATAGCTGTGTACAGGAGAGAGAGAGCAGAGGAGTGATAAAGAAAATAGAAAAGAGGGCATTAACCATTTATGGATAATATTTACGGCTAAACTGACATGAAAATAAGATAAATACAGTAAAATAGCATACTCCCATGAATATTACAGTATGTATACACTAAATATCAGTACAGCAGTAATAAAAAGACATCAGGTATAATATTTTATAAGATGTGCTAAAGGTATGTATACTTATGTGCATCTTTTAAACTCAGCAGCAATATTTGAGAGAAAAAAGTGAACAGAGGCTTTGGTATGAAGGTACAGGAAAAGACTAAAGACGGATGATTTATACTCTCCCATGAAATCAAGGTCTCTGATCTTTAAATAAGCACTTGAGTTTGGATTTGGGATTCCATGTCGGCATCATCATGCTTACACCAGTGCACTATATCACCGTTACATAACGAGAGAAAAAAGAAGAAAAGCTTGATCGCCTTCACCGTCGTCGTTTCACCGTGTACTTTACGTGGTATGTATAAGCCTCTTTAAGGGTAAATGGTTCGGCTCTACTGCTCCCTTGAGCATTGGCCTGAATTTCCCCCAGCTCTTGCTCGGTTATATCAACCTTCTCAATATTTTTTTTGTTCTTTGGTACAGTTTTTTCTTTACAGTTGACCAAAATAGACAGTGGGAAATACATCCACTTGTGCTTTTTATAGAAACGCAGCTTTCTCGGGTATTTTTCATCGTTTTTCATTTTTGTAGTATGTATGAGTTTTGTGTTGGAAACAACAAAGAGGAAATAATGGGAAATGGCGCTCACGTAGCCAAAGACGGAAAGTAAATAAGAAAAAATGTGAAGAGCGTGAGGCAAGTTAGGAAAAGCCAGTAAGCAAATAGGGCAAAAGGTAGAGAGGGTGTAGTTTTCGCTTTTCTGCGTAAAAAAGAACCTGTTGTTATTCAAGTGTGTATACAGATTACTGAGAGTAGATATTCCTTCTAGGACTCGGGAAAAATGAGGACATGCAATATATATATAATACGCAGTATTGTATACACTTTTTACGTGTTGTTGTGATGTGTGGTACTTTTTGTTGGGTAAAGATGAAGAGTCATGATAAAAACACAGAAGCTGAACGAGCCCTATAACGAAGGAAAAAGTTTTTCCTGGGTGAGATGTTGGCTCGGCAGAGCTGCCGAACGTGAAAAAACATAAGAAGGTATTGTGTGCAGAGTAGAACGGCAGTGAGAAGAGAAGACGGGAAAAAGAAGAATAATGTGGAGAAACCCATTAGATAGGTAGACGCATTTTTACTAGTCGGCAGAGACGACGACAGAGAGGAAGGAGAGAGTACTGCAAAATCATCAGGGAAAATAAAGGGATAGGTATGTTGCGTAAAACCAGGAATGAGCACTGCAAAAAAGCAAAACTGGGCCTGGCCTTAGTTGCACCGTTCTTCTCCTAGCTCAG
Organism: Entomobrya proxima; assembly: GCA_029691765.1. Classification (NCBI taxonomy): domain Eukaryota; kingdom Metazoa; phylum Arthropoda; class Collembola; order Entomobryomorpha; family Entomobryidae; genus Entomobrya; species Entomobrya proxima. Next base: position 18,828,842 of record CM056172.1, read on the forward strand.
CACTTTCCTTTCCAGCGTGATGTACGTTCGGTAGGAAAAGGTACACATGGGCTGATGGCGCAGGTATTTCCCTTTTGTGAGGCAGGGCTTACTTCAGCATTGGGAGGAAACGGCACCTTATCCTACCTGTGTTGCAGTTGTGGTGGTGGAGGCAAGGAGAGCGGAGAGCACAGAACAAGGTAGAATCTATTGATTTCCATTCTGTGCTCTGGTTTCAGGTGAGCACTCTACGCTAAAACTCTGTTAATGCAGTAGGCTGGGTGTGTAGTGTGTTGTGGTATATGGATGACGGTGGTAATGCTAAAGATGATCATGATAGGAGTTACCTTTGTGGAAAGGTAGGAACACCAGACGCAAACTCCACTAATTTTTCAACCTGTACCCTGCCCTTGTTTCCCCAATCCGGTAGGAACAAGGTAATACGAAAGTCATAAAGTATTGTGAGTGGGTTGGATTTGGGGTGGAAAGTCGATTTACCAAGATCATTATGAGACTTACCTGCTACCTGCTCGATACTTTATTGGGCTGGCAAAGCATTTCCTATCCTGTTGTATTGCCGTCATGTGTAGGGGCAATGTAAGAACTCATTACTTAAGACCAGAACCCTTACTACTTTCTGTTGGATTAATACGATTCATTTGTGTAACACTAATTACCACTATTTAAGCCACGATCTAGCAATTCGGGTAATTTAATTATTTGTTTTGCAACATTTTTCAAGTGACAATGACAATTTTCCAGAGCTTACATGCTGCAAGATTTTCTTCTTTATAAAAAAATTCATTTGATTTAATACGTCCATATAATACATCCAATAACATCCCATTTTTGCAAGGAAATCCCGTACAAGATATCTTTTTTTTACTTTATGAACCTCATAATGCATAAGAAAATGGCCACTTGTTCAAATCCTTGTACTAGTCAACCAACATTCCACCTCCACAGAACACTGTACATTTTTCTTTACTGCTCTGCAATATTTATTTTTGTGTATGGTGCGGTGCACACTAGCGTGAGTATGAGTATTCTAAATGGCTGGCGGGAGCAATAATAATCATAGACGGGAATGACTCTGACGATGGTCGAGGTGCCAATTTGGATAAAAGGATTGACTTGGGCCCATTCACGTTGCTCGTGATGATGATAACACTGGGAAAAAGTGCCATAGTTTATTTTTTATGTGTACAGACAGGAGCATCATCACAACTTTCTCAGAATATAAGAAGGTATACATTCCAAAAGTGTAGCTCGCCAAAGCAGAGCCACCAGCTTAAATACATTTTCAGTTCCCAGTGTACTTTACTTTCTTTCTGTATGTGTCTTCTTGTCTTTCACATTTCACTCGACCCATTTTGTTTTAGGAGCCAAGCCAATGTATACGATGAGCATCATCGTCATCAGCATCATAGCCATACTGAGGACGATGATGACGACGACGATATTACCCTGAAGGTAGCAGCTTGTCTTGATATTTTCTCCTTTTCCCTATACGGTCTTCTGCAGTTATGCTCAAACCTTTAGCAAGCTTCAGTGACGATTCAGGCTAGGCCTATATAGATTCATCTTCACCACCGGTTAAACTCCTGGAGTGTATATTTTTGCGTTAGTAGAGTATTGATGATAAAAGTACGGATTTCACCAACACTACAGTGTTCGGCTTTTCTCCTTCAGCGAAATGGTCCATAAGCTATTATTACGTTATGACGACACATTCATCCATGGAACGGCCAATTCACATTACCTACCTTATACACTGCACACACGAAAAGTGGCCATAATAATAATATTATACTGTAGATATACAACAGTGTACACATATATAAACGGCGAGAATAATCATAATAATGATGGAGCATTTTGTCTTTGCTCAAAAGTATCAAATATAAAACTAATACCATCATCCTACTCTTACAAGCCATCTACCTTTCATCTGCTATCGAAATCAACGGTAAGAAAAAACGAGGGCGAGAGTGGAGGAGTGTTTGAGCTCCGGTATCATGTTATGGATTTTGGTGATGATAGTACAACACAACAGCACTGCCACTGTGATACGATTACCAAATTTTATTACGAAAAGTAACCATTTTCCCTTCTTTGTATTGCCATAATCATCATCCTACTCATCCTCACTTTCTTTCACGGAAAGGTCTTGTTATATTTACTCGCGTTTATATTTAAAAGACTATTCAAGGTATCAACTCATATCCTGGAAAGTATTTTTATATATGAAATGTACATCAAGAAAGATGATAAATATGGAGATTGTGTGTGAGAGAGATAATAATACTATGCATTGTCTTTGTTCTTACACTCTCACTTCTTCTACAGCGTCTTCTCCCTTCAATGTATTTTTTTCTGGAACAAATCATCAGCAGAACGTTAGTTACGGTAGAATGGCTTTGTACCACTTTCTCCCGATGATGATGGAGAAACTAAAACTTTGTGATGGCGCTATCATGTACTACTAACGTGGATTTAGACGAAGTGGATGAAAAGCTGTGTGATACGCTATGATGAGATGCTCAATATAATAATGATTGCAACTTGTAACACATGCCGTGTATTATCCCGGCTTTTACTATATAGGTATGTACATAGGTGTGTACTCTTTTTTCCTCTTCTTTAGTGCTCTAGATAGCCCAAAAAAGTTGCAACATAACAATATAAAATCAAGTTTTATGCAAGAAAAACGCCATTTGTTCCACTACACACTTTTCCCATCTTCCATTTTTGTGAGGGTATTTTGCTGTAGTGTCATTCTTTTTGATACATCTTTAAGCACTACACAGAAAGCCAGCATCACTAGTTATTTCTCAAGTGAAGTGTATTAAAATATGCATGACAATCGCAATAAGGTATACGATATGATATGATGATACTGATGATGACTACGACGACCAGGATGACGATGATAATAATAATATCACATGAAAATCACGTACACTTTTCCTTTTATGTTTTCAAACGACAAAACGGGACGCGGACGGTATTTTCCCATTCATTCACAGTGTTATGAAACTGGGCTTCAGTTTCAAGATTTTACATACAGTCAAACAGACAAAGCAAACATGAATGGCTGCGAGAATGGCAGTAAAAAGATCAAGGAGAAAGAATAAAAGGGGAAAGTAAAGGCAATAAGAAGGAAAACACATCAAAACTCTCACACAAAAGTCACGGCAATTGTGTTATTATATTCACATGCATATTACTATTATTATGTAGCATTCTGGCAATTGTACTTGTTGTAAAATATAACAACATTAGTTTGCATTGCATCTTTATTACGGCGCATCTTTTAGTTATCTATAATGCGATTAGGAAAACGTTGAAAAAGGCATAAAAATGTTTTAGTTTTTATTCCTTCGTACAGATAACTAACTGCATGCACAGATATTGCAGTATGCTTAAATAAAAGGTACAAAAGTAACAACACAAGAATTTCTTCTATCTTTCACAATAATAAAGAAGGCGTTGTTGTAAAGGCAGAACTGTAAAAAGGATCTCATGTTTTATTTTACATCCTTTGTATCGGATACATGCCAAAATCATGTTATGAGTTTTTGTGTGAAGAGAAGGATTTCTGATTGTTGATGTCTTTTCTGGATACTATATATACTCTTGTAACATGTGCGTGTACTATTCATTGTCGAAGCTATTGTGTGATTATACACCAACAGACGTAAGCAATGTAAAAAGAAGAAGAAAAAACCATTTTAGGTGTACATGAAGAACCTGGTTTTCTTCTTACACAAGAGATGATGATCATGATGGTGGTGGTAGCCGAGGAGCCAGGAAATGATATCCGTCTGTCGTATGCAAATGCTGTGTGTGATTACCCTGTACTTTTTAAAAGTAGCAAGTGGTGTAACAGTCATAGATATAAGTACTACTATAGTGCTACTACAGTTATATTTGCTTTTGTTGTTGTAACAAGGCATTATTATGTAAATTTGAATAGTTTACGCCACGTAAAAAGATGGTGTGTTGTAGTGTTGGGATGTTTTGATGCTGCTGATGTTGCTCTCTACTGGCTGCTGTGCTTGCCTTTTTACTCTGTGTGTTTTGCTTGTCTGGCCATTTCCTTTTTTCATTCTCCTTTTCTACTACTTCTACTGCTGTATGTTGTGACTTTTTTCGTCTTGTGCTACACAACTTGTCTTCTTAATACACAATATTCCTTTATTATTCCTTTTCCTGAGAAATGCGAGCAGAGGACGAAGAATGAATGAAGAAAGCAGGGAAAAGGAGGTCTGGACCTGTTTTTGTGTAATTTTTCTTGCCTTTCTTTCATTCTGTCTGTCTCTTTCTCTTACTTTCCCTTTTTTTCTCGTGTGTTCAGCCCGCTTTGCTACTACACATTGCAACTCCTGCTGGAGACAATGAGGAAAGGAGTTTTTTTACTAGTTTCTATGCTGGCGAAGGAGAGAAGATACATTAGGATAATTCAAATTTTCTGGTGGAGCCGTACAGGATGGATAAGCAGGAACAAATAGTTTTAATGGATATTATTTGCATCCAAATATCCAAAGTAGGAGACCGTGTTGTACCGTGCGGGGCAAAGTAGCAAAAAATGTACGCTTTTAAAAGGGAAATGCGGGTGTGTTGTTGTTCTGCTAGGTGTGGCTGTGGCATTCATGTCAGGACAAGAAGAAAGAAAAGGAGTATAATAATATGTCTGCTGCCAGAATAGATTAGAGGAAAAAGAAATTGAGAATTGGCTTTTGTGATGGGATTTTTCTTGGCGTATTAGATTTGGATGGGTTTTTAATTCCCCAACTTCATGTTCTACTTGGGTGAAAATGCAAATGGAAAAAATGCGCATAAATAAATAAAATGTCCCCACAACGGAATATGGGCACACAGAGAGCTGGTGTGTAGTAGTGTAGTAAACAAATCGATTGTTGTAGTAAAAGCTTTTTTATATTTCATTAATTGCCATTTACTATGCATTACTGTTGAAAAAGGTAGCAAATGTTCTGAAGCTGGTTAGTACAGAAATAGAAGGTATTGTTGTGATGTCTATGGCGCATCTGTTATATTTTAGGAGTGTATCAAACTTATAAATTAATGCAAGCACATGAATGAGTACATTTTTTAAAAAGGGACATTGGATATAAATAAGCATCAATTTATTGTGTCATGGTCAAAAGTACCAAAACAGAAAACCGAATCGCGTGATTTATTTTTTGGAAGTGGTACAAAAACTATGTTTTACGCTTTGTTTTGTAAGTCTGACAAAAATGGGTATAAATAAGGATTTTTCTGTAAAAATCTGTGCTGAATCATCTTACCAAACAGACGTAAAGGTAGTGTCGCCATAATCAAAAATATGAAGTAGCTTTTTTTCCAAAAAAGGGGTGTAGCATTATACATGATTATTATTGCAAACCACAAAAACATGTCATCTCATGTGGAAAAAAGGCAACATTATAAACGTCTCCTTTCACTATTCACTGATTCGCTGGGTTGCTTTTGTGTTTATTTCTCTGCTACTGTATTATATCAAGAACACTCCGACGTCATTTCACTGCCTGAAAATAGATTCATATAATAGATCCAAAAAGGGCAGAGATGAGAGATACGGAGGGAAAATATAGAAACTTATGCCGGGATGACAGTTTTGATAGGATATCAATATTATGTGTCTTCTTGGGTTCATAGTTGGATTGACATGCGAGCATGCATACATAGTACATTTTTATTGTTTGCTGTATCTTCTATCATCATGCCTTTTCCATACCTCTTCACTTCAAGTGAACATCATCATAATAACAATAATACCTTATCCAGCAGTCAACTAACTGTGAATAAATAGGATGAGCAATGCAATGCCATGCTTAATGGCGGTGAATGGAACACGGCATGTACATCGACTTACACTTTATATTCACTCTTTTTTCTTGCCATTCCATTTGACAAATCATATTCGTACCCAATCCACTCCTACCCCCACCACCGTGCCAGTCAGTAAAAGTGCATGACGGATGTTTGATAATGATACAGTCATATGGTATGAATGAATACGGAGGAAGGAAAAAGGAAGGAAGGAAGTACAAAGAGAGAAAGAGTGAGTCGAACGTGGAGAGATGTTCTGAAGATACAGAAATATTGCTGTACCTTTTCTCTCCATGAAAGTATGAATATCAACAATACGTATTAAATAAGATGTGTTCATTCATACGTGCGTGCATCTACTGTGGTCCGTGTACTTAAATTTTTCGGTTTGCAAGTGAATTTAACAAAAAAAAGTCACCACTCTCTTGCTTCCAGCTATTCTGTAAACACATTTGAGAGCCAGGGGCAAGTGGATGCATACATCAGAGGAATAAGTAGGGGAAAACCTTTTTCACATATGACGATGAGTTTCACATCCTTCTTCTTCTTTAGATTTACGTTCATTCATTCTATTTTTTGCTTCTTGTAGGAAGAAAAAACGAGAAACATGTGAGTAACAATAAAAGTACTTAGAAATATGTAGGAGGTGAAGGAGAAAGGATGGCTACGATTGTATATTTTTATGCTAAAATATATTTTTCTTGTGAGACTTGTTTCTTGAGAATGAGAAAAAAGTAGGATGATTGATGCTGGTAAATGTACATGCAGAACACAAATCTTTTATGAAAGGCGAACGTGAGCGTGGTAAACAACCTGTTCATCATTGCTTCAATCAAAGTAGATGTAGCACACAGGAAATTTAGGGGGAAAGTGAGGAAAAGAGAAAAGAAAGTCTTGGAAAATGAATGGCATGAATGAAGATCATTTGTAATGCAGGGCTGTTGCTTGTTTTGTAAGAAACAACAAAATACGTTGATTTGAAACTTTGTTATGCACGAGTAGTCCGGTTTTGGAAATGAACCACGTGCAATGTGCTAACAGATTTTCATACAAAAGTAAGAGCCTAGTTTACAAGTGCAAAGTTGTATAATATTTTATTGTTCCTTGCTATGGGAGTACTACACAAAGTATAGTTTGTAGTTGGTAGACAGGCGGTTTAAAAATCCGTCGATACTGTCTTTTTGCATCACTTTAAATGCTTGTCAATCTTTTTTACTTTTTGAATTTCTTCTTCCTCTTCAATCACGCACACACTATGCTCTGTTCCATGTGGATATAATGTAGACACATAGACTGGAGCCAGTTCATGTCACAATATTTTCCAGCTGCTCCCGATGCTTACTGAAAGGACTCAAGCAAAACTGTTGTTGATTTAAAAATGCCATCCAGTCATAATATTGGATTGACTGAAATCCAGTTCCAGGAAGCCGGATCACTGGCTTGGAACAATATCATATTGTCCTGGTAGCTCTGAAGAATGGAGCACACTATATAGGAAATTAATATTATTGGCAACAAATGATTATTTTGGGGCGTTAGCTTGTGTAAGATTACATTCATCTATTTGATGATGAATTTGTATCATTGTTGGACTTTGTTGTGCTGCTGAACAATCTCTATAAGAAAGAAAAACAAGATCCATCCGTCCGTCCATCACGATCTCCCATCCGTTTAGGAAGGAGAAACGTGGTCACTGAAGCATTACAACCATTATATCATCATCATCACATCATCATTGAGCAATACTCCTCAATACCGTTTTTCTTGAAAATGCAAGGAGGCATTTATATGTCGAAAATGCATCATGTATAGAAAACATGTATTACTCACGGTTGAAAGCAGAAAAAAGAAAGATTTGAGCAGTTACGGTAAAACTGAGAATGGTTGCGGCTATGAGAATTGAGGAAGAAACAGGATTGATGGACTAGGAATCACCCTACATTTCCGGTGAACTAGGACAAACGCTTTCATGACGCTGAGTGATTTGAGTGATTTTAGCTGTCTGTATGTTTCTCTTCTATTGTTATTAATGTAATGGCGGCTGGTGGTAGTCTGGAGAGCAAGTAGATGTTCATGCAGGAAAGAGAAACACACTCAGACGGAAAAGCTTACGTTACCGTGACCGAATGGGCAAAAAAACAAAGACCAATACACTAATGAACAGGCCGATTTTTTAGTCTGATTCATAAAATGTTTGGGCTTGAAAGGTTAAAAAAATATGCAAAACGTGCAATGATGTTTGAAGCATTATCAATTATTATGTTTATAGCTATTACCTTTGCATACTATTTGCAACCTTGAAATTATTTACAAAATCTGAATTTTAAATGCAAAGTCGTTTTCTACGAGTAGCTTATTTTCAGTTGGGAGATAATAAATTGGTTGAGATTTCATTTACACTCCCATATTATCTGCCATTATTTAATTTTAAATGCGAGAAATGACGCCTACTTCACAGGAACTTGCCATGCTTTTAGTGCAGGTTTAGTTGTTAGTCGTGCTATTTTTCTCTGTTGTTTATGTTGGACTAAAATTTCACCTATTGCTAACGGCGTATACATACCTATCCGCCACCGTCATCCTTGCTGACTAAAAAATAATGTAACATAAATATACATACAGAAACCTACACCTCCTGCTGTCAGCACAAAACCTGTTTAATGGACCAAGGCAGATGATGGAAATATGTACACAAATCCACTCGTACAAGGCAATAAGCCACACGGGATAAACCAGAAAGATGAATTGGCAATCATTTCCGTCATTCTTTTACAGCCCCACATCCTTTCATTATATCGGCACTTTGTGTTCAGCAAAATCGGTGAGGAGGAGTGCTACCATGTACTGAACAGCTTGAAAAACAGGCGATGATGATGGAATAAAATGGTTAACCTGCTGATGATGCAGGCAAAATGTCTTCATAGTCAAAGGTTTTTCAACGTGGCATAATCATAAGAAATAGTAATGCCTACATTATATCATTATAGTGATGAAAAGAAAATATTGCTTGCATACTTTTATTGCTAGCATTGATGGCGTACAGGTTTTCTGTGAGTCTATAAAGAGGCTACCAAAATGGACAGAAATAACTCTGCAAAAAATAACACAAGAGAAAAGAGTATCTCAACTCAGAGGAAGTAAAAGGTAAAAAGGTGTAAAACAACAGGAGGGAGCCGAGAGAAACATGTGCACATGTACCTATGTACAGATGTGCTAAACGCGCAATAATATGTGATGTTTGGAAGGAACAAAGTGTAAAAAATGGGAAAGGTTGAGAGGTTTTTACAGATTTTTTATGGCAGGAAGCGTAACTCGTTCGCTACCCTTGCTGCCATTATAGTCTAGGTAGATTACCCTGTATATTATGATGCCATGTGCCAACAATATTGCTCACGTAAATCATTTTCGAATGTATGTACGAACACGTACATCATCATCATTTACAACCGATTTACAGCATTTTTGCCAAATCATCAATACTTCACATTTCTCAAGGTATTTTAAACAAAATAAACTGCTATAAGGATGTAAGTAGATATGTAGATGCTTGCATTAACTGTGTATATCCCAATGTCAGTTTCCCCCTGTTCCGTTTCTTTTTTATTTGGAGTAATAATAATACTACCGGATCACCTATCACCTACAGCAGACATAAAAACAGTTTACCTATTGAACGTACACAGAAAAAGACAGCTGCCACTATACTGAAAGACTGGTTTCAAGAAAAAAAAGTTATAGACTAAACTTATCGAAGTAATCTGTAAGCTGAGGAAGAGCAGGAAACAAGCATACGAAATATTTATGTGCTCACTGTTCATTACTTTTGTGTGAGCTCATCTTACCTTTTAAAACAACAACTTATTATCGCTTTTTGTAGTAGTGTGCAAACTGCACACATGTGTTCTCGGAATTTCTGCAACTTTAAACTTTGCAAGATGTGATGATGTTCTATACAATTTGCATACATTTTTCTAAAAACTCACCTCTCAGATTATCTATGTAGGTTGTTGATGGGTGTGCTGATTTCCATTTTTAGACGAGAAAAATAAAACCTGTACAAGCGAAACAAAGTAGCACAACAATAAAAATCATTTCTGCAACTTTAGTGCAAAAATATATAATTTTTGGAATGAGCAGTCAGTTTTTTGTTCAAACGATTAGAAATATTTTATATTCATCTAGCTTTATACAGACTAGGTATTTCTAGAAAACATTAGTAAACATTGTAAAGCACTTTGTCACGATTTTCGGAAGTTATTAGTGCGCTTTGGGTCGCCTTTGTTTTTTTATACTCAGGATGTTTAACCAAATGTTAGGGGGGCCATGGCATTTACACATACTCATAATTGTCGTTTGTTTAAATGGATACATTGACTTTACATACCATATTCGTATAGTGCATAACGGGCGTAATAATATATATTATGTTTTCAAATATTATGTACATTGTAGGTACACACAGAGGGCAAAGTATGTAATGCCACAACGGTTATTACTTGTCGTCCACTCTCAGTGTGTTTTGCTCTTGCAAAACTTTTCCTTGTTGTGGTCCTTTGAGAGAGAGAAAGAGTGGATCAAAAGCCATAAATCTTGATTCCAACTGACTCCAGAATGAGACTCGTGTTTTATGGAATGGAATAAAATAGATGATTGTTGTTATTAGTATGCACGTATGTACACACACGTAGTAATAATAATATATATGGATATACTTTTATGCTCAAAGGACATTTTTAGATTTTTGTATTTCCACTGTGCGTATATTAAATATACTATGAGAGTATTTCCACTACATGTTTATATTAACAGTACGAATATAAATAGGCACAACACAACATCTGCCTTCTCTGCTCCTCTACCATACAGTACATTCTCTGTTGTGTTGTTTAATTCAACCGGAAAACTAAAAGGAACTAAAAAGGGACAAGAACAACGTTGTTTTTTACCGTTAGGTACGGTTTGTTGGCCTTACACAAACAAAACAGGGAAATCAGGCAGGACAGTAAGAGTAGAAGCAAAGCAACAGCAGCAGGGACAATAAATATGAATGAGAGGTTGACTGAAGTAGATTTCAAACATGCAAAAAACAGTGACAAAAGAACATCTTGCGTAGCACTAGTAAAAGGTGGTAGGTATACCGTCTTGCTTTTTGCCATCCTCCTTCACATTCATTCCCCATCCCCAATTTAATGATATGTCATATGGTTCTTTGGTCAGCAGGGAAGGTGACATGAATATGACACCGTCTTTATGAGCTTTCCGTTTTTACTCCTTTCCAAGCACACGCTTTACACAAGCTCTTTCACTCCAGCCCACTGGAGGGAATAACAATTTGACAAGGTGTACAAGGACACATGCATATTTTCCCAAAAACGTGTGAAATTTCCATTTCAAGTAGATAAAGATTGTCTACAGCCCACACACAAACACTTCATATGCGATTCCTTTTGCATTTATCACAGCTCAAGCGAAAGTCCCCTATAGAAAATGGTAGCTTGTTGTGTCCGGTCCAGTCTGTCTCTTTCTTTCCTCGTCAGTTGAATATTGAGCATTTATTCTTTCTTTCTCCACTTTTTACTTACCGTTTTTACCACTTGCTTGTCTACTCCAGTAAAACATACTGAAGTAAGCATCGAGAAAAAAAGCTAATCTTCTTCAGTGGATTTTCCATCCTTTTCACTTTTTCCCAAAATGTTTAGGCAAAAATTCAGAGTACTAGACTACACAAAAGAATGGATACTGCTTGCTGCTCACCAGTCCGTTAATAATGATCGGACGTCCTTAATACAGAAAATATCATCTTTGTGCCGTTAATACAAAGTCTTGTGGAGTCTTGTGATGATGATGATGCTAGTGGAGGAAGTGGAAACTTAGGTATTACTTATTATTATGACAAGAAGACGATCAACCAAAGCAGCAACAATAACATCAATATACACACCGCCAAGCTAAGCTAGTATGAGAATCACTAAACGATTTTTCTTCCACACCGTTATCTAGTTCTGACAGGACTTTTAGGGCTGGACAGTGTGAAAAAAGCTAAAGAATTGATGTTGATGACGATGATGGCTATAGCAAGAGCCCCTCTCCATTTTCACTCACGTCTTTTTTCTCGCTACTTTCGGAAGTACCTTGCGTCTATGTTGGCTAACTTACTTTTTGTACAAAAAAAAGAAAGAAGCTCTGCCGTAGAAAGATTGCTACGTGAGTGAATAAAGTGAAAAAGCCAGAAAAAAAAGTGTTACGGAGAGTGAGCGAGTGTGCCAACCATAACATTACACTATAAACATCATTGTTATTATTACACACTTCATGCTCATGAAACTCTCATTTTCTCTTGCTTTCACAAAAAAAATCCACTTGCTATCATCTGTATTCATACAAATAATGCATTTATGGTGTAACTGACCAACAATGGCCACACACAGAAAAGCAACCGCGGCAGCTTTGGTGGCTGCGATGATGATGATATGTCGATGATTGCTATTATAATAAAGGTATAACAAGGAAAAAAACGAATAGAATGGACAGGATGACCAGAAACATTATAGAAAAGCTGAAAGCTTTCCGATATTATTGAAAAAGTGAGCCAAATGAGAATAGTGAGTAGTAAGGGATACACACTGTTGTTGTGAAGCCTCTTCTTCGTCATTATCATCGGCTTCCTCCAAGTTTTTCCCCTTCCTCCCTAGTTTCTTTATCCATTCACGGGCACAATGCATGGGAAAAAAGATTTAGTCGGTCCACTTATTCCTCTCACCAAAAAAGAAGATCCTGCTGGACAGAAAGTTGAGTAAAAGAAATACACAGGCGAAGGATTCCAAGGGAAAAAGCAAAGTTATACCAAAATGCATCATCGCATCATCCGGTGGTCCAGCTAGAAAAAAATCTATCTCGCCAAAGGGATAATGTTTTCTTTTTAAAAAATATTCTAGTATGTAAGCATCACTTTTTGTTGTTGTCGAATAAAGAAGAACTTTGGAAACTTTTCTTGAAAAGTTTACAAGTATATACAATACACACATAAACGATGCTAACAAAATATTCAGGTTTATTTCCCTTGCATTATCCATGTTATTATGTAGCCGTATGTGAATCCTAGGTGGTTGAGTACAAGTTGAGTACAGTTAAGGTGTAGTTCATAGTTGATATGCTTTTAATTCAAAATTGAGTTGAAGCGTGAATGGAAAATCGTTCACCGGTAGTGCAACACTTGTTAAAATGAACTTAAAATGGAACAATCTAAACTGATGAAAATAAGTTTATATCTACCTTGATTTCATCCAAAATTCATTTGCTCTTCTACTAAAGTTTGAAGAAAGAGAATTTCTACTGTTACATCAAGACGCATTTAAGTGCACTTTCTACACATTAAGTAAGATGCTAAAAACTTGACTGATTTTTAGTTCAGATTGGATGAAACGAAGATATATATCTATAACAATTTTGGACCCACACCTACCATTGTAAAATATATGTACATCTATATAACAAGGAGAATTACGAATAGTAGCGAAAAAAATCAAAAAGGATCGTGACGCACTGCTTACGTTCTACAAGAGCTCCTTCAGATCTAGCCTCAGATCTTGATTATTTTTTCTCCAGTTCTCTATTAACCTCTGTGTAGTAGAAGCATATTACCGTTGAAATACGAGAGAGGTGTGCTGTGAAAGTAGATTGGATTTAGCAGCTAAATTGATCTTTTAAATCAAGAACAGGGTGTCTTTTAATCAATGAAAATGTCATTGAGAATGTATACCTCGCTCGCATATAGTTTCTTGCTTAATATTAGATCACAAAGTTTTAACAGCTTCTTTGAAAATGTAATCGAAACTCATGTTTATCTATCTTTTCTTTGGAAGTGAAAATACGCTACACGGATTTCTCAGAAAAAGAAAAGTTAGAAAGTGTATTTGGTAAACTATATACCACTTCCTACATACTTTTGCGATAGTATTGTTATCAAAAAATAATAATGGAACGAAGGAATAAAAAAGCAAGTGGAAAGTTGTATTTTTTTGGTGATCCGGTGTGGTAAGTAGAAGATAGATAGCGATAAAATTATGAGAAAATAAGAGGTGAAACTAGTCATTTCCGTCGTGGAAATGCGAGCTAATGTCCTTCCAGAGTGTAACATTAGTGAGAGTACATACAATGCTATTTTGAAAGAGATTCCTTTTCCGCGGTAAGTAGAAGTAAGTCAGGCGCTAAAAAACGAAACAAGACAAGGTTTTTCGTCTTTTCTCTTGAATGAATTGACTTGCAGGGAAATCTTTGTTGCTAGCATAAAAGACACACACAGGAAATGGAATCCAACCGCACAGAGTCGTCAGAAAAGTCAGTTAGTGTAGGGCTACTTTTCTGAAGGAGGCGATAGTGATGATGATGATGATACACCGAAAAAACAGAGAGAGGGAGAGGGCGAGTAGAACACTCTTTTGCTATTTCCATGATTGCTCCTGCTACTTATTGAACTTACTTTGAGCTCATCTCACTTTTCTCTCGCCGAGGAAAAAGAACAAGTTAACAGGCATTTTCTTAAAGTAGCTGGCTGGCACAGGCACAGATAATATGGCACCCAACCATAAGGGAATGGCTGAAAGAATAATAAAAAAGAGGAAGGAGAAAAGAAGAATGGGAATAGTTTCATATATCCGAATCCGATCCGTCTGAATAAAAGTGGGAGAGATGGCATGGGAAAGTGAGAGAAATCCGGATATTTTAAGCTATGTAGGTAATATACTTCACACAGAAAAATATACTGCTATTTTTGAAATGTACACATGCCATCATCCTCTATGAATTTGTATCGAGTTTAGCTTATTCTTATACACGAAAGTTGGTATGAAAGTGTGAGAAAAGCTTTTCTCTGGTTAATGCCCGGTAGCAAATGGGGAGTTGCGGTGGCATGATTACATGATGGCAAAAGCAGTATATTTGAAGCTTTGTAGTTGGTGTGAAAAGTGCTCTCTTAAGCAGTCAGGAAGAAAAAGTAAAAGTAATTCCTTGGCTTCCTTTCTGTGCCAATAACTCTTGATGTACAATAAGTGGTCTGGCGGTGGATAAGGTCACATTAGTAGCAGAAAGCTATCTCCCCATAAATATGGAGAAAAGAATTATGACGACAAACTGCACAATATCTCAATGCTGTCGATACACTAATAAGTTCGATTTATGTTTTGCGGTAATTATAGACGTGAATGACAAAATAAAATAAAACTTACAAAGCCCTATCATACTTATGATTTTTATATGCGATAAGAATAATTATTTCTTATCTTACATATCACATACATTTTCAAAATAAACGTGCGCATTATGATGTACTTATTCAAGTATATTTTCGCACATTAATAGGCAGGGAATCTTGAGTGTGATGCGTATAACCATTACGCATTATGAATTCTCGCTGTATTCCTCATATCATCAACAACAGAATGAAAATAAAAGACTTTTATGTTCACTACCTCATTGCATAACAAAAGAAACTTTAACTTCCCGTTGAAGTGCTACCTCTTGTGCATGTAAATGACAGGAAAATGTATCCACTTTTCTAACTTACACACATAAAACGTAAAGAACAAAATACTAAAAAGAGTGTCTGTTTTATTCTCTGCAAATCATATTTACATAATGTCACCCGATTACAGAAAGCTAGCTCATAGAAATACAGTGTTTTACAAGTGCGTATCATGTTTACCGTTTGCCGTGATATAATAACAACAGTCTTCGTCATTGCCACCACATTTATACTTTTTGTAGGTAAATTATTCTTTTACAAGTTTTCATCCGTCCCTTTCCTAATCTGGAAATATATAAAACTGAATATGTATTCTTTTCAGAGCTTATACCACCACATCTGCTAAGCATAAGTTCAGTCAGTTTTCTAGGGGTCTCATCGCCTTGTCTTTCGTTTAAAAAATGTTATATTATTTGTATCATCACTAGAAGCAAAAAGTTCTTTGGGTACAATATTTCGTGACTTTTTTGCCAGTGATGTGTGTACGTACACAAACACATATTCCTCTCCCTATATAGGGCTACACATAAAGCTCAATCTAAACACGTATACTACTGGAACTGGAATCCGTCCTCGTCCTCGCTGGCTGCTGCTTTTTATTTGGAATGCAAATGACGTTGGAGACATTAATTACGACTAATTGAATTGTTACTAATTACACTGACTTTTCTTTCGCTCCTCTTCTCCTTAATTCTTCTCTTTCTTTTCCTTTTCTTCCCCTTGACTGGCTTCTTTTTACACAATACCAACACAGTTTATATTATATAAATATCCCAGTATAATGGTTTTGAGCGTTTCTTTCTTCTGTATGCCCAACTCCACTTTTGCTGTGGTGCATAGGAAAATTGCTATAAACTTTCCGATTTTACTACAGTTTTATACGCGTACATTTCATTGTTTAGAAATGGTGTGCGATGGCACCGTAATGGCAATCATGGCACGATACGCGGAGACACTGTTTTCATTGCTTTCTTTCTTTCTCTCCTTTATCCTCCTTCTTTTATTCTACTACTTTTCCCAACTTTTACCGAAGCGTAAAATTTGAAACCTGTGTGGTCTGAAACATGTGCTCTGTAGGTGGCTGGCAGTCTGTGGAGCATTTTTGCGGATATTGTACCTATATATATATTCCATATACAAATTGTTACAAAGCCACCACAGAGTTACTAGTGCCTTTTCCAGGTTTATCCATTTTCTTGAGGTTTCCTTTTCATGAGTTTCTTCTCAGAATAATTATGTGTTTCGTTCTTTTGGAGGAAAAGTTGGAACAGGAATATGGTTTGTGTCTTCCTTTTGGAATATGAGAATGGGTATTTTTCATGGTTTCCCTTTTCTCCCACCAAAACCGTACCTTCGTTTAAAGTAGAGGCATTATATCGTATTTACATATTGCCACTACATGCCATAACATTCCACTAATACAAGTCCGCAAAACACACATGGAACACCGGGCTCGGGAAATATCATTCATAAGACATGTTTCCTGTTACAACACGTTGTACCTCACTCTTCTCTTTCCCCGGCTCAGTTACACTTTTTTCTTCGAAAGAAAAATGAGGTAGGCAGCAAGCAGCAGGGAAAAAAGTGTTGCATATTATCTACACAATAAGAGTGAAAAACCACACGTATGTCTAAAGGTACACTTTTTCTCTCTGGAAGAATGAGAAAAGGAAACTTGCGTTGTATCATCATCATGTAGATTGTTGCAGATGTACCACTTCTTTCTTTTCATCTTCTTCCGTAACCAATCTTTTCTTTTTTTCTTTCACGTACAGCTATATCACCACTACTATATACTACTCTAAAAGGAACAACACCGCCACTACTCCTGCCGCTTCTTCTTCACTCCTGTCATTTTTCTTTCTCCGTTTTTTGGCTTCCGTTACCACTTATTTTGCCTGTGCTGTAGTTATTCTTGCCTGATTACCGATTCTACAGGAGTCGCATCCTCCTTTTCAACCTTGTGTGCCAAGGGATGCCAGATCTGCCTGAGACGATGATAATGACAACGCTACGGTGCTGCTGCAGCATACCGTGTGCTCCAATATACATTTCTGGTTGTTTCCTTTTCTACAAGACAAAGTTGGTTGGTTGGCTGGATGCTCCTGTGGAATTATTATTATTGTTGTGATGAAATTGCTTATAAAAAGGACACTTTCCGTATGCTCCTTTTTCCTATTTCTTCTTTTCACCGGTTTTTCTCTCAGCTCTTCCGCTCCCTTTCTTTGTGAGATGAGTACAAAAATAGTCTCTGGCTCCGGTAGAGAAAAAAGAACAAAGCGCTCCGTATAGTCTGTGCTTCTCCTGTTTAGCTTTTTGCGTTCTCCTTTTTCACGTTTTTCTTTCCAAGCAAGTCTCACGATTCTCATCTCAATCTGTCATGAGCGGGCTAATTAGTCACACGTCAACTACTTTGTCTTTTTTGGAAAGCTAGAAAGAAATCACGTATGCAGCAAACGAGCAAGCTGTTGTGTCTTTTCTGTCGGTGAGGGAGTACTACGCTGAGCAGCTTTGGAATTTTTTGTCCTTACTGCAAACGTCCAAACAAGTTGTTGGAAATTAGTTTAGGACACTTGTTTTGTCACCGTCACATAATTTCGTTGGCTCTCCCGTGAGTTCATGGGAAATGCACAAGAAGATATCTAATTTAGAAAAAGAGCGCATTAATTTCAGGCAGGCACTCCTTCTGCGAATATTAATACCGACGAGTTTAATGAATTCTTCCAAAGGGTTTGAAAAATTATAATTATTTATGCCAGGTTTCTACTTTCCTTTCAGCATCATATGTCGTACATCACAGTCAACAGTTTAAACCTTGTACGATATAATATAAAATTAGATTTTTAGTACATAAACTTAACACCAATTTTTACTATAACGTTTGGAGCTAGTAAAATGTGTTGTAAAACTCGCAAAATAATGAAAATAAGATCAATGCGTATCAATGTCTGTCTGCATATATTATGCAAATTTGAATGGGGATAAGCAAAAAATCACAATAAATCTTCACACTTACAATTCGATGAATTCGGATATTTTGTGTACAAGTAAACTTGACACTATAGACAAATGCTACATCAGGCTTATTCAAAGGCATATCTTTGGATAGAACCGTACCAACAACTGGAATGACAAACGTTTTCAAGCCGTACTGTGGTATACTCCACGTTTAAATGTTATGAATCAATGAATACATCACCGGGAATCACTTCAGAATGTAGTCATTTCATTTTTATGAAAAATTGTAAGTTCCGGTAAATGTGCTACCAAAACAGAATATTTTGTTTACTTTTTTGTCTCGTCATGATTTCAATATTATTCCGGCGAGCTGTAGAGCGCATTTAATAAGTTGGAAGGTACAGAGAAAGTTTTTGCTTACACAACGTACCATGTTTGAAAATTCCTTTTTGGTAAAAGTTTTTGCCAGAGACAGAGTTAAAAAATTCTACAATTGTCCCACAGTATGTTTGTGTCCGTGTAATAATAACCAGGTTGTCTAATAAAGTGGAAGACTATTATGTAGGTATGTGTTTTTTCTATTTTTTGAGTTCTTTTCATCTTCCACTGTTTGGTATTTGCAATAGATTTTTGGGTACTCTGTGCAGCAAAATGGAATTTTCCTTGCTAATAATGTTAATTTTGCAGTTGAAAATGAAAACTCAAAATAGTATCTGTTCAAGTTTATAATAACATTGAGGAAGCCAATATCTACTACGTTTACATAACCAAACGGACCAAACCCATGTTCACATTCCTGTTCGGCATTTTCAACGTGTTTTGTAGAGATTACCTAGATAGTAATAATACCCTGGAACGCATATAACTTATATGTACATTCAAAAGAAAATTTATTGAAAGGGTTCAATACAAAATATATACGAAAATTCTACGGCAAAATATTTTCTTCTCCACCGTTCGGTAACTCGCTGGCATTTTCATTGTCCGAAATGTGCATAGCCGTAGGTTATTTAATAATTAAGCGAGGAAATTGGACGATGACCAAGAAGACCAAACCGTAACTTTTTGTTGGAACGGGCTACACGGAAACTACGTTGTAGATTCATATTATCTTTTTTGTATACATTTTTACCTTAGAAATATGCCTGCATCCCACACACAAAACTATCAAACCGGTGGTAGTAGAAGAAAAATGTGTGGGGTGCTCGGTGTGTACGGTGAGTAGGAAATAACTTTCCACCGTCCAAATAGCAAACCATCACAAAAAATCATTTCCTACTCCATAAAGCTTCTGTGGGAGCAACCGGACTTTGGTATTTTAATATGTTAAATTCCTCTAGGTTCCCGTTTTTCGTAGATGAACAGTGGAAGAAGAGTTCTTTATCCTGGAAAATATCATAGGGAACCGGTTATTATTGTGTTGTAATGGTTAATATAATAAGGAAAGGAGTTTGGAAAATAGGGTTTTTGTTTGTCGTCGTCATTCCTTCCTTTCCTGTTGGCTAGGTGGTTTTCCTACAACAAAAAGCACACCGTAATAGAGAGATAGAGATATCCGTATTTTTTGGCTTTCTCTCTCTTTGCTCAAATAAAACTGGGATATCTAGTTCCGCTTGAAGCAAAATAATATGTGGCCATTATCTTATCAAAGAACGCGTAGTATGTAATGCAATAATATGGTTCGTTTCAACAAGGTATGATCTGTGTCGGTTTGTAGGGAATCAATGTTTTGTGGAAAAGCAACAAGCAAGTCAGCACATCATCAAGATCAGTTGGCTCTGGTTGCAAAAGTTTTTTCTATCCTGACTTCCCTTTACTATTACTGAACAGCGGGGAAAGATGCTACGAGTTACAACTTTCTCCAGCGTACCTTTATTTCGCTAGCCAAAGCGTTCATTTTATAACGTAGCTGCTATTTGTAGTGGCTAATAAAGTGAAAGATGTAAACGGAGGTTAACTGAAAAATATTAAAAAATATAGCTTATATGAAAAATGAAGAAGTCTACAGAATTTTAGTTTTTCAAAAATTAGTTTTGAAGGGAAAGTTAATTGTGACTGCATACAACATAATATAGCATAAAGCCTGCATCAATCATTATCTTCAATCTTAAGTAGATTGCATTCTTGTACGTTGATGTAAAATTGAATACAGCTTTGTGTACTCATACATTTAAGTGGGGGAGGCTTGGTTGAGCGGCAAGACGGATAGATAATATTTCGTGAATTATCTGAGCTGCACAGGTGGTAAAATGTAAAAGGACAGGTGTGAAGTTCAGTTAATCCAACTTTGATTCTTGAATTAAATTATTAGTTAAAATTTTCAAAATAAATCGTACAGTTTAAGTGTGTTACCTACTTATTAACAATATAAGTTATGTTTCCAATGTACAAAGAAACTTTGAATTTTCTTGACGCACATTCAGTTTTTGATTATGTGCGAATATGTGCTAGTTTGTATCTGCACGGTAAGTGACATTTATCATAAAGTATATTTTACAACTTACATTAATTATTAAACATTATGAAATGGCTAAAGGCATTTCAATTTTAATATTGTAAAATTGTAGAGCATTGCATGCATGATAGATTCAAGGTGGAATGTGGAATAGGTGAAGGTAGTATCTCCTTCAAAGCTTTTCAGTTTTTACTTGTGTTGAGTTCCAAGCTGTTCCTTTTTCTTTCTACAAAAACCCAGCGACCTTTGAATCGTATACTTTGCTTTTAATGCGATTTTCATGAGGGCGCATTTTTATGATTTAATACCTTTCTGGAATGGTAAACTTTTACTGAGATAGCAACCCCAACCTACCTACTCCTTCGGTACTGGTGGGCGAATGCTATAATATGCAGCATAATGGTAATTACGTTCATTCTTCAACTTGAGGCATATTAAAAAGTATGTTGTACGCGAAAGTAAATCGACAAAACTTGTATCGCTATACGTAGTAGTTCGTTTACCTTTCTAGATCATTCATATGAGTCATGTCACGGGTATGAAAATGTTTGTACACACTATTTACAGTACATCATCTTTAAATTGCACTTCATTAGATGCGTGCTTCATCCCAGTATAAAATTGCATTATGTATGCTAATGTGGAGGAGCCTGATGAGATGATGGTGTAGAAAATGTACTGTTGGAAAATTCCATGTAAACTTTCATCTTGGGTAGATGTTAGTTCAAGAAAAAGTGCAAATCATTCTGATCACCATCATCATTCGATGAATTAAAAATCATATGCGTATACCTATGCGCCAAGGGAAGGTCATTACGGTGTGTATGTTGTAAGGCACGTGATATATAATGAGCTTATATTATTTGTATCGATTTTGCTATTAGGCGGAGGCATAAGTGGATGATGATTCTTGCCTGTCGTAACTTTACATTTTTTCCCTGATGGGGAAAAAGTTATGATGAGTTTGAATACTTTTTGGGTTGCCACTTACATTACAAATTCATAAACATTTAACTTGCCTTAAAATCTGTAAATAGTTTGGAAGAATAAACTTGTACCAAACAATTTTGCTTGGGTAAGCGTTTGCATGAAGGAAGTAAGGGGAAGTAAACCGAACACACGGAAAAGAAAGCTCTACACCACGGCTGTTTCGTAGTTGTCTACCTTCATAGAACATGTCATTCGTTATCGTTTACATAAACGTCATTCTTGAAGGTGACTACTCGTTAAACATCAAGAAAATGGCTTTCTTGTAGTCTTTCGTGTACTGCCTGTTGTGGCAAATAAGATTGTCATTGTCACCCAAAAAACAATGCATGGTAGAAAGTCAAAAGTGAGAGCAAAGAACATTTTTGGCTTTAAGTACAATGGATATACTGTGTGTTTTTGGATTTTGTCATGCTGATGTATTGATGCTACAAGAAGTGACAGATGATGCTCACCGAACTGAGCTCCGTTGTTCTTCCCGTTTTTCCCTGACATATTACTTTTTAAGGGGAAAATAGTGAAGAAAAATAATGGCTAAATCATTACCTTACTTTTTGGTAAGTGAACATAGCATCAAGATAATATGCGTTCTATTTTGGCTGTTAGGTAGTCGTTTTAGGTCGACTCACGCGTAGGTATACGTGTTTTCGAGCAAGACACACGTTCAATCAAAAAGTTAATACTTTATTCATGCATCTATCTTGATGTTGATGACATGTAAAACTTGGTACATACACGTTGGAGCAGAAAAGAATTGTCTTTTCGACGTCTTCTATTTATAAGAACATGAGTCAAGTCCAGAAGGTGACATTGCTATTTGAAAAGTTGGCATAAATATTGCATTCAAGAATACAGCATAAATTTTCCCTAACTGTACAGTACGAGTAGCAATTTTACTAAACGCTCTGGAAGGCACAAGGAGGGGAGTAAAATCTGTGCATTGCTTCAGTTTTGAGTTTTCGGAAAATGGTGTCGGTTTGAAAATAAACGTTTTAGAAAAAACAAGTTTTACTCCCGTAAAACAAAGACAACCATACACCACCGAAACGATTTTGAAAGGTAGATCCCTTCGTTGCACGCACACCTTGAAAAGAAAACAATGAGGCTAGCTATAAAAATGCACTTTGTCCTCTGAGTAATAATGCGTAAAGGTAAAAAGGGTTGTTTTTATTCAGGCTGCTGCACCCCGAAAAAAAATCACGGCAACAGCTCGGCCCGGTGTGTGTATTGTGCATGCAGCACAAGCATATACTTATCCCTGTTCACCATCACCACTATGAATGAAAAGGTGCAACATTATCCGATTCAGAGATGAATGAAGGCTTTTGTTCGCTAATGGGGTGAACTAAGATCTGATAATGCAGAACGTAAACGTGTTCATTCACTCATGGGATTAAAACCGTCTCCTCCTCGCCTGCTCTCTCTCTCTGGTCCAGTCTCTCCCTTTTCGTCCACAATGTTTCTCTTGTTCTTTATAAATATATATTTTATGAATCATCATCATTCATACCTTTAAGTTTCAACTCTCAACCGTACCGTAGAGAATCCCTTAATGTAATTTTCTGAAAAAAAAGACAAAAAGCCATTGTTGGACATGACGCGCAAACACACCACATGCAAGCTACACTTTTTCACTAATGCGAAGGCAGACGGTGTGTGTATATTTATATAATGCAAAAATATAATATTGCTCATATGAAATAATAATGAATTCGATTCACATTTCGTTTTATTTGATACGTTATTGCATCAGGAACCCATTCATATGTCACACAGACAGGATCACAAAAGGCAAACTTATGGAAGAAAAAAATCCTCTCCTTTCATTTTGTTTGCTGACTGCTTTCTACTTCTAAAATTTATGTACATAATGCTACTGTTGCAGTTTTACTAATGCCATAAAACAAGCCTTGCACATGTAGCGCATTCACCGACCACTTTCTTGTTTTTGGTACATGGACCGATAGAAATAGCCGTGATGATACTGACAGAGATCCAGTTTCTATTTTAGTGGCTGTATCACAGTCTTATAAACAGGAAAACATTCTTTTCGTGTTGTATATTGTGGTATACGTATTCACGTATAGAGTAGTGACCACACTTTAGTCATTTTGAAAAGTAAACGTCCGATAACCAATGTAACGAATTTTTATAAACCTGCTTTACCTCAACGGATGGTATTCTCTCGTTTTAATGAAATGATACAGGACAATAATTTAATGAAAACCCATTTTTTGTGATCAGAAGGCTAGCTACTCTGATACAAACGTTGGGAATACAATTTTTCGTTGCTCCAAATATACCAGAAATTGTCAAAAAGTTTCATTTAATTTCTACAAAGGCATATATTGTAGCATACAAGGTGATGTGCACGAATTGGTGAAAAATAGAAAGAGCTTTGAACACGTCATCATTTTCATTCCTACTCTCTATTTTGCACTTTTGATAAAAATGTTGCCTGATTCCAAACCCCGCTGGAATTGAAGAGATTCATTTCTAGCTGATTGTGCGAGAGAGAGAGAAATATTCCCTATCGAAAATTTGTGCATATTATTTCTCCTTTTCCCCTTCCCAATCCACACTTTTCATTTGGGGCTCTCTGCTACTTTGCTTCTAACAAGGTCTGTGAACTAATATTAACAATAAGTGATGGCAGTGTTGGTGTACGGTGATGCGACCCCCATCCATCTATGATCCATCCGTCCTGCGTTATTGCATGTCCAACGAGATCCTTTAGCTAACCATCATCATCCCTGGATGTATCATCAAGTATTCCTGTATTATACCTTCCATTTACATTGTACCTAGCACCACTCCTGCGATACACCATCATCTCTCTTTTTCAACCACCGTTATACCTTTTTTACTCTGGCAAGTTTTTCTCCTGGCTTGCTTCTACTGCTATGTAACCATTATTGGGAACATCCTTGCGCAACAATTTTCCGAATGTGTGTGTGTGTTCCTAAAAACATAATGCCATATACCACACCATCACCACCACACCACTTTTTCTAACAACTTGTATTGGAGAAGCATATACGTACAAAAACGACGGAAGGTTGCAGAGGAAAGGATCCCATCGTTTTTAGGGAATTGTGATACCATACTACTCCCCGAACAAGAGAACTCTTGTGTGTGCATGTTTCCAATGTTATCATTCGTTCTGGTGGCTTAAAGGAAACTTTGGCTTTTTGCATTTTGCTTCCCTCACCCTAGTCTTGATCCACCGGTTACGGATGACGGAAGTGAGTCTCTCTCACTCTCGCTCGTTCGCTCTCTGGCAAAGCAATTCAAACGTTGTCGTTTCTCTACTGCCCTTTATACTTAACAACTGCACTTACAAAGCAAACTTCACCTAAGCGTTATAGCACGGTTGTATATACAGAAAAAACAAAACAACTTGTCGTCTGTTGTACTGTACACAGAAAGTGTTTACAAACTTTATTTTTTAAGTGTTTTAACAAGCGAGTAATTAAAGCTGCAAGGATATTTTTTCCAACAATCAATCACAGTCAGCATTTTAATTGACTTTCTCTCTATCCCCATTCTTCTATATATTATTTTAATCTAAGCGTCATCAACATCAAAATCAACAACAGTGTGCGTAGATTGATCTCAGTCGTAAGCTAGCTTGTTTGATTCTAGTCATCCCTACGAATCTAAAATACTTGATAACTACATGAACGATTTTGTGTGATTTAAAGTGCAATATATATCTACAGAAAATAAAGAAAATTACGAATTCTGAAATAGTACGTGTTTTTAAACTGATATTATTCAAACTATTAAAGGCTTTTTAGTTTTCTGAACCTTTTTTCCCATCAAGCCAAAACTCCACAACAATCATTTTCTTTTATGTAAAATATTTAAGCTAGGAAAATTAGACGACTGAACTTGACAATCCATAAGTTGCCAAATTAATAAAGTAATTTTCCAAGCTTTAAAACCACAAAAAGTATCAATATTCTATATGCAGTGAAAAGTGACTAGAGAACGGTTAAATATTCTAAGAAGAGACTTATATGGTGGTTATTCTTTGTCACGTAAGAAAAAAGTAACCTGTTTGAGTCATCCTCTTATTGAGCTACATCATCCCTTCTTTTCAAGAAAACGTAACGCAACCGAGCAAGCCAGCATTGCTCCAGTTCTTATTCTTGCTCTGAGGTGAAAAATGAAATGGTTGTAGAGAACATGTTGAGTTTAGACTGTTACAGTGCGAGTAATGCATTTTCTTTGAGACTATGGAGGTTAGCACACGTATGGACTGCTTATCGAAGTAAGACTAAAAATAATTTATCTCTCTTGTAATAATTTATGTATTCATGTTTATAAAAAACATAATTGAAAGAGGCATGCTTTATGGCATATCATCAACTTATAGCATATAATTAGAATTTCCCGTTTCTATAAATTATAGCAGCAATAGAAATCCTTTATAGCTATTGGTTGGATATTGTATATGCGAGCACAGTGAGAAGGTGGAAAATAAGGTTGGTTAACTTTTGGTTGTTGAGGTTTACAGGAAGAAGTGATAATAAATGACTACGATTGAACTCACACTCACGGTTACAACCACCATTCGTGGTGGTCCATACAAAATAGTTTTTCCAAAATGTTCGGTTTATGCTTGTATGTGTGCTCCGCTGCTCCTCCAAAACAGTTAGGCTTGCTTTTTGGGGGTTCTTGGTATCATGTGCTATCATTACAACTATGATTCTCTTACCTAGAAGAACGGCTGCTGGAAAGCAGTAACAAAAGCGCATATAAGGACTATCATATTATTAAGTACTATAAAGCAACTATAAGAAAAAATAACTTGTTGGTTCTTATATTCCACTGAACTCTGTTTTCCTGTCGTGTTTTTCCTAATCTCTTGCTGAACCTCTTTCCTATTTCTGGCTGTGCCTTCTTTTTCCTGCATATATACTTTTTATGTTTGTGTTATTTCTTTCTTGTTTTACGAGTATTTATTACAGGAGCTTATCACCTTGCAACTTCCTTACCAACTGCTGAACACTCAAACGAGTTCCGGTGGTGGTTGAAGGAAAAAAATTGTTGGTGATTACAGCACCAAGAAAAACAATAACAGTGATGGAGCTACTATATCAGTGATTCGTTAGTTTATTTAAGCGCTACTAAATACCTCAAAGCTTTACCATTAGTTTAAATCCTGAGGGATTTATCTTTTAGCCGTCAAGTAGGAAAGTTTGCTCTTTTCATGCAATAATGCGTAATCATTATGCCCCCAGATGAAGCAAAGGGCATAGTGCTACGTAATTCATCTCTGTACACACTTGCATGTAGGTATACAAAATATGAAACTCTTATAGCTCAACATCATAACAAGACTGAGAAGTTTGTCGGAAATTGATAGCTAATTATCGTAACAACGAACCTTTTCTCTTTTCTTAAGAATAATGCTGTTTTGCTACAAGGCAAGTCATCCATCGCAATGGACTTACGCTCATACTTTATCGCGCTTGCACCAGCTTAATCAATAGTAGAGAACCGCTGTTTTGGTGGGCCTAGCTAATCAGTAGAAAACCATAATACCTCACATCATTATCCTCATCGCTAATCAAGAGTTTTCCTTTCCTTTTTCTCCGAAACAGATTCCGTGGTCAATCATGCAGCTGAGTCGGGCCTGGATGGTATCATTGGCAAGGAAGGTGCAGGTGGTGGTGAACAACAGTTGGCCAGTCCAAATGCTAGCAGTTTGCCTTCATCTCCATTCCCTGTTGAGCAGTTGAGTCTGTTGAAAAGCCAATCTTCTCTCGTGAACGGAGGTGGGAGTAGCCAAGGACCATTCACCTGTGAACAGTGCGGTCTGACTTTTAGTCAGCGTGAGGAGTTTGAGAAGCACGAGGCGTCCCATCCCACCCCAAACCAGGTGCGTACATACTTTACTCACCCCATCTTACTTTTTAAAGTAGTAGTAGTATATCTCATCATAGGTAGTCACTTACGGTATTACGTGCATTTTCATTAATCAACGAAATCAAATTTATTTTCAAAAGAAAGCATAATTTTCTGTGGAAAATCCGGATTTTATTTAAATGTAAAGTGGTGTAAAGAACCTTATCAGGACACACGTCAGTAAAAGCTCAAGCCACTTTTTCTCCGCGTTCCTACTGGAGTGGAGGTGCAACGTGATACAGTAAATCCTGAGAAATTAAAAGTCTCCTCTCATAAGTTGAGACCGACAGTTTTGTAAGGTGGCACTGGGTAATCCCATTTGCACACAAGATCCGCACTCCTGCTCTTTTAGACTCAGTGCGGGCAGTGTTGATGCTACGGTGTGGAATAAAGTTTTTTCGTTATAAAGTTCATACTCCACGGTAGTAGTTTTGGGGATTTTTGGCCCACCGGCACCAGTTGTTCTAATCTACAATCACACACCACGTCAGAGAATACTATTATTAAAGTGCCGCGGCTCGCATAGCCTCTTGTGAATTAACAATTTATGCTAATGCCCTTCTGGCAAGACACAGCAAATCTCTCCTGTCGTGTTTAGATAAGGACTACTTAATTTCTCACGGAAAAATGCTTTCTCACGTTCGTTCCTTTTCTCCTGTGTGGTAGCATTAGCACCACCGCCAATTATTGTGCTGCCAGCACAATCTTTCTAAAACATCAACACAGAGAAAACAGAACACTGAGGAAAAGTGGCAAGGAACACACCTAAAAGACCAAACCAAATGGGCTACTATACTGTTATTTTTATAGTAGCTAGCTAGTCAGTTGCTTATGCATACGACATACGATTATGAATACGAGTTGACTATTATTAGTACAAAGCTCACCTCTTTATTATTTCGAGAACGACCACTTCTTCAAACTGACTGTGAAGTGGATGTGATATGGAAAATTAGGTTTACTTTTACTTTATCATAATTTGCATTTTCCTGCGTAGAACAGTTTCTTTATTCTCACACGCGTTTGAATTGTAAAACAACAACAGGGCAATATAACACCTCATCCGCAAGTAGCTGGAAAATGTGCACAAAGTAGTTTCCCGTTATCTAAATGGACTGTTTGGACAAAGTACGTAGTTTAATTGCTAAAAAGATTTCCTTTTCACGATCGTAGCGTTTAGCCCCTGTTGTATGTGGTCCTGAAAGGTTCTGTTTGTTTAGATGGCACTTTATCTACACTCTGCCGTAATTTGTTTACAAATGAATTTATTCGCATGCTGCAAGTACCTCTAAGTTCCTTGAAATATTTATGCACAACAACGCACCATAGGCATTTCACTCTTGCGCAAAATTGGTATTTACATGAAATGAATACTAGTCTACGTAAATTAGCGTTTGTGTACGTGTGGTCATCTAAAGTGATCATGAATGTAATCATAATTGACTCTTGACCTTGTTTTTTATTCTCTTGAATGTGGATCCAGCAGTCTTGCAAGATTTGCTTTAAGCAATTTGCAAACGTCTACCGTTTACAAAGACACATGATAAGCCACGATGAATCTGCTGGCCTGAGGAAATTTAAGTGTCCCGACTGTGAGAAGGCCTTCAAGTTTAAACATCACTTAAAGGTTCATACATACAAATAACAAGCATTGATGTTTACTTGCCGTTTAGTAGAAAGTGCATGAATATTAGCATGTTTTTGCTCAACTTTGAAATTGCTTGTCTGACTCACGAAATGCAGTATTTCAAATAGTTAATTACATATTGCTAATTTCAATTTTTAGTGCATGTATTTCTGAAAGTTTTATTTGTAGAAACTGACTAGAAAACTTTCAATTTCTTTGCTTGTTTATCGCTTTCCTACACAAATTCCCGGAGATATCACGCTGAGGTTTTGCATGGAGTTTGTTGTGGGTAAAACTTTTTCCTACACCACAGTAATTTAAAGAATGATAAGTTTATCATATAATACATATTAGCCATTCACACAACATTATTTTGACATGCAATTTAAATTTACTTAATGTTGATATTATTTTTACTGACCTTTTTCATAACGTGCCATGTTTAAAGTATTTTTCCAAATGTTTACCGACCTAGACGAACAGTTTCAATTGATCTCCCATCATCAGCGTTTTTCTGTCATATACGTGGTGAGCACATGCATCCCCTCTCCCTTCTGCTCTGCCACTCTTCCTTCTCCTTCTCCTGCTAACCTGATTTAACTTGTAATTGGGAAAGTTTTTCAATTAATGCCCTTGTTAGGTGGAACACGTTTATCAAGATTTTCATCTTCAACTTGAGCCAGCCTAGTAGGCTGTTGTGCATGTGCACAAAGAAATAGGATGACGGAGAGATGCAAATAGAAGAAAAATTCACAAGAGTATCGTAACTTGTTCGGAGTAAGTTGCGCTTATACAAGATGAGGGGTATGAAAGGGTGGGTGGTCTTTGCTTACGAAACCAAAATGAGATAGTGTAGGTTGCATCTCTTATGTAAATAGGAATAGGTACATGAGCATAATATTATAACACACGAGCAAATCGTATCCTTCTCCTGCATAGGTAAAATATTTCTTAAGGTAGTAATTTGGCAGGAAGAGCACACTCATGAATCGAGTTCTTTCCTATCTATAGAGCAAATATGTAATGAACGCTCTGGCGAAAACTCAATGAAAGGCAAAACTACATAATGTAATGTAGCGATCTAGAATGGAAAAAGTTTTAGGCGAGACGTATTCCTTTTAAGACTATTTTGGCCATTCCGTCACCATCATCATATAAGCAAAAGAGGAAATACTTTAGAAGAAAATTTCTCAATTGATATGTTACTTCTTCGCCTTGAATCAGACTATAAAACGTTACATTCAAAAACTGCCACTTTATCATCAGAAGCGAAGAAAAGGTTTGTTTCGAAAGGATGCGGCTGCTACAGTGCTGCTATTTTATTTCATCATCTCACTTTTCTTCTTGTGGAAACCCGAAAAACTTACCGTAACTTTTACTAATTTACCGACAAGTTTTTCCAGTGGTGGCGGTAGTCAAGTAGGAAAATATTCAGTGATCGCAGCTCATCACCAACATCAACAAACTGTGAAAAACTGGAATGAATGAAGGAACAGCAGTGCGGTGTTTTCGCCATCGCTTGATTTTCTCCTTGAATGCCTTTGCCTGCTTACTTTTTCCCGATATAAAATACTTTTAGAGATTAGGCACTGATTTTGATGGAAATTAGATGATTCCCTGTTTGCATCTTATTCATTTGCTAGCTGTCTTCTCTCAGACCGACATCCGAAAACCTCCTGTCCTGTAGTAAATAATATGCAATTCACTACTACACAACTCAACCCAACGAAACTTTTCCTAAAGAACAAGCATGTATAGTAGACCATACGACGGATAATTTACTTTTACTTCATCTCTCCCGTTCCTAGAAAAAGAAGGGAAAAGATTCCTGTGGTTTTCTTTCATTATAGCGGCGATGCTCATTTTCGGTTTTTCGTTTCAGTTTCACCTCTTCATTTTCCCGTTTTCTCTTGATTATACAGTTTAGTGGTGGCACTTCTTTACTTTTGGATTTTGACTACTTTCTACTAAAGAACCACTTAAACGATAAAAATTCTCAACTTTACTCGAAAAAGAGAGTTTTCTGATGAGCGAGTAGTAGTGGTTTATGACAGAAAACAAATTTTCCATCGACGGGAAACTTCTTGCTACTTAGTTTATCTAGTTTATGCATCTCAGGTTGCAAAATGGCAAAAGTCACAGGAGTTATTGGAGTCGGGGAGCTGAAATTGTAGTAAACACAAAGTTTATATAGGACTTTATTCTGCTCGTAAAAATGTTTGTGTAGCGGGGTGCTTGGGGTAGGAGTGTCTCAAGTTGCCCCAAGAAGGTGCTTCCGCTGCAGTATACCTACCTGTTGTATGCACTTAATACACTACCAGTACAAAGAAGAGTTGCTCACTAAATGGTAACGTAGTATATATACGTATGTGGAACGCATCAAAAATATTTGACAAGAATACCTGCATGCACGCTCAGTAATTGAAAAAGTCATGTATGCAAATTACATTATCTTTGCCCTCTCCTTTAATTTGCTTATCCATTGGATTCTACGTCTCTTTCTGCTATCTGTCTACAAGAAAATTCACGACAGAAAATGCATGATATTATAGATTAATACGTAGCCTATATGCTCTACCTTATAAACCCTAACTTTGCGTTTTTATGCAAAATCCCTTATTGCCCCAGGTGTGTGATTTGCATGAACTTACCTGTGAGGTGTAGTGATTTTATTTCTGAAAAGCATGCGTATTGATTTGTATGTAATTTTATATTCCATCTTTACTTCCCTGCATGATAAACACAGTAAATTAGTTTTCTAGTCTAGTAACGCTATTTTCTTATTCTTAAGTCGTGGTTTCAGTATGAAACTACCTATGCCAAGAAGTTGATTTCATACGTTGAAATTTTTTTCTCCTTATCACAGGAGCATGTTCGTATTCATTCTGGAGAGAAACCTTTTGAGTGTTCCAATTGCAAAAAGAGATTCTCTCATTCCGGCTCTTATTCGTCCCATATGACGTCAAAAAAGTGTTTGATTATGAACTTAAAGGTAGAAAATCCATTTTATCATTGGAATTATTTGCAATTTGTGTGCATTTATGCTTGTTGTTAATAATAATGCTTGTAGAACATTTTTGAACATTTCATCAATTTCTTATTGAAACACTGTAGCTTTCACGTAATCGCAACAATAACGAGTCCAAGGGATCTTCTGGAACGACACCCTCCACGGGAGGTGGTAACACTTCATCCCCTCAACGCGGTTCCAATTCCAAGCACAACCCAAACAACGGCACTAAGCCACAAAGTCAGCAACAAAGAGATCGTGAGCAGCAACAACAAGACAGAAATCTTTTCGCTGATCCAACATTCCCTGCACACCCATTACTCTCGGCAAAACTGGGGAAAACGCCAATTGTTCCACCAAACGACAATAATATGGTGAACCATCAAAACGGGACCGATTTGCCCGCATTTCCAGGAACCCCTCCACCGCCATTCCTTCCTCCAGGTAAGATTTCCGATAAATTGTTTTTGGCTTATTATATACGATGGCATTTATGACTAGCGTTTCACCAAGCAAGCTCATGGATTATGCAGTTATGTTAGGTGAAACGAAAGGGAGAGAAATTGCCGGAAACGAAATAATAACGGCTTAATTCAATTTCCCACAATTTCGTTAGTTTATTGCTGCATAAAGTCGTCATAAAGTGTGGTATTTTAATAATGGCATTATTTAATGTATACTCTTCATTGCAAATAGGCCAAATGGGCTTCCATCCATTTCTCATGTCAGCCGCTGCTGCTGCTGGCCTGCCACCCAATCCCTACATGGCTTCTTTCCTCAGTTCCCTTCCCCACAACTCACCTCTAAGACAACTGGTAAATGTGGACAATAGTGAAGAACTTTTGACAAAACGAGCTGCTGAGCTTATGAATGGCATGAGTTCTTATGACCCGACCCAAGCTCTGCTCCACCATCAGCAGCAACACCAACAACGTGATTCCCATCGACAACGAAGTAGTCTGAGCAGCAGCAACCGCTCCCAAATCTCTCGTTCTCCATCACCCAACTCATGCGATGAGTCCATGTCCTCGTCAAAGCCACATGACGACGTGATAATGAATGGGAAAGACGGTCGGATGGAGCATGATGATGAGGATGATGAGGAGGTTGCCGAGGACAGAGCACTAGCTTTAAGAGCGGCCGTTGCAAGGCGGCTGGCCGTTACGGATGATGAAGAAATGCTGGGGGAGGATATTGCAAAGGATATGAGCAAGCCAACCTCTGTGATAAATTCACCCTCCCGGGGGGATGACAGGGAGCAAAGGAAAGGTGGAGGGGATGATGAGGATATTACTGATAATGAGGAGGACTCTGAAGAAAAAGACAAACTGGACAATAACGTTCAACGACTTTTGAACACTGTGAATGCCAATGTGACACGACAGCTCCTGGAGGCTTGCAGTATGAAAAATGGATACAGTGTGGAGAAAATGTTGGGAAGCGGTGGAGAGTCCTCATGTGATCCAATGATGTCACCGGGATCCGCAGAAGACTCGCAAAACTCTCGTCCTCACAGTAGATTCGGGGATGATTACGATATGGACGAAGATAGGAGCCAGGATCATGACTCAGAGATTCATAACAACAATAACAGCATTATAAACAACAGTACTGCTGAGGAGCTGATCAAATTGAATAACAGCGTGGGTGGAAGCAATAGTAAGAAGGGAAAGAATGGTGGGGTGGAGGGTTTAGCAGCCAGATTGGAACTTTGTCAGAATGATGCGGCTGCTGCATTTGGAGGTAAAGCTGCAGCATCCCTGCTTCTTCAAATTCAGCAACACCAACAGAACCGTCAAGATCGCGAAGACAAAGCCAAGGATTTGGATCATAGAAGAATCAAGGAGGAGTCTGACTTGCATCATCATCATCATAGGAGACATGACGATGAGAACCCATCAAGTCAGAGTGAAAACGAATTGGGAGATCATCGTAAGTTTTTTTATTCCGCTATTTTATTAAACCTTTCTGTTTGGCTATGTAGTGAAAGCTCTTCCGAGAAAAGCTACTGTTAAGGTTTAATTGCTGTAACGTTCTTACAAAAGCCACTAGCAAATGAATTGAATGCTTCGAAGAAAAATGTTTCTTATAGTCCCAAAGTTTACTTCTAGTGCTCATTTTGAGTTTCTCTTGTTTTTACTCTGACATGTTCAGAATAAATGCTTTCCCTTTAAGTATAGGTGCAAGATATATCTCTACATTTAAGTACTTTTACAATATTTGTACAAATTCCTTTTCCTATTTTTTGCAGATGACAATAATAATGAGTCTTCTCATGAGACGGTGGAAGAAGGCCGAAGAGCACGAGTTCGCTCACTATTCTCTGAGTCGCAACTTGCCATTTTAAGACAGCATTATCAGGTAGCATAATCTATCCTATCCACCCTGGGATATATATCCATTTAATGGGTGACTAAAAGTGTGCTTTTTTATTTAGATTGATCCTCGACCCCGTCGGGAACATCTTTTGGCTCTGGCTCAACAATTAGTATTGCCTTTGCGAGTTGTTCAGGTATTTATTGCTCAACTTTCTCCCGTAAAAAAGACAATAGGGGCTCTTTTATTGGGATTCCTCCTGTGCCACCATGAATTCTTTCTTTTTTCTTCTTTTCTTGTTCGTAAAAACAGAGAAAATAGTTTTTTTCTCATCCGTTTGTTTTATGTGTTCTTGCTATTGTACTGTAAACTTAATATTATCCTTTTTTCATACTTTTTTCGCATGGAAAACCTTCCTAGGTTTTCGCTGTTGTACTGTAAACTTAATATTATCCTTTTTTCATACTTTTTTCGCATGGAAAACCTTCCTAGGTTTTTGCTATTGTACTGTAAACTTAATATTATCCTTTTTTCCCTCTTTCTTTGCATGGAAAACTTTCCTAGGTATAGTTTGAAAATTTTTCAAATTTTCGAAATTTTCAAAACTTTCAAAAAACCTTCCTAAGTTTTCGCTATTGTACTGTAAACTTAATATTATCCTTTTTCCCCTCTTTCTTTGCTAAAAAATCCACCCTGGGTCTGATTTCAAAATTTTCAAAAATTTTCAAAATTTTTAAAATTTTTAAAACTTTCGAAACTTTCAAAACCTTCACAGGTCTGGTTTCAAAATTCTCGCGCGCGTGACAGACGCGAAGGACGCCCACCGCAACCTGTGACACAAGCCTTTTCAGTTAATAAAGGGTTGGGCGTCACTGGGATTCCAACTGGACTTTCGCCACTTATCAATGGGTTTTCCATGCCAAGACTTGGACTTGGATTGCCAGGTTGGTTAAACAATACATCAGGAGGCGAAGTAAAAGAACAGCAACCGTCCCCTCAACCCCTAAATTTAGGCAGCGGGGAGCAGCCTCTAGATCTTTCCACCAAAAAGTCTACCCCCTCTAATTCTCCAAGACCATCCACGGGAATATCAGAACCCGTCACATCAGATTCTGAGGATACAAATGGGCTCAGTGGATTTAATCAGCCCTTAAATCTAGTAAGTCATGAGCCAATTCTATTGATTTTTGAAAAATATTACGTGTAAACTAGTCATCCATATCACCATCATCAGCAGCAACAATGTGAAAAGACGCTTCCTGGGTGGTTTATGGCAGCCAAAACGCCCATTCATTTTATGTGCATCGTTCGACATTCCATGGCACAAAAAAGTAATTTATTGGCATTCTTTTTTATTACTTTTTATTCCAGAAAACTTCACCCAATTCCAGTCCATTCACAGGTCATTCCACAAACTCATCCAACTGCAACGGATTGAAATCATCCTCTCGACTTGCTAGAATCTTGTCGCAACCACCTGCTTCGCCAACTACAATTCACACGGTGTACAGTGGAACACAAAATGGAGGGGGTATAGTGTTTGATGCTAGAACTCCATCCCCGGCAGTGTCACTTGGGTCCATGATGACTCCCATGATTAGTGGATTGATCCCTGTTCCGTCCAACAGCCCACATGAGCTACACATGAACGGATTTAGTCGGTCACCCTTGAATCTCATGGCTACTGGAGGTAGCATTGGAGGTGGCTCTGAAAATGGAGACCCTGTAGCAGTATTCCTGGGAATGAATGGACCACCTACAAAGAAGCGCAAATCGGAAGGAAGTGGCTCAGCTTCAAAGCAAAGCAGCGGCTCTACTGCATCCGCAAGTAACGGGCAAGGTGAAGAGCAGGGTCAATTTGCCTGTGACCAATGTGAGAAGTCCTTTAACAAACAAAGTTCTCTTGCTCGTCACAAGTATGAGCATTCTGGTACGTAAAACAAAATATATGATCAATCAATTAATGATTCATCATTTGACATTTTTTGAGTTGCCGAGGTCTGGTTCACCAGCGCGGCTCATTGATTATGAAGCAATGAAAATTTTCGGTGAACCAGACCCCCGAATTAGCATTGAAACTTATAGTTTTTTTTGTTGCAAATTATAGGTCAGCGACCATACAAATGCAATACTTGCGAAAAGGCTTTCAAGCACAAACATCATCTCACAGAACATCTTCGCCTACACACAGGAGCGAAACCCTTCCAATGTAACAAATGTGGTAAACGGTTTTCCCATTCAGGGTCATACAGTCAGCATATGAATCATCGGTATGCCTATTGTAAGCCTAATCCTAACGCTCGCTCCTAGATCAACCTTGTATTTCAAACACCGTTTTAGACCGTATTCCTACCTGCGCGCATTACTCTCGACTATGATGTTACGGGAATTAAGGTTTATAGTAATGTATAAGTATGTATAAATGACCGAAATAATTACGACGATGTTAGTTAGGCTAGGTCTTTAGTTGAATTTACAACAGCAAGTTTACTGTTTTTATAGAACTATCTTGGGAGTTTAATTGACATAATATACATACTACAAGTCGTGTATGCATGTAACAAGCATGTAATATATTCAAGCTTAAACACAGTATGTATGCAAAAACTAATAGACGCAACGTGGGTAAGAAGTTAATCTAATCTGAATCTTTTTCACAATTAACTTTTTTAAGTTAAGTTAAGGTATATAAGATTATAGTATTCTAAGCAGAGAAGTATGGAACGAACATTGTCGGTGTTATTAAGGCCTACGACTCATCCATCCAAAGTGATTTAGAATGATATTTAAAACAAATTGAAAAGGCAACAGGTAATTAACTTTCAGGCCCACTAATTCAAAAATTGAGTATTTTATACATGAATGTACATAATTGCGTGAACACATTTTCTTTAAAAGAGTTTCACTATATTATGATTGAAACATTTTGGTTTTTGTTCATGACTTTCTACTTACTTGGTAAGTATCGACTTTGTAACAAGTTGTGCCAAAATGCTTTTAGTGATTTATATAATAGGCATTGAAACGTTAGGTGGTAAACTCCAGAGATCGATGAAATAAAAAATCTCATAAGCAGTTAGGTTAAACCATAAGCTATAAACAAATTAGTGTAGGTCTGTTGTCAAAAATACAACTGACAGCAAAAGGTTCACAAACAACGAATTAAGTAACTTATCTATCTCAGAAGAGATTGATACTGTTTTAAGAATAATATAGTTTAGTCATTTTCAAAACTTCAAGCTATTCAAAATCGGGCTTCAGTTCAATATTCATCGAAATCTACTTAACGCAACGAAACTGATAGATTTACTAATTATTATTTATTGTATCTATATACTCAACGTAACTGTATTGAAAATTATAGTGGACACAAAAATCTTGGTACTGCTATTCAGAGTTATAATAGATTGAAAATTCATATTTAACTTTTAATTAGTTAAATTCCTGTCTTTTTACGTTGATCAAGTATATATAATAAGCTTGTTTGAAATAACGTACCTGCAGGAATACTCAAAATGTAGAGATGGTTAGTGGAATTTTAAATAACACAAATACCAGATAGTTAGGCTTGCTTAAGAGAAAAAAGTTCATCTTAAATAATTCATTTTCTCGAGAAACTTTTGTCACAATTTCAAGTTAACTGCCGTCATTTCTTGAATTTAGTTCTTGTCGCTTTTTATGCAATAATTTACTTTTTGAACAATCAGTTTATATACAATTAATACCACTAGTACTAGTCATGCTTTAAAGCAAACTTCACTCAAAGAAGTAGCATCGATCGATTATCCTATTAATTTCTAAAAAGTCAAAAATATGATATTAGCTTGCAAATGGTAAAACCATAAATCAATGCAGGAGCAAGAGAAATTGGGGACTAGTCAGAAGAGTGTAATTTGCAAAGATCTTTTGTTCGACTTGCGCACAAGTCATTGCCATATGTGAGCTTAGATTTTGATTCCTAAAGTCATGAAAATATTAAGTTGAAACGTCTCTTGATTTCGTGTGCAATGTTTGAAACAATCATATTATTTAATTGGTATTGGAAATTGAAAATTATCAAAATTTAATAGTTTTTAAGTTTGTGCCAAAGTTTTTCTACTATTCGTAGCTTCACAATGTTCATAAGCATAATTTTTTATTTTGTTCATAAAAGTATGTAGTCGCATATTATTACTCTTGGCTTATTGATAAGTTGTTCATGTGTAAATTTTAGTTTTAATTGTTTTTTGCATTTTCTCTCTCAATCATTACTTCTTAACAGTTGAAAGAAACTGGCTAGCTTGTATTGCAGCGTGTTGTAATTGATACACGTTAGCTGAGTCGAGTGAATTTATTGATTTTTAGTCATGCTTTGTAATATAAAACTAGGTAGTTAATTGTAGGCATATTTTTACCTAATGTAAAGTAAATGTTTCAAACCAAAACATAAAATTCACAAAATAAAATACAGCATATAGTTTAAATATTTATTTATAATACATAATTAATAATTAGCTATGATATTATGTATAGATGAAAATGACGATGCCATTTATGGTATAATACCAATGATGAACACGAGACAATATTGTTAATAGTCCTTATGGAATGTGATGATAAAATATGAAAAGCTAGTTTTTACATAAATTTACTACAAAAATGCTAATAAACTATACAATGTATTATTATTGTTTTCCATGACTTGTACTCGTTACTAAACTCTACTAAATGTAATATGATAACTGTAATGATTTATGCAATGTTTTGGAGGAAAAGTTCAAAATGAAAGCTCCATGCCATAAGCCGCATGTATTTATTAATTAAATAACTTCCGGTATTTGCTGTAAATTTTACAAACTACCATTGTTGATATAAATGTTAACAATATACTTGTTTAATTGTTGAATAGTGTAGTCAGGTAGGTATAGTCTATATATTGTATATTTTAGGCGTATAGTTGTTAATAAAATCTTCATGTATATTATATAGTATATGTGCTCGCCAAAATTATATGCTATTAACATGTTGGTGTTTATGTTTGCGTAGGTTTATTTCCCTGCGTTTTCTGTAATATAGAATAAAGCTTACTTTAAATTTCATTTTAAGAATGATGGAATAAAAGCATAAAATATAATGGTGATGAACAAACGAAAGGATCACATTTTATTATGATGATGGTCGCAAATCATTCCAGTCGTTTAAAGTCGTATTCGTATGGCTTTTAATTAAAATATTAAAGAAAAAACATCAAGCATAATATTTTTTACTTATGGTTGGTTAATAAAAGTTACTTAGAGTTGGTTTTAATACGGAATGTTTGCTTTGTTCATCGTGATTTATTTTACATTTTTAATGAAGCTGGGGCAATGCGAGATTATTTAGTAGTCTCTATGTTGTGTGTTTTAATGTTTACTTCCCTTGTTATATGAGAAGCCTTTTATTTAGGATGATTAAAAAGATATATTATTCAAGTTTAGTTTTAAGAATTACAGAAATAGATTATATTATGAAAGATTCTCAACGGTCTCTGTTGTGAAAATGTGAATTCTCGTGCCAAATAATTGTGCTTCCACGAAAAAAGGCAAAACGCATAATTTTGCTGTAATAAGTACAATTGTATTTAAAATGTTATACAAAACTATAGCATAAAGTATTATAATAAGTTTATGTGAATATGCATCAACTTTTACCTCTTAAACCGTGACGCAAGTTAATGAAACCAAGAACGAACCTACCAAAAAGGTTTTCTGATTTGGTTTTCCACATCTGCGTCTGGGAAAACTCTGAGTTTTCTGAGATTACTAATGTACGAAAATTCAAAGTTAATAAAAATACACTCCATGATTTTCCCACGACAAAATGTTTGAATAAAAGTCTGCCCCCGAGTAAATTTTAATTTGTACAGAAACTGATTTTAAAAATATTTAACTTGTGCAAAGGTTTATTAAATTCATGAAGACTTTATTGGTTAAACTTGATTAATATTTGACACTTTAACAAAATAAATTATAGTAAATAAATAGTAGATAAATTGTTATATTTGTAATACAGTAGTGTAAGTTACGTGTAATTAGGGATAAATGGCAATATATAATTAACTGCGTGTCTACCTTATAAGAAATTATAAGAAGGATGACTTGGCTAGACGAGGCCAAAGATTGTAACAATAACTAAACATAGATCTACTTGTACGATATGCATTTAGAGAGACAGTTTTTCTAAGTAAAGCTATTGATTACCTCCAACCTGTAGGATAAATTAAATTCATAATTATACGTAGTGTTCCAACACACTTTTTTCCCTCTCTCTATCTCTTTGAAACTATATTGCTCGTATTAAAACATTATTACTGTTGTTTAAAATATTATCTAGCTAGTGTAATTCAGAGTAATCATGTTACATTTTACCGAGTGTACTATTGATACTACGAACCAAACGATAAATAAAATCTTTAAAGACAAAAGTAATCAACTCTTCTGTGTATGTTCTGCTCTTCACCTCTTTGTACACAACTGCATTAATACCCATAAATCCTACTCAATGACTTGCATCTTTACTATACGCTTATCATAATTATCAAACTCGTCCCTAAGTTCTCCTTCCATACTATTACTTGGATTCGAGTTTTCATTTTCTTGGCCAGAGTATTGCATTGGAATCCGATTTTTTGGAGGTCGACCCCTACGTCTTGGAGCAACTGGTACATCATCACTTGCAACCTGTCCAAACATTGCGTTTTCATCCATTACAATGTCAATTTGGTTGGGATGACGTTCTT
Organism: Entomobrya proxima; assembly: GCA_029691765.1. Lineage (NCBI taxonomy): Eukaryota > Metazoa > Arthropoda > Collembola > Entomobryomorpha > Entomobryidae > Entomobrya > Entomobrya proxima. Next base: position 18,870,223 of record CM056172.1, read on the forward strand.
TTAGTGGTTTGCGTCCTGGCTTCCGTCCTGGACCTCCACGTCGACCGCCACGAGAGGATTTTTCTGGTATTTGAATTTCAGATGAGGGTACTTCCGGACCTACTCCGACCAGTTGATCAAATGCAATTGTAATCAAATCGTGATTGGTTTGCTGAGCTGTTATAAAATTCATGAAAATGTCATATTTTTGTTTTAAAAAATCATTCATTCTTTGCTTCATTTGATACATGAACAGGCGCCCTTACCTCCAGCATCTGCGCCTGGTTCAGTTGTACTAATAGTGATCTCACTGACAGGATTCGGGACTTGAAGCATTGACATGGGCATTTCATTAGATGTCATAAATGAGTCTTGGGTGTACAGTGAGGATGAGTCCATCACTGGAACCTGAGTTAACGGCATTTGATGGGAATGATATCCTTGGCTAATAAACTGCTGAGTTTCGCTTTCCCCTTGTTCCATTTTTATGAATGCCTGGGTGAAATCCGTTGGCAAGTCTTGAGGAAGTGTTACCGAAGAAAGATGCTGAAAATTCGGTGGATAAAAGTGACCAAGAGGTTGTTGCGGTTGTGCCAAAAGGGCATGCCTGGGTGATGAGGTAACGGGAGATTTACGACTCATTCTTCGACGACCACCTCGACCCCTTCTAGCTGGAGCCTTAGGAGGGGACTTGACACTGATTGGCACTGCAGGTGTGGATACTGCGCCACGCTCGTCAACCGGTGGCTGTTGACTTTGATTGTGCTCGCAATTAGTGTTGCTGGCATTACCTTCTTTACTGTTTGTCTCGTTGCTGTTGTTAGCATTAGCGAACTCGCTGACGTTCCCATCCTATACGACATTACAATAATTGTCATTAGCCATTTAAAGCATTTGATGATTCATTATGAAGCACAAACATTTTGGAGCACGTAGGTAACTCACAAATCCCAGGAATGCAAAGTCAGCGAATTTGTCCAGCGTCAGGAATTTTACTATCTGGATTCTCTTCTTGTCTTTTTTCAGCGGTGGATCAACACTCACCTAAGAGTTTGCATAACACACAGTAAAATATAATTTTAAGGATAAATTGCATATGAATCCAGCTTTAAATGTGGGTTCTTGATGTCATGAACTCTTACAACAAGTTGCTTGTCTTCCTCACTGTATATCTGCCTTGCGATAGCCACAATGGCGACCTTGTAATTCATGGCATCGTCGTTTCCGGGTTCTTGATCATCATCCATGGACTTGAGAGCGCCTGGCATGCTAAACACTTCTTCTTTGGAAGCTGGTACAAGCATCTAGGATTTAATGAACAATCAAATAATGTGATTCTTTTTTGTACATGATACAGATGTAAAATCATAAATCATCTTTTATATGATTTCCAAAACTTCGTTGATTACATGTCGCGTTGTATCTGCACATTCCTGAATTCGCAGCAAATACAAATCTTGCGTGGAAATGGGAGCAAATGCGCAAAACGGAACCTCTCCACGCTCAACAGCCTTTTGATACGGCATTGTTGAGATGCGATCCACCAGAAAGCCGCATTTAACGCCTTCCTCACCCTCCTCTTCTGACTTTTTACCATCATCATTGTCCCCTTGCGAATGTCTCCCTCCTTCGCTGTCATCCTTCTTACTTTCCTCTACGTCCATGTGTTCGGTCTCTTTTGCCGCATCATCATTGGCTTCCTTGTGACCCTTCTCAGATTCATTACCTGACCCTTTCTCCAAAGTACTACCATGTTCGCCAGCAAACTCCTCAAGATTTTCAACGCTACAGTTATCTTCAAGAACGGGAGTAATTTCACAGTCTGCAACTGTGAGGGACGCCTATGCAAAAATGTAAAACAACAAAGGAATGATGATGGCGCAAAAGTGAAATGAACATAAAAAACAATGGCGGCCACTTGGCCTAAAAATTAACCATTTTGATATATTTCCCGGAAAACGATATCCACTTTTCTCGAAATTGAATTAAATGACTGGAACTTTTAATATGCTTGAAATGTCTTTAAAATGAACTTTAATGAAAGATGCCAGAATGACAAAGTGCTCGCTCACCGCGATTTCAAAAAGAAAGAAAGAATCAGCAGAGGAATCATGAATCATCAAATCATTCACATCACTTTATTCACATTCGAAACTTGAATTCTCGCGCGCGCGTTATCATCAAAAAGTACACTGGCGCTTTCAGACTAATAAACGTGTAAATGCACTATTCTGCTTTTTTATGCAAAATTACAAAAACTGGCTGAACTAGTCTAGTACAAAGTTATCTTATCTTTCTGTATAAGAGCTTATCTTTTTCATTCAGTTCATTCCCATTCATTTAATACTATAATTGGTCATTCACAACAATATATATATACTGTATATATACGGATTTGGTAAAAAATATTATGAACAATTTCAATTCTTTTTACTTTTGCCTGTTTCTCACAAAACAATGCACATTATCATCAGTAATTTCGTTCTATTTTTACTGATTGGCTTAAATCAGCAATAAAAATAACTACAACGTAATATTATAGGATATTCAGTTACTTTAAAAAATGCAATTAACTGTTGCAAAACAGTTTATTTTGAATGTTTAAAATATATTATTATTTTTTTACAAATTACATTTACAAACATTATTATTATTATGCACGAAAATTGTCAACACACATACACACGCACACGGTCGACTAATAACTATATGAAGTTGAAACGGTCAGAACGGAAATTTATACGCAAAATTATTGAACACTTTAAAATAACTTTTCACTAATTTTCTAATAAAAATGCGTTCAAAACACTTTGTCAGGGGTCTGGTTCACCAGCTCATTGCTTCATGGATAGTAAATGCAAAACTGATGATGAAAGCAATGACAATTTTCGGTGAACCAGGCCCAGTTCAAAATTTCCTTTTCTTTCTAGTATGACTTGTGGTTGGTTAGAAAAGCAAAGTGGGAACTACGCTTTCCCTGGAGTTGCTTCTCCATTTGCACTGCTCATTCCGGCCTTAATTGCTTCAATTTTTGCACAAAGTTTCAACGCAGGTCCTAATTTCATATTCATGGCTGACATGAGATGATCCTCCTTGAGTAGCATGAGAGCTTGACCATCAATTTCTTGTACTGCAAAGTCATCAGCGTACTCTGCGCAACCGGGAAGGGATCGTACAAAGTCGACAACTTCAGACACATTCCATTTCACGGGGTTCATCTTGGGTTCATCATCCTGATGGTCGTTAATGGATGGAGACATGTACGAGGGTTCGCCGATAGAACTGTTAGTTTCATCTGTGAATTCCGAGTCACCATCGCCCTAAACGAATGTAAGGAAACATCAAAGGTTATTAATGCTTTATGTATTCATACTTAAGGCTATTATTATTGGTCATGTTAAAATAATTCATGACGAACCATTTTCTTTCCCTTTGACTTTACATGATTTTCACTAATCTTGTTATTCACTGCGGAATTAGGAACTGAGTTAGGCGGCTGGATTTGTTGCGATTGTTGTAGTTGTGCTTTCATTCCTTTGGCACACTGGGAAGAGCAGAAACGCTTGTTCTTCTTGAATTTTGCTCGCAAATCCACTTTTCCACACATTTCACACTTGCCCATTTCTCCAGAGAGAGCAACCTTTTTCACTGCAAGTTTAAGATAAAAGATATATTGCTTATGTACGCTGCATCAAAAAACACCTTCCTTTCTACAATGGAAATCAGATAAAGTAGATGCAAACGCTTACTTGGTGGTTCATCCGAATCTCCATTTCTGTTAATTGGGAACGGTTCTGACGCTTCCTGGATGACGAAACCCTCAATCACATGCGTAAGAACTTGTGGCTTAACCATTGCTTTTGGAAGCTTTTGCTTTCCCGAGCCTTCTTCCGAATCGTCAGTTGCAGTCTCGGTTTTTGCATTTTCTTTTTCATTTTCACTGTGAAATAAAAAAACAATATTTTTTAAAACTTGCTAACGAAAATTCAATGAAGTGATATTTATTTCTGTTTTACGAAAAAGGTACCTTTTGGCTTCCGAACCATGTTGTGTCTGACTATTATTCTGTTGTTGTTGAGAAGGTGGTTGGGGAGCTTGAGGGGTTGCGTTCTCATTAGCAGGGTCCTCCTTTTTCATTGGTGGCGGGGCAGGCGTTATGCTTATATTTGGACTAGGTAACTGAGTTGCGGTTGTGGGAAACACTTGCACCGGTTGAGGAGGTGGTTGCTGCACGGACTGACCTTGTGACCCTGACTGAGGTATAAGTGGAGTGAGCGTCGCATCCGGTAGATTTGGAGTTGGCGTATGCAGTGCAGCAAGATTAATAGTCTTCAATGGCTGATTATTCACGGGGTTAGTTTGAGTGTTAGATCCTTGTGGAGCAATGGGTACTTTGGTTAACGTAGCGCCACCCTGTTGTTGCTGAGTTGGTGCCGGCTTCAACTGGGGAGGATGGGGTGATATCGAAGTAGGGATTGTCGGACGTGGAAACATGTTCTTCTGCTGCGTGGGTGAAGCATTGGCGCTTCCTCGTCCCACACCTGGCTTCCGGATCTTGGCACGTGGAGCAGTAGCCGTTGTTGTGATCCCTTGTGGTTGGTTGGAAGCGGTACTAGTAGCGGATGCTGTACTATAGTTGGGTCTTATAGGCTGGGGTTGCTGTGCCGTCGACTGCTGTTGTGGGATCAGCGTTACAGGCTGAGTTTGAATTTGCTGAGCTGTGCTTGGAAGAATGGTGAACTGTTTCGGAGCTTGCTGCATATTTTGTTGCGCTTGCTGCATTACCTGAGCTGTCAACGCTTGCTGAGTTTGTGCCAGGAGCTGCTGAGAAATCATATTATTCGCCTGGGAAGTAGCCGTTTGCTGAGGAATCATTTGAATTTGCTGTTGATGCGACATCGCCACCTGCTGCAATTGAGATAACTGTTGAGCATGTTGCTGCATTTGTTGTTGCTGCTGCTGTTGCTGATTTTGATGAGCTTGTTGATTTTGCTGTGATTGATGTTGCTGGTTCTGATTTTGATTTTGCGCCGGCTGCGGCTGTATCTGCAACGGAGGTTTCGGCTGGAGTGTGGCTGGACCCTTGATGGATACCATGTTAGTGGTCGTCATTTGATTCTGGTTTTGATTCTGTCCCTGTTGGTTCTGCTGCTGGCCTTGCTGTTGCACCTGCGCTTGCTGCTGAGTAACCTGTTGTACACCGTTTGTAGCCGCCGAGGAAGCTGGAAGCTGGCCAGCTGTCAACGCTGTAAAAAGGACAAAGAATCCCCATTATAATTTCTTTGAGAATTTCCAGGAAGAAGCCACTTGAGTGCTTCCCACGCAAATGAGCTTTTTATGCGTACCAAAATTATAATAATTATCGTACGTGTGTGTAAAGGTAAAACTTTAACTTACGCATTGTGAAATGCTGATGTGTGCTCGTATTATTCTGTAAAGGTTGCTGCTGCTGAATGAACATTTGATCTGGCTGCGTTCCTCGTATTAAAATCGAATTCTGACTAAACAACTGAGGAATTGCCCATATACTATTTTGTGGTATTTGCGCTGTCGTTCCAATCTGCGGCTGTATTACCTAAAAACATACAATGCATAATAGAGAGTCACACAGGGAAAAATGAGGTCAAATTTTTGTGCTATAAGCGCAGAACCAGTCTGTCACTGCATGCATCCTGGTCTAGTGTCTGGTACAACATTATATAGCTTGTAAGTTTGTTGCCAACATGTGCCATGAAATAATACTTCGCAAGTAGTTCCAGCAGCAGCGCTATAATAATGTAGTCAACTTCAACTACTTGATATCAGTGCTACTATAAAACATCAAGTCAAGTTAGGGTTGAGGAGTTTATGAGAACTCTCTAGTAACACGTAGCACTACTGCTGCAAAAACTATAGAAAATACAAGAGTAATTCATTCATGTTATTTTTTTTACCTTCTGCATCTCTCCTGGCTTGCTAGTTTGCTGTTGTTGGAGTATTGAAGGATGTCCGATAATGTACGCTTGGTTATTTGACGCACTCGTTGGAATCGTTGTGTAGCCCGCTGATGTAATTCATGCAAAACAAACAAAAAGCCTTTTTATGTCTTGCCAGTCAATATTATTATCATGAATTCATGTTCTGGGAAATGGATTGAATGTAGCATGTATAGTTAGATAGTTAGGTATATTATTAGCTGTTTGAGTAAGTGGGAGTAATCTTTTAAATAAAAAAGGACTTAATAAGACTTACATGTGAACATGTGCTGAGTACCGAGCTGGTTTGGCTGCAAGGTTTTTCCAGCAGCTATAACCTATTTTTATAAATAATGAAATAAAGCGTTTGTTACATTATGCTTCATATTACATCGCTCGAGGTTGTGTCTTCTTGTGCAATAATAATTTAATTACAGACTAAAAACTTATCGTTTTATACTGGGTTTAGTTACTGACGTACCTGAATAGATGGGGTCAACTGAGTCTGCTGAAAATGAAAAGAAGGAAATCATTGTAATTTATTATGCTTTTCTCACAATGTGTTATGAAGATCACATGCAAAATTGTTTGGGGAAGAGTGCATACCTGCAATTGAGTATTGAAGCCTGGATGAAGAGCAATGTTTCCTGGCATTAGCAGTTGACCCTGATTGTTGTAAAACTGATGGGCCATCAAGGTAGGGTTTTGAAGTGGTTGCTGGATAACCTGCAGAGGTTGCATTTGATTTTGACCTGTTTGGTGCGCCCCTTGGATTGTGGTGGTGGTGGGCTGTTGCAACTGAAGCTGCTGCTGCTGTTGGTTTTGCTGAGCCACGGAGGTGGCGGTGCCTCCAGAATGGGCTTGAGAAGCCATAATGGTTTGGCCAAAGGAAAATGAACTCCGAACAGAAATGAGGTTGTTTGCTGGTTGAGTAAGGCCCACTGGCATACCCAACACACGTTTTGTGGTGTATTAGAATCCAAAAGAGTACCTGGAAAAGTCAATTTAAAACATTTTTTGAATGATATTATGCAACTAAGCTGGAGCAAAGCATATTTGAAAAATCCTATCCAGCACTATTTGTCTTTTGTCGTGTTTAGAATTATGATTCATGATGCACCTAATTGCATTTTATTACGTTAAAAATATTTTTGAACAAATAAAGTAATCTTCGTACTGCGGAAACAACTCAAGGTTATGCGCAAACGCCACAAACATTGAACAAGATGCTGAACCTGGAGTTTCCGACACAATCAACAATAAAGATTAAAGATTACATACACTTAGCATTGGTATCCCGCTTAGCTTATTAAAACAGCAAGAATATATTCTCCCATTCACTCATAATTAAAGGCGTTCTTGCATACATATGCTAGTTTTACGAACTTGTATAAAAATATTGCGTTTTATTGGGATGTCGGGTGTCTAATAAACGGAAGATACTGATTAAAGCAATCGTGGAGTTTTGCACTTATGGATGCAACAATGCACGCTCAATGCGTTCAATCAATTATAATCACTATAAAGTGTTAAAAATAATTTTACATCAGCTTCACGTAAATCTACGTGCATTATATGATGTGATACCGTCAAAAAATACCACACCAAATTCTTGATGGATCCTTCATTCATACCTTGTTAGCACTTTTAAAGAAGAACATTAATCATCAAGTCTTCCGACAAACGGTTTGTAGCAGTCAGTTTGATATCATAATTTCAAACTTTCAGAATCCTAACTAGACCACTAACAAAACGACATGGAAGGAAGTCTTTGAGGAAGGCAGCATATTATTATTTTTCATTTATCACTCATTAATCCAATCAGTCATATTTTCCAAGAAATGTATTGTAAAGCGCAATAATACATAGATAGAAATGCCCCGGATGTTCGTTCCCTTACTGGCAACTCATACATAAAAATCTACAAACCACATAATGCTTCACTCTTTATTATTGCGTTTAAACGTATATAATTAATGACGACATGCAATTAAAAATGAGTATGTTGTATGTACTATTTACTCGCGTGTATGCCGACAGAAGCAAAAGTACAGGTACAAAGAAGTACGAAAAGGTATCTGTTAATGTGACACTTCACATTTCGGCATTTGATAAAATTCATCAACATCTGTTAAGTCTCATCGGATCCCTAATCAGCTCACCTCACCTGTCTGGCAAACCTAAATTAAATGCATGCTATCCAACAAGAAACAACAGAAGCCCTAACGAGAAAAGACTCATTCATCTTTCCTTCATTCCTCTCACGCGTTACCTTCTCTGGAACGAAATTATTCAAACTTTGAAATGTTTACACGAAATATATTGCAGGACATGGAAAAATATAAGGCTTGACCAAAAAGAGCGTTAAGGTTCAATATGCGTGCACAAATGAGAGGAGACATTAATTGGCTTGTAGTGAAGGGGCTATAGTTTGTGTGCATTTATTTTCCATTTCCGTAACTGTAAAAGCAAGTCACTTCATTTAAACGTACAATAAACTTATGCCAACGCGAAACAAAAATTTATGTTTTCGGCCATATTGTATTCATTTCGTATGTTTTTAAAGATGAAAACTTACTGTTTGGCCGACTGTCCAGCGAGCCATTTAATGAATGATCCATGAATGTATAATGTGTAATGTCCGTCGTAGCATTTTGTTCGGTTCCCCTTTTTCATGCAAGCTTTTAAACAAACGAATAGAAAATAGGGGAGATGAGGGTAATAAAACCACGTTTAGTGCCCATGTAGAATCTAGACCTTCTTACTTGTAACACTCCAACGGACCCATTTACAATTTACATGTTAACTTTGGCTTAGCAGATACAGTGACTGCCGATTAGGTCGCTGTAATAGTCGTCTCTATGCTCCTTAAAGTTCATTATTCACCGAGAGAGAAGACTAGCCTTCCCTTCATTTTAATGCTAGGTATCTCATTTTTACATTCACTCTATGTTATACACTGATTTTCTCAACCATTCGCCTAATTCATCACTGAGTAAGACGTCTACTTAGAAAGAAAGGAAAACAGAGATGCTCTAAGGGTAGGATACCACACCTTGAGATTAGATACAATGATAGAAAAGAAATACCCTGCTGTGCCGATTTCCAACAGTGTACTCATACGTAACTATAACCAACCATTATAACATGACGTCCTCTCTGTAATACATACCCATCAATTTTCCAAATCTTTATTGTGGTCTGTGCATGGAGAAAAACGAAATAATATACAAAGATGACGGCTCCCTGTACCCTTTTCTAAAAGTTAATTTTTGACGAGAGGTTCAAAAGGAAGATTGCCTGTTGTAAAGATGAAACGAAAGCAGTTTTATTTCGGCTCACTAGATCCAAAAGATCATTTATTCATCCATGCGTAATGTAATGCGTAACAAGAAATGAAAAAAGTAAGAAGGTAATTTTTAACTTTAGAGAGTTCACTACAACTACAACAATCATTCCTGGTATCCATTTAAATTCACTGCCGCAGGCTACTGTCTGTACAAGTCATTATTATCGGTGCATAGGAAAGTCAAGACAACCCTTTCATCTGATGGCTGGAATAAGAATGCACTGGTCCTGGTCCGACATAAGAAGATGATATACGATGCACCTTCCCGCAGTATCTATATTTTTCAGGAGGTTCACTTCTCTTCCAATTAAGATGAATATCTATCCAGTCTACCTTGCAATCATTAGATAAACTACATTCAATTCGTTCACCCTTACTCCTTGTATTGTTCAGAAAGGGGTAATGGGTAACCCTATTTTACCACAGGATTATATTTCTTGTACATTTTTGCTGTGAATTTTCTTATTAGTGTAGACACGTTTTCTTAATGTCTTTGCAAGTCATTTCTATTATGTCATGACGCTTGACTTCTTTGCTTGGACAAGCTTGTCAAAAATAGGCTAGTGTACTACCTTATTGCAATACCAGTTGCAATTTAAACTCGACTTTAGTTACAAACTTTCCCAAGAGAGGCTGTTCCGTACATCCTTAGTTTCTATTCGACCATTCCCCCAACTTCGATCGCAGAGGCAAATTATGATTTCTCCTCGCCTAGAGTATTGTAATTGCTTGTTTTCTTTTTCTCGCCGCCAGAACCCAAATAGACCGAACCGAATTTTGTTTCATGTTATACTCCCACTCGCTATTCATTTTGTAATTTTCCACGAAGAAAATCTTATTTTCTTCTGTTTGCATGTCATCGTGTCGTCGCCTTGTTTCAAACCAAGTTAAACGAAAGCCAGACTTCACTGCAATATCAGTAAAGGAAACGAATCAAACAACACGATGAACTATAAAAGATTCGGACTACAAGCCTTGTCTTTACAACATGTATGCTTAAAGTAGTGAATAGAATAAAATGGTATTGTTTACTACTCAGCATCGTTGTCATTATAGAATATTATAGAATCATCAAAAGTAGAACATTTACCCGAAAATGTAGCCAATTATACTCATTATTGCTATCACCAACCCCCAGCGAGCTGGAGAAAAATCTACAAAAAAGCAGATGGGGATGGACGCATCGATCCACAAACTTTCCCTTGTGCTTGGTGTAATGCGCTACGTACACGAACACTTCATTTTCTACATGTACCATGTTAGCGTGTACGGGTTTCATGCAATAATATTGCTATGCTTCATGCTCCCCCAAGAAGTAAAAACTCGCTTCATCATCCCAACATTTTCAACTGTACAAGTTTTTCAGCTTGTTACAGACGCGTTGTATGAATGTTTTACAATAAAACAAAATTTAACAACGCTGTGGCATTCTTCTACCATATAATAAAGAACCAGTAGAACATTATAAAACAAGCATGTAGGTATTCATTTTTTCTACAACGGATTGTCATGCTCATGCATGAACCTCACATATAATGAACATTATTTTATTCGCTCCTTCCTTTCCTCAACAATGCGTGATGAAGATTGGTGCTTACAATTGGCAGTAGGGTGAGTTCAAGTACTATAAGCCAACTGGCGAATAACAGCTATCGCTCATCATCATTTACCTACATGTCATGTCATCAAAGGAAAACGGCATTCCGATTCTAACCCAAGTCATGAAAAGTAAATACAGGGAATAATTCTTTCATACATACTGACGTACCATTTCGGGAATATTTTTTCTCTTTTATGCTCCATGTACACATTATATTTCATTGCTAGTCACAAGTCTACCCTTCCTGCCGATTATAACCGAAATGAGGATTGCATTTCATTAAGTAAAAGACACAGTATGTGGTGCAACCGTATCGGAAACGAACGAACTGTAAAGCTTAACTTGATTCAGCTCAGTTTTTAATCGGACAGCACTTATTTTTGCTGGTACATGTATTGAACTTTTTCTTCTTTTCAAATACATTCATTGTCAAAAGCTGTTAGGTTACAAAGGTTATCACATAAAAAATGAAATGGGAGGTGTATAAAATTGCTGCTTTGCATTACAATATTCAAGAGGGCTTTTCTTTTGAGGTTGCTTTTACAATGCTTATACCATACACAGATGCCTTGCTTTCATTAGTTTCATTGTGACCGAGCACAGAAAACACTTTGATAAATGTAAAATTGAAGATCGTAGTCAGGCCTGTGTCGTTGTTGTTGTCCTCTGTTTTCACATTATTCACATTCATTTTTTCAAAGTGAATGGTATTCACTGCTTAGGAGGGTTGGCGCTATACAGCAACCTGATTTGCTAATGGTACCTCCGGGCATTAAAAAGCAGAGAGCATAAAATGCAAATTATTCTAATGGACTGGCAGCAGTGGTGGTAATGCTAGATGAGAAAGGTGATACATACCTGCCTACCTGGAATCTTGCAATGCTGTCAGTTATTAAACATCACTGCATGTTGTAAAATGCCGACTCTTCTGAAATATGTAATTGCAAATACACAGATAGGCATGAATGTTACATAATGCATTATGTCTATCTGAATAATTATATGTGCATGATTTTTGGAGTAGCAAAGGAATACATATAACTTATGCTTTCGTATTGGATTGGGGTTCTAACTAGTGAAATGCAAGGGATAAAATATTAATGCTGTGGAGGAAGAATAATATGGTTCCATTGTAAGTCAATCATACCCTACTTTGCAATTTCCATCTTGACAGCACGGCATCGTATAAATATCAAGAAAAGTAAAGACGTAGTGTATTCGTCCATATAGAAGGTTGCAGCAAAACAGCACAGTATTATTGCTAAAATATTTTATTCTTTATCCCCTTTTGGATTGGTATTTGGTATTAAAGTTTGAGATTTACTTATTCGCAATGCTGTATAACTCCATTTACAATATTGCCGAAGAAGTATTTAAATGTTTGATTACACATACCTATATAACTAAGGTGCGGTTTCATGCTTGAAACAAAGCTAGTTTTTAATCCAACTGGCGTTTTTCTTGGCTTTGGGGTGTTGCTTAAAATGATGACGACATAGATTAAAAGCTCCTATAATATTTATGCTGTGAACTGAAGCTCGGCAGGCGTTACAAACCCAATGTGTGCGGTTGTTGGCTTGCTTTTTAATATGCTGAAGCCGAGCAAACTGAGTATTTGTGTACGACATGAGGAGTCGGACGCAAGAGAAAGGCATACCTTTTATGCATTCATGATTGTATGGTTACCAAGTATGGTTGCTTCCTGAAGACTTTAATTATGTAGGTGGGAATTGTCCATTTTTACAGGCGGATTTTATAATAACTATTTGGAAACGCAAACATTTCCTGGAACTATTAAATTTTTCTTGTGTTTTCATAGTTCACTCAGAGGTTTGATGTGAAGGGATAAAAATGAAATAATATTGTTTATTGTACATAAAAAGAGACATCTTCACTCATGTCCGTGAGAGCCGATAGTAATTATTTGCTTGTGCTTTTACTCTGAAATAACTCTTGAAAATGAAATAAAAATGATAAGGTATTAATTTATTTATCTACTAAATTACAACTCGGAATTAGTTGAATGGAATGGAAATATATGATTCACAAAGATTGATGAAATAATATGGTGTGTAAAACATTACCCGAAACCCCACAGTACAGTATCATCGGACGAAATTTAATTTGTGGAAACAATTCCTTATTTTTGAATTTGAGAACCAGAATGAAAATGGTATAGTGGTATAGAATAACTGAATCTGTAGATATTGGCATAAGACATTCTGAAGAACGATATAACAGGCAATAAGTACTTAATAATGTTTTTAGTTGGGCGGAAAAGTCTGTGTCCATAACCAAATCACAAAAAGACCATACGATTGAGTTTTAATCCGTTAATCATCGTTAGCATCATTGTATAAGAGAAAGATTGGGAAAACGAGAAGAGATGTGAACTCTAGAGACAAGCATAAGTCTCACGTTATGCGTTAATCAGTTTTCGTAGTTGTAACCAGAAGTCTTTCACACAGCAAAAGAGCTGTGAAGTGAACACATGTCACGAAAAATTTGAAAACAACATTTTAAACGTTCAACCTGTTGTCCATAATCATTAAGAACTACCTGCTGAACACTCACACAGCCAACCCACCACAACCAGTACAACTTACTACCAGCATCCCAGACCTTCTCCATCTTAAAAACGACAATGCCAAGAAAAGTCTTGTGGATATGCTTGCTATACGCTTAAAATGTGGTTTCATCCAAATAGTATACATCCAATCCAACTTAAAAGATTTTCTCTCCCCATTGCTCATATTTTGTTTGCCAAAGAAAATAATCCAGCATCATCATGCATCATCATCTTTAGAGAGACGTGTGTATTTTCTTCCTCGTTTTGTTCATGCTTTTGATTTTACTCCGATATGTTCTCACTCAATGCACTATACGGTATTCGTTCGTGCCTTAATATTAATATAAAAGCACTCAAAAATATAAATGTTTAAAATCGTACACTTTACAATACAAACTTCTATTGCAAGAAGCATAATTCGTCAACTTCCTTACCTATATGCAATCCATCAATGATAGAGAAATCCATAACCTTTCATATGTTTCGATTTCATGGTTCTCCGTAGTTTTCTTGAAAGGAAAGCAATGAAATGAATAATATGTTTTTTGTTCCTACCAAATTACTATACAAATACGAAATTGTATATCAATATATTGTATTCCTTAATGGAAGAAAGTTTGATCAACATCACTCATGCTTCTGTTTTACTATTAATTTGAGCCCACAATCTTTGAAATAATTTACATCTTAGCATGATGGAATTTCGGTAGACGATGACATGAGATGCATTACCAAACATGATTGATCAGAAACCATGAACAGCAACAGAATGACAAGAAGTGACTTTGGTCGATAGACAACGAAAACCACCACTACCGACAACCATACACTTAAGAAAACGAGATGATGATGAGGTTTTCGTTTGAGAATATATAAATCATTAAAGAAATTCTCTCCACGAGAGAATCCAATGTCTGTTTGTTGGTATATGAAGAGAAAACTTCCCATATATATACAAAATCACAAGGGAAACATGGAATATGTCAAAGCTTTATGAGATTAACTAAATTACAGCAATAGCAAGTAGTATGATTTGCATTATTTCCTTTGAATATTATTTTGCTTCTTTGTACAAATAAATAAAATATAAGAACAAAGAGTAAATTCGATAAACCAATGCTTACAGCTTATTCTTTAATACGAAAGTGGCGTAAGCCAAGCCTTTTGGTTTCTTTGTTTTCCTTGATTCAGTCACGAACTGACAACTCTGAAAGAAGGGAATTTGTTTTCACTGCATATTATTAGATGCGGCAAAAGATATAAATTAAATGAGAATATGATAAAACTTGTCAGGAAGATATGGTACTGTTCGCATTTTAATAAGCATACCCTCAGAAACAGTCCATTTTTATCTGCGGATCCAAAGTAGCTGCTTCAGGTTTATTGTTACATATTTCATTGCATAAAATGTTGCAAAGAAATTTTTTTAAACTTTCCCATCCAGCTAATTCAAAAAAATTCAAAGAAATGCAAGCGAAATTCCAGAAATGCCGAATAATCCTTTAGTTTGCGAATAGTTAGAACATTAGATGTGAGTATAAAAGAAAAAAAATATAAAAGTAAATATCGGTTATATACGTGAGAAGAGAGTTACTTCCACCTAGGATATTACCCATTACATTTAGTTCCCCTCTCGCTCTCTTTGAATCCCCTTGTCTTTTGTGTTTTCTGACCTTGCCTACCTTTCCGTGTTGTAAGTATATTTTAAGGCAAAAGAAAAAAAAGATTGTTGTTTAAATAAAAAGAGGGGAAGAAGTGAAGCTTGCAACAACCTGTAAGAATTATTACCTACAGTCTACAGACAGATGCAGCGTATCTCTCCGTCTCTCACAGAATTCCCATTCCCATACGCATAAAGGGGTTTTATTCTTGAAATACAACCTCTGGAAGGACAGAAAATAGATTTGGATTTGAGACTGGAAGATGTTATGAGCGTACCTACGTAATAATACAAACTCCCTTGTACTCAAGGATTTTCTAAGGAGCTCACGGGAACAGACATACAGGAAAGGGAACAGAGTTGGAGTAGCTGAGAAAAATGATATGTTTTAGAGGCATCCAAACAGCGTATGCATTATTAATGTGAAAACACTTCTGTCTCTTCTATACTTACTGTTTGTCTTTTCTTTTGTAGTACAATACTCGTATTTCCAATGTTAAAATAAGCAATTAGATATATTGGAATCTGAAACATACACACAATAAAAGGTGCTTTACTATAAGTATATAATATGCTATAAATAAGCACAAGATCTTCTCTATGTATAGCATTTCTCCGAAAACCCCATTTTTATTACAATCAAGTATTCTCTTTGCCGAAACTGTTTACTACTGGCTGTCTAGCAAATAATAGACCACCATCCATTTCTTTTACGCATATCATAATTCATCAAGATTTAACTTTGTTTCACTTTTCTGCTTCAATTTCATTCATTTATATTCCCAGTTGCTTTTGGCCGGATACATTTTTAAACATGGTAATAATTCTTTATCCATTTAATTTTCTTAATGCGTCGGAGTGCTCATTCTGTCAGGTAATTATGTTCAGAAACAATGGTATTATTATCTTACACAAAACCATTATTGGTTTTGTATAAAGCCTTGGTTTGTATCCACACTTTGCAATTTGGAGTTAACTCAGTTCACAAAAGCCCCCAATGTTTTTTTCAGCTTAGATCTTAATGTGCTTCAACATTAAGCAAGTTTTAGTCCGTACTTTTGCCACAAAAATTGTTTCAAAGAACAAGAAAAGAATTCTAATTTCTAATAATTCTCGCTGCATTCATGGAATTCTTTTGTAATCATCTATGAACCACGGAAGGAAACAAACTAGACGAAAAAATGCACGAAACTGCAAAGAATGCGCTGGATAATAATATGCTTTTAATTTATCTCTCATCTCATTGCAATTTCCCCTTCTTACATTCACGCAATAGTAAAGACAGTCGTGATCATTGCGTTTTTCTTTGTGTCTACTACTTTTGCATTCCACGTGTCGCTCTCTCCCTCTCCTCATCTCATCTCCTAAAAACTGATTTTGGTAGTTAATGCTGTGATGCATTTTTCGTTGGAGGAGAAGCGGAGAGGAGGGGATGATAATAAATGGAAGTAAACTGATGATGCCTGGGAGAACGGAAAAGTTTTCTCTCCAGTTCTCTCCTGGAAACTTGAGAACCCGGAGAAAAATCCTACCTAGATGACAAGAGAAGCTCTGGCTTTAGCAGGTTTCCGCTCTGAATACGGAATTTGAACAAAACTATATACCCTCTACTGCTTCCTTTCCCATTTATTATGGTCTTTTTTATTATTACTTTATCCCCAAGTTGCAGTTGCCGTCTCATAACAAACAAGACATGGTAGCAGTGAGTGGTGGTGGTGCTGTGATACGAACGAGGCATGTACTCAATACGCATACGCGACTTTGCATGCTACACGAGTGTGGTTCTTCCTGTTACAAAGCAAGCAAAAACACCCAGAGAATAGAGGAGAATGGATGGCACCAACACGATGCGAGGAAAATGTGTAAAGAGAAAAAGGGGGATGATATGTTGTTGGAAACTAAAGAGAACTTGCAATGCACTATTGCTTGATGCTTTTCTGCCAGCTTACAATGCTGGTAATGATCTGGATAAAAAGTTCTCGTTTCTGGTGGTGGTGGTGGTACGGCTGGCTGTTGTTGTTGCCGAGCTGCACACTGGTTCAGACAGGGATGAGATGATGAGTAGAGCAAATGCATTTAGTGAATACCACCACCACAACAACCACCTTTTATAACTAATGCTGCTAGAACCAAGTTTTATCAGAGTTCTCTTCCCTCAAGAGTAGAAGGATTTTCTTTTTTCTGTTTACTTCCTCCTTCCTTTCCTTCCGAGTTTTATATCCTGAACAAAATGTGTGTACTGTTAAATGCACTATATGCCTTGCAGCAACTCTCTCACTCAATTCTCTCATCTTCCCCACCTTATCCATTTTTTCTTCTTTATTTCCTGCGGGACCACTGCTCATTCAGAACTTCTTTAGCTTATTGCATTTTCCATTTCTTTATGGCAGTAGTTACAAGATATAAATGACTTCAAAGGCACTGTTACTGTACATTAGTGGTTCTATTGTGAGAGGTTCCAGGAGAAGCCAAAATGAGTTTGGAATGAGATTTCAAGTCGTTACTTGAAGTGACGTTAACTTGCCAAGAATGCACGGTATGCTTATTAAAAGGCTCCCAGAGGGTGGGTGGCTGCAAAATCGCATAAAGGTGAACGAGAGTACAAGTACGTAGATGCGATTCAGGCAAAAACAACGTGTGTACCACATTAAGCACCACCATTAGTACATTACAGATTGGATGCTTGCGGTTCTTACGAGTAAATTTACACGTCATTGCATTGCATATTTCTTCTTTAAAGTTTTCTTATTTACTTTCCTAATTCCTATTTTCCTCTTTATAACTTTATAGAAGACTGGCTGTTAGTTTTGCCAGTGTTATTCCAGATACGCGATGAATAAATAATTAATTCTACCGTTTGAACTGTCAGCTGCATTTGTTCACATGAACATATACAAACTTCGATTTTGTGATTTTTTCACGCTTCATATCACGTTACTATGTACTAACCAAACCATACCATCACAAACAAAGCCAACGGGGATGTGCTTATGGAAAAACTGCAGCACAAGTTCAGGTTCCTTGTTAAGTTTGATTGAACCCGTCAATCGTCAACATTTATGATATTAACAAACCATCTCAAGGGTTATAGTTCTTATGTATTACCCTCAGACAAAAAGACACTGAATTTGATGCATGCAACCAGCCAATACAAACTTTTTAATCCTCAATCAATAATGCCCTTACCGACTCAATTCGGTATTGGAAGTGAGAAACATTTCTATCATTGAGTTGTTCAATGGGGATTTATGCCAATAGGATAGTTTTATTGGAATGTAATGGGTGATTGTATTAGCTCATCCTGATTATTGTCATTGAAAGATGACCTTTTTTCATTCATAATACTTTAAAGATACATCATACCTTGCAATCTTAGGGCTTTTGTCAGATTTAATATAATGGAAATGTACCGAATTCCAATGTGTTTTCCTTTTCTACTTTTCAATGCTCTCAAACTTGCAACCAACTGAAAAAGTATACGAGCACAATGTGGATTTTGTATTTATTTGCGTTGCGAATGAAAACAGGAACGACCGAAGGATTAAAAAACGAGAAAACAAAGCTGACCAATGCAATCGAGGTACAGATGCACAATGTCAATACACAATCAAAAGTCCCGAACAAATTCCGGGCAGTTCACAAACAAAAAGTTATGCAAGTGACTGCGAATGACATTTTTACAAAGTTGATAAATGAAAGGTTGGCTTTTAATTTGTTAGTTGCGAAACCATGTTGGACAGATGGATCATTTATTCACAAAGTGTTAAGCAATTCCGGATCGTAGTTTTAAGAACTTACTCGAAACACGATTCCTCCTGTCGGAAGAGTAAAATAGACCTTGAAGTATTTCCTCAATTTAAACACCTGATGAATTGTAACATGTTTTATAAAGCTTATTGTCAGTTTTTAAGCGTTGGGGTTAGGGTTAAATCTAACAACGGTATTATTTGGATCTATAGTTACAAAATAAGATTGAGAAGCATAAGTCTGTGTGATTCTTTCCATTTTTATTTTGCGTGCTTGCAAAATA
This sequence comes from Entomobrya proxima, assembly GCA_029691765.1. NCBI lineage: Eukaryota > Metazoa > Arthropoda > Collembola > Entomobryomorpha > Entomobryidae > Entomobrya > Entomobrya proxima. The sequence continues at coordinate 18,889,364 of CM056172.1, forward strand.
TACACTGGCAAATGTTACAGTTTTATGCTTTTTCAGTTTACGTTTGCATGATTCATTACCAAATAAAATGGTTGCCGTTTTGCTGTAGTTGTCAATTATTGTAAATGTGTGTTTAAGGAAACACCAGTCTTTTTTAGATTTGCAAGGGAATAACTTAAAAGCTTGTCTAAGAGTGGTGAATGTTTGTAATGTTGTTGGAAATAATGATGGAGCGATTGCATATTATTCTGGTGGTGGTATTTGAACGGGGATCATTTTTGATCTTAGCTGTGAAAAAGGAAAAAACCATCCACGTTGCACCGAGTGCATCCATTTAGATTTTTGTTCGAAAGATGCAACCAGCGTTAAGTTGGGATTTGGGATGTTCTCTCTGCCTCTGATACTCTATTCTATACTACTGCCATCAAGAGAGCCTAGGCACAGGAGAAGAGAAATGAACTCTTCCACACAAACTTTATATATATTCATGCATAACATTCACATTTCGAGGAGACAAAACCACCACCACCGTCGCTATCAGCACACCACCACCACTGGGCTCCTTTACGTGGTTCACAGTTTATTTTCCCCATGCTACAATAATGCATGAAACAAGCGTGTACAAATACGAACAGCAGAAAGCAAACTTGATGATAATATTTTGTTGGGCAACCCTATGGTGTGTAGTTATTGCCGAGTTCGTTGTGTGTTATTTGGTGATGCCATGCGAGGCCAGAGACCAGACAAGCTTGCCTTTATTCGTTTTCTCAGTCTGAGCTGAGAACTGAAACGAAAACCTCCATGTGTGCTTTCTACACACAGTGATGATGATGATCATGATAGCATCCTTTTGCTCCAGCTAACAATAATAACAACTTTTTCATTGTGAAGGGAGAAACGAAATTCAGCCCGTTTTCATTTTGTTTCGTTTCTTCCACCACCATGATATGGAACCTTTCGTACATCCACTCTCGTTATAGTGTGCACTAGTGACGGATAAAGATTTCATGTAAAATTATAATCGGTATGTATATTATAAGGAATACATTTTATGATGGCTTAAACCATAAAGTTATCGTTTATAAGCTTTTTCCTCCAACTAGCTATTGAGAAGTTGGGCACACTTGCTTCTACCATTTCTACTTTCCATCAATTCAATAATATTCTGCCCAATGCATTTTCTTAGTACACATTATTAATGAAACTTTTAATGGACTTCAAATAATTCGAATTCTTCATCTAAAGGATTCTACATATTATTAAAATGGCAGTGGTTGTTCTTAATTTTCTTTAATATGTATCTCTGCAATACTCACTGCATTTTTGGTTTGTGTTCCTCATTGTTCGTTCTTTTAGTAAAACCCTTTTAGCAGACACTGTATTTAAATGAGAGATATTACATGCGATACATGCTACTAGGCCATGATATACGTTTCTTTCATTTATGTAGCTTGTACCAAAGAAAACATGGGGCTTTGTAATTCCTTTCGTACCCTATCCCAGTATATTACAAACTTAGCGATACGCTATATGCTTCCAATTTTCCTGGACTGAAAGCACGGTACGAATTGAATGGGCTCTCTCGTCTTCCGTTGCGTTGCAGCAAGTTGCATACAAAGGTGTTCTGACTGCATCGCGATCGCGAGTTGGATGAATAGCAAAAAATGTAACGTATAAGAGGAACACCACCAATACAAACATCTCTACACACTAGTATGCAATGTGCACTGCTTGCTCTGGAAAAAGAAGTAATATGCACTATTCATTATATAGAATGCGTTGTAAGATACCATTAAGGCAAATCTAAATCTACCTTCTATACAATAGTAGGAATTGTATTTTAAACGACCAAATATGTGTGATATAATATAAATGCAACAAATGCACAGGGCACCATACATAGCATACTAGCTTTGAGTATTTGAGTATATTCTAACTACATGTGCAATATAACAAACCTTAAGACAATCGATTCTACTTTGGTAAGTTATCTACAAAAAGCATATAATCAGCAAACTTTAACCACTGCATATTCACTGATACACGTTACGAGTATTTCATATATCTATTATGCATGCAGCTCATCCTCCACTCATCTATGAAAACTTTTAGCATTGCGTGGTAAAAAGCACATTTTGTATGCAATACGAGGTAGTCATGAATATAATGAATGTGATTACAAACAAAAGTACAAAAGTACGCGAGCCACGAAAAAAGATGTTTTAGCAGAAGACAAAAACTTAAGTTTTTCCTTTTCATGCTTTTCCCTTTTGAATCCAGCTCAATGATTTTTGCATACAACCGTTTCAATGCACTTTTGTTTGCAAAATGTTGGCTCCTGGCTCAACAATGTGAGGTCTTTATTTTAAAATAGAACCCAACAAAGTTATTAACACTAAAATATCTCACAATTGCAATATTAAATTTAATGCAAATTTTAAAAAGCTAATGTAAAAAGTTAAAAGCAGTTTTTACACGCTCCATGTAAGAACGACTTTTTGTGTCTGTGCAAAACACACATGTTTTGTGCTTATTCTTATAAAAAGCCGTGTACAGATTACTGATATACATCTTCATGAGAACGACGAGCAACGCGTACACGGCTCATCTTCGTGCACAACGCAATGCAGCACATGCTACACGTATGTTGCAAATTGCATTATATCTACAGTGGTCGCTGACTGCTGGAATTTTGCAATGCACATAATTTGTAAACTGTCTGTAGTGTCAATGTTTTAATAGCAATGAATTTCTTATGGTATAAGGTAAAAAAAGTTGCAAAATGGTGTGAGCATTGAGTGACCAAAATAAACGTGAATTTTTATTCCTGCACAATATTATCTAAAAACACCGACCCCAGTACAATGCGGTACAATGCACAAACCAAAAACATTACTATGTGAAACATATTCTGTGAAAATTGATAGTGGTTTGCTCTAGAAAGCCCGTTATTGTCTTTCTGTCTTGCATAATTTGTGTAATATGAATTGAGCATTGTAGCTCGACATTTTCATTGTATTAGGTACCTCGAAATCGAATTCTTTACATAATGTTCCATTTCCTGTCTTTTTTAATGTTTAAACTGTCAGGTAGTATAGTTCATAACAGCAATGCACAGTATTGACTGAAACGTATCGCAAAATATCGAATCCCCTAGATTCCAGCGTACACCTATCGATAAATTATAGAACGGTGACAGTGACATGCTGTCCTTTTCTTGGTAAACATAATATTGAATACCGTCATTTTAATTATTCACGCACTGATTTCGATATCATCAGCATTTATATGTATTGTGAAAAAGACAAAAGTGTGCTAGCTTATATACAAGGAAGAATTCAAAGAATTTAAAATGGAAATATCTTTACATTATTATTGAAGCGCTAGTAAGAATGACATTACTAATGTCAACGTCTCATGCATGCATACAGCTTTCACTTGTAAATCGCACTTACCTAAATGTAGGTCCCCTTGATACGGTTTACTTAGGAAAGGTCAAAAGGTGAAATCCAATCATGTTGTGATGGTTTGGGGGCATACATACTTAAAAATCCGATGTATGAGAATGCGGAAAATGATCCAGAGTGACGTATCTATCACAGTTCACATGTACATTGTTACTTTGTTCCTACGGCTCTACTCCGAAAGAGTAGGTAATGTACATACACCGTTATATAGGTATACGTTTTGATTTTCCCTTTTTATAATGCTCCACTCTATATAAGTTCCCCTTTCCCACTCAACTGCAACTGCTTGCGTTCACTTTGTATCCCAACCAGAGTTTACTTCTTGCTGTTTTCTTTACCGATTGGTAAATGGCAAGCCATGCACAATTGTCAATCACGGTTTTTTCCACAAAGAAATTTCGCAAATTGGCGAAATTATGTTTTCACCAATTTTGCTAGGGGAGGTAACTGCTCCCTTATGAACTTTCTGTTTCACAAAAGGCACACCGATCTCTCTTATGTGAGGACACGAAGAGAAAGGACGACGACACGGTACACAAGCCGAAGTCGGAACTTTACTGCGAGGACCTTCTCTGTTAGGTCTCAGTCTGAATGCAAAGCTAGCTGGCTATGGATGATGATCATCATCATGTTGAATGTTGATAATGTATATATCCATTATTACATCGGAGCTCACGAGAAAAAAAGGAGAAAAGAGATCTAGCCCCGTATGCCTGCGTGTAGGTATTAAAGGTAATAATAGTGGTACTACTACCAAAACCAAAAAGGTGCAGTTTCTCTCCAATGTTTTCTGTTGGGTTGTCACTGCATCTTTGCCTGGCAATACAGAATAGAGAAAAACTACTCGCCGAACTAGCAAGCAGGAGTTGTTTTTAGGAGTTTAGTTTCTTCTTCTGCTACTGCTCCTTTCCATTTAGGTATATGCGTGTCGTGACAGTGCAATGCTATTTCCGTACCTTTGCATGATTTTACAATGTCTACTCGCTCTCTGTATGGCTAGTGGCGACCAAAGTTTCTTTTTGGAAGATGAACATAAACAGACCGAAGCAGAATGAAGCGAGGGATAGGAGTAAGGTAAAATATTACTGACCGAATAGAGAATTTTGTTGAGATGGGTCGACAGAACAGAAATAGCGTGGTAGTATTAGCTGCACGGCACAGGACAACAGGATATTCAAACGTACAGCCTCAGCATCATTTCATGTTGCGTGCCAAGCTGACAACGGAATTCAAAAGCGAAGCCAACAGCCAACCTTTTCTTCAACACACGAGACCGTAAACGTAGCAATGTGCACTCGATTTTTAATATATCTTGCATGTGTATTTTACCCTTCTCATCTCTGATCGAATCGCAGAAGTTCGGCTTCTCTCCACGAATAATACGCATGTATTATCCAACCAACAAGAAGCTTGGGTTTGCGTTTCGTCAGTCAGTACGGAGTACATAGCACATCACCGAAATGTGAAGCTCTTTTTGTTCTTTGTGAGAACCCCACAACGAACGGACGAGCACAAAAGAAGTGAAAAAAATCGTCCGTACACATTTATGTTATTATGTGCGCCCTAATCCACTCAGTAATAATATAGATGAAAGCTTTGCATCTTGGCTATATTTCATGTTGGATGGGCCTATGAAGCGAAAAGCCAATTGGAGACCGTCTCAAAATTGGTGCTCGGAGAAGGCGTTTCACTCGAAAACCCTCTGTTGGCAATGATTGATGCCCCATGAGTGGTGGGGAGCCCCCAGACCCAAAAGTAAAAAATATTACAAGAACATAATGCTTGCACACAGTATGCATTCTCAGATAGTGGATGTGAATACGAACACGAACTTGCAAGAGCCGAATCTATTATTAATGTTCGAACGAAGGTTGGCTTGCTCGGCTTGGTAGTGTATGTAATGAGTAGTGGTAGTATAAAACGAGTAGGTTTGGGTAATGATAGAGGTAGAGTTCTCTTTCTTTGCCTTGCACTGGCTAGCTTTATCGACTTAAAATTTTGGCTTGGGTTTGGTCTGAGCTTTTTTTTTGGGATGAATGTTGAAACACGCAACATGAAGAGTCGTACACATTGGAATTTTAAGAGGGGAGGTTGTTTGCGCTTCTGTTTCTGCATCGTCGTTCGTTTGCTTGCTGACTTGCTATGTACAGCATAGTTGTATTATCATCCGCCTAAGTTTATACATTCCGTTTGATGGGAAGACACAATAAAATTCAAAGGTGGTAGTAGTGGTACCTTGCTTCATCACGCATACTTATATCAAATAATGTAGTAAAATGAAACGAAAAGAAAAAATACACCTTGGTGGATGCCAAGTTGCTGATGAAGATTGCCTACGTTAAAAATCTATTCTCAACAGAAATTCCTTTCACCGTGCTATTGCAGTTAATTCTTGTATGTTCACAGCTTTGCTGAAGAATATGAATTTGCAACAATGGATCAAGAAAATACGATGTAACGATGTGAAATATGACGATGACTGAAAAGATTCAATGCTCATTAATTAATCAGTAAAATGCATTTGTAATAACATGTAGAGTTCAGCTTGTGTGTTGAAGAAAGATTTTCCCTTTTTGCATGTTTACTTCTTCATCTTCGTCCTCAATGTGGACTCCACATCTCCACATCAAAATGTGGACTGAACGTTACAAGTTGAATACCATGCACAAGGAAAAGAATAAACTCCACCACCATCAACTTAGTTAAGCAAGTAGTACGAAGAGGGAAGAATCCCTCACGACGGCTTGGTCTGGCCCTGGTGTGCTGTAGAAAGCGAAGTTGTTATACCACTATTATATTATATATATAGCAAATGCTGCAGCATGACTGTTTTCACAGTATGTCTGTATCTTTCAGGAATACGTGAAAGAAAAAAATGATGATGACGATGGAGATTTTACTTGCTTCATCATCGTTGCGTGCGTGTTTATGCTAGACAAGAGGATGAAAGAGGTTGACTATCTATCCCCATTTTAACTATTTCATTTCCAACCAGGATGATTATAGAGAAGAGTAGGGGAGGTGGACGTTTTTTCTTTTACTTTTTTTCATTTACGCCTTCTGCATGTCTCTCCCTGTTTCGTTTGTTTAGTCATATTAGATTAGGACCAAATTTTTTTGTTTGTTCCCTATTGCGCATTGATGATTTGTTGAACATCACCGAGAAGCAGACATTTGGCAACAGAAACGGTACGAGTGAATTCGATGGAGCTGTAAACGCTAATGTTGAAAAAGTAAAGAGCGAGATTTTTTCATAAATTGCAGATTTAAGGTACTACAAATGCTTGTTGTTACTAGAGTCTCTAATACGAAGGCTAAATGGTAGTTCATCAAATGATTCAAACAGGCAGCCAATATTAAGCATGGGCGATTCTCTTAAATATCAGTATATCGGTAGTCATGCTCCGTTTTACAAGGGGAAAGGCTTTGGTTTGGTATAGTAGGAGGAAGTGTCTTTTTGAAGATGATTGAAGATTCATAATATTACTGTTCAATGAACCAAACGGTCAAGCTTTATATCAATAGGGCATTATATAACTAGGATGTACACCTTTGTCCATTCCTTGTAATTTTAATTCTTATTTAACGTGTTTCCTATATATTTTGCAAATATGCCTATCAGTATCAAATGACTACTTGTGCGTATTCACCTTTTAGCTCATTAGAAATATTTTACTTGAACCGTTAAAGAAACAATTACTCCATGTTACAGCAATAGCATTACTAATCAATTACCCCGACCTGTAGAATTTTGTGATATGCAAATGTAATGACGTAACGGAAGCGGTTTTAAGAGCCGGATTTAGCTTGTTTAAATATGTTTGCAATCTTCTATCAATACTCTTAATTGGTTCACAAATGTTTTAAAGAAGACAGCAATTGTCCTACCTCCATCCAAACATTTCCTTTTGAGATATTCAGCATGATCACGCTGTTCAGGATTGTTGATTTTTTATTTTATTGACCGACAAAACTTTATTGATTTTATCCATTGACCCCAATCAAGTCAAAGATCACTTTGTTTCAAAGGTCTACGCATTTTCTTAGGCAAAGTATAGGCTTATCTAAAGCTTGATAGTTTTTAAATTTGCAAAATCTATTGGCTTTAATATACTAATCATGCGGTCATGGGATCATATTCTATTTTATCTCATTTTGCTTGATGCTGATGCTACACAATGTGGTCACAGACGGACGGACACACAAGCTGTGTAAGCACATCAAGGAATGATCGAAAGCCTTGTAGTGTGGAAGGTATGAATTAATAACATATTTTTGTTCTCAGATTAAGCTGAATGATGAATATATGCCTAAACTTTTGTGTTGGAAAATAAGGTACTCGGATGTGACGTATATATACAAAACTCAATAGGCATATAAAGGACCAGTTGCAGTATTTTAAACATCTTACCAAACATCTAACACCTCAAGATTGAATCAGAGCACATAACGAAAACTTCTTTTATAAACATGGGAATATGCAATTGCTTCGTTGTACAATACTGAAAAAGAAAGCATCATCATTCTATCTATCATTTTGGTCGCTTTACAGCACTTTGGTATATCCAAACTCACACTACATCATCGATGATGAATGATGACGATGGCAAGATAAGCTAGCAACAAGAAACTTTAGGGGTTTGCCTCGTTGGCCGTACTTTCGTAGTTTGTACGCACACTACGCACGAAAAGTGAGGATGTACACATACATTCACATTTCTTATGTGGATTTTCTTCAGAGCTTGCTTACACAGTATACAACAGTGCAGCTCTTCAAAATAGGGGAAGGGGAACAAACTTCATTTCAAATTCCTCTCCAGCTGCTACGTCCTTTGGTTTGGCTGTCGCCTATTCTCCCCTTCTCAAAACAAAATTGTACCTCTCAACATTTTCTGTACATGAAGTTTGGTTGGGTTTCTCTTTGCCATGCATGCAGAGAAGAAGTAATAACAACATGTTCTACACTAACTTGCATCGCAGAAGAGGTATGCATTTAATAATTTTACAGTATAGCTATAAAAAGCCTTATAACTCTGAAAAAGTTTTAATGCTATATTGCCTGATTTTCTTTCATATATGTGGGTATATGCGTGTACATACGGTCTTTCAAGACTTAGCGTCATTTTTTATCTCCATTCTTTGCCTCTGTCCCCGTTATTGCCGAATCTTTGTGTTAAACTCTTATTTAGTTTGGGATGTACAGTAAAAACATGGGATGTTGGGTAACAGTTATAACAACTGAAAAACTTTTTTACTCCAACAGAAGAGCAACTCAACTGTGAGACGTATACGCATGGATCATTATTACATTCCAATCCCCCTTTTCATTTCATTCGTTCTTTTCATCATTTTCGACATTTTCCCGTTCTTTGTGCTATTGCTAATGAAGGTGCTCATTATTCTTTCATATTATGTCCAGGCACACATCCAGTAGGCATATATATACATGACACTGCTCTCTCTAGGTCCCTGAGAAAAAAACTTTGTTCAACAAAAGTTCTTTTATTTATGGACTATGTTAGTTAGCTTGGGTATAAAGGTTGATAGGAAGGGAAGTAAGAGGCTATTTTAAATTTGTAAAGAATAAAATGGCTCCAGGAAACAGATCACTGTAAAAATGATGGATTTTATTACGATGGATGAAGATTATGATTTAGACAAAGAAAAATCTCATTAAACAGCAATTCTCATATCCCTATCATTTCCCACTATAGGTTTGAGTAGTGTCAGTTTTGTCCGTTACTCAATGCAGTGACTGAAAGTTAAAAATTATGACAGAAAAGCCACCACATGAAAGTACGCTGCATAAGTATAAGGCAGTTTGTGTCGTGGTTTATGGATATTTTAAATAAATGTCATCACATGAATTGGGATGCATTGTTTGTAATCTCTGGTTTTCAAATTCTCCTTAGGTAAAATATCCTTTTGACCCCAACAAGTTTTTAATTTGTTTTTGCTGCGTATTGGGTTTGGCATTTGTCTTTCTTAGGTTCATGTCACGAAACTGAAAGGATCATTTAAGATTTTTTCTCTTGTGACTACTGTCCTATAATTTGTTTTTGCGGCTGCCTTTGTCGTCGTCGTAAATATAGAAAGTATAGAAAAGTATAAACATCCGCTCACCAAGAATACTGCCTTTCCCACTTGAAGATCATGTATGAAGTATGAAAACAGAAATTCATTATAATATACAAGAAGTCGACGCTATGTATACTATTTTTTACTACTTAATCTTAGCTCAATAAAGGCAATAGCACTGCTAACTTAGCAGTTTAATGTCGAAAAAATCGTAATAATAAACAATACGTCTGGAAAATTTGAAAAGAATTTAAGTGTTGATAATTCCTTCCCAATTCAGACCTCATCCGTGTACATATAAAAAACTCCGAAAGGTTAAACCAAAAATCTGCATTTCAACTAAATCTGTCATTTTCTCATTTCCTGTTTCAAAATAGGTGTTTCAAAATATTTCATCCAAGCATCCATATTTATGTTCTACTTCAAGGCGTACGGCTGAAGATTTTCGGTAAGGTAAATAGCGTTTCATTACATAGCGTTCCATAGCATAACCTAAACCTTTCACACGGTTTGAAAACCTTTTATACTCTATATTCCCAATAATGAATCCTTTGTGTTCCTTCCATTTTTGACGTAACCCAAGAATTTACTCAAATGTATACTTGTTTACCTTTATATACAACCATAAGAAAAAGATGTAAGATCGGCAAGGCCCTTAACCCTACAAACAACCCAAGGCAGCTCCATGTACATCAGTACATCCCAACTTTGATGTCCTAGTGGTAACTAACTGACCATGGTGCCACTGATGCCACTGACCATGCCACATGATATCACGCGTGATGCACTGTGAATAGTAAAAGTGATTTAATTTTCTCTAGAATTACGTTAAAAGCTGCAAGTTATATTTAAATCTCAAATTATTCCGCGTAATACATACATACATATTACAAATGGCAAATTGACTGTGGAATATTATTTTCGTTACTCCTTTGACTTCCGATATCTTATTCATTTAAATGCCTTGATACTTTGGTGAGTTAAGAGCATGCGCATATAATCAAATTCCCATTTAGGTATCTTGAAATTCAGCATATTATTCTACACATATATGTTGCTTAAAGAAAAGGTTTTGACCTTTCGACCTTTTTCGTCCCTACGGCCTGTTTGAAACCATCATGACCTCTTAACCTTAAAATTGACCGTTAGTATTCATTTTTAATTCGTTTGAGCTATGATGGTTGTAAATAGCATACAAAAAGAATTTTTAATTTCTTTTTAATTTCCGGAGCATTGCGAAAATAAAATTAGCCTGACGGTTCAGCGATTTTTTAAAAAAACCGGACTTCGGATTCTTTAATTTGGTAAAAATCTAACCTAAAAACATGTACAGTTTTTATAGGTCACAAGTTTTGAAACCGTGATAACCTCTGACTTTGGAGTTGACCGATAGGGTTCATCGTTTTAGAAAGAGTATAAAGCTATGATGATGCTTATGAACATTTTTACAAAGAGATGAGCGACTCAACCTTACCATGAAGCACGACTATTTTCATTGCTTAAGTTTCCAAACTCATTAACAACCTTTAGGTATATACATATTATGAACATTGGGAGTCCATCACAAAAGTTTTACTAAAATTTAATTTCAATCAACATGCACATTATATGAAACCCAAGCATGCACTTCCGGATTTTAAGGTTATTTGCTATTTAATTTCATACATTCATTAGTATCAATAGTTTAGCTTTAGCTTTGATAAGATCTATAATGCACCTTGATGTTGTTTATTAATTTTGTTTCAAATATTTCAAATACAGTAAGTTGCTTTCATATGAAAATTCAACAACCTTTCTCTACACAACTCACAAAGTTATTAAGTACAAATGATTGGTTGGTTGGTGTGTTTTCCTGTGCTCGGAATATTTTCCCCAGATACTTTGTCGTCGTGCCTAGAACAAATCATGAACAAAAACTTTCACATGAATTTTTTCGATTGTCTTCTCTTATACCTGAGTTAAGCTATTTATACCTCATTACTGATACATATTATATTTAAAAGAAGTGTTATTATACAGTATGGGCCAGTAAGTACAAATTATTATTCTTGGTTGCGTATTATTACCAAGCCCAAAGCTTAATTAAATGATACATAATGCCTTGAAAGGTGAATGATGACAGCCTTAACATTTACATAATCATGTCATCACAACCACTAAACTAACCAAAATCAATGGTGGGAAGTGAATCGCTACTTTATATGAAAGATTACCGTTGACAACTTGGAGAAAATATATATATGGAGAAGGAGAACCAGTGTTATAATAAATCGAAATTTGAACCAGCAATTTTTGTTATTTTCCTTGTTTTGTATGATCCCTTATCACCATGATAGTTTTTTCCTTACTTCCCCTGCTTGAATCATGAGTGATTGCTGCAAGAACGCGAGCAAACGCCAACGAAGAGTACAAATAACGAAGAAAAATAATACATGGAAACAAGGGATCATTGTAAACAAGGGTCTTTTTGGCTCAAACTCGTTGTGAACGTTTCAGTCTCCTTATATATATTTACTCCAAGGTTGACAAGGTTTGCTAACATTTCTACATAATTTTTGTCATGTTTCCATGAGCATTTATAAATTGAAAGTTTTTAATGTAACGTACTTACATTGAGCGCTGGGAATGTTGCAAATTCAAATGTATTGCTTATAAATTAACGAAAGCTTACCAGTGCACGGATGTTGATTGTAATAACTGAAGCTTATCAGCTTATCACTGCTCGGGGAGTTATCGTATTAAGAAGCTTGTAATTGTGAAACGGGAAGTAAAAGTGATTGTCATTTCACGGATTGCTTCTTGGTATCCAACAGTTCCATCTAAATTCCATTTCCAGTTTGTACTAAGAGCTAAGTTTGTCCAAAACCTGAGAAACTAGACTAGCCCAATCTGCCATAGTTACGAAAACTGGCCCATACATTTTAAATGGGCGGATAGGTAGACCTTACCCTTACCTAGGTTCAGGGAGGTTGCTGCATTTGGCAGTAATTGCTAAATATCGTACAATGAAGAATGTTTTACGAAATGCAAATACGTTTATGATTTTTTCGTTTTGTACATAATAAGTTTCATTGAAACTGCTTTCAGTTTGGTTTATGGCTAATGGATTTTCACTCCTGTATCCTCTATACTTACGCTGATGATGCGTATACGCTGTTCACTATCACGATACGATCCATGACCCATTTGACGTAGCAAGAACGATTAGTAATAATTGAATGATTAGTAATTTTCAATAAACATTTTAGTAACCCACCTCATATCGAGGTCGCGGCCGCGGTAAGCCAATTAATGGCAAAAACACATTGGCATGATTTCCTTTGTTTTACAGATTTGAGATTCATTTTTCAATCCTGTATATTAAATTGTAAATGTATTTTGTATTATTTAAAAAGGCATTTCATTTTCTGGTCCATTCTCCTTAGTAGTTGAAGTAATCCAAAATGAAAATTAGCAAGAAAAAATTGTCTCATTCCAAAATTACATTATAATAATACTTCATTAAATGAAACATGGTAATCATGTAGTAAGAAGTAAGTTTGTCGATAACCAATCCATTAAAATGGCAAATTGAAACATAGCCATTGCGACTAAACGATTTTGAATTCTGATTCTTTGACTTTTGACTTCAGATTTGTTAATTTGGTTAGAAACTGACCTAAAGTTATGTGAACATGCCATATATGTCCCTTGTTATATTTTTTTAAACCATTGTGACCTTTGTCCTTAAAGGTTGAACTTCGAAATCTGGGCTCTGTAGTGCATAGGTTTCAGTTACTATTGACTATACACCCTGCTGTGAAATCAGAAATCCAAAATTGATTTTGGTGTTCGAAATATGTGCGGCACAAAAATTGACATGTCAATAAGGGTCAGGCAATTTCGAGTTTTGGCAAACGGACGTCAGATTCGTTAATTTGGTCAAAAAGTGACCTAAAATCATGTGTTACATGCCATAATGTTTCTTGTCAAGTTTTTTTTTTAAACCTTTGACCTTAAAGATCGAATTTAAGTTTAACAAATCGGGCTCCGTAGTGCACATGTTCTGTTGACTAGAAACCTATGTACGAAGACATAATTCCAAAAAATTATATTTAGATTAGGTACGCACGCACAAAAATTGACATTTGAATAGTGGTCAGACGATTTTTGCTTTTTACAAACTGACAGCAGATTCGTTAATTTGGTCAAAAACTGACGTACAGTCATGTGTCACATGCCATAGTATCTTTCTTGTCATTTTTTTAAAACGTCGTAACCGTGACCTCTTAAAGGTGGAATTTCAAAAATCGGGCTCCGTAGTGCACATGTTCTATTGACTAGAAACTTGGGTGTGAAAACGAAAACAGAAATCCAAAATTCATTCGTATGTTTGAGAAACCGAGCGCACAAAAATCACACAAAGACAAGCGTACAACTTTACATTTGCATTTACAAAACATGCTTTACGTCTGTCAATTTTCTGTCAACTGACATACAGCTCTCATTCAAAGCGGCAATTAGTGTGACCGTGGCATTCTTCCAACGCGGTATTATCCTGCAAGTTTGATCCATGTGGCTACTTCCATATATTTTTAATGGAATGAAATGATACGCGGATCAAAATGATCGCGGGATAATACCACGCTGTTTATGCGACCCTTTTAATAAAACTTATAATTTAAAGGGAATTAAGAAAAGAAATAATATAGAAATAGCCTTATAATGATTTCTCAATCAATAATCAATATTAGTATATGTAAAATCAAGCTATAATATTTAGCAATTTGTTTTCGCGTCCCCTACATGACATGAATGATAATAAAAGGTTTAGTTAGTTTACTAATCGTATGTATTTGTTCCAATTTTAGACTAAATATTATAGGTAACAGCTTTACAGGCAATGCTTCAGTAAAATATACAAAAAATATAATTTATATCGGTTCCACGTTGAACAAGGGCAGGGCAGACATTTTTGCTCTCGTGTGGGGATCAGCGGTAATATTATCACTTTAATGTGTAAGGGTAGGAATTTACTTTCCGTGTGTGTGTATGTTGTAATATGTTTGTTACAAAAATAGTATTTACTATAAAAAGCACACACTATGTAGCTACAAGCAATGGACGGACAAGGGAAGCTCTTCTGGAGAATCTGTGGAATTTTTCTGGTTTCCTTCCACCCCTCCACCCACCAGCAGTAGTAACTTTTACAGTCTTCATCTTGGTGTTTTATATGTATACATACACCCTACCCTATTTGCTGGTATCACATTTTACATTCTTTCATGTAATGCGTAATGTGTTTGTTTGGCTCATGTTTTCAGAAACGTTTGCACGAATTCAAAACTCAATGTACGGTTTTTGCATTTTTTCAATCTTCACAATCAGGCAGGACAACGAATCGAGTGAGTATAAAATAGCTTCATTTGAGTTTAGTCATATAGCGCAACGGCCGCAAGACAAGCTTGCAACATAAAATCATGCAAGTGCCTACATGATATTGCTTTCAACTCACCCTTCTTCCTAGCTTCATTCTTTCAATCCTGGTCGAATGTATGATGCTGAAAAACTGGTTACGTTGTTGAGTTCGATACAAAGACAAACATTTTTGGTATACACCGACCGTGGCCGAATAAGCTACTCGTTATCATTGGTGGATTCTCCTGTTAGAGATATTCTGATTGGGCTATAAACCTGCATGCATTACGCAAGCCAAAAGTAGAAGGTTGCACCAGTATAGCAGTTTATTGTAGATCCTGATTCGTTTGTGTTTGAAGCAACCTGGTCTAATTATTGGCGTGTTGTTGGGGCTCCGGCAATGCACTAATAATACACCATGTAAGCTTGTTGTTTGTATTTGTGTTTATGATTAATCAAAGATATAAGCATATCCTATACTGTAAAAACCGTTACCACAATGCGCGGTCAGACAGTCCACTTCAGTCAATGTGGCATGATGCCACTACTGGTATCTCCGCATCAATAAGTAAAACCAATGCTTAGCATGTCGATGTCATTATGCTTAGACAGACAACAGACATAACTGAATATAGATGATAACTTCTGTAAGATTTTCTTGTATGTTGGGTTTTACTTTGTCGTATTCGTGATAGAATTTTTTTCTCGATTATCGGATGACACGGGAGGAGAATATATATTCTTTAGATAATTAGTTATGCAGAGAGAGAGAGAAACAAACTAGAGTGCCAAACTATACAAGCAGTTTTAGTCAACTACATTTTTTTTTACAAACTTAGATTAGTGCATATTTTCTTGCAAAGTACGTTTTTCCTGACAGGCAATGTATAAAAGTATAATACTGTGTAATAGTATACTGTTTAGATTAGATGCAATTGGATTTGCATTTGAATTATGCTTGCAGTTAGTTATGTTCCGTATGTGTTTCAGCACTAATCTGCAGTGCAGATTCTGCACAAAGAAAGCCTATCATTTAAAAATTACCTGCTTTAATACATACTTCCTTACAGAGGTAATTATCAGCATTTTAGATAAGGGGATTTTCGTCCAGGAAGCAACGATGTTTCATGGAAAGTGTTCATTCATTATTTGCAGATAGGGTAGAAAGGTAGAAAATAGGGAATATTTAATGAAATGAAATCGTGCAATTATTTCCAGCTATTTTATCGAATCCCATAAAAAGTTAAAAGTCCAATAAATCTTCTTTAAATTGTCATAGGCACAAAATCTATATGCATGTTATCTATTTATAGCAAACACCAAAATGATGGTGTGTACTTGAATGGCATCTGGAGAAACTATCAACTATATCGTCGCTTGGTCACTTGTTTGCTGTCCAAATCCGTACGATTTTGGTTGTATTTTGAAACTTCTCGTTACCTGTGCATGCATTGTCAATATTACTGGAACGATTTATAACGATTGTTCACCAAAACCTCGTTTTTAAGTCACCGAAATTAATTGACCCACGTTCCACGTAATTGTTTGGGATTACGATTACACAATGGAGTGTTCCATATGCTTGAATTACTTGTCAGAAGGGCCTTCCAGCCTCTTTTCTCCAAGTGAAGAAAATTTTGGGGAGACTTGTACAGAAACTGAAAATGCTGTATTGCCGCAAAATGAAGAGTCCAACTTATGCTGTACCCCATGTGGACACCCTTTCCACCGTGAATGTATTTTATCCTGGCTTGGGTTAGATATGCTTTTTAAATGACAATCAATTTTAAATGATGCACTAGCTGATGTATATTTAGTGAAATATGAAGCTGATAAAAATTTGTTTATTTGCAGAAATCATAAAACCTGCCCATGTTGTAGGCAGGAGATAACACTAGATAAACTTTACCCGTTATACATTCAACTGGATCCGCTGAAAAAAACGCATCTACCGTCATCCAAAAGAAAAAAGTCCATGTTTGCGTCCCTCAGGCGTATTTTCCATGTCACGCCATCATCAGAAAGTAAAGGATCGAAAGAACTGAAGGTATATTGGATGCGTTTTTGTTTCTGTTGTCTGTATGATAAATCGCCATCGACTTTGTCCAGTTATGAATGAAATTCAACAGTTTGTAAAACAGGATGATGATGAGTGAATGATTAAAATTCACAACTTTGTGTTTACAACTAGGTTGCAGTCACCATTGATATATCTGAGCCGCAGGATGGACCTTCTTCAACATTTGGCTCCGACACTGAAAGATCTCAAGAAGTCTGTATGTGTCCTCACTGCACCCATCATAACTCCCGTCAGTGACACCCAGATGAGCTTGTTTTTTAATTAAGTGCTAATGTACGTGCTAACTTTACGAGATAATCATCGGTCATCGTCGTTTTTTCTGGGATTTCTCTATTTGATGTCATTTCCATTAGTACCCTTACCTATTCTACATTTGTCGTAAATATTAAGCCAAGTTACTGCAAACTAGGAATCATGGCTGGAATTGGAGGTGTTAAGTGCAAGCAAACGAAGCATTTTGCACACGTATGGTCGTACAGGGACATTATATCCCTCATTTACAATTTTTGTTAAGTATTGTTAATGAAATGTTTATGAAACTAAGATGAAGTGAAAATTGGTTCTAATTCAAAACTTTGTTTGACGATTTTCAACTTAAGATATGTTTCACATTTTTGTAAAATTAATCCTTTCGATTTTACAACATTCTTAATTTATCTCATGGATTGAATCCAGTAGCCAGTACGCATCTCGTCCAGCCCTTTAAGGTTGAATTTTAAGTATTTTGTCTACGATCAAATTTATAGTTAGTTATAGTATCGATCTGTTTAATTTGTAGAATTGGTGAATCAAATAAATGATTTGATAAAAACCGTATTTGAATTCATTCATCATTCTGATATTTGATTTTATCTTCACTTTCATCGTACCTAGTTTGACATATGAAAAACAAATGGTCATGTTTTGTTTAAGCTCATTCATGAGACAGTTTGCATGCACTACCGTTATCTTCACCAATTTTCCACAAGCCACTCAAACTCACTTAATAATGCTCAAAATTATCAATTCAAAAAGGTTTCCTACTGACGATTTGCAACTGTCATTATCGTACTACTAACGACATTGAAATCTACTTTCTTTTCATTTTTTATATTACAATTACATGTAAAAGCATTCATAATTAAACTTGGGGCTATGTGCAAATTTCGCTTGGTCACTTCACTCAGACATTTGCATGCATCAGCTAAACACACAACAGCTAAACAGCTTCATTTTACCATTGATTTTTATGCAATTATTATGTCAAGCGTTTTACAACATTTGAACAAATGAAACTCTGAAATTATTAGGAAGTTTATGCAGCTGCTCAAACCATAAATTGCATCATTTCAGTCTGCAGAATAATGCAAGTCACCCCTTAAACCACCCAATGCAATATTGTCCATTCCACAAGCAACGCCAACAGAATAGAACAAAGACCAGAAGAAGGACGCAGTAGAGTGGTCTCGGAACACCCCAGCACAGTTTTGGTGGTTGAGTGGCCAAGCAGCTGAGTTGCTGTATTTTGAACGAGCTAAGCAGTACATACAATGTACAAGATGTTTTCACAGAAATCCTTTGCTTTTCTGTGTGCTCTCCTCGCATCTTGCATGCTTTTTTATATATTTTTAAAAGTTAGTTAATTTTTTAAAACGATTTGTGTTAATTTATTTATGGCACGTACTTCTAAAGGTGTTTTGAAAGTAGCGATTGGGATCCTGAAAGTATAGTTATATTACAGAATACCGTGAAGATTTGTGTGCAGTTGTAGCACACTGTGTATTACACAGCCTTATATCTACAGAAGAAAGCCGCACAATCATCAATTCATCAATCAGAGTTACTGGTGAAAAGTGCTACAGTTAAGGCTACCATTGACTAAAAAATGTTGATTGTATAATTGGTATACTCATAATTGACATTATTTCGTGATGGAAGAAGGAAGTCTAGAAGAGTTACATTTTAAAGATGGAGAAGTGGCAAATTTGCGAAATAAAGTACAATCACTTTTAAATTTGTTCGGAGTGAGTGAAAAGGTAAGTAAATTTGTACTTTTTGTACTGTAAAATTGTGAGATTTAATGGAGGATAAAGAGGATGCATCTGTGTAATTTCCTCTATTCTTTTGCAGGGTTAAACACTTCTTAGGAAAGTGACCTTGTCTTTGGGTGCACTGCAAAATGTGGGACAAGCTAAATATATTCGGCTGGGTTAAGAAGCAACCAACGGTACAGCCAGTTCAGAGGGAGGTGTACGACACCTGGTGTAACATTAACAAATGGGGACAGACGGGAAACTATTCAAAGAAGTCCTAGTGGTACAAAGTTGGCCTCTGAGGTTCCTACTTCCGGTAATTTTGGCTTTAAAAATGGAACTCCCTCGCGACGACATTCGTCCTTTTCGTTTTCTCGAGAACCGTTGGATCTTCAGTAAGTACCAGCCTAGATTCTTTGATATTAATTATTTATTTTGCTCCACAATTTTATTCTAAAACTAAATAGGTGTTTAATTGAAAATTTTGCATTTTTCAGCACGGGGTCAAACATAACCAGCCCAGGATTTACCAGCCGTCTGGTACAACTGCAACAACATCGAGTTATAGTCCATTGAAAGAGTTTAATGATTCGCTTAGCCATTCTCCTTTTCGACCGTCTTGTCTCCCTACCGGGACTTGGGGTTAGGCGAACTTCCATTTAGCTAGCTAGCTACTCGAGGAAGCCCAGACCTCCAGTGTTTCCATCACCTCAGCGGGCACCATCAATAAGAAGTGGAGTGTCCTCGTCTGTCTACTTCCGTGATCGACGATGAAATGCTCGACAAGGACAGACGTTTGTTAGAATTGCACCTATAGACTAGACTATAGATCCTTCTGTGAAAGCCAATGGATCAATATTAAGAAAGTCTTCATCCCCTCCTATTGGAAATGGAAGTTATGAAGGCGGATCCTACCCTCCACGAGGAAGCCCAAAATCCGGAAATGAACCTTATCGCAATGAAGGCCTAGGAGGGATTCCACAACAGGAATTGGCAATGAGGTTTACAAGGTTATGGCCATCGTCAGCTGCAGGTCCAGTACCAGGTCCGGGTCGACCATCGTCACCAACATCACCATCTAATATTATGGAAGCTTTGACATCTGGGCGAAAAAGGTATCTTATTGGTTTATTACCCTTGCAGTGACATGCAATAAATGTAATGAATTTTGTTGATTTGTAAATGTTACTTCCATAAAAATCTTATTTTCTCATTTGTCTTTTTGTTTAGGGGTCGAGAACATGATACGTACTACCCGCGTAATGCTACGCCACCTTCCGTATCACCACCACCATCTAAGATTTCCGTTGGGATTAGGGGTACGACCACAAGTTTCTAAACGAGTAAAGTTTTTGGATGGCCCTGATGGTCATGATAGACCCAGGATGGTTGAATATTCTGGAATGGTTACCGGTGACACCGAATCCCTTTCGTCAGAGTCTATTTTGGAGCAAATGAATCAAACAGAAAAACGGTTCCTCCCTGATTCAACATCCACACCATATACATACTCTCCAGAAGAGAAACATGCAAATGCAAGGTCACAGATGATCAACCATCGGCGTTACATAGTGCCCTTCGAAAGCGTAGATCTCAGACTAGCATCATGAGTGCGGTTGAAGATGAACTTCGGGGAGAGAAAGTGGGAAGGTTCTGTACTTGTAATGAATGCTATGCGGACCGGGTCTCCTATTTTGACACCAAATCTAAATCCCAGGAAGCATCCGATGAAAAGTCGACCAATACTGGTTCTGGTCCAAATTGAATGATACGTGTGATAAAGGAGTCAGCACAGCAGAATTTGACAGAGGAGCTTATTTCCGGGAGTTATTTCGGAAGCAGGGTAAGTAAGAACTGCAAAATCATTGTGCATACTTTGGTATATCTTGCTTTTACTGAAATTTACCATTCTCTTATAATTTATCAGGAAAAAAACATCCAAGGACGATGATATTGATGACCTAATGCCATATGGAGAAACGGTTATTAAGGAAATGTATGAAAGGACAAACGCAAAAGAATAGAAAGATACAACCGCATTCTTAAAATGAAGCCACCCGGGGGCACAATTTTCGGTACAAACATAAGAAGCAAGAAGCACAATTGTTTAAGTGAATAATTGCTATTTAACAATATGTCATTACAAATTACAATGCATTGTATATTGTATTTCTTTTGTAGATCCTTGTCCTGGAAATCCTCTCAAACCCACAACAAGTGCGACGACAAACTTATCCACTACTGGGTCAATTTTAGGAACACCAACACCAGTGCAATCCGTGCTGGCAGGTACAACTACAACAACAACGTCCACCGGACCTAAGGACACCGCAACGAATACTGGATTTTCCTTCGGAGGTAGTGCTACCCCTGCTGCTGGTGGCTTCAACTTTTCTGGAGGTTCCACTTCAACTACATTATCATCTTTAGCTGCAGCATCGTCAACCAGTCCATTCGGTGGAACCACTGCAACTACGGATTTCAACACAACAAATACATTTGGTTCTACGTCTACAAATTCAAGTACACCTGGAACGGATTTAACCTCAAATCCTCCCGCCTTTGGATCAACAGGAAATGTTTTTGGACAGGCAGCAGCGCAAACAACGGCTATCCCCGCTGCACCTTTTGGATCGACGTTTATTGGTTCTTCTGGAACGGCTCCTTCCCACCCAGGATTCTCATTCGGAGTGAACACCATGTCTCCTCAAAGTAAGTTTGGAATGCTAACAAAATAGAATTTTTGTTGTGCATATTTTGCAGTTTTTTGCATAAATTCTATTCTAAAACTTTAGGTGATCCACCATCGGCGCCTTTCCAGTTTGGCGAACAGGCGGCACAAGGAGTTCCAGGTAACTATCCTAATATTTGTTCGAATCTTACGGGATACACTCATATGCAGTTTTATATATCGTTGTTGATTGTCTTTATTTTAGGCGGATTTAACTTTGTTGCAGCAGCTCCAGCCGTTTCACCCGAAGGTTTACCTATGTTCAGCATGGGAAGTACATCAACTGCTCCTCGTAGACGTGACGTACGAAGAAGACATCGTAAATTATCAGACTTATCTTGGTGAAATATATTATTAAAATCATATTGTGATCCACAATAGATCCTGATCATAACTGTATAACGCCACAGTTGTGGCGTGACTCGTTTTTAAAGTAACGCAATGAAGTAAATAAGTAAATAAAAAATGAAATATACTAAATTAATACAATTTTTACTTGTTGGGGTTTTCTAGCGCTAGTATCGTCTGTTTTTCTTTGAAAGTGGTTACAACCTAACAACTGCAAAAATTGTTTGCTTTCTCAATTTCCATTCTTCTGAATTACATATATACTATCGCATATAAAAAACCTGCAGAAATAGATCGGTAATCCATTTGGCATGATGATGACATGAATATTGAACCACGGCGTAGCAAATATTATCGCTGCGACCATGAATTTGAAGCCCAAGTGCTTAGCATTTACATTCCCAGTTTCATATTTGCACGTTTGCATGCATGTACACGGAATATAGATTCAGCTGGGGATTTTTTCACTAGGTACGTGCTTAAAGTGACTCTTTCCCGACACCGGTATGTCAGTATCGTTTCGGCATTGCAGAGGAACGGTTCTGCCTGCCAAAAAATGCGAGTCGTTTCCATTTCACCGTCGTTATCATAAAGAACTTTTAGGAGAGAGAAAATAGCTTAAACGCATCGTTTTCGTGTTTGGTGTGGCTTGGTTGCTCCTTTTTTGTTGCTACTTTACTTCAATACCAACTGCCACAACTCTGAAGGCAAGCACACACACTCATTGTCAGTAGTCCCAAGCAAAAACTTGAGCCGAGAACTGTGTGCGAGAAACCCATACAACATTTACATTGGAAAATTGGAGTGGATGGTCTTGTTGGTGTGTGTGATGTTTGTCGGTTCTGTTATTGTGGTAGTTGTCTGAAAACGCGAGAAAGAGCAAAACTAGATAAAGAAAAGCTAAAGCTAGTAAAAAGACGTTCCCGTACTCTGTGCACTTGGCCGTGGCACATCAGACACATACCACCACCACAGCAGTACTACTACAAACTGCCGCATTCTCATTCTCTCTTCCTCCTCTGCATAGAGACGTTTCTTCTGAAAAAAAGAACATTTTACCCGTTGCCACTTTCTTGGCTTTGGCAAACTGACTATAGCCAATACACAATATGAATAGTCACACGTACTATCAGTAAAATTATTTTTATATGCAGCATAACATACATTATTGCACGTAGATATATATGTAAGATATGTGCATAATATATTTAACTGTTTGAACTTTTTTAGTCCAGTTTGCAATAGTAAAAGCAGCATATAGGTAATATTATTATTTCAACTCGCCTTCTTGACTCGGCTGGCTCGCTTTCCCATATACTATGTTATAGTCCATATTATTCCAGGGATATATTTTGTATTGCTCGGACTATACAAAGTAAACGGAATAATGTTGTAAAAAGTAAAAAGTTAGACATATTTTCTAGTCCGGATAGCCCAAAAACGGCAAAATAGAAGCAGCAGCAAGCACAGCGTATTAGCGATACGTCTTCAGCGGGAGCGGTATAAAAAGTAGTATCAACACCGCCTCCACCACCACCACTGCAGTGGTCGTTTTTATGTCCCTCTTTTTTCTCCCTTCTTTCTTTATGGTGAAAGTAAGTACGTAAGCTGCTGCTCGCACAATCAAAGAGAGCCTTTAGCTTTGCTCTTCACTCTTTCTCCTTTTGTTCCTCTTTTTCTCTTGAACAACATCAGTTTTGGCAAAAAACTGCTTGCTGGTGGAAGTTGAGGCAAACAGCAGCAACAAAAGCAGAGCAGCAGTATATTTTTCTCCTTTTCCCACTCATTCTCTCCTTCTCTGGTGGCGTGTTGCTGTTTTTTGCCCGTATATCCGAGAAGTAAAACTGCTCTTTTTATTACCATTTTTCTTCTCCTGGATAACTTATTGTGTTTTTGTATAGCCATGTGTGTGTGAAAGCAGCGCAGTGAGTCAAGTTTGAATACAACAACATATTATTCGTGAGTAATGTAACGGTTCTCTGGTGAAAGTTGGTACAAAGGAAAGGCGGCGTTTCATGAGCCAAGCGTAATTGAAGGACTGCCACGTAGTGTCCATGTAAAAATGCAAAATTGAAGAAACAACAACAAAAAATATACGAAGACCACTAGTAGTGCTAGTCTGAGAGAGTAAAAATACTGTTTTTTTCGTAAATCAGAATGCCCCAATTTTTTAGGTAATAGATCGTGTGGAGTTTTTTAGTAAGCCATTCTGCAGATACAAGTAGGGGAAGGAAGAAAGTGGAGAAGTTGTTCTGTGGAAAGTATAACTTGATGAAATGCTCCGCTGCCAGCGTTCGACACAGTCACGGAGAACGAACAAGTAGCATAAAACAACATTTTTGTACCGGTTTGTGATATTTGTGTGCATTGTGTCTTGTAAATTACGTCCTATATAATATTACTTTTATGTGATTAATTTCTTCATTATACAAGAGAAAGTGGTATGGTATTAGTGACTTTTCTGTGAACAAGTGCAATTGACAGCCTACCTTTCCGACTAAAAGAGAAAGCTTATAAGGAGTTCTGATTCGGTTCAGAGTCTTCATCATATTCTCAAGAAGAGGAATAGCGGAGAGGAGATTTTTGTTTTGACTCTAACCAAAACCCATCCACAGAAATCAACCTGAGGAATTTATTGTAATAATCCATTTAAATCATTTTATTATTTAATTAAACCCTTAAGGTCACAATAATACTTTAAGTACTTTTATTGGTGAACAGAATATAATTAATGTAATTAAACCCATTAAGTAGTAATAGTGTTAAAGAAAGGTAAGGAAAGGCAATCAAACAAAACGAGCTTCCTTTCTTTTTTTGTGAGCATAATAAATGAATGAAAATGTCATAAAAAGGATGAAAAACTTTCACAAGCGAAGAGGTGTTTAATTGAAGTTTTGTAGGAAAGGTTGCCTATCATTTACACCATCATCGTGTCACATCATTATATCACGTTTAGGTGTAAAAGAGCATCACACAGTCTGCTTTGTGGCACACCAGTTCCTTTTCGAGAGTTTTTCGGCCTTGCATAATGTTCTGAAACATTTGTGATGATCATGCAAAACTTTCCCTCTTGTTTTCATGTCGCATGGCTCATCTTCATTGTGATGAAACGTGTGGCTGAGAAACGATGAAAGCATATATTCATTTCTCTTCTCTCTCAACTCTCAGCACTACTCCGCTAATCTTAGCACTAGACTTTCCCGTTTGTATGCTGGTTGGTAGAGGAAAATTTATAGAATGAAATGTCATAAGCTCTGTGTATATGCCACACTGGAACAACCTCTACCTCATGTAGAACTTTCACTACCCAAGAAGTAACACTTTTCATTGCACTTTTTTCTGTAAAAGTAAATCATAATGGGACAATGTTCCCTCTGTCGCATATTATGTGCCACTCAACACCAAACAAACATGAAAAAAGTTTTATTTTTTCAACTTACAATTTTTTCTCTGGTTTCTTCTGTTTCACTGCTCATTTTGATCTTGAAAGAAGTGTGTAAAAACACAAAAGCAAAGAGTTTTTTAGAAGAAAGGGCAAAAATGGTAGACTCTAAGAACACGTAGCGAGAAAATAAAATAGATAACCATTTTATACACGGTTGAAGAGTTTTCTTGGATTTTAACAAGAACTACTCATGTATTACAGCACCATCACCACTAGCAAAAAAGTTTTTGTGTTTTATACTGTGAATTTGGGGTACAAGAGAGAAAGTAGTGGAAAAAGACAAGATGTGCGTGGTCTTCCAGTTTGTAAGTTTGTAACGGTTTGATGGAAAGAAGGAATACACATAAGATGGTTTTTACATGTGCACAACGCACAAGATTCAAAGATTCAAAGATACCCAAGCAATGTAGTTGGGACGGGATAAGAAAAGCATGACAAGATTTTGCCATGTTACATTGATTTGACTACTAGAATTACATCAAAAGCAAAATAATTTTAAAGGAAACAACATCAGAGTTTTTGGAGGAAGATAGTCAGAGAAATCGTTTTCTTCCATGAATGATAAGCAGCACCAACTCTAGACAGTAGCGATTGTTCATGATCTATCCATCCATCATAATAACACATACGAGCGCTAGAAACAATTTGAACAAGCTTGTGGAATGTGAAAGTTCAAGCAAAACAGGGTTTTCATTTTTATAAAGATAACGTAACTTTTTACAGAATATGACGATGAATAGTCGAATGATGCATTATCCTTGAGTGACTGTCATTCTAAATTTTCTACTTGCATGCTGTGGGATGAAAATATGGGTATCATCTATTGTATCACTTGCAAAATGTGTTGGAATATAGAAATAGAAAAAGCATTGTTCAAAACCGGCTCCTAGTAGTCCGTGTATCCGTGTGTAATGCGGTGCGGACGCAGTTTTCAACGATAAATTATTTAGAACAGTTTTGTGTAGTCTGTAACTGTTTGATGTTTGCTATTTCGTTGAAATACTACGGTAGGATTGGATATGTCTTTATGGGCAGGAGTACAGACAAGGTGTGTTTTGTATATCATTTTTTCATATCTTTTTGTTCTATTTTTGCAACTACTGCAATGCGTTCCGTCGCTTGCTAGGTGAAATGAGACATATGAAAGATGTGTAACATAGTTTATGATGCACCAAGGGCCTGAATAATACTTTTCTTGAAAAGTCAAGGATGGAAAAGATACATGGAAAAAGGGAAATCTTTTTGAACGAAATAAATGATTTTTAGGATATATGACACAAGGCAAAAGACCATTTCGAAAGAGATAATATCTGAAACCAAGCAAAAGGAAATTGACAGCAAAGAATCAATTGTCTAATAATAATGATGAGATGCATGTGTCATGATGACAAATCTACTGAATTTGAAATAAAATGCATACAAACATGAACTGAAAAAGTAGTGAGAGTAACAAAAAATGTTACATTAAAATAACATAACACAAATCTTGGTTCGATTACTGTTGTAAGTTTGAAGTTGTGGGATACTAAACACAGTGAGTTAATTTTAGGTTTGTGATCACAATTTCACTTTCCCTGGCATTGTGGACCATGCGTACTTAAAAGTCTTAGTTTTTCTTTGTCTAAATTCATTTCGAACTCCGTCCTTTCAACGAAAAAAGGTGCTTCGTTTATTGTGGAAGCCTGACAAGGACTAGACCTGCGGTCAGACGAAAACGTGAAGTAGTTTTTTGGAACTCAGAATTCCTATCAGACAGTATTTCATTCATCATGATGACACGAATGACACAAAACAAAGTTTGCTGCTCATCTTACTCTTATATGTCACAAGTTTCTGATGGACCTTAGTCATGTAATGGCGCTAACAAAAGCAGTCCTAAGGAATAAGACTTTTTCATCTTTATCCTTAGACAAGCTCAAAAATTCTCATTTTATATTTAGATTTTTGAACCTTGTGATTTATTATTTCTAATAAAGAAGACAATGTATGACTATAACTTGATGTATCTTTGCTAGATCTTATAACCATTTTCTTTTCCATCTCAAATGGTAATCATGAACTATAATCGTAAAAAACGCCTTTTATATGACGTTTTCGCAACTATACATCCGTCACTGCTTCGTTCACGTGTAAATGACATGAAAATATTCAGACAGAAAGAAAGCAGGAATTCGTTGCTAAAAATGATAATGCGACTTGCGTTTCCTGTGTTTCGGCTGTTTGTTTTTTATTTCAATAAAATAAGGATAAAATTCTATTGTTAAAGTTGGTATACTTACTAATACGGTTCCATTGGAAAAGCCTGAAGAAATTGCTCACCAAACAGAAGAGGTGTACGATTATGATAATATACACACGGTTATGATAATTCGTTTTATTTTATGTGCTACTTCTAAAAATGCATACATCTATAAATGCTATAGCGTTTTAGCAATATTATTTGAATGTCTCGGCAAGAGGGTTTCATCTTGTCGCGTTTCTGTCCATCCGACATCCCAAGATA
The DNA here is from genome assembly GCA_029691765.1 of Entomobrya proxima. NCBI lineage: Eukaryota > Metazoa > Arthropoda > Collembola > Entomobryomorpha > Entomobryidae > Entomobrya > Entomobrya proxima. Next base: position 18,917,404 of record CM056172.1, read on the forward strand.
CTTTTGACAATAATAGAGAGACAAAAGGAGTCAGTTACTCGATTTGCTGAGGGTTTCTTTACAACTAAATCCAGATTTATATTCCTCCTCTAGTCTACTTCAGGCCAAGGAGAGAATACAAAGAAAAACGCATTGCTGTGTTATGTCTACCATTCACATGACATTTTTGCGCAACAACAAGGAAGCAAATTCCTTTTGTCGTTTCTTTCTTTTTTATTCACGTTTATATGTAGCGCTTCCATATAGCTTCACTGTAGTATGGATGTTCATATTCACAAGGAAAATAGAAACACCGTGGGGGTGGGTGTGAGGATGAAAATAATGAATCATATATTTAGCATAACGATCGTACTTTCCCTAATGAAAAGCTGCTATGTTGAATATTTCTACAACTCCTATCAACAAGAAAAATAATTTTATTTGTAGATTCTGTAAAGAAACTTACTTTTCTAAAAACTTCACAGCACTTTATGATGCGTCATGCAACATAGGATTGTGGTGCGTGCTTTATCCATACATATAAAACAGCAATGCAGTTTGAATACAAGCTTATCAAGGGTCTTGCAGAAACAAACCTTTGCCTTCCGTTTTTAAAACCTATATAACGGACATACTTTTAGGTCAGTATATGATTCCTTCCTAATATTCTCATATGCTCGTTTAGTTTATCAATATATAGCATAAAATGCGCATTTTGACTAGGGCTAGCAGCTGTACACACATATATGTCATCCACATATTATTATCAATTCATTACTTATCGATCCGTAACTAGAAAATGCTTTGAAATCCAAAAGTATACAATTTTTCCGGCTGTAATATAGCTATATCAACATTGAAGTGGAATTATCAAAGCATATTATAAAGAAAGCAGCAAGACAGCAAAAATGACTGTCATTTGCTTTCTCTTTGATAAACCTGTCCACGAGCAACTAATGGAAAGTAAAACTACCAAGAAATGAAACGACACTTTTTCTGTGTCCACAAACTGATTGACGTTGCATGTAATTTTGTTAATGTGAATGAATTGTCCAGAAAAAACGAATGTAATTACGATATAATTAAAGCAAAATCTTTACTTTGACTCTGTTTGACTCGCCTATAGAAGTAAGTAGATTACACTAGTTTCTAAAAACTTGTCAATCAATCCATTGGTAGAACTGTAGCAGTAAAATCTATCAGTAAACGTAAATGAGTTCATATCTTCAATCCTACACGAATGTTGGAATAGTAAAACTATTCTCAGCAAGGGAAATACCAGATATGTCTTTATATATACCATTTTATACCTGAACTTAATATAGACGTAACTGCGAAATAAATTATTGTTTGCACTTTTTCCTATTTTCTCTTTACAAATGTCAAAAAACTAAGATAACTTGAATTGTGCAGAATGTGGAACCACATATGCAATGAACTCTGTACATAACATAACGAAGCTCCTTTTGTCCACATTTTGTTGACGTTGCAAAGTTGACAAACACAACACTGAATAATAAATTGTCAGGAAATCGATGTTCGTATATAAGCATGGGTAATTGCTTGTAAATGGTCGGTGGCATGATATGGTAGTATGACAGGGACGCATTGAAATGTTTTTCATCGAGTAATAATGTAGGCTTCGATTTATTATTTCGCCCGCATTGGCGCATGTACATCATGTAACACACAGTTAAATGAGCTAAATGTAATACAAAGAGTTTAGATGTTAGAGTGAAAGGAATTTGAAATGGTAATGCTTTTTTTCCAAACAACCATTCAATGAAAATTGATAATATTAACTAATACTAAGATCAAGAGAAGCTCCTGTAGATGCAAACCATAGAATAAACCCGTTTAATTTTGCCACAAGCATATTATATTTGTATCTGTATTTGACATAAATATAACCACTATTGACCTTATAACTTTGTTGACATTTGGTTAGTAACCCATACAGTCATGAACTTATAAGGGTCTCAAGGCACGACCGGAAAATTAATCCATATTGTCAATTAAACTGGACCAACATTTTTTGGATATGGGTCTTGCATTCTTCATATGTGGCTACCCATTCAGTGGTCTAATAACTTTCTTTTTCTCCAACCATTAACTTTCTCTTCGAGTGTGACATGTCCTAAGTCCGTTATCATTCAACATGCAAGGAAGATATATAATAAAAATCAAAATAGCTATTCAGAGACAGAAAGCCAATAGCATTTTCATCTATAACATTGATAATCACTATCACCATTACCATAATAGTCATTATCATCACTCATCACAGATAAGTTGAAGTTTGTATGAGAGGAAACCCTTAAAACCGCATAGAATCGCACCACACTATGACTATCAACACGGACACAAGCGTATACCTAGACAAAAGAAACAGTCATGGGTAGTTGTGAGTTATGATTATGATGTCCATGGGGTCTGCTTTCTCTTAGGCGTTTATATGAACATCCTTACCTTATAAGTAACTATTTTGTGGATATGCTATAGTGTTTTGTCCCATTCGTCATCATTATTACTTGCTTGGTTTTGCTTTCTACACCGTTCTTGCTTCTTGACTACTATAATGAACAAAAACGCATATAGTAAACAGTAAAACAGGAGAGATAGTATGATAAAGAATTATTTCACCAAAAGTGAAGCATGTTGATATAAACAAAGAAATATTTGTTGAAGACGACCATTACTTAACCAATATTGGTTTTAGCAAAAAAAGTACATTTTAAAAGTACTATTAACAATTAATTTCATGTTACACCTACTCGAACTGCTATCTGTACCTACCTACCTACCAAAACTTGATGTAAATTGAAAATCTCAATGCCATCATCATAATATTCATACAGACAATCTTAATGGAATGTGTGTCTATCCTAACGGAGATTGGATAAGAGTTGACCGGGGAGTTAAAGGGTGGCTAAATTTACTTCTAAACGCCTTGGTTAAATACATACTTACATAATATGAAAGTTGAGCAAGTGATCAGTAAGAAAAAATGTTTGTTCAAAGTACCTCTCATGTATCACATATCGTAGAAATTGTTTTTTTTGTTAGGACTGTTGGGGAATGCGAATATTAATAAATGTCTCTTATAAGAGGTTTTTCATTCCGTTACTGCAGCATAAAAAATCTGGAGTAAGTTTCCGGTTTTATTATTGTATTCAAGGTACGGTCATGTAATAGGTAACATAACACGCACAAAATGTGCACATTACTTTAATGTTTTCTACGTACTATTTTTAAACTCCATACTATGAGTGAAGAGTATGAGGACGCTTTTATTCCCTTAGAAAAACATTTCCAAGAATAATAATAACTCTGTTTGACTGTGAAGGAGTGTCTTTACAAACGCGACGCTCTCTGGTTCGTATTAAATTCAATGGTAATCGCAAATGTAGTAACTGAAGCGTAGTCCACTCCAATCTAAGGGCACTTACACAAAGATATGTATAATATATACAGTAACATATTATATAACACTGTAATATGACCAGCATCGTTTACTCTTGTGTATTACTCGTATACCTATTTTTGCTGTCTTAACGAATAATATGATATCTTGTCATAAAATAGCGTGTCAAATACATTCATAAAGTATATCAAGTAGAAAGTATAAAATGTGAATGTAAATTTCATTTGTATTTGTGACGCCTGTTTCCTACTCAATGTGTCTCAGCTTCACCTCTAACATTTTCTTACACATTCTGTAAACAATTTGAAGATATTTTCCTTAAAACGTAAGTTGATTCCTTAAATTTATTCCATTATGTTCTCCCATTTTTACGCTACATTTGCGCTCTGGTTTGGTATTACTCATAATATGTCATCTGAACTGGCTTAAAAACAAACAAACAGTCAGCCATATGAACATATGAAGCGGTGGTGTTAATAAATACTTGATTCGTGTTTAGAAATGTTGGTAACAAAGCAAAGCTTGTGTGGAGATGGTTGCATGAACGTGGAAAGAGACAAACTGCCAGAGGGCTTACCTGGTTAGTTAGCCTGGCAAACAATTAATCTCATCTAGCTCACTCCCTTTGTGTCTTTTTCCTGTATGTTTACGTTTCATTATAATTTAAATATATTTCCTGACAATACACTTTACGTTCTTGCCCCATGAAGTGGGAAAGTGCAACACATAGAGACAGCAGCAGTTTTGCTTTACGTTTTTCCTAAAGCAAGATAATATTGTAGCAAAGTACAAACCGTGCGAAAAGTTTGTCATTCGGTTGTATTATTTGCTTCCCCTCAAAGTCATGAAGAAAGACCCGGATGCCAGTCCGGATGTGTATGTTTCTCATCAAATATTCTCAAAGTTATGGGATGAGGTTAGAATATTTTAGTCATATCTTCCTATTTAGTCAGCTCATCCCATCATCATCAACAAGAAGCTCCAAGTCTATACTAAACCTTTCCTGTGGCAATTATCAGCTCAGCAAAATGTATATCGTTGTTTGATAGCGTAAACGTTCATATTCAGACAGAAATATTCTCATATAAAAAATTGTAGGCCATACGCTCTTTGTTTGTAGTTCTTGGAAGTAGCATTCACTTTCATTTTCATTTCATCACGTATAATAGCGCCATTCCAGCGTTTTCTCTTTGTAGACATCTAGAGTAATTGGCCACATTACCAAAATTATATTTGGATTAATATGCACAAATTTCATTCAACATAGAAATTGTGCTTTCACACCATTTATACAAATTACATGCCACCTATCTTCGTTTGAATGCGACAGTATTGTGCTGCTGTTGTCGCTTGTAGAAAGTGAAAAATCCGTATGACACACGCCTCTACACGACATGTTTATATTGCACGTTCGAATTATGCCTCATATGACATAAAATCATACATCACAAAACTTACTAACTAAAACATTCCAATGTTTTCTTTTTCCGTCACGTTGTCATCGGAGGATAGTGAAACGCGTGCTTTCTCGAAACAAAAACATGTTCTAAATTCCATTTTTCTATACAATTTTTCAAGTTAGAAATTGGGAAGACATTTTTCGTATTTATGTTTAATGATGCGCACAACTGTAGATAGCGACATGTAGCAATATGTAATGGTAGGAATGTGTGCTTGGGAAACCAATCATATTTTCCCTTGTATTTGGCATGTAGAAAATGCCGTCGCACAGCATACTACATTTTACAAACTTTCACTGGCCTTTGCTCCTTGTTTCATTGCTGATTTCTGTGTAGAAAAGAGTAATTTATTGCTCTTCTTTCCATTACGTGTCATTTTATTGTTGTCAATTGATGTCATGTGTCACATTAGTGTGCTGTGCAGGTATGTGCCCTGTACTACGTATGTTAAAACATACGTAGTACAATCTCCCAGAGTAAATTTATATGTGCATTGGTGTTGTTGAAAGTACTTAATGTAGAATGTTTGCAACTTTCACACAATATTTTTGTTGTTGTTTTATGTATTTTCTTTAGCGAGCGACAGATTCTGAGATACAATCTACCTGACCTGTAGCCAGTAGCAAAAACTATTATGTGTGCGTGTGTGTTGCTGTACCTATAACTTTGTAACCGCTGTTCTGTGTTGTACCGTTTATCTAGTCTGTATTGCACCACCCCGTCAATAACTTTAGATGCCTACCACCTACACTATTCGTACATAACTTGTCAGACCTTTCCTCGTTCACATTTTAACAAATCACCACCACCACCATCATCATCAACAGTGTCTAAACTTTGTTGTTGAGAAAATACATGTGCGACTTTGTTTGTCCTGCTTCCCCCTTATTTGTGTGCTTTTCGTCTTCTTCGTGATCTAGATCTTATCATCATCTTCCACTTGAACTACCGGCAAAAAGGTATGCAACCCTAAACAGAAAGTTCGAAGAAAGAGAAACTCCAACCTGAGCGCTTGCTTTGTGAGACCGGTGTACATACATCAAGCCAAACTGTGTGATGGTGCGATGATCTTTTTATCACGAAGAAACTTTATGTCATCGTAATAATGTCAACCCTTTCCCGTTTTGTATTTCCTCCATCATCACAATTTGTGTCTTTGTTCTCTTTTTCCTTATACGTTGTTGTTAATGCCATTTAGCAAAAACCGTCGTATTCTTGTTCTTGTAGCTTTCCAGTGTGTGATTTGTTCCATTTAGACTGGTACTATTGTACACGTCTCTTCATTGTTATATTTTACAGCAAAGCAATTCGTCAGCTTGCAGAAAACTAAAGACACAACGTAGCAAATTTTGATGTCTTTTCTGGTACGTAAAATATATGAATAGATATAATATAGTGATGTGTACTTATTTTGTGTATGACCGTCTAGTGAGCCTGCTTTTACTACATAATTTGTAATCCTATTAAAAAGCTATTTCATTAGCAAAGCAAATATCCCTTGCAACTTGTCTGATGAACCTTAGCACATTAAAAACTTCACATGCACAAACTTTATTCAGTCAAGTACAGTATTCCGAGGCTAATGGATCGACCTTTAAGCGTGGCAAAATTTTCGTGTGCGTGCCTAAATATAAACCATGATCCAGAAATTTCCGACAAAATAGGCATCTTACTCATCCTAAGCTAGTAATTAATTTCATAGTGTTACATGTGCTACCAATAATACAAGTCTATATATCAGCTTTATGACTTTAGAAACCTAGTCGCTATAGTAAATTCCAAAGTTCGTGATAGAATCTTTTATATTTATTATGATTTCTTGCTTTATAGTCACCTAATGAGATAATAAGAACCCTCAAACTTCAAAAAATTACACAACATTTTGCTACTACTAAGAGAATATTTACTAGAATTTTTAATGAGGATGAATTTTCTAAAAAACAGCTATAAAACTTTCTCCTGAAACATTAAACTTTATATGATTCATGTCATTATACAACTAACGTACTAGCATTCTCTTTCATCTTTCTGTCTTTTCTCAAAATCTCTTTTATCCTATTTAATCTTAAATAATAATATTAAATACTTAGTAAAGCCTTAGAAGTTCTTTTGCTTCAGATCGGATCATTCAACCGCACAAAAAGAGAAAACCGAAATCCTTGTTTTAAAAATGACAAAAATGCTACACGAAAATGTGTAAGTCTGATTTTATGCCAATGTGGGTTTTCTTTATATTTTGCCTAGATTTTTTCTTTGTCGAAGCAAAAGCTATATGAAGTTTTCATTTTTTCACGCTAGACAACAACCGTTAGCATATAAACATTTGGCACACGTATAAACCTTATCCACACATGTCACGTCACGCAAAAAACACAAACATTTAATACGTACGTATTTATAACTCTAATATAATATACCACGATCTAACGTCTACAGTAACAGCAACATCAACTGAACACCACACCATATACTACAACAGTATCCCTCCACTATCTTCACATCACAATCACAACCCACAAAATCCAATACACGTAATAGTTTTTGTTCTTCCGTACATTATACTAAATATACCAACACAGTTTATTAGTGCAACTACACTTACATTATATACTCAGTTTATACACACATTATAGAAAATATAAACAAGTAACAGATCCGGAAAAGTAGAGGCACATTCAAAAGAAGTAATAAAAAATAGTCATAGTAAATACTTAGTTGAGCAGTGGTAAAAATACGTAGACCATGTCTTGGGAAGACAATAAGATTAGCAGTAGTGGTGGTGGCGGTGGAGCCACCACAACCGATGAGAAAAGGCCACTTTTGCAAGCTGGCTCCACAACAACCACGTCAGCAGGCGGAGAAGAAGTTGGTGCGGGATTACTTCGTGCTGGCCGGAAGCCTGCCAGGTTTGTTGTGTTTCATCCCTACTAAAAGTACTAACACCAAAAAACAAAACACAAAAATATCTTGTACTTTAAATATGTTTCTCTAAAAATGTATACTATAATAATATGACTTTTAGCAACATGAAGTGCTTATTGTCATCTGCAGCACACAAAAACATAACTAATACACATAAGAAGAATTGATTTCACATTATTACCGGAAAATGTTGCTTGCACGTATGAAAGTTTGTCCTTTTCTATAGTGCTTCTTTAGTTTACTGATAAATGCAGACCAGAGGTTGTTTGTATTAATGTTGAATGGTAGTATTTAGCTGATGTTGCACCCAGCAAATCCGAGTGTTTTCTGATCTCATGGCCGTGTTGCTTGCCTTTCTGTTGTTTCTCACTATTTTTGCTTGCTGAACTCTGAATTGCAATTTTCACACGCTCTTTAAAAGTTGGTTTAACTCTGTTTGCGCGGCTCACTTGTCATTTAGCTTGCCATTGATATAACGCTTGGTTGCAAAGTTTATAGTTTACACGAGTTCGAAGCTAAATGCAAGACTAATACAAATGCAATTCCTAATTCAGTGTTAAACGAAGTCTATCTACACACCATTGCAAAACATGCTTTTATTGGTGTCGATAAAAGTTTCAGACAAAAAATGCCTGTACATTCCAGATGCTTTCTTGCTATTTACAGGAATTCATAAAATGAAATGGTAAGTCTTCTTTGCTATTTGCCGCTTTCGTTACTATTATATTGCTTATGTATTATCAATCATAATGATTTTTGCAGTCCAAAGTCTAATAGTCTTAAAGTTATATATGCATAGGATTTTACTATTTTGACTTTCCATTTACAATTGAAACCGTTACTTACATTAAATTGTACCTGTTCGGAAACCGAAATATATTTTATTGTCGGAAAGAAAAAGCATAAATTAAGATCTATTAAGAGTAGACATTCAGTCAAGGCCCACGTGTCTATTTAGACACCCAACGTGTCTATATAGACACGCTGAGTGCCTATTTAGACACGTAGAAACGTGTCTATATAGACACGCTGGGTGTCTAGACACGTAGGAAAAATTATTTTATTTTATTTTATTCACGTGTCTAAATAGACACGTAGCGTGTCTAAATAGACACCCAGCGTGTCTATATAGACACGTTCCAGAACATTCTAATAATAAATTCACGTGTCTATTTAGACACGCTACGTGTCTATATAGACACGTTTAAAAGTTAAAATTAATTATTTCTTCATGTTTACATTTGAAAATTTCTTTTAATTTCCCATTAGATACACAAAAATATTCTTGATAACATGAGATACCGATTGAGAAAAAATATAACAACTCAAGGTTCGTAAAGAATTTTAAAATTTTTAGTCTTCAAATTTCGATATTTCAAAAAGCTTCCGGCAGATATTGCTCAAAAATTGCCAGAAAATCACCTTTTTGTTGTAGATTAAGGAATTGCGTTCGAAAAGTCTGGCGTTTGAAGTTTAAATGGGTAAAATTTCTAATAACGCCATTTCTAACACTGGCTGACTCTCCATTTATTTATTTGCGAGTGAATCTTTCAAACGCCAGGCTTTTCGAACGCAATTCCTTAATCCACAACAAAAAGTTGATTTTCTGTCAATTTTTGAGCAAAATCTGCCGGAAGCTTTTTGAAATATCGAAATTTGAAGACTAAAAATTTTAAAATTCTTTACGAACCTTGAGTTGTTATATTTTTTCTCAATCGGTATCTCATGTTATCAAGAATATTTTTGTGTATCTAATGGGAAATTAAAAGAAATTTTCAAATGTAAACATGAAGAAATAATTAATTTTAACTTTTAAACGTGTCTATATAGACACGTAGCGTGTCTAAATAGACACGTGAATTTATTATTAGAATGTTCTGGAACGTGTCTATATAGACACGCAGGGTGTCTATTTAGTCACGCTACGTGTCTATATAGACACGTGAATAAAATAAAATAAAATAATTTTTCCTACGTGTCTAAATAGACACCCAGCGTGTCTATATAGACACGTTTCTACGTGTCTAAATAGGCACTCAGCGTGTCTATATAGACACGTTGGGTGTCTAAATAGACACGTGGGCCTTGACTGACATTAGTCGTAGGTTGTCTGAAATTAATTGACTTATTCTGAATAATCTATCGTGCGTGACATTGGAATTCGGAAGTTGGAACATATAGACATTGTATTTAGGTACATCAGTACAGCCTTAATGTATACCGGCACATTTTCTGCGATTTATAGTAGCTATAAACAACATGAATACAACTTCCTTCCGGTTTCTTCTAGTTAGTGCACCAGGTTTGCCTGACCTTTTTTTCTGGATATATTTAGTACCACATCATTCCCAAGGACAATAATCTCGTGTGCGTTATCTGTTCATCAGTTTGTAACAATAAACCAGACAATATTTACATTTAGCATGACAATAAAGAAATGGTCCAACTTAGTACTTATCCCATCATCACTTTAAAGAGAAAACAGGTAATAATAATAAAGTTGATACTTATAATGGTTTTCCGAGAAGAGGAAAGTCCTATACGTTAGAAAGTTTGTCTACTAGAGAGAAATTATTGTTAGCAGCTAGATAATATTCTTTCCTTGGCATTATTGAACGTAGTAGTAGCTACTTTGGCATGAGAAGTAATTAGAAAGAAACTTTCATACTCTGTTCATTTCCTTTACGCACGTTGTATGAATCTTATAATTTAAAGGTAGAATAGCACCAAGAAGTTGAACATTTTCAGATGCAAAAGAGAAAGTTGCAAAGAATGTTTCCTAATGTGAAAGCATAATATATAGCACGAAACTTGAGTTGAGCGTATGGTAAATGCACAGTTGGTAATACTTTCTTTCCTGGTAGCCCATGCTACTCTCCCGGTTCCAAAATCCCGTACACATTTATTTAATTTACGCACACGGTTGCATAATATGGTATTTGATTGGTGTAATTAAATGGCCCTTGTGATATGTAATGATAAGCTAAATCTGCTGCCAACGACTAAGATTTTTGCCCCTTATGTTGGGTAGTGACTACCCGGTAGTCTAGAACACATTTTCCTTCAAAGTGGTTTTAAGATTAAAATTAAAACGTACCCAACTTGACGCTGACCCAAGGCCAAAAAGTAACTTAATTAATCAAATGCAGCTATTTTCATGATTCTAATTTTAGAATTTTGCCTCTTGGCCCGACTGGGAAAGTGGAGGTATACGAAAGTATTCCAAATTGAGTTTGAAGTTTCATTACCGTGTCAAGCACAGACTCAACGCTATGCATATTCATACGAAAGAATGGCAGGATAAACTTTATCCGTAAATCAATAAGGTTTTCCCAGTTTTTAGCAGTGAGCTTGTAGTGCGCAGATGTTTGCCGCAATTTAATCGCATATTTTCACCACTTTTTCATAAAGAAAGAATTCATCAAATTAAAAAGCCCTTGAACAGCGGATTTTCTCTTTGTTCATGACTTGACTTTTCCAGTACAAAGCATTTTCGTTGCAATGTAGGTATATATAGTACTATAGGTGTACTTATTGCAGTACGAAAAAAATTAAACGCAATTTGTCTTGATGATTTTCTTTTCACAGATTGCGTTTACTCGTTGTTTTGCCTTGAGCCACATCCGCATGATATTCCCGTTGATGTTTGCCTTGCCTTCATTCTCCTTGTGATTTAGGTGGACATGCTGTCCAAAAACATGGTGGTTGTGGAACGGTCAGGTTCAAACCAGCTGAGCAATAAATGGCGGTATCAAAACATACCAGCCAGGATTTTCCGTTTCATTTACACTCAAGCCATGTGATGCGATACAGATCTTCCTCAGTTCCATACTAATGCAATTTTCTAAGGTATGGATAATATGTGGTTAGGTAGGTGGAGGGAGTCATGAGCATGAGGTGAAAGCGAATAAAAGAGTAAACTTTAACTTGCCCACTTTTCTCCTATTTTCTCACGTGCAAAAAAATATGCCCACGTACGATCGCCCCAGCGAAATTCCCCTTTCCGTTATGGAAAAGAACATTCGTGCATGTCAGAAAGGGATCGCGTGCCGTGCTATTCTTCCACTTCTGCTGCTACTGCCAAACAGTCCAAAAAAGGAACATGCTAATGCTAATGGTAAAAAGAGAAAGAAAGACAGAAGAAATTTCTTGAAAAGCTGCAAAGCTGTTTATGTAGGCTATGCAGTAGTAGTACAGCCGGCTTGAGCGATATATAATGTATGCTGACAGACATTACTTTGTTTGCATGCAGAATGTTTGACAGGCAAGGCCTTAACATGGACAGATATATCAAGAATTTATGCAGTTGCTAGATGTATTGGAATTAGAAATGCACATTATGTGTATGATTCGTTAAAAGGAAAAGCCAAGTTAAAGAAAAATAGGCAGGTACTGTCGAGGCTAGACTGTACTAGCAATAAACTTTATATTTTTCTTTTGCATTTTTTGCTACCGTTACTAAACTTGCCCGTCACTGTTTTATGGCTGTTAGGCTCACCCGAGGTTTTTAATGCTAAACTCTGCCTCTATAGTTTTCCCTTGGGAGCTAAGAATTAGTTCCAAAGCTTTCCTAAGATAGATGCTTTTCCCGATTACACATAATACGCAGCTTTATTTGAGAAATAAGTATATACAAAACTACGGGAAAGGCTTCAACTTCTTAACTTTTTATTCCTCTACAATTTTCTGGAACGTTTTTTGGGAACTGAAATTATTATACTAACTACCGACCCAAGTATTATTACGTAAGGTTGGTAACTGATTGTAGGTATCACGCTCCTACATTTCACACGCGCTTTACACATTACAGTAAGTAGTTTACACATTACATTGGATTGTAATGTATTATATAACAAACAGAAAGTTTGTAGCTTAGATGATTATTATCGGAGAAATAAGTTTTTCTTAAACACGAATTACTAATGAATTTGTAAAACTTCTTCCGGGACGTGGGAAATTTCGCGCAGTATATTTAAAATGTTGTCATTGTGAACGTTCTAAATTAATCATCACACCTTCCTACCGGTTATGACAAACTATTGCATGAGATTTCCAGGCAAGTTAAGTTAATAGTTGCACTCACTTCCACACAGAATTGCTTGTATTGATCGCATCTTATTTTTTCAGACAATTATACTTGAAATACCAAATGCTATTTCTAACCCCACAGAATCATCGCGTGAGATCACTATTAGATAAAACACATCACAAATGAAATAACATGGGCCAATATTGCTGTAGTAAATCGGATTCAAAGAAACATAATAAAAATGCTAAGTCTTTCGTGTGCTCCTGTGATGTTGCCATAAACTCCTCTTATATAAAGTCAAACATCAAGTTTATTATTCCTGAAGAGTATGCGAACAGAGGAGAATGCAAAAGCAACAAAGTTTCAGTTTTCATAAGAGTACAAAGCAGTTTCCTTTCCGACAACTTTATTGCTCCAAGTCTGCAAATAAAATTTGAAAGTTGGCCTGCCTGGCCCGGGACAGTAGTGCGAAGAAATCGTCAAGAAGTAGAGCAATTTTTTTCTCTCAAAAAGGATGGGGAATAACATAAAAGTGAAAGTGGGACATTAAAATGACAAATAATTCATTTTCTATTCGTCTGCGTTTGTTGTCATTGCCGTCACTTTCCGCACTGCGCCTCCATATACTAGTTAGTCACATACTACTCCCATTACGAGGAATCTATTATACTCCATTGAGTTCATGAGCAACGTATTTATTTTAATAGAGAAGCAGGCAAGTTTATTGCTGGTTTGACTTTCGACGTTTCATAAACTTGCAAATTGTAACATTACTTTGTTTTACATTTACTTCTACTTCTTATTACTATTTTCTTTTTTGCAGTTCATTCAGCTTGTTGTAACGTGTGTGGTACGTGCCAAAAATAAAACAATCTACTATCAACTGCTATATAGTATTATCAGGATATATGCCAGTGCGTGTCCAATAATAATATTATTTTATTTACATACGCTAAAATGAAAGTCAAACTTGATGTGTTTGTTGAAAGAAACAAATGTTTTGTTTGGCTCAATGATTTGCACTTGACTATATAATATAAAACATAATATAACATCATATAATACATCATTCAGCATACACTCTAAGAAAACTAAATAGATGATATATACAACGACATTTTGTAACTCAAATGAATTTACTTTGATAAATTCTACATCTAGTCATTAGGGTTACATCATAAGTTAGTTTAAAATATAGTTTAAATCATTCTTTAGTCTTAGGCAACTGTTACGTGTTTTACAGAAAAGATGACAGATGTTTGTTAGAGTTTATCTATATCTATGGAAAAATTAAAATTATGCTTATATGCATAATGCTTATACATAAAAAATTATGCGTATATCGCGAATGTAAACGGTTGTTGCATGTTCTCTTCCGTTTTCTCTTTTGTGATGTACTGAGAATATTCAGGCAATCCGTAAGGTATCAAGAAGATGTAGTTTCTACTTTCATTTTCCTTGATAGGATTTTCTGGACAATTGCTTCAGCCTGCATACGAGGGCCAGGGAAAGCAACAGTGGTTTTACAAGATGAGATGATATGAAATTCAATTTAATCCTACAGATAACTAGAATGAAATTTCATAGCTTTCAAATAATGTTATATATATTGTTGAAATGAGATGGATGGAATGTGAAACACACCAGATTGCGAAAAAACATAAGTTTTAGAATGAAGTAGCATATTTATTTACTTAAAGCAAAAATTAGAAATTTAGTTCCAATACCTTCTGCTTTCATTTTTTCTTTCCATTTTGCAACCTTGATTTCTGAACTGAAATAATAAGCTATTTTACATAATCATATATAGTGCTTTGGTGTACTGCCCGCTTGTGAAATCTTCTTTTCCTATATTTAATACAAGTTACTACAACGAGTATTTCTAAACTTTGTATGCCTTTCACATGGAGTTTCTCTTTCCCTATGGAATTCTTGTAAAATGCAAAAGTATCCGTATATGTACAGCAGGAGCGCTTGAAAATGGAGGATTGCAAATCAGTACGTGCGTTTCTAGTACACAATCAATTTCAGAATACCCGTGATCCCAAAGATACCCGTGTCCATCCGTTCCAACAACAATAATTTTCAAAATTTTATAGACAGAACAAGACATTCTGCACTTGCCGTGCTTGCTTGCATCGTATATCGAACCTTCATTCCTAGCCGCTGATTGTATCTGCAATATGCAGTACACTATGCAACGTTTCCAAATGATTACCTACGCCGGATATATCAAAGGCACCACGTACAAATTCCAGGAATTCTTATGTTCTGCTGGAAATAGTTGGGTTCGGGTAATCTAGAGAAAAAATGCAAGCAAAGTAGGGATACCCAATTTTTTGTAGATTCTTTTGCAAAATTGTGATTATATTCATCTTTATCTTCAAAAGCGTACCCTAATAAAAGAAAAACGTTTTCGTATGAAATACGAAATGTATAAAAAGATAAAAATGCTTCAACAACTTCTCTTGTTGTTCCACTTTTAGTCTGCCCCTGTCCTTTTCATGCACGGATACTCTAATTGAATGTCATATTTTATTTAATATCAGGAATGTCTACAACACAGTCATTGTGCTGCTCGCTGCATGTTTTAAATAGGCCGAGTTTTCCACAATCACTTAGAATTCAAGGTAAACCTCGTTTATCAAACAACACGAACAAAGAGGCACGGTGATTCTGCAACACACTATATCAGCGAACCAATAATGAGCAGGCATTGTAATCCCTTCTTATAATATGCAAAATTATGGAGGTATTCATTCAGAAAACGAGTGGAGGATTCGTGAGAGATACTAAACCTTTTGTGCCTTGCCTTTCAAGCCTGGCCATAAACCTAAATTTTTGTCAGCTTTTTGGAGGAGGACACCGGCGAAGATATATCGATGTTCGCTTTCTGATCGGGCTCTGTTAGTGTCATTGATCGGGTTCAAGATAGGAATTAGACGTGCTGGCAGAGTGACTTGGAAAGACCTCCATCTCCTGCCAGCTATTTATTTGGGGGGAAGATCACTGAGTGATAATACTACAGCCACATACAATATAATAGGCAAAAACTGAGCAAGGAATCTCATTTTCCTTTCTATCGTTTTCGCTCCAAACTTGTGCAATATTGTCCCTACTTAGAACTAAAACGAGCATTATGCTGTTTTCATACTTTTTTGGCTCTTCGCATACAAGAGGGGACAATGGGGGAAACGCTTTCCCTCAACGTTTATTGTGTAATAGAACGAGAACTTGTGATACTCACTTTCCCCAATGTGAGTTTAAACCGATGGTAGTTGCAGTTAATGTGTTCTTCACTGTTTGCCATTCCTCTTTTTTCTTTTGCTTTCTGGTTGTGTACATACCTAGTTACTAGTACTACCTAATAGTGACGGTGACATTGTGAATAATTGAACAGCACTTCTGATTTGGACTGCGGCAGGTACGCTATAGTATAAGTATGGCTATGGATTATCGAGTAATATTAAGCTCTTGTCCTGTGCAATCCATCTATAGATGGCACCTAAAACAAAGTCATTTCATGGTTTCATTTCACCTGAACAAAAAGCAAAACACGTTGCATGGGTTGTTTGCTTTGTTGTCATTTGAATGTTAAAAACCACAGTAAATTTGTCTTGCTGTTTATCCTTGGTCTTTTCTTGTATCAAATTGTCTAGTTTTATAGTTTTACCTTGGTCCTTCCTCAGCAATCTGCAGTAATTCCCACTTTCATTAAAGTTTACAAATACAAAAATTAAGAAAAATGTGCACAAAACTCTTTCATTCCTTATTATTACCCATAAAAAATTTGCAAATGTATGATTAGTACTTGTAGTACTTATAGAAAAAGGGATATTAGTAACACGTTTGTATAAAAGTATGGATGCAGAAGGAGATTTGGACGATAAAACACTAATACACACGAAAAATTAAGAAAATAATGTCTACTTCATTTTTATTAGTATGAAGCATGCAATACTCTTCTATAATACAATAAATGCGAAGGAACTAGCCGAATAGTATTTTTAGCAAAGGTGGAAAAAGAACAAAAAGTAAATCGGTTGGAACATAGAACACGTGGTACTGACAAGGAAAAAAGAGAGTTTATTAAGACCTGTCTAGTTCAATGTCCGGTACCATCCAAGTATAACGCCTTTGTTATTCCCTGTATTTTACTTTGGCTAGCTTTGCTTTGTTTTCATGTCTTAAGCACACCAAAGTCAGCCACTACGAGTTTTATGAATACAGAATATAGTACTTTAGATGTATACATTCTCGGTGGTAGTAACGGACAAACTTTTGAAATATATATTGCACGAATGTGCATTTCTCTTTATTATTATTGACTTCACTTCATTTGCTCCCCTTTATATCACTGAAGTGGACCGTAATTTTTTATTCGGCAACAAAAAAAGTTTGCATTGAAACATGAAGAAAGTTTTTTATCGTTTCTCAGAGGGCCATAAGCTGGTTTGTTATGCAGAACACGGGAATACATGGTTGGTGGGAAATATGTATAAAACGCTCCTAAAAATTGTCATTTCCTTTGCGTGAAGTCCGGCTAGCTCCAAATGGTCGTTCAAAAATTACACCTTGTAGCTTCATGCTCTGTATATTCTCTTTACTTACAAAAACGCTAAAATGTAAGGCATAAATATTTTCAGGAAAAAATGTTGAATCATTCAACATGAATGTGTTATGTAAAGTAGCTGAACTGGATTACAAAAAAAACTCATTCCACCAAAATACTTCTAAAATGCAAATTTTAAGTGCACTGAATATACGCCATGCTGCGGGTGTTGCATGTCATGTTATAGTGTTGTTCTTATTCTCAAATCTGACAGAGAAAGCATTATTAACTACTTCTGTAAATAGAAACTTCGATGTCTCTGATTGGAACCTTTAAAAGGTTTAAATGAAGCATTGGAGGAGCAATCGGGAGAGTACTTTAATTAATCGAATAACACACGTTACATGAATCGTACTACAAAGTTTGTAGTACATACTGCAATACTCAAGAAAAAGTAATGATTGTATTTCCTATGTTGAATGTCCATAAATAAATGTAATGATAATCTGGAATAAGAAGGCCAACTGCTAATGAAGCATGATTATTTTTCACCGCTGGATGTGTTGCTTAAAAGTTAATTGTAATCGAGTTCATTGCAAAAATGTATTGGAAATAAGAAATAATACAAGAGGCAATTTTGTAACTTGCATGTACCTGTGTATCATTTACGCTATATCCCGGGGAATATACATTAAATTTCCTATTTGGGCTGCATTACATTTTAAATTACATTGCATTAAACAAATATTTAAATAAATTTTGCCAATGCCTCACAACTTCAAAGTAATGTTTCACAAATGATAAGGAAATGATAAAGAAATTACTTGACTGAGATATAAAGAAGGGATGAAAGAAGAAATAAACCTATAGCCTCAAAGTAACAAGCTATTAAATTTGCACAAATTTCAACTGAAGCAAATAAAATTATGTCTACTAGGATCTAAACGCAAAACTATATAGTATGTATGTCTATGCGCAGTACACAGAAGCATATTCCTGCTTGTTATGCTTCCTTAAACACTCCTTACTGATTTTTTAATACTTGAAAGAAAATGAAAGGAGGGTACAAAAAGGAGTGAAAATAAATTCCAGCAATTGGGATGGGGAGCAAGAGACACCCAAGAGCAATTTGGTTCGTTAGTTTTGCATCAACTTGCTCAAAAGACAAAAATGGAAATGTGAGCAAAAAGCAACCTATTTACTACTTTTACGTTGCTGCTTTCCATAAAATTCTCTTTACTCATTCACTAACACCACTGCAACCGTTATGTTAGTTCGAACCAATAGCCGGCTCGAAATAGTCGAAGAACAAATGCAGCATTTCTTTACTGTTTCTAAAGGGAAAATAGGCAAGAATGAGAGAGGACACTTGCAGCATAGTTTTGACTTTTTACTTGTTAGTGTAGTGTTTTACTTAAAACTTTACCAGAGCCCACTGAAAATCTATACACAACATTTTGTAGTTTGGAGACTTTGGTTTGCTAGAAAGTATATGGTATTAAGTAATAGTAGTATCAAGAACTATTTACCAAAGCAGTTGTATTCGCACCAAATTGTCAGAACAAACTGTAACACCTAAATGTTTTGCTCCCTGTGCATTTAGCAGTAAGTCACCAGTTTTACACTGGACAAGCAACCCAGCATGAAAAGTAGATAATACTGTGTAGATCAAGTTTGGTGATACTTTTTTTTTCAAACAAAATAGCAAACTGCTGCTGCTGAGTTTGGCCACATGAGCAAAAACGTTAGCATTCTTCTGACTACAGATTATTGGGCTTTACTACTTGAATATTATGCATACTATCGTGAATACAGTTTGCGAAGCTCATTTGGGACCTTTCCTCTTTTGCAGCTTTGAGACTCTAGAGAGCAAAGTAAACTGGTCTGCTGTGGCAGTCTTGTTGGTTGCTACCAGTATTGCATTGCAAATAGCATGTATCATGATCATCGTCACTTTTTCTGTTGCTACTGCCAAAATGCTGCTGCTCTTTTGGAATATGCTTTCTCTCCACACTTTCGTTCCAGTTTTGAATATGTATACAATGTAAGTGTATTCTACAATAATATGCAATGTTTATACACGCTATATTCAATACAAATAAATTCTTTCTGCAACTTATAAAATGACAATGTGTAGCAACAATACGTGCTACTCACTTTAGAATAGTACAAGAAATGTACTACCAGTCATGCTTTGAGGGTAAAGAGAAACCCATAGCCTTGGACGATGATGATCCTTCTTACCAAGAAGGAAAAAGCCGCATTGAGATCTGCAGTCGTCGGCTAGCGTATTTTTATAGGGATATCTCAAGCACATGTTTTGCCCGTTATGTGTGTGCAGCACAAAAGCTAGTCATGAACGGCTAGTCTTTTTTCTCGCTTTCCCTCTATGAATATATTATCTTTTTTGCATGCTCAAAGTTCTAACACTGTTACCACGAATAAGCACAATGAAATGAAGTAAGACATGTCATGCATACAAGATATGTGTAGTTACTAAAAACTAAAAACTAGACATTTTATGCACACACCAAACATTGAAGACTTTCAACTGCTTTTCTTTTTTTGTCTCTTCTTTGTCTTCTGCTTCCTGGACTTTTATATAGTCTCCGGGAGAGCCAACTCATAGTAGCGTGTCCGAAAAGGCAGAGACCATGTATATTCTCTACATTTCAAGTTGGTAAAAAGTTTAAGAGCAAAAAATATGAGTCTGTGGCTGAGGGAGAGAAGAAGAGTGGGCAGACAAAGAAACAGAAAGAATGTAAAACAGTCAGTCAGTCAGAAGAGGAGACAAAGTATATATTTGTTGCAACCTTACTTACTTTCCTTTGTCTCCCATTTCCTTCTCACTCTCTTTTGCTCGGTTACTTTGCCTCTTTGCTGTGTGTATGCACATTCCTTATCTCGTTCCCTCTGTTTAGTTGTTTTCTTCCACTTTCATAACATTTTACTTGTCTCGTGTATCTTTTGCAGTAAAAAGCTGAACGCTTTTCAAAAAACCAGTGGTCTTTGCACACTGCGTACATTCTTGGAATTTTCAGGAAAAATGTATTTTTATGTATTTTAGCGTGTGGTGGTGGGTACTTATGTACAGCAGTGGCGATGGTGGTAAACAAAAGTAAAACATGTATTACTTTTCCTTCCTCTTCTCTTTTCTCTCTGTTTTTATATGTGTACTGGTATTTACATATAAACTTTCTCCAATTCTTCCCCTCCAGTTGGTTTTGCCGCTGAATTACTCGTATCAGTATCACATGTCGTTATCTGTATGGGCTCCTCCGTGGCGGTCTTATTTTCTTGCCCATGTCCCTGTGCGTGTTTTCTTTTGCTCTTGCTTTTTTACAGATATAAAAATATGCTCTTTAATGCAATGTAATGTGGATGGTAAATAAATTCAGTGGATAACTACTTTCCTTTTTTTCTCTTTGCGTGCCAGTGCAGGAGTGGGTAGTTGTGTGTGCAAAATGTAGATACATTCTTGAATTGGACTTTTGGACGGTTGGTTGGAACACTGGAAATAGGCTGGACTGTTCTTTTTACTGACTACTGTTGCACCGTTATTTGCCGCAGCAGATCAAAGTTGACTCTAGTATTATAATGTCTATATGTTTGTGTGCCTTTTACAATATAGGCATAGCTGTTGTAAAAAGGATAAAAATCTAAAATGAATTTTTCACGTAGACAGATGGGAGTAATAGAAGAATAAAAAGGAGAAGAAGAGAAGGAAAAAGAAACGACTTGATTGTATTTGTGAAAGCAGTAGTACTACTAAACCAACCTAGTTTTTTTGCTTGTGGCTATTATAGGAAGGTTGGTCGTTGTCGACGGATGTAATTTTGAGGAAAAAAGCAAAGCGCGTGTAAAGAAAAAAGCAGTTTAAGATTGAACAAGATATTGTTGAAAGCACACATTACAACAACTACAGGGCTTGACGTAGTGATAGCTGCATAAAACATGGTAATCTTAAAAAAGGTTTTAGAACCAAAAAAGAAGGCGAAAAAACTAGAGAATTGCAAGGCTTGTTTCTTCCTTTTGTTTATGCTCTGAAAAAACCTTTATTTGCCCTGATTGCAGTGTGCATATTGGGGCATCGGGGGTAATAATGGGGTTTGCTGTATACAATTATTGCGAAACACAATTTATGAGATTGGTAAGTGCTGTATTAGTCACAAATTTTCATGCATTTCATGATATCTCATCTACATCTTTTTTGGGAGTGAGGAATAAATATTTTAATTTTTTCTAAGAACGTACTGTAGTTTTACTTGATAATTTTAAAGCTTGAATTCAATATTATGGTAAATTTGTCATGTATAATTAAATTAAATTAACTCTGGCATTTAAAAGTAAACACAGTAAAACAAAAAATTATTTTTGTGGATGCTCTAAAAACCCGCATTTACAAAAAAAGTGCAGAAATGGCACCGTTGAACAATGCAGGTAAATGAATGTAACAACAGGAGGATGGAGATTCATATGGAACAGTCAGTGGTGGCGACGCATCACGTCACGTCGGTTGAATGTGGTTATGGTTCATTGCGTTCTATCTTTTCCGCTCCGATTATGCAGTGAACGAATGGACTATTCTACTATTTCTACTCTAATAAGAGCAAATGATCTCTTAGTGGCAATATTTCAGTCGTATGCCATTTCTTATCTGATTCACATTTGTGTTAAACGTATCACAGACAGGGTCATTTACGTTTTCCTGCTGTTAGAGTTATCGGTTGCGCTAAGCTTATCCTCCAGCACTCAAAGTAAAGTGAGTGAAAGCTAGAATGATTTATTTTTAGGGCCGTTATTGGGGATACAACTATGGGTCATTAAACAGTGAACGCTGGCGAAGGAAGTAAAAACATGCTTGTTTGCAGTTGACACTTTTGACAGCGTTGTTTAGAAGAACGTCTAAAGGGCTAAACCAAACCAATAAAATGGCAATAAATGTTCGCATTATTTGTCTTAACATTAACTGTGATTCGACAATTTGACAGTTCATACATTATTTTTAAAATGCAACTTACGCAGCCGCAACCTTTTAGATATGGTAAATATCTACATGTTGGTTTGGGGCAAATATATTAAGCATACACATACCAAAAGAATAATATAATATCTAAAATGTGTTCCTACCATGTTATTAGAGTTCTATGGTTTCCACATTTATTTTAAAGCAGTCTTATAAGTAATTTGATGTATTTTTGGCCTATGATAACTGTTGTAGAAAATCTCTTTGTAGTACTGAAAAGTGATTGTCGCCCTGGGCACGGCAATAAACGGTCATTGTGTGGTATTCTCTTATACAAATCACGTGAATTCTGGTAAAATATTTATTCTGCACATTTTCCATTTACTTGGGGAGCTTTCCATCTCCGTGTTTGATGGAAGACACAGAATTATTAGTATATAACAAATCTAGCACTTGACTTACACACATAATGATACATCATGTCATTTGGAGACATAAATCACATAACCAAGGGAGCTACATAAATGGCAAACAAGTTCGTTCTGACAAGGAAATCGAAGATTGAGATAAACTAATACATGGTCATCTGTTAGTATCCATTCGCTGCTCCTTATAATGTACAAAGGTGGCGCATACCAAACCAAAAATAATTGATCTAAAGGACAAGTACTACTCTTACAAAAAATAGAAAATGGCTGCACAAAGCAAAGCCTTTTGGATCCTGTTAACTGTTAGAGGTTCATGTAGATGGGAAACAGTAAAGCAAGCGGTTCCCAGAAACGCCTGCAGTAATACAAGTTGTACTGAGTAAACAAGGATAACGACTGTTCACATGTTCCGTGCGTTACCGTTCTTCTAAAACCAAAATGGTACATACTTGTAATCACCTAGGTTTTTCTGTCTAACGCATTAAGTGATAAACACAGAAAATGGCATGGAAGAAAAATAAAATGACAGGCGAAGGCCTTAGATCTATGTTTTCTTCTATTTTTAACAACGTTCATTGGAAGTTGCATTCTTTATATGTAGGAGTCTGCAACAATATTTCTTTGATGTTGCAAAATACACTACAGTTAATAGCTTTATTTGTTTACAGATCGTTAACTGGGACCTACAAGCATACAAAAGATACGCGTAAATGTGGGTTTACAAACATCCTACAGAATTGTATTTCAGCACACTTTCAGTCTTCATTTAAATAATGCAATGTGTTCAGTATTTTGCTTCAGGTTACACATTTGCACCAAAATGCTACTAATGATTACTTTTTGAAGATACGTTTTCAATGTTGCAACAATAGCAAAATACTTTTTGCACCGGAAAAGTCATTTTTGTGTCTAAAATGTTGTAATACGTGCTTATAAAAAATATTGATAAGTTATATGTGTATACCTATACAAAAACTAAACTATAGACTAAAAATTGCGCTTACCCAGTGTACTGCTTAAAATGACTGCACAAAAACATGCAAACTAAAGTATACTCAAACTCAGTCGTGAATAGCAAGGGCTGTTACTGACTCCGAATTCACTTGTATTACAACGAGCACAATTTTGAGATCTAGCCAAACAGGCCTAGTGCCAAATCTCAATTTCTCACTGTCATTGCTTGAATTGCCAGCTTATGGCTAGAAATGTTTTATATTGTATATTATATCAACATACGAAAAGACCTATATTATTATTACGTACTTGTACAAAGACATTCACCGTGATATCGCTTACTCAAAATCAGTTTTTTCTATACTACATGAAGATGAAAATGTTTCTTACAGCGTAACTTCAAATTATTTATCCGATATATATATGCACCATGATATGATCCTGTGGAAATTAAGCCTTCGAAATCCCAACAAGCATTAGTATGTTGTATGCTACATATTCGGAAACTAATTAATGTAAGCGTCAAGTAGGGAATGCACTAATTTTGTTTGTATTGAGAGTGCTTAGTGAACAATTGGTCTTGAAGTTCCAGGAAATTCTGAGATTCAAATGCTCATTATGATTGAATAGCGACAGACCTGCCTGCCGTACTTACTACAAATGAAATACTACAAAAGCATCATCCAGCATCACATGTCATCTAGAAGTTATTTGAAACGCGAAAAAGTAGAAAAAAGCTTCACACTTTTTACAACTGACGACTCTCGTGTCTAGTGACTCGTGATAGACGTCGGTATGTTTGAAGGGGAACAAGAGAAAGATGAAATTGACAAGCGAAAAGGAGAAAAATGCTAGTGAGAAAGTGAGTGGTTCTCCTCTGGCTTTTTCTCTCTTCTCAAGGGTTCTGGCAGTTATAAATGAATGGATAAAGTAAAAAGTGCAGTTTGTCTGAATGGTTGCATGTTAGTACAGGGAACAACAGAGGGTTAAAACTTGACTGACTGCGTATTATAGAACCCAAGTGAATCTTCTAAAATATGGATCATTTCTCTCCGAATCTTTTGCAATGATTATGATAGCATATAATGGGCTATCTACCCAGACTACACATAAACGCCGACTTGACTTGTTTTCTTCTCTCTTCTTATTTTTTACCCACTCACTCACTTTAGCCATCTTGATTGAAATTGTGAGCAAGACAAGGCCTTCTCAAGTTTCAAGTGCTGATGCTGCTGGTGGTGGTTTTGGTTCAGATGCTGTGTAGGTACGAATGTGCACATGGGTTTTTGGTGTTGTGTTAGTTGCACATGTTTTCTCTATATGCATTGTATAGTGGTAAAGCAAAAACCAGCAGCATCAACTTCTTTTTCCCGACAACTTTCACTTTACTCATTTCCCCTGGAAGAACTTTAGAAAAGAATTTATTTAATGTACAACGGTATATATGGTTGAACAATATTATGTATGATAGGCATACCCATTACAATCCACATGCTCTGTTCTTTCTTTCCTGTTTGGTTTCTCATGTGGGCCTAGTAATGACTTCTTAGTCTGTGTATATTATATAACCTTCATCAACAGCATTCAACAACATACCGCATTGTTCTACTCTCTGATTCATGTAAAGAAAAATACCATTCTTTTACAATACGGCCATCATCATACACTGCACACTGCACCATGAGTATAATTGTACACTGTCTTTGCATGCCCCGTTCTCCCTTCATCTTGAGTTCCTTCTTGTTTTAATCATCATCTTTTTGGCGTCCTCTGGATTCCTTGTTATTTTCTTTTTGCTTATATGCCATACTATTAGGTACACCCACAAGTATTTCCTTTTTAAACAATAAGTACCGGCTTGTACCCTGGTACATGGCATTAGAGTCAAGTGTTAGAGGCACATATAAGGACTAAGGACAACCAAGAAGTGATTTTCTTACATGGATTTTCTAAGCTCACCCTCTGTCTCTCCGGTGCAGAAGGCTCGTTATTCTGGAATTCATTCTTTTTTGCTTCGCAGAAGAGGTCAACATAAACGTTCTGCTGAGCTATAAATAATAATATAATATAATGATACAAAACGTATATTATACTGCAGGGCGAGTATCCAAAGTTCCAAAGTACACGTATATACATTTACGCAAACATGGTCCAACTTTTATTTGGTTGATTGCTTCTGGGTACTATCACCATTATCAGCACTGTCGTTATCATCATATTGTGGATCTACTGGAATGTAGATGCTTTGATATGTTGGGTTGGTACTGCAAAGTCATCAACTTCACCAGAGAAAATGCCAATATTGTGAAAGTAGTAACAGCGGTAAATGTTATGAATCACAGCAGATTTTGGATCTTGTTGAAGGCGACTACTGTTTAGGTTCCACTGTAGAATAATTCATCAGGAATCAGGAGGTTTTGAGATTTTTCATGGGCCATATAGGCTAAAAGACATTACGGAGGAAAAGCCTAGTTTAGCGCATGATATTGGATTTATCGTAAAGCTAAATTATTTCGTCTTCTTGTATCAAGCAATAAAGTTTTATGACCTAGTTATCAAAATTATAAAAAATGAAAAAATACTTGCCATGTTTTCATATAGGATAATACCGTAAAATGAAATTTACAGCCTATTTTTGGGTTTTTGTAACAAAAACATAAAATCCGAATTGGCTTGTCAAAGTGTTTAAAGGAAAACATACAAATATGTCATACTCCGAACAAAAACCTGTGAAGCTAAACTTTTGCCAATAACAAGAAGAAGTGATTTGCAAGCATATGTATTAGTTATATTTTATATCGACTTTTGTTCAATCATGCATCATACATTCATGCCAAGAAAGAACTATAAGATGTTAGACGGAAAAGATTTTTTAGTTCAATTTCGATGTAAATTTACAGAATATTTACGTATTACTTAGGTAGTATCAAAATATTCCCAGTTACAACTGTGACGCACTACAACAGTCTAATGCAATACTAATAATAACGAATGTCAAGCGTGAAAATTTGTTCCATGTTCCATATGTTCCAAGTGGAAGTCATAAATGAAAAAAATGACAATACTTTTTCCAAAGTTTAATAGTTACAGTTGTCAGTTGCTAAAGTTACAAATACTTTAGCAGAATTGGCTATAAACCGATATCCAAATTTTAGATGGATCCAATCAATCTAATCTTATATATTAAGGATCATAAGTGATATACCGTTTTGATTTCCAAGATACAAAAAACAAAATACAGGGTCGACGTCAAGTGCAAATTTAAACAAAATCTTTCAAAATCAAAATGTTTCAATGCATTCAAAACATGCTTTGGTTTTGCATGTTTATACCTTTACCATCCGAATCATTTGTTACTACTACTATACGTTCTGATTTTATCACTTTTTGAGCTTTTAGTGAGCTTCGTATATCATTCTTCTATCTCTCCAAATGTGAAAAACGTAGGTTCTTTCCAAATGCCAATTATTTATCATTGACCTTGTTCTGTTCGCAAAATCCCGACATACATTTTGACGAAAATACCAAACACGCCAAAATGTTTTGTTGTAAGTGTGCATGTATGTATTTTGAAACCAAAAACTCCTTGTTTACGAAAAATACGTCATATTATTCAAACTAACTAATCCACTAGAACTTTGTCCGTATGCTATTTTTCATGACAGCAGGGCAGCACCGTACCAGGTTGTTTGTTATAAAAACTGGGAAGAAAACCCTCGGTGAATACTTACTAACTGGATGAAAATCCTTTTCTACCTAAATATATCGTTGCTGTTTTTGCGCATTGATATCAATCCATGATCTCGGCCAACCGTCGCTGCTTCTTACGATAATAATATTTTGTCCTTCATTTTTTGTTTGCATGGGCGTTTCTTCTCCCAAATTGAACTTGGCTGTTGGTTCTAACTCTGCTTTTTTGATCACTCAGAATACGGGCAATCATAACATAGCATAAGTTTATTGACTGTGACGTAACGTAACAGTCGTGTCACGGCGTTCATTATGTCTGCAGATACATTTTAGAAGACGAATGTTGTGTATTATATCATCGTCTTTGCTTCGAACCCAGTGATGCATGATGCTGATGGTGTTGAATCTATGAACATGCATTCGTTAACAAAAATACGTTGTCTTCTTCTTAGCCAATTTTGTGTGCTCGCATGTTTGATTTTAGCTATTTAAATAAATAAATTGCTTTCTCATCTGCTCCTGTTGGCCTAATTTAGTACACGTCATTCATTGACATTTAAAACTTTACGTATGGTTCTTTCTATTTTTATTTTATCCTGTGTAATACGTTATCTAAAATAGTATATTATGACTCGGAGCGAAGAAACAATGCAAATTTGCAAGGAAGAAAAATTGGAACAAATGGTGCTGTTGTTGAAAGGATAGAATGCTAAAACTAATAAAACCTCTCATTAAAATGATGAGTTGCATGTGATGATTGCAACACGCCCAGGAATTTTTTCTGGCAATATAATGTCTTGTATGCTTCCTCTCTGTTAAAGGTAATTGTCAACGGAAGTGTTTTACCTTTTGCATGATGAAGGTAAAACTAATTGGCATTCATATTTAGTTGTTATACGTTCCTTCGGCCACCAGAACGGTTGGTCTGATATAATTTCAAACAGTTGTGCAAACATTTTGATTTGGTTAAATGCAATTAAAATGGAACTCAACGAGTTGGACGTTGACGAGGGATTTCATGAACTTACTGATGAGCTTGATGAGCTCACATATTGCATTAAGTCGTTGTAAGTTTTCTGTTTCAATCAGGAAACGACTATATAGTTCTTTGCCTGAATGATAACAGGAAGTAGTTTACCCAGCTTCAACAAAACAAGCTAAAGGGATGTGCCAACACGCACTCTCTTTTATAGTTTAAAAAGTTTATTTGAGCCTGCTGCTGTTGCTGACTCTGAGTAAAGTTTGCACCACAGGTTTTTCTCCGAGTCAAGAGCTTTCGAACAGTGTTGACATGGAATTTTGTTCTCACTTTAGTTGTTTTCTGTGAATTTTGCAGACAAGCTCCACTGGCATGTAACGAAGAGGGGTTCGATGAGATGGAACAATTGTTCCTTCAGGCGGATTCTACAGGACCTATGGTACACATGACGAACGGTCAAACTCCGCAGCAGTCTCCCCTCCCGGCCGGTGGCCGGACTGTATCTCCAGGTCTCCGTTATCGGAATCTGGGAAAAAGTGGCCTTCGTGTGTCAAGCATCGGGCTTGCCACATGGATGCTCACACAAGAGTCGAACACCGAAAACTCTGAGAAGGTCATCACTCTTGCCTATGAAAGTGGGATTAATGTGTTTGACTTGTCGGAGGCCTACTCCGGGCAGGCGGCTGAAATCGAGCTGGGAAAAATCCTGAAGAAGAAGGGATGGAAACGAACCTCGTACAATGTTATCACCAAAATCTATTGGACATCCAAGTAAGTATTTTATAAGTGTAACTTTAATACTAAAAACCGCATGGGATAACATATTAGGTTGCCCTTGAGTACATAGACAAAGTATAATATAGGTATGTCCATGTCTTCACTTTGGGATGTAAAAAACATTTGCACACTTGTGCTGAACCCAGCAAGTTTCTACTTTATCAGTATAGTATACGTATATGGGAATGGGTACATCATTCTAGTGTGGAAGTCGTACGAAGTGTTTTCTTCTATCGCATTATTAAAGCAAATGGTAGGTTGGTATAAACAACCGAAAACTGCAACTGTAAACTTTTTGCTTAAAAGCCTTGTAAAATATGTATGGCTTTTCTATCGGGAATATTCTGTAATGCAGTTGCCTTAAAGTATTGCGTACAATCACTTCATGATTATCTGTCAGCTTTACTTTAGCTATTATTTTTCATCAAAAAGATAACGAACGAGTTATCCCATTTGAATTTATTCCTATTGAACACAGCGAACACGGGTATACCTGTGTTAGCTGTATTGAACATATTATGTCAAACTGGTTGGAAACAGTATGTTGTACTTAGTTATAACATTGTTTTTTCGAACATTTTATTTGTAACATGAGATATTTTAACAGTTCCAAAAGTAATTCAGAAAAACAGAGGAATTGTTGTTCTGACAAAGCGGTTTTTCCATTTATCCACATTTTTATTAAGAATTTGCATAATTGCAGACTTCGTGACTCTTCGACTCTTGTTTTGTTTGTAAACTTTCACCCCAAAAACTCAAAGCAAGTGAAGACTTCACGTCAGACCTCATTACAGAAAGAGCTTACTGCCTGTTTGCTGCCAAAATCTTTTTTCGTCTAATGCACTCCAGCAATTACTATTCGAGCAGCCACTAACTAAACACTATCCTCATTAAGCCAGAGCCATCATCATCACATTTATTTTTTGCGTGGCTATCTTTCCCACCCACCAAATTAAGGGGTAAAGTCTCCGTAGTATTTTATTTACGCACATTATGTAGTTTAAAAGCGGGTGTTCGTGCTAATGTCCCTTTTCACAATCTCTATACTCTTGGCCAAGCCAAGTGCTTCCTCTTCTCTCGACTACTGCTGAGATGCTAATCCTTCACAATTGCTTTTACGTTAGTGGCAGTAAAAAAGTCCATGGCCATAGGGTTTATTACACATGATGCACGTAGAGGCAAAAATAATATGAGGTTTCCCTTGTGCCACTATACTATCGCCACGTTGCCTTGCTTGGCTTTTCTCAGAGCAAATCAGGTAGCAACAACGTGGATTTGCAGAGTTGAAACATTTTGACATGCCTACACGTATAATGTGTTTAAAAGCTGACTTGACTCAAACGTTTGGACGATTTTTGAATGGAAAAAGTATAAATGTCCTTTCTGTGTCGCTTTTATAAACTGAATCAAGGGAAAATCTGAAAGGGTGATACAAATACGACCTCTTTTCCCTTTGCAAAGTTCAACATGAAGTTAGTGAAGGATTTTCAAACAAGCTCTTGAGCTACTTGAAAACTATGTCGCCGTCTTCTTTCGTGGTTTTTACGGAAACAAAACAAGTAACTGGTTCAACTTAATCTTTCCAGTTTGTGTAGAATAACATAATGCAGTAAGATCCGAGTTGAGTAGTGGATATATATTTGTATTCTAGTTTGTGAAAAGAACGAAATCGCCTCAGTGGACTGTGAATTGCTGTGTTGTGTGCGATGAAAGAAAACAAAACTTGTCCAGAGAAGAAATGATTTAAATTCTTCATATGCAATGAAACTAACTTGTCCTGGAAGGAAAATAGACGCGCTCTTCCACTGGAAATAATAAATGTCCACTGCTTTGACGGCAGCGTGCGGCGAAAGGCTGTCATAAGGCACTTTCTAGAAAAGGAAAAGTTGTACAAAGCACAAAACTATTTTAAGCTCTAAATACTCTTATAAGACACTTTAGAAATCTAGATTGTTCTTGTTATCTCATTTTTTATAGAAGATCCTTAAGATTTGGAGAAAAAGATACATCAACTGTCATAACATTTTTAGCGTACTTATATGGCTGTATGCAACGGTACTTTGTATACATTTACGTTTATTTCTGTTTGCATATACTAACAAGGTCTGTTGTAGATATCCTAACCAAATATTTTATTTATTCCCTGACCACAGTATCATAAAATGTTTCTTTTTGAATATATAGGTATCCACACTTTTAATTCCGATCATGGCTCCATGTAGACTAATACAGACTGCGAGAGTTAGCTACCACCTAGTCGGTAAATTGCGTTTTATCTATCACACCGCATCATCATCCCTGGCATTTCTCATCAGCACCAGCTATTATTTTCTGGCGGATGGGTCATTAAGAAGGATTTCATGCGATTTCTCAACTTGTCATCAACTCTCACGAAACCACCTCTACTACTCTACATTGTACTCTTTTGGAGTCAGTTGTGGAGTAAATAAAAACGAGTAGGTGGAGATGCCGTAGTAATGCCAGTGTAAAGAATGATGCTACAGTAAAAGAAAACAGGCGGGTAGACACGAAAGACCGAAAGGAAATGTACAAATGCGTTTTCACGTAAAATATCTGCTGTTGTACATCAGGGCAAAAAATAACGTTGTTGGGAGTTAAAAGCTAGCTGCTGAAAACTCATGTTTGGTGAAAGTAAGAAGTCAAAGTATGTTCCCACAAAGTACGCTTATAGCGGGTGTATGCTATATAATCTGGTATTAAAATGCATTATTGCCGAGACTCATTACCGTTATCAGTAACAGTAGATGAGTACTTTTGCCTCTTGAATCTTGATGGGTTGTGGTCGTTCATCCCATTTTATTTTCTCATTTCTTCTCCGTCACACATGAGCAAAAGGCAAACGGATGTCATGTAATGGCTTTCTTATTTTGTATCCTCTGATCATGCCGTGCTGAAGTATGTAATTCCATTCTAGCTCTTATGGTCGGAACTCGGAACTACAAAATTTTACAACTTGAATGAAAGCTGATAGTAAATTCATCATGGCCCAAATAATTACTCCTTCTGAGCACAAATATTAACGAAAAGTGAAATAAAGGAGGGAAAGTATCTTCCGGTAGACATTCTAAACATTTTACAAACATTTAAATGGTAGAAACACTTCTGATAAATAGCATTTTGTTTAGGTATGTATCTTCGATTTGTAGCATTTTCTGAAGTATCTGACTTGATCAATAATCCATCGAATTGCCTTCGAATGTTGATATTTCTAGAAATTAATTTTATGTTTAAGACTTTCCGTACTTTCCCATGTTCCGGTCACAGAAGGCAAAGATTTATATAAAACAAATTCTTTGAATTTTGAGTGGTCAAGAAATTATATATGTATTTAGAAGTTCTATAGTAGACCAAAACTGAGACTAATAGTATCAGTAAAAACATCAGACGTCTGTTGGGATCCTTTGTTTTCAGGAAACGATGACTGAAACTACCTAAATACCAAAAAGTGTTTGCTAAAAGACATATTAATTGAAAGTATGCATGTTCCTTATTATGAATTTCACAGTCGCAAAACTATTGTCTCTTAATTTCCTTCCATAATTACAAAAGTCAGTTTTGTGCTATCACCCTCTTGTACCCATATCGTTTTTTAAGAGTCAACTTTTGAAACAGAATGAATCAAACAAAATTTCCACCCTGTGTATGATGACTAACATTGTTTTCCACAATTACTACGATTGCTTGTGAGCAAGCTGCTTGACTTTTACAAATACCAACTTCACTCGGGTATGCGGCTGTTGCTACAAATGCTACTACAATTTGTATTCTTACTACAAAGCGGGTTTAGTATACGGAAAAATTAGGCAATGCATACAATCTACAAAGCTAGTTAATACTATTGCCGTTCATCTGCATAATGTACGTAGTGAAAGTCATAGGACCTTTCTCTTTTGTGTGTCAGTTAATTTATTCGTTAAGCAAAAGCAGCATAAAGAACAATATGGGCGAAACTCCCCCAAAACAGGCATGTTTTTTGTGAAACAAAGTTTGCTGGAACAATGAGGAAGAAATAGAGGAAGCCAAGAAGGGTAAAGATGAAAATTAGAGAAAAACGAAATAATTTCCAGGACCGTGCTTGGCTCCTTTCTGATATGTTTTACATATTACAGTCAGATAGCCATGCAAAATGAACAAATGACTCGACAGATGAAAATGGGATTTCATGTCGTTGGTCCCTTGTCGGTAGTACTAGTATCAAAGTTAACTGCCAACGACGAAGGCTTTGTCCTCTAGTCAGCCAAAACCTTTGCTTTCTGTCTGCTTAATGAACAAATACAGATGAATACAAATCTATGTGTGTTTAATGCATAATATCTATAGTCAACCTTAACTACGTAGCAAGTGCCAAGTGGCTATTATTGTTTCCATTTGCATCATACAGCTTGCATACCGAAGCCGAAGCAGTATTCATGTACAATAAAATTACTGCAGTTGTACATCCATAATCACCATACCTGCTTGGTCTCATTTTGGTTTCACCAATAATACAATGTAGTAATATAAACCAGGTTTACTTGTTGTAGGTTGCTAGTAACGTTGGTTCTTCGAATTTGTTGTGTACTATGTGTCTAGCAAATTGTCATTAGGTAACGGAAATTAGTGCTGGGATTCAATGGACTCGGGTGAGCTCTTACTTGAACTACATTATTAGTGGTAGAAGGGTTCTCTATTTTCTTTTTTTACTGTTGTTTAGTTCCATTATTCCTGTCGAAAATTCCACTATACATGTGTCCTACAGTACGTTGTTTTTATTAGCAAACACCACACAATCATGTCATGCCGCTGATAGTGTTTTACCCTTCTGCTTTATCGCCATCCGCGACCCACACTGGTGGACAAAATATTTAGGTCAGATTTTGTGCAAGGTAATTTGGTAAGGTTTTGCCTGTGTCTGACATGGAGGAAACTAATGACAAAAAACGACAGCGAGTAATCTTTCTTTCTTTTTCAAAATAAATGGGGGAGGTGCCGAATTACATTTTATAGGAATATATGGGTTCGCACTGCTGCACTGTTCTGTAATATTTATGGTTTAGTACTGCATCTGAAAATCCAAACTTGTGTAGTTTCTCGATTGGTGCATCCGCATTCAGTGCAGTAGTAAAAACCATGGTGTTTGTTGTGGAATGGTTCCGATGCGTAAAGCTATTTGGAGAAAAGAGAAAGCAGAGACAAAATTATGGAAGACAATCAATGTGTCCTTCGTTTAGCGTTTCGTGACATGACAGCTGCTCTTAGGCAAGTAATCTGCAATAACTGCAGAAGTTTGGAACTGCACGACATGGAACCATGATAATTGTGAGTACCTAAAGAAAGCTCAGAAGGAAAGCAATATGCTTGACAACCTAACACAAGTTTAATTTTTTAAACTTTTGCTGGCTATGTACTAACACCAGAATGCGATTTACTTTTATTCAAAGCAACTGAATAGATTAAATATGCTCATCAGCTAAGACACTGTTCCATAGAGAAAGCAACCGTGACATGTTTTTGTTCTTTGGCAGCGAATAATCGTTCCAGAATTCTATAAAAGGAATGTAATTTTGATGTAAGTAATTAAAACGTCTGAGAGATTGGGACGTAATATATTGTTTAAGTTGCTGCGAACCCAAGCTAGACTCTAGCTGCTAGAGAACTATTCTTGTGATGAACTAAAGAAAACTAGAGACTAGAGGAACAACGTGCTATCAGCAAGTTGAATTAGTTTCTTGGATAATAGTGATAATACGCTGTACCAATAACAGGACAAAGAAGAATAAGCCTGGAGACTTTACACCTCATCAGCTCTATTCGTGAAACTTTACCGGATATTCGTTAGGATCAGACAGAGGGAAGGAGAAATCATGTATTCATAATAAAACTGCCTACCACCAGCGCTATATGGTTGATGGTGGTGCCTTCATTGAATTTTTTTCCTTCAGGGACGTGTTGAATGGAAATGTTTTTGTAGGCAGCTTGGCTTTTGTCAGCATGACACTGGAAATTACTGGCTCTGTTGTTTCCTTCCTTCCTTTATTTTGCTTTCACCGCTTTCTCTGTGAAAAAAGCGGGTCTCGAATCCATTGTATGCACATTTTCCTTGCTTGTGCAAGGCTTGAATTTATGAAGGTAGCCGTAACAGCAGGAGTGCAAGCAAACATTGTCGTTTTTTGTAGGTGCAAAAATTCCTTTCCTGCATAAAAGGCTTTCTCTTTCCAATTTTCCTTCCAAGAGAAAGATATAAGATAGGACAGTCCTATTAGGACTACTCTATATCACCAAGATTGTTGAAACCGATTTTCGCTTTATGTTATGCAGCTATTATCATTATAATACGCTTGGGTATTTGTCTTTGACAATCAGCGCAGTCGTGGCTTGTAACACGATGCCAAGTAAAGTAATGTTATTTTTCTCACGAAGTTGCTAAATAGTTTTTTTTGCCTATATCATGTCGGTATTTTTATTTTTATGATATTTTTATTGATAACTTTGGTCTTCCAAGTAAATGAAATCTGTGACTATTTGGTTATATTTATTGTTTATGTGGTCCAAACCTTCAATAATAGAAAATCTGGGGTACCAAAAACAAAAACCCCATCATTCATTAGTTTGCTAAATAGCTACCCGTTCTCTAAACTCTAAACAAGTCTTAAAATTTTCGGGTGAAAGGAACTTACTATTAAATCCAAGCACAGCATAAACGAAAATAGAAAAAGTTTTTATGTCTTCTTTGTAATTTTTCGCTTTCAGTGGCTCGAGCATTTTTTCAGACAATAGTAAAACGGACTGCGGAAGGACAGGGAGGGAAATGAAAAAAGTTGGGAAGTAGATAAATGATATGTTTTGCTCTAAACGGTCATAGGTATGATGTATGTTTTACGTAGGTGAACGCACATAATAAAAACCTTCGACGTTTGCATAAGTAAAAGTAGTAAAATATTCAGTCATTGATACACGGCTAATAACAGAATAACTTGGACAAAAGGAGAACTATGCAATTCCGTAGCGTAATGATGATGGTTCTTTTTTCGTTTTCCAAAACTTACCCACATGACATGCTCCAGTTGAAAAGAAGTAGTTAGTAGAACGTTACATGCTGTCTTGATCAAAAGAAGTAAACTTCATATAAACTTGGTCTTCCACTTCATATACAGGACAATTTAATGAGTTAACAAGAAACATGTTAAAACATGAGGCATACGACAATAGTCATCCATTCTCTACACAACTTTAGCAAAATAATTTAGGTAACTTTTATACAAGGTGCTCCATAAAAAGGGAAAAAACTTGAAAAATGAACGCTTTGCACGAAGTTGAAAGTTAGCATTTCGGGTACGAATGAATAAAGAGAATATATGACGGCCATGGTTTGTAATTTGTAATTGTATATATTCTTTTTAACGACTGAGTCCTGCATGATTATTCCATTAAAATGCCTTCTCCTTCATACTATACTAACTTTAATACTCATCTCCACGCGGGTATACGTACCGCTGACCTCTGAATACCTTGGAAGACACAAGTAAGCCGAATGGCCGAACGAAAACCATGCAATTTAGCCGAACAGCCGAAAATTTTCGGCCAACTTGCATGTAAAGTTAGCCGAACGGCCAAAAATTTTCGGCTATTTCCACATGCAAGTTAGCCGAATTTTTTCTTGAGGGTTAGGAATGCATAGCAGATATGTACAATACTTATATGCAAGGCTTAGTACTTTCACTTCCTTTGTTGCTTTAAAAAAAATGAGGTAAGGTTATGTTAGGTTATTTTAAAACCAGACTTCTGATAATCGCGGCCATTAAACAAGTCGAATTCATTTGGGTTGGGATTTTCAGTTGAGTTAATTTTTGGCGTTTTAAAGATTTTTACTTGGGTTGCGATTTTTGGAGTTTTGAAAATTTTTACATGGGTTGGGATTTTTTGGAATTTTGAAGGCGATCAGTTGGGTTTGGATTTATAAAATATTGAAGATTTTCATATGGGTTTGAATTTTTTCGAATTTTGATTTTATATATGGGTTGAGATTTTTGAAATTTCGGGGATTCTTAGTTGGGTTGAGATTTTTGATATTTTAAAGATATAGAGTTGGGTTAGAAGTTTTTGAAGATTTTTAGTTGGGGTTGGGACTTTTGGAATCTTTAAGACGATCAGTTGGGTTGGGTTTGGATTTTTGAAATTTTGAATGCGTAGGCGCACCTAACCCAAGTAAAAATCTTTAAAACTCCAAAAATGCCAACCCAAGTAAAGATCCTTAAAAACTCCAAAATTCCAACCCAAGTAAAAATCTTTAAAACTCCAAAAATTCCAACCCAAGTAAAAATCTTCAAAACTCCAAAAATTCCAACCCAAGTAAAA
Organism: Entomobrya proxima; assembly: GCA_029691765.1. NCBI lineage: Eukaryota > Metazoa > Arthropoda > Collembola > Entomobryomorpha > Entomobryidae > Entomobrya > Entomobrya proxima. The sequence goes on from CM056172.1 coordinate 18,954,919, forward strand.
ATCTTCAAAACTCCAAAAATTCCAACCCAAGTAAAAATCTTCAAAACTCCAAAAATCCCAACCCATATGAATTCGACTTGATTTATTGCCGCGATTATGGCTTTAAAATAACCTAACATAACCTTACCTCAGTTTTTTTAAAGTAACAAAGGAAGTGAAAGTACTGAGCCTTGCATATAAGTATTGTACATATCTGCTAAGCATTCCTAACCCTCAAAAAAAATTTGGCTAACTTGCATGTGGAAATAGCCGAAAATTTTCGGCCGTTCGGCTAACTTTACATGCAAGTTGGCCGAAAATTTTCGGCTGTTCGGCTAAATTGCATGGTTTTCGTTCGGCTATTCGGCTTACTTGTGTCCTCCGAATACCTTGGAGATTGTGCATGTGAAAAGATAATTTTCGTGCCAGAAAGTCATATCAGAAGAAAATGCATACAACTCATGCAGAACAAACAAGGGAACCTTGATGGAATTGTGGTACCATTGTTTACTGTGTGTTGTGTTTTGTGCTATGCAAAAATCCTTTTAACTGAGATAATATAAGACCAGACTAAACACTGCACTGGTGGAAATGTATATCTTAATGTAACTGTTATGAAAAAATGAATCTCGGCTATCAGCACACAACTCTGCAAAATTATAGGTAGTTTGATTTTTATACTGTCAAAAGGTTAAAAAACAACAGTTACTCTAGTGTTTTTGGTTTTTATGCTCTAACTTTGTAGTAATAATGAATATTACTATTAGAAAACCGAAAAGTCAATGTCATTTTTAGTACACGTTCCTGATTCTAGAACCACAACTCAACTCCTTTTTAAATTTTGCTTCTGGCTAAATTAAAATTTTATGGTTTAGTTTCCAAATAGAAACGAAAAGTGTTTTAAAATTAGTACTTGACTGTGGAAAATTGCTTATTTTCCACTTTCATACTTACTGAGTTTCAACGCAATGTGACAAGCGTAAAATGTGAGCTGGCAGGAAATAATAAAAATAAAATTACGGCCAGGAAAGAAAATGAAATGAGGTAGTTGGCAGTTGTAGTGTATGCACAAAGAATGCGCTTAGAAATCAGGTGGCATTCGCAAGAAGTGTTAAAGGTCTTTAACTGCTCTACATTTTTCCGTAATCTCGTTCAGGAATCTACCCTAAATTCACTGGACCGTCAGACATACCACACGGTAAATAAACCCAAGACCACATAAAATGTATAGTCAGAACGTTGGCTTAATATGGTTGGTACATGTGGTTTATGGTAGAAATCCGGGAGTACTTTCTAGGTTTATAAACAAAAACATATAGTTTTACCTCCATTTTCGTTGTCCTTGTATTGTGATTGCTGATCCAGTAAAGTGATATTATATTGCGTGCCGAATGCATGCACTGATATTTTGGATTTATTCTATGCAACTAGACTGATTATTCAGCCACATAAAAGATTGATTTCTGTCTTTCTTTCCAAACCATTAAAATATCCACTGTATTATGGCCTGTGGTATGAGTCAGTGACTTAAAGTGGAGATGTGTGATATGAGTAAGAGTATAAACTAAGTAGGATGTGTAAGGTCAGTAAAAGTATTAGCTTTTGGCAAGGCTGTTTCCATTCTGCAAGGAGTATTTTTTACTTGCTCATACACTATCATTCTATTTGTCTTCGTTATCATCAGATTTTGTCAGGTTAAAAGTGGTTATGCTTTAGCAAATTTCTGTTGTAAAACTGTGTTTCTTTTTAAGCTGCAGACAAATCCATGCACAGTAGTGAGTTTTTGGCAATGTGCAAATATTTCTATTTCTTACGTTATATACATGTATTACAGTAACGTGCACACTACTCCGCAGTCTGTTTGTATTTCAAAATGAAACGGTCACGACTTGGTTTTGTCACTCAAACATACAGAAATGTACAGCACTAAAGTCGTCGTCACCCTCAGCATGAGGTAATATTTTTTGCTTTCACATTTCGTCTTACGTATATTGCTTTTTTTGATGGTTTTGAACTTGAAGGCTATGTATGAACTTTTCATGTTTCGTTGGTAGATTACCGTTGACTAGGTTTAGCTTTCAGGGAGAATTTCACAGAACTTATAATAATGCTTAGTGCTTTTGAGCACAATACAGAAAAGCTGTAAAAGCAACATCTGGCATTTCAATTATTTTTTCCTAAAAGTTTAGTGTTATTTCTACACTGTTCTTTTCATCGCATATATATGATATAATATATAGGGACATTTTTCATTTTTTCATAAACGTAGTATATATTACTTAAAGAACATGTATACATTTGTCGAACAGATTTTAGTAAGATCTCACTCCAGACACTAATTAACAGAGTAGGAACTTAATGTGTTTTATTGCTCGGCTAGAAGAAAGTAAACGAACTTCATTTCCGGACAAACTATACAGGTTGCATGATTGACTGATTTCCTACTATTGTTATTAAACCAATTTTCAGTATTCTCACTCCACCGTTGTTCTTTTGTCTATGGAGTGCGAGTCCGACTTAATCATCTGTTAAGCCTTTCCTTTTCTCTCACACACGGGCAATTTGAGTTATCCGGTGTAATCCCTCAAACCACAAATAAAACCAAAGAGGTCTTTTGTCATCTTCCATGACACTCTTGGATTGGAGTAGTAGTGGCACACACTAAACACGTCAAGTGCATAACCAAAAGTAGAAAAGAGGGTGAGATAGAAGCAAGTCTGACGGCTCAAACTTAGCAAGAAAACTTTTGCCTCTTTCTCTCTCGCAATAACTATAGCGCATTGCTTCGCAGGAATCTTCATCTTTCCCTTTTTCTCCTTGGTCAGAACATAATAAAAACCTGTTTTTTCTTTTCCATGTATTGTTCACAAAAGGAAACTTAAGGCGATTGGGTAATATATTTCAAGGCACTAATACTGCCACCCAGCGTCACTTCCATTTTCCATCTTATTGTCACGTTACTCTTGCACCATCGTTATTTAGGATGGGATATCGGGTACATGCATAAACTACAGACGTTTTATTTCTTCGTCTAATTTGGCTAAAGCAAAAAACGCCCAAAGAAAATGCATGTTCATGAATGCACTATGCAGAATAAAACGTAACATGTGTGTGGAAGACAATGACATTATTTTTCTTACCTACTTATACTCATCATGAAACTCACTTTGGTGTAATATGTATCCTTAAATGCTTGATTGGTCCCATAGGACACGTTTTTCTTGCGAAATTGAACGAGGAGAAAGTTTGTAAAGAATGGTGCTTTAAGAAAATTGCCAGAGTTCACGTTCTTTTCTACTAATCCTATTGAAGTAGAAATAGTCGCATGCACTTGGGCTACTGACACGTTCGTCGACGACGAGTCGTCTTATAAGAAAGGTCTAATTTTTCTGCAGCTCTATTTACTTTGGTGCAGTAAAAGCAGTAATGTGGATTCCGGATACCGGATACCAATGGAACAAGTATACGAGAGTACACTAATTCCTACAAGGAAAACCTTTCTTCGCAAAATTGAAACGGTCTATTATATATGAACTCCTGTGAAACATTCATATATAAATAATCCAAAAATCGTTTGATATGCTCACTTGAGTGTCTAATTTTCTCAGTAAACAGAGTATTTGTGGATGACAGATTTAGAACAGATATCCTATTTCACGAAACATATTTTTCGGTATGCATGTTAAATTGAATTGAATGTTTCATGGCATTTTTCGGATGATTGCAGTTGTCATTTTTACTAAAAATACTACTTTTCAATGAAATTGTCACGTTGTTTCAACAAAAGTTGATCTATTTAGACACTTTGCTTTATGATGAAGTTTCAAATTGGGTTCTTGTGATTCATATCCACACCCCAACAAGTCATGCCAAGAGTTTAGACGAAGTGAAAACGATGGTGAATTATGATTGTAAGTAGCCCGCTGACAACAATAAAAGAAGTTAGATAACAGCAATCTCACGTATGGAATGATGTACTTCATCTTATTTGTGCTATAGTATTATATGGCTATGATGATGAGCTCACTTGCAAAGTCTTGTGTTTTAAAGATCAAAGAATCCTCCAGAGCTCAAAAGGTACAGTTCACAGCAACGGATTCAGATTCATTTCTCCAGGCAATGGGAATACATACACCTATCCATAATGTATACCTTGGATCAATTGTACTAATTATTATTGTTGCTTTTGCTAAATATTTGTCACGCGAGAAACGCTTTTAAGCTGACAAGCTTACCGCGTTAACCGCGACCGGATGTTTGAATCATTGCCACCATGTGCAGTTTTTCTACCATTCCTTGACGGCATTCTAGTAAGATCATAAGAGAAAGTTGTTATAGGTTGCACAAGGATCTAAATATTATATTTCTTTTCACGCGCTTAACATCAAAGGCGACTATAGCGAAAGTGGATTCGTATGTGAGTCGACTGGCTAAGTAGCTTTTTGGTGACCGGATCTTCCTTTTTTCAAACATAACGCAACGTTCTCCACCTCTTCCTGCTGTTCTTTTCTTTAATGCTTCTCAAACTCCATCTTGTCGGCATTTGCTTCTCCGGGATAAGAAAATGCAAGTGTATGTAGTCTGCGTGTGTATATGTGCGAAAACGTGGTATGCGGTATAACATGCCTGTGGTATTTCCCTGTCCAAAGTTTGTAGTCGATCATACGAGTATACACAGTCAAAACTTTGTTGATACTTGTATAATAGTTTAATAGTAAAAATGGCATATTATTATGAATGTGCTCGAGTGGCTACACGATATGTATTCTAAGTTTGATGAGGCGTCATCCTTTGGGGCCTGTTGGTACATTGGAATGATGATATAACAGACAAAAATGGCTAGACTTTCTTTTTTAAAGTTTACTTTGTGTAGTGCTACCTCCATAATCATTATGTATCTCACAGCTCCAATATAACGTTGTTGCTAGCTTGTATAAGCCCAGTTTTCTTCTGGGTTTTCTTTCTGGAACGGAGAGTTTTAGCCCAATTCATTGGCAAATCCTGCTGGAATCTCTGAGGGATCAACAGAGTAGTGGCGTATAGTTTGCTACTAAAGCGTTACTTCATGCCTTCATTTTTCTTGCTCGAGGGCTTCCACCATTGGAATTTTTACTATACCGTTCCAGAAAAGTTACTTTTGATCATGTAGTCTGAATACTATATTGGCTGATGTATGTGCAAGTATATATGGTACGGATATCCCTTTTCATCCTTCTGACAAGATCATCACCAGACAAACTGGGTCAGAGAGTGGAGCGGCTGGTGTGGGGAACAGGGGAACATAAGATGCACTTTAGTTTCTAGCCCAAGGAAAACGATATTGCCATTGACATTTTGGATAACATTTTCTCCAACCATCCATTGATCATTTTGGTGTTATCTTATGAATCCTTCGTGAGAAACGTGAGAAGAAAACTATGTGCTCTCTAAAACAGCACGGAGAAATCAAAGCACAAAATGGCCGTTAAAAAGGAATCCAGAAAGCCAACCAGTCAATCTAATGTGTGTATTTTTACGTGCAGGCTAATTGATGAGAACGGTTTGTTGACCTGATTTTGTCGGGTGGTAGTATAAATAATAAAATAAACAAAAATACGTTAGGAAACTGGACACATGCCATAAAATGCGAAATCTAATTTGCCAAGCTCTGAACTACATAAATGCATACAGATGTAAATGTATATGCTGAAGATTAGTTGTTCTGAGTTCTGAGTCGGCAAGTAAATCCAAAATAACCTTACGAAAAGTTAGTTTGCCTGTTTACTGGCTGAAATTGATATCAAAGGGGCGACTAAATAAAATAAACTCATTTCATATAGTCAACGTGTTTACGTAAACATAATTGCTATTTGTTTATTCTTTTCAGGTGTGAAGAGAGAGGATTGTCCCGAAAGTATATCATTGAATGTGTCAAAGCATCACTGGAAAGGTTACAGCTGGACTACATTGATATAGTAGTCATCCACCGCGTGGATTCAATGTGCCCTATGGAAGGTAATGCACGCGTCCAACCTACTAACTAAACAAAGAATAGATATGATTCGTGATATGTATGCCATTAGATATTACGTATAAAAATACATCAAACAAGAACAAATTCAAAAGTACAAATTGCTACCATATTTTTGCAGACCATGTCACTGTCCCGCCACGACTACTAGTACGTGCAATGCATGTCATATATATATCAGCAACGTATTTTATGGCCCCGTTAAAAATGTATGTCAAATGGATACAAAAACAAATAGTAGTAGGAAACAGTTGTCTTTGTAGCACTGCAGGCATCACATACACAAAGTCTGGTCCAAGGAGAAAGGGAAAGCAATTCATGGCGTAATCGACTTATGAAATAACATATTGCTCTGTTGGGTATACACAATTACGTTCATATTTGCCATCTCGTGCAAGATTAGAATTGGCTCAAGAGAATATAAGTGTATATTTTTCATATGTTCATATCTATCCTCTAAGCATGTGACTAGTGCTGTCACATGGACAATAACAAGAGTAACAGTTACACATTTTGGAAGAAATATGTAAGGTTGAATGTAATTTGTAGAACAAAAGCCTCTCCCACCACATACCCCACAACGAGAACTCGTTGCTTCCAAAAGTATTTTATCATTTTTTGCTTTATTGTCCTTTGCTCTTGTCTAGTAAAAAGAAAAAGAAACCAATCATTTTTTCACACAATTCACGGGCTGAAGTGAATATAAGCAGGACAAAATAGAAAGGGAGTAAAAGCTAAAGGTGAAAGAAGGGAGAAAACCTACGTGAAGAGAATGGATGCTCTTGTACACATGCATCCCTCTTAAGTGCTTGTCGTTTTTACTTGCTTTTTACAAGGGAATATGCCTGTCGAGCCGACCCCCGGCTGACATGGGAAGACCTTTTTTAAAAATTCATGGTATTATGACTTTCTCATTACCACTAGCATGTACATAGTAAAAAGGGATAAAAACAAAGTGAATGAATGTAGGAACCTTTGGTAGTATGGTATAAGAAGCTTCTAGTAATAGTTACGCAATGTCTTTTTTCTATTCAGTTGCATTGTAGCACCGTCACCATTTTACGACTTGTGACTACTGCTCATTTATTTAATGCATTACCAGAGAAGAATGGGTATAGTGCCTTAATTCGGAGTTTTGTGGATATATGCGTAGCTATATTTGTGCAGCATCATTCGCCGTGAGAACGCCTTTTCTATTTCTCACGTAAGAGCCTTGGGAGCAATTTTTCTACAAATGTACGTACAAGCTTCAAGAAATATATTATTACAGCAGCAGCTTTAGGCTGTTCTCTGTATTTACACGTATAATATCTAGACAATCTCTTCAGGATACTACCACTTTTCTAGCGCCACCAAGAGCAAACCGTTTAGCAATTTCGACTAAATTATATGCTATTTTAGTTGGACACACACAAAAGAATCTGATGGAGTCTCCTTGCTAAAGAATGCCACAAAGAACCGCTCTGCTTTTACTGTATATATTCACTTGGCTTGCTCATGTGGAAAACTTGGCATCTCTAAGATGTAGACTGAATTGCAAATTTTGCCAAATTCTATGGTTGTCTGTATTAATAAACAGCATAATTTCATTATTTGTGGTTTGCATGGAAGAGAAAAATGGTCCTTTTTAAAACAAACTTGAATCCTAGTATCTTTAGTACTTTAACAAGTTACATTTGTCTAGGTTTCTGTTTTCACTATCTTTGTTCTTTCTACCGTTTTATCGAATTGCTTTTCTAAAACGACTGCTCATCCAGGGAAAACATAACGCACTGCCTTGTTCTTCGTGTAGAATTTGGGAACACCGGTAATTGTCTACAGAATGACTCATTCTTGGAGAAGAATTTCAGTTAGTCCCAATTGATATGCAAGTCACAAGCATCCTATGGCAGAATGCAGACGAGCTAGGTTGAGACACGCTGGCTAGTCTTTCATACTCTACACTCTACACATTTACTATACCTTAGAACATCTTTCTATTAGAATGGCCATAAATATCGATGAACAAAGTAATGAAATGAAGTTGCTTTTGGCCTAGTTGGAAATCTTTCCAGTTTTAGGAAGCACATTGAAGTTGTAATTTAAGACGAAATTGTTGTTTGATTCGATTTTACTCTAGAAATTGTTCGAGCCATGACACAAGTGATAACCTCTGGAATGGCTATGTACTGGGGAACGTCCAAGTGGACCCCAGTGGATATCATGGAGGCCTACTCGAATTGTCGTCAGTTTAACTGCATAACGCCGATTGCCGAACAGGCTGAGTACCACTTTTTCTGTAGAGACAAGCCTGAACTGTATATGCAAGAGCTTTACAACAAAATCGGTTTGTAAAAAAATCATCTTGAATTATCATTAATGTAAAGAATACCTGTGCGCGTAACTGAATAGCAGGTTTTACTTAATATGCGTTGGGTGTCTCAATAAAATGTTTCCAGGTGTTGGTCTAATGACTTGGTCTCCTCTCACGATGAGCTTCTATAAAGCTTTAGGAAAGAATACAGAAGAATCTCTTGCCTTAGCGTTTCGGTCTTCTATGAAGGTTCGTAACAAGCTTCACATTCGTTTGATTGAAAGCCTTTTCACTTTCCAAAACTCTTTTTACCATGATGAATTTGACATTGGATTTGACTTTTCACATTAAACATTTTACTATTTTGTCTCGTATTTTGCATACGTATTTCTGGCAATATAGCAATCATGTACGGTACGTAATGCTTTAATGTGCGCTACAAATAATGCTAATCAGGGTGTGTAATTTCAATTTAAAAAGTAACTTGAATTCACATATATATATTTTACAGTGAAGCTGTACACAACAATTCTGTCACATTTTTACAGAATTCATTTCGAAAATAACGCTATCATAACGGTAATATTGCTAGTTTTTTGTATTATAAACTAATAATACAGATTTTTGAACGGAGACAAAGATTTGTCAAGTATTTTTTTAAAAAATATTTGATGTTTATAGATTATTTGTTTAATTTTGTTTTTAAGCGGGTTCTGTTTTGCAAATCCTTTTCATATGATGATTTACTCAACTTGTTAGAAATATAATATAATTATTCTGTATTTAAAAAAATATTTATGTTTAAAGGAGCGCAGCTGTACAATGTGTTTTTGAAGCTTTTTTATGTAATAGCGTTTTGTGTGCCGTGCCGTCTCCACCATAATGTATTTTATGTACATACATGTTATATGTACATATGTTATATACAGTATATTATAACAATAAGCTTCACCAGGATGAGCAATTTACTTATTTGTCCAATTTCAGTGCAAGCTTTTTAAAATAATTAATACAGAAACAGGAGCTTAGAAAAGGCTTAGAACGTGTCAAGTATAACCTTAATGTTTCAAAGGAACAGTGCACTGCTGCATTGTGGTAAACTTCAAAGCAAGTAAAACTCAGTCTTACCAAAAGAATGGTTAATTCAGGACATAATTTCATAGATTGCTACACATAACACTCGTTATTCAAAGGTACTGCGTAATTTGTGTGAACGTTTCTTTGTAGTCTGTTTGTAGCATTAATTTTTTTTTCATTTTTACTATTGACAATAGTGAACGTGTGATATAAAATAGTTATAGTAGTAGACAAATTTATCGCGCTGTCATTGTTCTTTTTGTACAAACGTGTCGTTTATGTAAATGGGTGCATTTTTTCTTTGTCACTGTCGCGTCTGATATTGTCGTTTTAGTTTATGTCCTCTTTCTTTTGTCATTCAATGCTGGGTAACAAGGCAAATAATACGTTCTTAGAAATTAGGGAACGAAGAATATGGGAAAAGTAGCTTGCGCTAACAACATAAAGACATAGAGGTTTTATACTCACAACGTATAGGTATACTTTACCTAAAGTAACTCGTAAGCAATGCTATTTTTTCAGGATTATATTTTACAAGCTTATTACAAGCACACATTTGATAGCAGTTTATGCATCAAAACGCGTAAAAATGTTTTATTATCTGCAATTATAATAATTTTAGTTTTCAGTCGCATCAGGAACGAGAAAAACAACATGCTACTTTTACTTATTTTCACAGTTTTTGATTTATTTTATGTTTGCAGAAAAAGTACTCATCCTCTTACAGTTGGAATGAAGACGAAATGCAGCCAGGGAAAGAGGTGAGAGATTTGTAAAGACAGAAGAGAAAGCAAACCATTTTATTTTATTTTTAAATCTCGAGACGAGACGATATATACAAATGATCATACATATAAATTATCATTATGAGCAGTACACGACACGAAAATTTCACTGATAACAGAAAACACTTTTAACATGTGAACATCATTCATAACCCGTTGAGTTTCGTTTTAATAGTATCTCAAACGCTAAAAGAGGTAAAAGTTCAAACAAAGATACATTTACATACTTATAGGAAATATTCCGTAATTTGAAACTATCAAAGTATATTTAGTATTCAATGCAACAGTATATAGTATGTTAAGCCTCAGTTGTTGTAGTGGTATTGCATATCGATAATTTTTTTACATATTATCTTATTCCCATTTCCTCCTGTATCATGCATCTCAAAATGCCCCAAATGCTTTTCTATTGACAGGACACGTTTTCACAGAGTAGATTTCATTACTATCATTAATATGTAGTAGTAGCAATAGTTACAATGCATTCGTAACCGACCGACTTTTAAATCACTGGATAGGACTTGTGTGGGAAAGTGCTAGCCAATGCTACTTTTAATTATTGTTATTATGGTACCAAGGAAGGGAAAGTATGGGGTTCTTACTTTTGCACTCCTTCACAAAAGCTCATTCAAGTTCACTTTAACAATCGATGCTACCGCACCGTGCTAGTTTTCACCCTCGGAATGTTATCATTCCATCTAAATAGGCAGCATAGCTGAAATTTATGCAGACATTATGTTGTAGTACGCTGAGGATTTTATGGAACGGAAAGGAGAGAAAATATTTTTATTGTTGTAACTCAGAAAGAAAAGATTCAGGACATGCGAAAATGCGATAGGACTTTAACAGCAAAGCAAATAGTGTGTTGTTACGTGACACAACGGAAATTACCTTTGTAAAAAAAGGATCTAATTTTTCCCGTTGCATGCCCTTATCTGTTCAAATTTAGCTGTCATTCTTTTCCTACACTTTCTCCATACAGCAGAAATAGATAGAGTATGCGCCAAAACGCAACCAACCCAAACCCTCTGGCGAACAAAAACAAATGAATTCTAGATGTCTGATATCTTCGTTTTATTTTGGCAATTATCACATAAAACCATAGCAGAAAATGTCTTCTTCAGTTTGGAATGAATTGAGTTGTACTTTTTTGTATAAGCTAATATTGAATGGAAGTTGATGCCTTCCTACTTTAATGCATAGGCAGTGTTTGCGCATAGCGCTTAAATTGTTTGCTTCTAGGCATGAACTTCTTGGCTTTTGCTTTGACATATTTTCTTATAGAGCCTTTTCCAGCAAACTGTAAAATGCTTATTTATTCATGTGTTTCATGACGATGACTTTCCCCAACTTTCAGCTTTTACTTTAATACCACATACACATGCATTATTACTTATATAATATACAGATGCACTTCTTAGGGCGTAAGTTGCAAACAGCAATAGGGTCGTATTGCTCCTCGTTCATCGTTAACACACAAACAAATAACATAGATACGACAAGAAGTGATAATAATAACAATAGTTATGTTATTTAGTGTTTGCGTTTCTTGTAGCGTAGAGTGTTGCGGTTGATATAATTCCAAGTTTTTATTTGCCAATAAACAAACAACAAACATTACCACACAAATCGTTATATTATATATATAGTTGTTGCAATTCATGAATGTACTCTAATGTATTCCGCAACTAACTACTTTGAATAATTTCTACTGTTCACTTTCATTTACCTCTCATATCATTGTTTGTTTCTTTGTAAATATATTTTTTTAGAATTGGAATAAAGAACGATCGATATCCACTGAAGAAGCGGCAGCTCAGAAGCAGTTACAGCAACAAAAAATTAGTCGAGACATTGCAGCCTTGGCGGAGAAAAACGGTTGCACATTGTCTCAATTAGTAATAGCATGGTGTCTTAAAAATGATCCAGTACAGTGTATGCTGGTCGGTCCAACGAACGCTCAAGAACTTGCCAGCTATTTGCAAGCGTTACAGGTAAAACAGACACAAGACACTTACGTTGAATATAAAGTAATTCTGAATATAAAATCCAGAATACTACAGATAGGATTTTCTTTTCTTACGTTTACAGTTAATCCCGAAGCTAACGACAAACGTTATGAACGAACTAGAAAAGATTCTTGACAACCGACCAGTGAGGCCACCAATGATATCCACACTCGCATTAAACCAAAGATGACAGTCACTAGCGCCACGTCCTCGTAGATCCAAGTCTCATTCCCCGTGTCCAGATGCTGCCACAGGTCTTGTCACCATGCCCCTTGCCACAGCTAGCTCCCCCACATCTCCCACACAAACCGAAACTTTACATGACATGCCCAATTTACGTAAGTCGGCTAGTAGCGTTAGTATTGATGATGGTGGTGGTCGAGGTCATCATCATCACGCCCGTGTTGTCAACCAGTGGAATCAAAGAGTTCCTGCTTGTAGAATGCAATGATTAACGGGGAACGCCCCATTTATGGTTGGCGATCTCCCTTCAGCTAAAACACCACCATCATCATCAACATCTCCAACATCCTCAGTATCTATTTCTTTGCCAGAAACTCCGACATCAACTGACGACAGACAAAGTAACAAATCGACAAGGACAACATCAAGCAATGACTAAAGCCATAAAAACGTCAAGTCTAATTGACATCTTCACTATATAATTTACTTCACGCAGAAAATAACAATTGAAATTAAATTACTAACATTTTACACCATTAAAGCACAATGCAAGAATGCTGCAAGTAGAATTTTATTTACCATCAAGCATTCATCACCGAGTCACTTGCTTAGAAAATGTTGTCCTTACGTCCTCAGCAATAAAGTTATTGTTCCTGAACCTTCTTACTATGTCGTGTAATGGAACGAGCAAAGAAGTAATGCTCCAACTATCGGGACGCGGGTTGTGTTTAGAATGAAAACGAATTTGCCACGACTAAATAATTGAAAAAATGTATTTGAATTTTAAAGAAACATTATTAATAAATACTTATATAACTTCTTAACTTTCATTCTTATCAATAATCAATAATATCAAACTTCAAGTGAGAAAATCAGGATATTAGATTAATATAAAAAATACACAATACTTTGACCGTGTAGACTGTAGATATTGTAAAATGTAATAATTAATCCAAATTTACTATACTAAATATATAAGTTGTTAGCTTAAACTACTAATTTGAACAAGCAATGTCATATGATGCCGATTGGAAATGACATGTAAAACTTGTAAGGAAAGGTATTGAATGGGCCAATTTTAATTTTTTGTGTATTTCGCTGTAAGTCATTTTATGCCTAGTCATGACATGACTCATGATGATGAGTAATGTTTATGCTTAAAGTTAAACCTAAGGAAAACACTTTACACAAACAGTGTGCTCTAAAAGAAGTTTCAAAATGCCTAAGACATTATTTCACACATTACATTATGAAGTGGTGACGGACGAACGGGAGAAGCGTACTTGACTGCAATAATGATAACCAACGTGTGCTTACAAAAACTTACATAATATTTAGTTGTAAAGAATAATTTTACAGTTGATGACTCTTTAAACTCCAAATCATTCAGTGCCGGCTAATATGCAGCTGCATCAATAATGAAGGCCTTTTTAAGTAGCCCAAAACTGTCGCTACTATATACTTTTACTACATTACTACATTTGTGTGCTCTCTCTACATATTACAACAGAATGTAACTAGTTAAGGGATCTTATTCAAAAGTACTACAGTTGACTACTTTGTGGCATATTTTCAAAAGAGAACTAAAATCTTACATGCATTCACATAGTATTACTAATTTTAAGACAAAGGACTACCATAATATACCTAAAATTACTCTTCACTCTGCATATTTGACTAATCAATTGGTACTTTCACCTTCCTCACGACTCACAACTGCTACTGCATCTTTGCACTTACTGTCTTTTAACATTCAAAAAACCTACACTTTGTAGAGTAATTTAACAAAACACTCTGTAACTTGAGTAAAAGTTGAAATAATGAACCCTCTCAATTGCTTCAGTATTCACGTTACATGAACATGAATTCTAACCGACTAATTCAAGAATGATTGCTTATTTCCAAAAAAATTAAACCTCTAACTTCTGTTTTCAAGCATAAATTCAAATACAGTGTGGGTTGAATATCATCCCTTCTTGGACAAACCCTTCTATTTACCCAAAAGATTCTCTAGCCGACTGATTTTGGGTTGAATTGTCGATTCTAAATTTGAATTGGTCATGTCACGTGAAATTATAATTTCCCTACAGAGTGAATGAGATAACCCCTCAACCAATTTGTAATTGGAAAATGGAATCTACTACGAAGACAGTTGTGCGCGGATTTTACTATTCATCACCATACAACTCCCTTCAAAACAAGTTACACAGACATTTTATCAATTTCAAGCGAACCCTGTTATGTTCCTTGCTTACGTGTTGCAGTGTAATTTGTCAAAAGTGAATCAAAATTGACAATTAAAAAAGTAACAATGCAGTGCGTAAAAATAACATTTCATATAAAAAATGAGGTGTATTCGATGTGTTGTGTATCCAAAATGACGAAATTCATACAACGAAAAGTGAAACCAATTAAATATGAAAGTCCTAAATTTCCTAAAACTTCAATTTAAAATCAGATATGCACATGATGACCTATATTGTAGAATGCAAACCTCTGCTGGAAAATTGTTGAAAAAGCACCGTGTGTGTCATTGTCATGTGTGTGAAGTTGTGAATGAATGCATGCAATTTATGTCTAACTAAAAACTGACTACAGCAGATTTTTAAAATTTAGTCGCAATTAAGCGAATAGCAAAACCGTTTTACATTGACAGTCCGTCTTTTAATGAGTCATAAAGCAGTGGAGTGAGCAGTAAGATTTTCCTATATACAAAAAACATTTCCTGTCTAACGTAATTTGACAATTATATTCAATAACACAGAAAATACGTCACTACCTTATATTTAAGACATATTCAGAGTAGAATTAAACTGGCATGTGCTACAACAATACAAGAAATCTATCAACATTTGGAGATATCCATTAATCCGTATAATATAATATCCAATTAGCGTGTAAGTAATATGAAAGACGTTACATATTATAATATGAAAAATATTATCTACAAAATGCAATATTCAACATTATCTCCACAATTCAATTCAATACAACGTATATATCTCTAAACTATAAACTTATGTATGTGAAAAACCAAAATGTCAATAAATCACAATTACAATATATAAATCCGAACCAAATCTAAAAAGTAACTGTTTGTACGTAGCAAGTTATTTGCTTCATATGCTTTGCGCTTCATAATTGTTTCTATACAGTGAACACAGACGGAGACATTGATTTATTTGACCAGGTTGGACTCACTGGCATACTTGCAGTTGGTACTTCTGGTGATGATGCCAGTTTAGGATCCATTTGGCCCTTAGGATTGAAGCTAATATTGAAGGGAAGGTGATCTGGATGAGAATAATATTGCCTTTGATAATGCTGCTGTTGATAGCGATGAAATTGAGCGTTGGAAGGAGCGTATGGATGATGACGCCGATGTTGATGAGTGGAGGGTGAGGGGTTCTGACTATTACTGTGAGAAATCTGACCCTGATTTTGACCTTGGCCTGTAGAATGTGACGGGCCTTGATTTTGTTGCTGCTGCTGTTGTTGTTGCCGATGAAGCATCCATTGCTTTTTCAGACTGTTTGATGCTCCAGGAGCTTGATTGTTGGATGTGATAGTTCCTTGATAACTGATGGAATTGAGAGAGGATGCTCGTTCTAGTTGCTGATGCATTTTTTCAAGTTCCTCATATTTCATACTGGAAATGACATATTGGTGTTTTACGATTCTCCGATAAAATAGGGCAGCAAATACGAGTATTATAACGAGAACGGGTGCCATTATCACGGTTGCTGAATCAGTAGAAAGTGCAAACTCATATTATATTTATTAAAAGAACCTTTTTATGATAAATTATTTTGACCTTTTTACCTGCAATTGAAGCACCAACCGTAAAATATGTGTACTTTATCCAGCACATAAGAATCACGTCCAATGTAAAGAAAAATAGCGATGCAGAATTTGTTAGAATCCAACTGATGTCTATTAGTAGTCTCATTTTATCGTGTGGTGACTGATCTGCATTCGAAATTTCTGAAGTTTTTGCCACAGATTCAAGATGCGGAAGTACACATGTGGAAATGATAATTGCAATCATGCATGTGCCAACAAGAAGTGTGGTGGTTATTACAAACGCAGCGAGAAGAGGTGGACGAACATCGTCATCGTTAATCTGGAGTTCTACAGTGGCGACCTAATAAGAATTTCGGAGCATGACCTTTTATCATCCTATTTAAATATTCTTGCAAAAAGTGTTATCTTTTCTTTACCACTGCAAATCCAGCCATAAAACTAGCCATTTCCGTTACATTGTTTAGTTTTGATTTGGCCAAATGCAAACGCCTCCATGATAAGTATTCTGGTGTGTTGAACAAATCGGAGTTTGAAAAACTACCCTTTCTCCGGTTGTTCACTCTGACATCGGGACTGGACATTCCGTGCACCTTGTACACAGTACACTAGCTTTCTTTTGTATGATATATCTTCAAGTTTGTTTTACCTAGGTTTTTGACGAGATTACATGTCCTTTTATGACTTGCAGTAAAGCTAACGGATAAATTCAGGAAAAGATTCGATTTCCAAAGATATGTGTGCGTATAAAGTTAATGAACACACTTTTTAATAGAAGGACATAAAAAACAAATGTCAAGGCCGAAATGAATCATGCCATTCGGGAAAATAATCAAACGCCACACTCAATTGCTACCACAGTATTGGTACGATTGTATCAAAAGACCCTAAAGAGTCACGTCAGTATAATTCGGGTAACATGCATATTGCAGTCCCATGATCAATGATGATTAACCTTATCTTATCAGTTTGGCGTAAGAGTAAACATTGTTGAAAGAAAAACTGATTCCATAAAAGCACCTCTTGAAAAGTGGATTTGAGTTAGCATAAAAAAGTGTAGATTATAAACTGAATAATTTCGAATGTAACAGTGCATCTGTGATAATGACATGTAGTAATACATGATTTCTGTCCTGAAAACTTTTTATGCTGTCATTTGAAAGGATGGATTAATGACCTCGAATAAAACATTCAGTGTTCACACTATTTGTGTTCTTCCGGCATAATATGTTGTTGCATAATAGATAATTTATATTATTTTATTTATTGTCAATGTTCAGTAAAACAGCTTAATTTGTAAAAATAAATTCAGATCTGTCCAGCGTTTATCATTTCTAAAAGTTTTGGGGTGAAGTAAGAAATCACGACGTCTGTTCCAGCTCTACGAAAGCATGTCATAGACTCAATGATTGCTGCTTCCAGATTGAACAACCCCGATTTAGCGCCAATAATTATGGAAGAATACTCTCCCGAAACCTGGAAGCCACAAAAGTACAGCGAATAAATTAATTATAATGGTTATCCGGCAACCTTTGATACGTATTACACTTCTACTTATTATCATACCATCCTAATATTAGAGATAATCAAATTAGTCATAAATCATTGTCATTTCAAAATAAGTGCGTATACGTATTCATTCCAATTTAAACTAAAAGGGAAAATGTTATCTTGCCTGATAAGCAAAAAGTGGATAATTTGGATACTTTTGCTTGACATTGCGAATGATATCCAAGTAATAGATTCCAGGCTTGACCATGAGCATATCCGCACCTTCTGCTACGTCACGATCCTAATATGCAGATATATATAACTTTAATTATTTGTAAATTCAAAGTACTCAACTCAAAGTATAAAAATCGTCAATAATACTTACTACTGCTCGTTCAGCTAACCCAGAAGATCCCACTGGAAGTTGATATGCTCGTCTATCACCGAAGCTCGGTGCAGATTTTGCAGCGTCTCGGAATGGTCCATAGAGGCACGAAGAAAATTTTGCAGAATATGAAAGTACGGAGACCTACAAGTGTATTACATGGTTAGCGCCAACAATCTTTGGTATTTTATTTTTATAGCTATACTTACTTTTCTTAGCAAATTGGCATTTTTCAATCCCTTTTTGATAGCCAAAATTCGACCATCCATCATATCCGATGGAGCTACAACATGACAACCTGCCTTGGCAAAGCTTACAGCTATTTCGGCCAATCTCTCGGTGGATTTTTCCATATCAATGCCCTCTTCAGTGATAATCCCGCAGTGACCATGGGTAGTCCAAGTGCAGAGGCAAATGTCACAAGCTATCAGCAGGTCAGGAAACTTTTGCCTGATGAGCTGAATGGCAGGAATCACAGGAGACTTGTTGGGATCGTCAGCGACGCTTCCAACTTCATCCTGGAAGAGTGTGAAAATCATTATTGTATTTCATACGTAATTAAGGAATGTCATTTTATCTTATGCACGTAAGCATATGTTAGTAAATACCTTTGTGGAATCGTCTGCCACACCAAAAATAAGTATGGATTGAAGCCCAGCAGTTATTAATGGCTGAAGGTGATCAGCGATTCGGTTAAGTCCCCAACGTTTCACTCCAGGCATGGAAGCAATTTCTTCCTCAGCATTTGTATCATGTCTGTTATTACAAATTATTTAGCTACCTTTAAATGAATTCTCAGTACCGTTCCTATAAAATACAAACGCAACTTACGAGATAAAAATTGGGTACATGAGATTCGCCGGTGTAATACCGGTATCTGATTGCTGCCATTTTCTTAGAACTGGGTGGAAATATCCACTATGAATTCCAAAATTATGAGACATTTCACCAGTGTTGTGATGATGTAGGGAATTTATCTGTGCACAGCCGATATGATGATGACGACTGGATGATGATAAAGTATATTTCAAAACTAAAAGTTTTTTCTGCAACTGCAGTTGATAAAGTTACATATATTTCTGCACTTCTTCAACTGGACAGCTATGGAATGTGTTTGTCAATCATTTTGGGCCATATCCATAATGACAGCACATACGCAATGTGTAAAGAGCTTAATAATATATGCAACCAATGTCGAGTGTTAATGACGGCAGCCGTTATGAAAGCAACGAGGTGTGAATGAGCACATTGGTACATTTATTCCACATTGCATAAAATGCTTAACATGAAAGGATATTAGGCACGAAAAAAATTCCGCATGAAAAGCACAATCACTGCCACTCAACTACAACGTGCAAGGTATAATGAGCTACTATTTAATGCTTGTTGGTGGCGTGGTGTTGTCAAAAGTTAGAAAATCAGAAAGGGTTATAATGCAAAGTGAAATATTTCCATGCATTGTCTTCGACATAAGTAAAGGCAGGTAATCCTTTAAGCACAATTCTTTCTCATCATATGTGCCACA
The DNA here is from genome assembly GCA_029691765.1 of Entomobrya proxima. Taxonomy (NCBI): domain Eukaryota; kingdom Metazoa; phylum Arthropoda; class Collembola; order Entomobryomorpha; family Entomobryidae; genus Entomobrya; species Entomobrya proxima. Next base: position 18,974,457 of record CM056172.1, read on the forward strand.
ACACATGGATCCGTCGATGGATTCTACAAAAACGGGCATTCAATGCTATAATATGCTTCATATAGTTTTTACCGGGTTGTGACAACAAATGTACTCTTGTTGTGGCATTCTGAAAACCCGAGTCTTTTTGTTATCTGGTACATTTTCATGGTGCATTAAGAAATAAGCAGTGTACGCAAATGATTTGGTGTATGAAGTCAAAGTTTGAATGATAATAGAAAACATCATGAAATGCATACATGTGAAATTAACCTTGCATTTTTTATGACATAATGCGCTTATACATAATTGGAATTTCCTTGTTTCTCAATAAAACAGTCAAATACCTCAAATTAAAATGAGGAAACGTTACTTACAAATTAAGAGGAACATGTTTAAAGATATCATCTTTCAATTAAATCAGATTTTTTCACATACTACGAATGGATCTCTATTTTCAAAAGCCATCAGAGTGAATGGCATATACTTTAACACGCTGGAGTCGCCGGTTTTTATGCAGCATACATGAACATGACTTTGTGTGAACTTAATCCTGGGTGAATGCATGAAACACATGTTTTCTCAGAGCATCTCTCATCTGAAGTAAATAACATTGTGCCGAAACAGTAAGGTTTTGTGGAAACTGAAAGTTAATTTAATTTTGTACTGCTTTAGAAAACAGTTAGCATAATGAACAATGATGACAATATCGTTGGCATTTGTCCGTATATGTGCCCGGAAGCGGAAATCAGAGAGTAAGTCCAGCAGCATTAAAATTTGCCTTACATTGACTTAAAGGCTTGTTGGAATTAAATTATTTAAATGTAACTGTGTCCTGTAAACTCAGGCGTGAAAAGGCTCAACTCATACATTTCTTTGAGAAATTGGATGAACAGTCTGTGCGATATGATGGGGACAAGGCTACTCCCCAGAGAGGACGTGGTCGGGGAAGGGGTTATAACAATCCGGAGCATCAGAGGAAGATGCGAGAGGTGATAAAGGCCGATAAGGCAAAAGCTGTGAAGGCTTACACGCGACCTGCAGCCGGCGTAAATAAAACTATTCCTACAGATTTAAGACCACCTCAAGTTTTAAAGAAGACCGTGGCGTATCTTTGCACAAAGTTAGTCAAAAGAATGAAAGAATGGTTACTTTTGTGTGCTAGGAAGAACTAATTGTTTGATTCTTAAAAAGAATTTTAGTGAGAACTGATGTGCCATTTTTAGAGGTTTACGATTTTGTGTTTGATCGGCTAAGGGCTGTCCGGCAAGATATGGTCATACAACGAATTACTGATAAATCCGCTATTATGATACTAGAAGCCATAATTAAATTTCATCTTTACGCAGAGTACAAGTAAGAAGTGTTTGGAAAATGCTTAGTTTAATGACAATCGAGATAAAGCACGAGTTCAAATATTTCATGTAATCTTTCATTGACTTTTAAGATTTAGGTATAACGCTCCAAGGAGTTACGACCCTTGCATAAATATGAAGCACTTGAGAGATTGCCTGAAGACGCTGTTGTCACTTTACGAGCATAATCTTTATAGAGGCTCTACCCGGCCATTTTTTGAAGCGCTATATTGTCTCAGTTCTCCTGAATCTTATGAGGTCATATCACGGGCGTTTGAAATAAAGGGGGAATTGTAAGAACTAAAACTAGAAATACAAATGTGACATATTTCATTTCTTTGTTGACGTCTAGATATAATGTATCTTTAATTCGGGGTTTGTATTTACTTTCTGTTAGAAAGGACTACCCAGTTTTTGTTGACGCATTGGAAATTTGTTTGGCCATTCAGAAAAGAAACTTTTACAAATTTTTCCAGCTCTTGGACGAGTTACCACCTCTTTTGGCAGCATTTGCGGTTCAGCAGGTTCCTTTTATGAGAACGTAGGTGGAAATTATACTTAAAACCATTTTCAGAAGTTTGATATTTTGTCAATTTGTTTGAGTTTGCGACTACTATTTAAGGTACACGAGTATGATTTAATGAATGATTAATGATTTATCACTAGGTATGCCCTTAAAGCAATTTGTTTCTCGTACGGTGTTCAAACATGCAAAGTTCCTCTGGAATGGTTACAAGAGATTTTATGCTACCCAAATGCATACAGTGCCGAAAAGGACATGATGAGAATAGGATGTCAGGTAACACAAAGCGAAGAGAGTGATGTCAAGTTTGTCAAATTTTTCAAATCTGCTCCATTTTTGAAGACTGATAGTGATGTAAGTAAACCACACGTGATTTCATAGCATTTTTACTGTTCCAATATTTGATTAATCTATAAATTAAATATTCATGGGTTTATTTTTAGGGGATCGCTGTAGACACTGAGGTCAAGTTTACTGTATTGTGTGGTCTCAACAATATTGAGGTTATTGCAAATGAACAGATATGCCCATGGGGTCGGGAGCTATTATTCTGAGAATCCGATTAATCTTCTAGACATCTAGCCGGCGACATGAATAGACGTTTATTTTTTATGACGTAAGGCTGTCAACTGTGATAAAGATTATGTTTAAGTATATGTTCTGTGTACATGCTGATTTTTTAAAATTTATATTTGGAATAAAAATACTATATTTTATTATCAATATTGCTAAAATCATGTGTACTATATATATCTAATTGTTCGTGAGCGCACGTGTACAATAAATGTTTCATTTTCTCCAATGAAATTCATACGCTACCGTGTCCACAAGATTAAACACACCCTTTTGTATTGATGACAAGCTTTTGACAATACTACTTCATTTCCTAATGTACCCATCAATCATCTCGGAGCATATTCTGGAAAACGCCCATAAGAACTTAACTTTCGTGCTTATTAAATTTGCTAGCAATTTGAAAATTGCATTCATTTGCTCACAGCTATTTACCTAAGTCAACTTAGATCAAGATTTCTCAGAATTTGCCGGTTAAGATGGCTCGAATTGAAGAAATGTGGAAGAAACACGTACCACTTCATGAAAGACAGCAAATGGGACCCCTTTCCCCCTCTGATTTTATTACAAGTTTCAGTATGAAAAAGAAGCTCCCACAGAATTCCTATCACAACTTTTATAACAACATGTGGGAACCACCCCTTCAAACAGATAAAGAGGAAAATAACATTTTTGGAAAATACAGGAACTTTTGGTGGTGGCAACCAGAACAGGACACTATTCCAGCACAGTTTCTGGAATCATCGTCCATGCACGGATTGAAGTATTGGTCACAACCTAAAAGACATATCATTGAAAGGTAGGCAGTTCACGTTGGGTCATTGCAAGACATATATATTTAGTCTTCTACAGTGACATAATATACAATGATAATTGTTTGAATGTGGCAAACCTCAAACGTGTCATGCTTTCAGGATATTTTGGCTGGGATCGTTTCTAGCATGCATTACTGGAGCCGTATTAATGATTATGGAGATTTGGAGACGCTATTATCTTAATCCTGTCATTGTAACATTTAATCCTGCTGAACAAGATTTGGATTCAATTCCATTTCCGGCAATAACAATTTGCAACATAAATCCTTTCAAAAAGTCCACCGTTGCAGGATTTGTGTAAGTTGCAGTAATGCAGAGTTTAAATGTTTCATTGCTAGTGATAATGCTTTCTTTAAACATATTTTTCATACATAGCAAACAGTATAAAGAAGGGCGTACAGAAGCTGAAAGAATGAAAGCTTTAGACTCGTTACGAGTTATAAATGGGATCTGCTTAACTCAGGAAAGTTTCCTACAAACTTTAGATTTTGCTGCAACACGGGGTAAAATGATACCTGAAGCACAGCAGAATCCTTCACCGGAAATGGAAAAGAATCTTACTCAGTTTTTGCTGCATGTATACTATTTCATAAACCACATACAAGTTAAAAATACTGAAATACTCTTGTTTTTTACTTATATATTATTCACTCTAAACTTATACTTAGAATTCTCAACCGTGCAAAGAGCTCTTACGCTTTTGTGTATGGGGTCAAAAACAGTACGATTGTGAAAAGCTGTTCAAACCGATAATTACGGATTACGGGAAATGTTGTACATTTAACATGCTTCCCCAGGAATTAATGGAGTCTGACCAGTGAGCCAATTTCCCCACTAAACCATCATTTGCTTCATTTGTTATATTTTTTATCATAAATACAGACATTCAATCATGTATTTGCAGAAGTGTCAGTGTAACCAAAAACACGTTTAACGACAGTTTCTCAATGAGAAAATTTGCATGGTCAAGAAAAGAAATAGAAGAATGGGACGAATGGGACTATGACACAAACGGATATATTCTAGGGTCAGACTTGAAATATCCGTTTCGACAACGGCGAGCGGGAACCACGGATGGTTTATCATTGTTAGTAGACGCAGACGTTGATGAAAATTTCTGTCCCTGTACCGATTCAGAAGGAATTAAGATTTTATATCATGTGTCTCTGGATGCCCCAAGAGTTGCAGACTTAGGATCTGTGATTGGAGTCGATAGGGAAGTTTATCTAGAAGTTAATCCGGATCTCACAATTGCAGACAATGCAATTGAATCATACAGTCATGTAAGTTTACACTGGTGCTTTTCACAAAGACAACCTTCTATTCCGCATATTAAACAAGCAATATTTCCCCGAATCATTCTAAAGGAAACCAGAAAATGTTATTTTGGTTTGGAGTACAAACTAAAGTTCTACAAACCATACACAAGAAGTAATTGCATGGAAGAATGTTGGACTACCCTATTAATTGACAACTGTGGCTGCGTCTTATATTACGCCCCTCGTAAGGCAAATATTTATTAAAGCGAGGAAAAAAAGAAATTAAGAATAGGCAGAAGTAGATGCAATTGTAAAATAATAGCCGTAGTCAAGGACAAAAAATAAGCGATTATTTTTCAAAATTCATCTACTTTTGAGAGGCTAAAATGGGACGATTAATCTAAAAGTAGCTTATAATCGACGATTAATCGTTGCCGTTGACTCCTGCCAATGTGTTATTTTCAGTATTTATGTATATTATAATTTTACATTACAGGTAACGCGACAACTAACATTTGCAGCACAACACCAGGAACTAATGATTATAACTGTGTCAAGGAAAACGAACGTAAGGAATTTAAAAGTTAGACATGCTTAGTGAAATACAAATTAGCATTGCTCTTACATTTCAAAGCTTTTCTAAATAATAAATATTATTCAAAATAAAAGTAATGTAAAGTAAGTTTTGATTGTTTAATTAAAATAGGCAAATACCTTGGTAGACTTCATCGAGTTTGTACACAATGCAAATATTCTTGTAATGACCTAACATACAATGCGGAAATAACTTATGCAAAGCTTCAAGACAGTAAAATACTATGGGCATTACCAAACGGAACTAAATATGACTGGTACATAAATATAAAATTATTTAGCTAAATCTACACAGACATAATTTGTTTTGTTAGTCTAGAACTTGATTGAATTGAATTTTAATAGAAAGGATTTTTTTTTCAATTTTTATGTTATTTCACAGGATGTCTCATAAACTGGCCGTGGTTCATATATTTATGGGGGCAGATAGTACAGTCCCTAAACTGCGCCAGAAATTATATCAAGCCGTTGATTTAATTGGTAGAGATGCAGAATTTTTTAATGTTATATTACAATTACGATTTTCTTAGAAATAGATGGGTGCAAATATTTTTTTTACTTTACAGCAAATACCGGTGGACTTTTAGGATTATCTATAGGCAAGTATTTAACAGTACTATATTTACACAGTAGCAAGAATCTACTTTACCAAATAAAGAACCAAATCAATCAAGGGATTTCCAAGAAAATTTATATTAATTTCATGTTATAATATAGCATTTCATATTGCAAATGTACAGTTATGACTATGACTAACAAATCTTATTGCATATGCAGGTTTCTCTGTGTTATCTGCCGTTGAGATATTGTACTTCATGTCAATGAGAGTGTGCTGCAAGCAGTTGCGGAAATCCAAAAAATATGGATACGACTTTAGTAAAAACACGCCATCGGAAAAGAGTAATGATGAAAACATGCAAACATCCAACCCGAAAAGTGCTTTCAATCGACTCTCTCTGCTGGACAATAGTCCATTTTTACATAAAGTAATCAGTAAAAGTCAACAAGAAAAAAACTAGGATAGTGGGTGGTATGGATGGAGAAATCAACAAAGGAATTTTAATGTCGGTCATTGATTCAGTGACTAATGGGTAGCCAGGAGTAAAATTAGTGGAGAAAAATACTTAATATTCTAGATTCATTCTTCCAGGAAATGGATACTGTAGATGATTGATTTTTTTTTGCAAAATTACTAATGGAATTCATGACTTTCTCGCGTGTGTCGAGTGACATAATTGATACGGGAAGGACATCAAACTAACTTACACATTGTACAAAAAATTTGAAAATCAAATAAATGTAAACCGTAGACAAATATACTATTCGTTGTTGCTGAACCCTTTATAAAAATTCATGATATAACATATTTGTTCTCCTTTTTTAATTAATCATTTTATGTTCAAAAATATTATTGTTACTTTTACTTACAAAGCCTAGCATTTTTACACCATGAAAGTAAAAGGAAAAATGAGTAGTACTCGTGGATTCGGAGCTGCTCTGGAAAAAGTAGTATTTTACAACTCCATCCCTTTCTTTAAGAAAGGCGAAACCTCAAAGATGCAACCTAAGAAGAATTTGCTGCCCCAAGAAGAAAAGCAAGAACAAAGTTGCCTAAATAGGGTTTGTTGGTGGGACCCTTCCAAAGATTTTCTTCCTGTTGAGTTCTGCCAAAACACTAGTATTCATGGTTTATCATTTATTGGAAAGCCAGCCCTTCATTTGTCTGAGAGGTATGTTCTCTACTTGAAACTTTATCTCTGAGGAGTACATTTCCTTTTTATGTTTATGAAATGTTCTACTGTCTGTCTGTGAAGAATCTTTTGGACGATTGCTTTCATTTTGGGAGTGGTTGCAGCTTATTTCCTTATAAACGATGTTTGGCAACGATACTATCAAAATCCTGTCATTGTTACCTTTCAAGCAAACGAGGTGGACATTGACACGATCCCGTTTCCTTCCGTCACAATTTGTAGTATGAATGCTTTCCCAAAAAGCGAAGTGAAACGCTTACAAAAGTAAGATAACGAAATTAAATTTCCGAGCACTTCAAGGAGTCAAAATTTTGCAACGAAGCTTCGCACATTAATTTTGATAAAATATTGATGTGTTGTTGTAGAACTGCACAAAAGTATGGAACGGAAGAAGCTAAGGAAGCACGTGAAGCATTGAAATACGTTCGGTACTTATAATTTGATGCATTCTCCAGTTATTGTTTGGCAGTCATAAAGTTATACCGTTGAAGTTAACGTATTTACGTTTTTGAAATAATATAGAGAAATTTGCAATTCTCAGCAGAGTTTTTCCAAAGAATTTCATTATGCGTATAGTCGGGGAAATGAGAATTTAGACGTGGTGTGGAATGGTACAATTTCAGAAGACACTCAAAATGAAATGATGGAGTTTTTGTTTAAGGTAGTTATAACTCAATCATCATCCTTATTAGTACTGGTTGCTTGAAATTGATTTTTACTATAATACTTGTCTCCCTCTGTCCCTAGTATACTCTTCCTTGCGATCATCTCATAAGATTGTGCATGTTTGCCGAGAAGCCAATGAACTGTGGAGATATTTTTAAACCTTTGATCACAGACTATGGAAAATGTATCTTGTTTACTGAAATGATTTAACTGACATACTGTATACTGGTAATTGTAAATTGGTTTATGTATAGGTTGCACATTCAATATTTTGCCACTTCCTTTGCTGCTAAATGGCTAGTGAGTGCATCCAGTTCATACCAAATTTTTGACCATATAAAGTTTCTGATTACACTCCAAAGTTTTCATTGTTTTACAGTAAAAGCCAAATGAAGTCATTGTCATCAGGCGAACTTGACAGGTCTCTGCAAGGCACCGACACCAACGGCCAGGGAACATCCCGGCGATGGTCGGATACTGAGTTGGAATTGTGGCGTATAAACCTAAGCATTACAAATTTCAAATGAATGAAAGAATATGCTAGTATAAATTTTAGAATTCTAAGTTTTCTTGTATATTTACAATTACGAATTGCTTATAATATTTCAGGCTTGTGGAACTACGATGAAGACGGTTTCATTTTGGTAAATAAGTCACAGCCGCGACCCTACCGACAAAAGCGTGCTGGAATGCCTTATGGGTTGTCGATATTGGTAGATCCAAATCTAGGTGAGATTCCAACAACATTTTTCATCACTTCGATGTCTGAATGCATGTTTGCACTGGAAACTGTATGTTAAATTATTTCATTAAAAGATGACTGGTATTGTCCCGTATCCGACTCTCAAGGATTTCGTTTCGTTCTTCACAACCCCTTGGAAGTACCAATAGTAGACGAATTTGCGTCTTTGATACAGTTAAATCAAGAAATAATGGTAGAAGTCTTGCCCGAGATGACAAATGCGGATGATGATATCCGAGATTTCCCTAGAGTGAGTTGGATTGTGAGAATGACAGAGTTACTATTATAGAAATAGTGATAATATTTTCTGAGGCATTTTTATTCCAACAATGACATGACTCCAAAGGAATACAGGAATTGCTATTTTCCTGAGGAACACCAACTTGAGTTTTATGGTCCCTACACAGGAGGAAACTGCTTTGCTGAGTGTACTGCAATTGAACTGGAGAGAAAATGCAATTGTACATACTTTTTTATGCCCCGTAAGCAAATATTATTTAGTTTCATAAATTCCCAGGTGGATTATCCAACAACATGTAGAAACAGAAGCTATACGTTCATTTTTCACATTGTGAGCATTGATTACCTAACAATTTATTTAGGTCATGAGAACATGGGCATTTGCAACTCTGATCCTGAGTCGGATGATTACAAATGCACCGTCAATGCTAAAAGTAATAAAAAACTTGCATTTTTACCAACAATTATAAACATTAATATATTTCCTACAAAACGTAAATATATTTTTCTGTAGCCTCCCTGCTTAATACCTTAAAAACTCAATGTTCGCATTGTGATTCTCTATGTGAAAACATTGAATACAACTTTGAGACAACAACAGCATCTCTGCAAGATCCACTCAAGTTATGGATGGATCCCGATCCTAAACATTTTAGTGGACCGCCTCCATGGTTTGCATAACTAGTATTTTTTTGAAAACCCAATGTTAACATATTTACATACATATAGCCTCCCATATTTACATTTCAGGGCTAAAAACAAAATGTCCGTAATTCACACATTCATGGGAACTGAAACAATTGTTCCTAAATTGCGAAAGCGTATGTATGGAACAACAGATCTCATTGCTAACACAGGAGGCTTATTGGGTTTATGTTTGGGTAGGCATTTTTCATTTATAACATAAATTGCTTAATATATTGCTTAAAAATCAATTTGCTTAAAAATATTTTTAGGGGTTTCAATTTTAAGTATAATGGAAATAATCTATTTCCTCACACTCCGATTGTTATGGCGCATCTGCTGGAAAAGAAATGTCAGAATGAAAGGTCAAGACCAGTCACTTTCCTCGATTCAGTCAGGCCATCAGAAGAACCTTTTTCTTTCCAGCAAGGAAAGGATTATTCATATGCATCCTAATCAAATTCCGTTGATTCATTCTCCAATACATGTAGCCTGGACTCCTGGCTTACCCGATCCCGCATATAACGTTTCTTCTTTTCTTATAAATAAAAAAGGATTGTAACTCAAAAATGTCTAGTTTATGAGTTTTTCTGCATCCATCCTCAATTCATGAATACATCAATTATCAATAAAGGCAGTTGATAAAAGCCTCTGGTACTTAAACTCTCTTAATGGTAGACAAATTGGAGAAAATAACACATACATATACCTAATAATGTTTTCCATCAATGGTGTACATTTTTCATCAACAAATACATTAAAATTACCATCACTTACAAACAAGATAATAATGCTTACAATTTGCAATAACCTCAAGTAATAGCAAATCCGAGCTTTTGCATTTTGTCGTATTGCGTGTCTTTTTGTACTCACTCCGCTGCAAAGGACAATGCATCATGTAAGCAAACTAATGGTTGCTAAAATCATGTGCTCAGAAGAAAAAGTGCAATTTCACTATTCCAATTAGCTAAAATGGAAATGCTGAATACAAAAGAAATGCACTCCCATCATAGTTGTACAATTGACATCACAACTCGTTCGATTTGCAAAATACCAAAAAGTCACTTCCGCATTTAAACATTTTCTGTTCAACTGTATTCAGATATTTTATCAAACTTTATATTGCTCTGTGGCATTCTAATAGCGGACTTTACAGTTCTTCCTACAAACCTATACGGTACATAGCTAGTTTTTAGAGAGCTCTTCATAGCTAAATAAAATGCATTATCCAACCAATTTGGCTTACTCGTTTGGGGCAAACTTGGAACACTTGGTTTTCGCAAACTCCAAAGACATTTTTTATAGTAAAAACTACCCCAACTCTACACAGCAAACCCCAACAAATAAATGGAGAAATGCTGCAAATAAGATAGTTCATGACGCGGTTATTAAAAAGAAGCCACAAAGCAAACTGAGGGAAGAAAGTTTGGAAGACTTTGTGTACGATGCATCTAGTTTATGCAACAACAAGTGCTGTTGGTGGAATCCTTCGCAAGGTTCTCTTGCTGTTGCATTTTGCAAAGAAACTTCAATTCATGGACTCAAGTTTACAGGCCAACCCAAGCGACACATTACGGAGAGGCAAGTTGAAATGATTTTTTATTTTGATGATGTGAATTAATGATAAATTAAAAATTCCAACTTGGTTATACTATACTTGTGAATATTTTAGGGTTTTCTGGATGACAACCTTTTTCATAAGTTTACTAGCAGCAATATATCTTATCTATGGAGTTTGGGACCGTTACAAGAAGGTACCAGTGATTGTTTCATTTCAGGCAAGTGAGCAGAACATTAATTCTATACCGTTTCCTGCAGTCACGTTATGCAACATGAACAAGGTAAGCAATTATAATACGTTCTTTTATCAAAATATTGTAGTTTATTATGTTTGTAGTTTAAAAAATCAAATTCTACCTCCAGTTTCCAAAAAGCAAGGTACTAGAACTGGAAAGGTGAGTTCAAATAAAGAGATTAAATTGCATGAAATATCATTTTTCATGATATATGTCCATAACAGGATTTCTAGACTTCCAACTCATAAAAAGTATCATGAAGCACGACAACATTTAACGTTTGTAAGGTAAATCTGCCATATTAAGTACACATAACCGTGACACATTTTACTACATATTTCATCACCACAAATTCTCCTTGGTTCTGGCTGGACTATTTCGCTTATTTCCGTAAAATAGGTCTGTATGCAATGCACAACAAAGCTTTGCCAAGGACTTTCACTATGCTTATAATCGTGGAAAGAGTAGGCAAGATGCTGATAATGACACCATTTCCGAAGATTCGCAAGATGAAATGATAGACTTTTTACTAGCGGTAGTGCTATATACTTACATCAAATGCTGTTCCTACTAATTAGTTGGGACTAAATTAAACTTGTAAAGTATGTGTACATTATATTTCAGAATACCATACCTTGCAACGAACTAATGAGACTTTGCATGCTTGGTGAAGAACAAAAAAACTGCTCAGATTTGTTCAAACCTATTATTACCGACTATGGGAAATGTAAGCAGCTTATTTATTTTATTATATAAATTTGCTTCTTTTTGTTTCGATTTCTAGTCTGCTTTATAATCATTAAGGTCAATCAAACACATTCAAATGGGTGCTTATGTATTGTGTTGATAGGCTGTACTTTCAATATTCTACCTTTACCCTTACTACTCCGGAACCCGTGAGTGTGATTTAACAATAAAATCGCAATTTACAATTATGATTAAAACCTTACAAGTTGATATTATATCTTGTTAAACATTTTTAGTCAAACATCAGGAATAGAAAACTCAACCATTTATGACAACCCTGTGTTGGGTAGTAATGCAGAAGTCTACTGGCCGATGGAAGAAATAAACGAGTGGAGAAAGTGGAATTATGAAGAAGGGTTTGTTTTAAAAAAGAACTCAAAAAGACCTTGGAAGCAAAAGAGAGCTGGTCTACCTTACGGTTTATCCGTGTTGGTAGACCCAAATACAGGTATAATTTGTAAAAATAAAAGTAGACTTGTTAATGACAGAAATGGTACAACTATAAATGATTAAAAATAAACATAAAAGTTTCTCTTGTAACGTTTAGAGGAATACTTTTGCCCAGTGTCAGATTCGGAGGGAATGCGCTTTATTTTACATACTCCTCTGGAAATGCCTCATGTGATGGAATTTGCATCAATAGCAGACTTAAATAAGGAGATTTTAATAGAAGTACACCCAGATATGACGAATGCAGATGACGACATTCGTTACATTGAACAGGTACGCAATTAGTGAAGTTTGAAGGTTTCTTGCTTTATAAGATCTTGAACCCCTAAGCATATACTGAGTTTTGGTATGATTTTCTGTTGATCAGGAGAAACGAAAATGTTACTTTGGCTTGGAGAGAACTCTCAAGTTTTTCGGTTCATACACAGGTGAGGATTGAAACTGACAACTAGCTAAATTAATTTCTATTTTCAAGTAGTGTTCGTTATATTTACGGAACACATAATTTTCAGGAGGAAATTGTGTTGACGAGTGTACAGCTATTATACTAGGCGAAACATGTGCATGCACTTTTTTCTTTATGCCCAGTAAGATTACGCTTTATTTCACCATTCAACTTGTTTTACTGCAAATGTTTAAAACATTGTGTTTCATTCCATGTTGGTGTTCAGGAGATGATGGTGTTCGAATTTGTAATAATGATCCGGATTCATTAGATTTTACTTGCATTGAGCAGGCACGAAGTACGTCTTACAAACAATTATCTGAATACCTATTTAAAAATACTGTATCTAATTTAATACAATTTCCTTAATTCTACTTTAGTCGATTTGCAAGAAACGCTAAAGGTCAAATGTGGACATTGTGATGCATTATGTGAAGATATTGCTTACAACTATGAAACTACTATTGCAGACTTGCAGGATGTCAAGCAGTTGTGGAAGGATCAGAATCCAGTCTTTCACGGAAATAATCCTCCTAAATGGTACAAATCAAATGGAAAAAAGCATTCAATTTTGCTAGCAAAAACAATCCTAAGCTTCTTCCTTTCTTAGGGCTAATCATAAAATGTCGGTCATTCACATCTTCTTTGGCAGTGACACAACTGTCCCAAAGTTTCGAAAACGGCTTTATGGAACGACTGATTTGATTGGTAAAATGTTATAGATTTTTCATTATTAACAATTAAGCCAGCCTTATTGTGTTGTTACAAACAATGTTCTGTTTGCAGCAAACACTGGAGGTAAGTAATTACTTTTTAAAAATAATTTGAAAATGCAAACACAAGGGCAATAGGTAATTGACTTTGATTCTAGGAATTTTGGGACTCTGTCTTGGCGTTAGCATTTTATCTATTGTTGAATTTGTTTACTTCATTACACTACGTTCGTTTTGGAAATACTGTAGACGAAGAATGATTGGTCGCCGTATAGCTCACAAATTCGTCAAAATGTTCAAATCAAACGATGGCCAAAGGATAATTCGTATTGATCCTAGCTCAGTTCCAATTTATTCTAATCGTGAGTATGGATTTCAATACAACAACAGGTATCAAGCCCGACATAGGGTTAATGGGCAACAACAGTTTCTTGCAAATTTTACATGTTGAAGAGCAAAGTATTAAGGAGCAAAATATCATGAGTTGCAGCGTGCCCCAGAAAACACAATTGTTGCCGTCAGCTTGCTATCATCACAACTAGTAACGGACGCACTACCCGAACCTAGCATACAATTATACGCATTATCGTTTCAGCTTTCTTTAACCGTTACACATAAGTCATTCGAAATAAAACATGTTATGCTGTCTGTATCCAAAAAGAATTGAAAACCTTCGTTTTATATTTTTTTGAATGTTATCTTCAACTTACGATTTATCCTTCACATTCACCTTTGTCTGAGTGCGAACCTTTTCATATACCGTAAAAGGAAAGAAATTAAAATAAAAAGACAGCTTTCAAATAAGTCATACCTGGACATCTGGCGCGTGCCGTCCCATTTTATTCTATTTCGTTTTTATTAAAAAGGAAGACAAAAAACGCAGATCGCCTGGGCACAAGCGCAATTGTTAAGCTGAACTCATATCAAAACTTGTATTTTCTGAAGACCGCCTTTGGACAAGTATACACGCAATAAAAGTATCAACCAAGTGCATGAACCTTACAATTCCGGCCTTTTGCATTGAAATGAGAGGCTTTTTAAAAGAAACGACACTTACGTTTCTCTCCAGTTCTTCTTCAACATTTTCATCTGTCGCTTTTTTGTATTGTTTCGTACACAATGAGAACTGACGGTAGCGCCAGATGCAGATGCATCATAATTTTAGAAACGTGTTTGACGCAATAATCGTGTGTATATTATTCCTATTCTCTAAACAATACTTACATGCTGTTAATACGGACATCAGCAAACAGTACACTTAAAATTATATGTTATAAGGGATTAGAACAAAATGAAATGCTGAAAAAAGTTGCATACACACAATTCTATTGAGTCAAACCTACGACCAGTGTAGCACGCGCTATTTATTTCAAACGTTTATCTCAAATTTTGCCTTTGGACCTATGTGTGAACATAAGTAGGTAACTGTGTAAGGGGCTAAAGGTTTCTTTGAATTAGCGGATAAATAACTACGGCATCAGGGTCTTATTGATACTCTTGATCTTGATTATTTGCAGGGATATATATACCACATAACTTTGTACAGAGGATAGCACAAGCCGAATACATACGTGTACTCAATAATTTCAGTACTGACTCATTACAAAAAAAATGTACACATCTAAACGCCTTACTATAGTACCCAATGAACCCAACCCAATGAAACTAAACTGGACAAATACACTATTTTTATAAGTACGTGTGCTTGGCTGAGCTATTTTGAATTTTATTCTTTGCAAACGTTGGATCTTTAACAATTTTCAATAAGAAACGATTTTGGTTATATATGGTCTACTAGACATTAGCAGACGGAAAATGCTTAGACTTCACTGATATATTTTCTGTCTGTCAAAAGTATCTTTCATCCCATTTCATTCACGTTCTTTACAGCTGCCCTTTTCTATTCTTTATCTATGAGTCATGAGATCAACGTTTATATTTCTTTTGAGCACAAGCATTTTAATGTTTCTTGCTCTTACGTAACACCTTTCCTCTCTTTAGCTCTCTTTTCCTTTTCTTTAAAAAGGCTTTAACTTTTCTCTTTTGTATTCCATCCACCACCATCACAACAACTGCCCTTGTGTCCGTATTGCAGTTATCCTGAACGTAACATTGTCTCATGTCATCTTAAAATTGCTTTATATATATTGCCCTGTGTAAGCGTTGGAAAACATAGATTTTGTAAGATCCGTCCCGTTACAATTCATCTTTTGAAAAAGATTTTCATTTTAATAAGAATAGGCAAGCGAACCCATTTTACACGCGTAAACCATGATAGTTTCGTACTTCTTTGTATTTAGTGTATAAATTGTAACGAACGAATATCACACAAGTCAACTGTGAAAACCTTGCGGTCGTAGTGTCCTCTTGGCACGTTCACTAAACCTAGAAGTCTTTTTTAAGACTTGGAATTTGGATCATGATTTGATAAGGGTACGCACACCCCTTACATTGTTGATGAATTTAAAGAAACTTGGAACACGAGAAGGGTAAGTGTAAAGATTCAAAAAGATGTCCGGATACCGAAAAGGAGAGAACTACCTAGATGATAACCAAATTTGATTTATATCATAAATGCATATAAATACAATAGCAAACCAAAAAAGCATCTAGTTTGTAGTTTTTGCCGGTCATACTTACAATAAATACATGATATAGAAGATTTATGAAAATGGGAGCTTGTATTGATCTTGTATTAGAGCTTCCTTATTTAACAGAAAGTCTTTTTTGGATTGTCTTTTGGGTTGCCTTTGCCTTTGATTTTTTGTCAAAGTAATGTGTAAATTTAGAAAGCTTCATCCATAACTCAAAAGATGTTTGACATTAGATATGAATATGTAATACTTATGGCACTTTCTGGTTTATTCAATCAATCATGACTCCATGAATGAAGCAAGAAATTGAAAACGTGTTCAATACAATGCCAAATCAGTTAATTTTGATTTAACAAAACCAAGTACACTTTCAATTCATTTCCTTTCCTAAAGATCGCAGATGCTTTTCTAGAAGCTTATGTGTCTTCCAAAATTTATGTAACAAATAGCTTATAATATACGTACGGAGAAACTTCCTATCAAAATCCATATACAATCAATAGAGGTTTGCCACAACGTACCAGTAATGAGTCTATGAGGAACTGAAACCACAGTTTGGTATTATCATTTTATTATTTTTCTCTACTTCGTAAGGAGTAACGAAGATACAGTTGGAGTTATTTCCACGGAACATCTTTACTTACAACGAATGTCGGTGCAATTTGTTTCATCCGACACAATAACCACAAACATTATAATCATTACACCACAAGATTAGAAAAATATTGTGTGTGAATAAAGATGCATTGCATTCTATATATAGTGCACATATTCAATAATATTCTGTGTCGCATTATCATTAATCATAAACATTTGCCAAGATTTTTTTCTGTATATTGCGTTTGTGTCCCAAGTGTTTAAAACTCTTGTTCTGTCAACGTTGCAACATAAGTTTAATTTAAACACATCCATAATATATTTATACCGTTCCTTGAAACAGACACCCAGCCAAGTCGCTGGCTATTATTAAACAGAGCATTCTTTCACCAGCACAGAAAATACATTGCAAATTTTGTAGTAAAAATAATACTTCTGTCGCTGCTTTGTGATCAGTAGAGAAACAATAAGGTTTACATCATCGATAGTATTATAATCTCATAATAATAATTTCCATGATGCAAAAATAGAATTCCATACAACTCGGTTAAGTATAGTTCGTTTGTAAAAAATGGTTTGTTCGGTGTTGAGGGAACCGTTTCAAGTTGCTTAAAGTGACCAGCAATAAGCTTATGGCATCCACAACTATGAAGGCTAAATGCTAAAATATAGTATGAAGATTTGCTGGTAGCCAAGTAGCTTCAGAGAAAAGTAGCGTGGAAGATGTCGCGTGCAAAACGCATCTAAGATTCATAAACAAACAATCTGAAAGAACAACCAAGATAGTATGCATATTTCTGCATTAAACATGCATATTCAGAGATCAAAAACATTTATGGGACAAAGGACAAGCTTATGGGCTTTACACTAAATGTTTTTGAAACAAGGAGAACTCGCCGTGACTGATAAAAATGCTCGTATTCACAACATTAATGTCCTTTAATCTCAAAGCTAAAATATATTTCGCATTCTATTCTAAAAATGAAATACCTCTTTTCGCTAATGCAGATTTATATTCATGTAATTTACATCATCTTGTGAAAACATGCTTGATGCATGGAATGTTTGCCAGTCGACTGTTGGTGCATGGCATGTACGAAAGTGTTATTTAGCATTTAACATTGCTCATATCGCATTAGTCATTGTCATCATCACCGTCGTTGGTGTACATTGCTTTATTTTATTAAATTCACCCTCATCACTGCACTCATAAGTGCGTACATTTTTTATAAAGTGCGACATACTTTTCTGGAAGTCCTGCTAATTGATGCTTCAGTTTCTAATTATGTAACCGCATGGATGTTCATAAGTCAGAATGCTTAACCATTGGATTATTTATCCAATTCTGACAAGTTGGTTTATGCATTTACTCTTGTTACATGAACATGCAGAGCCGCTTGCAACAATACATGTTGTAGTTGTAAACTATATATAATGTCAAGTTCATGAATCGACGAATATATTTTCATTTGTTTTACATAAAGTCTTGAATCATAAGGTCATAAGGTGGCAGAAATTTGGCTACTTCGAAGAAGTTAAAACGGGTATTTAATTGGTAATGTGTGACTTAGATTTAAAGGTTTAAAAAGTCACTTTTTATTTCTGAAAATTGAAGGATCTCTATCTCTCTCTGAATTGTTTTCTGCTCTGTAAGTAACAATTGCTTTGATAGAACTACATCATTTTACTCACATTACGTTCATCATGGCATTTTACTCTGAAGGCGTTTTCGTTGTTGTATCGAAAGGAGGCGTCATTCTTAATTACAAGTCCAACGTTTTGTGAGAAGTACTTTTAAGTTAAAAGCCAGTTTCTGCCGGCTTCAAGTTACAATGAAGTTGAACTGGAAGCTTCATGAAGGTTATGTTAAATATGAACATTGTACAAAACTGGATCTCAAACTGAAGAGTGTTTGTGCGTGTGTGTATGTGTATTTTGTGTATACGCTAAAGTCTTGTGTATCCATAAGGGTTCTTTTTATGAATCTGAATGTAGGCGTTTCTTCAAACTCGCAAACTTGTAAATCCTAAGATAAATATGACTTGCCGTTTTTGCTGGTAGGAAATAGAAAACTAATGATAATGATGATAATTAAGAGCATCAGTTTTATATGAAAATGCCTTGTAATAAAAAGGGTACATCAATCAGTCGTAAAGCACCTATTAAATTGGAGAGCTTTCATTTCATATATATGGGGAAATACAAAAAGATAACAAGGGAAATATCGATGGTTACTTTTCGATTGGTGCTTTATGAAAATCGTTATATTAAGATAGGTGCTATATGACTTTTCTCACAAAACTCAATAGGTGCTATATGACTTTTCTCAGAAATTACGATAGGTGCCATATGAAATTTTGGGGCGAAATGAGATAAGCTATAGAAAAAATCCGCGAGAAAATTACGAACATTTTGGTACCAAAATCTCATATCACCCCAAAAATGCATATGGCACCTATCGAAATTTGTGAGAAAAGTCATATAGCACCTATCGTAATTTCTGAGAAAAGTCATATAGCACCTATCTTAATATAACGATTTTCATAAAGCACCAATCGAAAAGTAACCATCGATATAGAATGTTTCTTTACTAGATTCGTGTGCTTGAACAGTGCTCACATTTGTGCGGTGATCTATTGTTGTTGTGTGTGGTGGTAGTGTGGTCAAACTAATAATCGTGCCTCCTTTCATGCGTTAACGGAAACCGAAAAAATGGATAGTACGGTATACAATGCAGTTTTTTCTAAGAACAGGAAGAGGATGACCCAAGCCGAGCAATTTTGAAATTCCTTTGAATTGGTCGCTAACAATAAAGTGGTATATGTTCTACACATTTACTCCTACTTTTACGAGAGACTGCAAGAAAGAAAGCTACTCGTAAAAGCAAATTGTGTTCTAAAGCGAAAAATCACTAAGCTGCGAAGCACAATATATACGGAAGCTCATGAAGCAATCGGTTATTAGTTAACATAAAAATAAAGCGTGGTTTCATTTTACTGTTAAGAATGTCACAACTTAAATGGAAATGGAAAGAAGCATCGCTCATGTTATCAGTAGTGGGTAGCGACTAATAGACAAAAGGGTGTATTTTGATAGCCTACGAAGGCAGCAAAATTTGGGATTTTGAATTCTTAAAAGAAAATGTTTAGGCTAATAATAATGCAAATGCCTACAAGATTGGAATTAAAATTAAATATTTGGGATTTCGGTGACAGATTTCTTGAGAGTTGACAAAAGCGTTGATTGCTATAGTCTAGGGTCTGCCAATTGTATACCTTTCTGATAAGCCTGACAGATAACAAGCTTCATTTGAGCTAGAGAAGCTAATATCCCGAATTCCTTCCTTTTTACGGAGAAAATGGAAATGAGCTATAAAGTAGCAGGGGTTTTGTAACTGCATAGGAATCCATCTTGTGCCTGCTGCCTATTATACAGGGCTCCAGGAGGTTGAGACGACAGCATGGAAAATCAAGCAAGGGAAAAGGCAAATCCATCAACTAGCAAAAGTCTTCTTAAGTGTTCTTTCAGTAGCAACATCAAAACGTTTTAGTAGATTCATTCACTCACCGACACACATATTTCTATTTGTGTTGTTATTCCGCCTTGCGTCACCCTAAAACACTACACACAAACATTAATATTACTCTTGTATTATATGCAGGCATATATAAAGCAAAATTACGTGGGCATTTTCTATAATATTATATTTTTAATGCATATAACTAAAAATGTTTTTGTGTCGGTCGGCTATTTTCTTTAACTAGTACCTTACTCCTCTCTACTGTACCTTAGTATACCCGATTAGAAGAAAAAGATCAAGAGAGGGAAAAAGGAGAGCACCAGCGTGATGATGTTGACGAGGATAATGATGATGATGAGCTCATGGTGGTGATATTGAGTCAGTTACAGTTTACTTATTTCATGCGTCTATTTATCTTTCTTCTTTGAGAGCAAATGCAATGTAACCACTAAACTTTGAAAAGACGAAAAGAGAAGCAAGTAACTTCATAGCATTGGTAATGCTGTTGGTAGTAGTAGTTGATACAAAGAAAATGGGAAAAGGTAGTTCCTCTACAAAAAACAGGGCAACACGAGAGAGGCTTTTTTGGTAAAATTTTTACTTGGATGTTGCTGCAGTAAAGTTTTTGATTGTTGATCTCGCCCGTTTTGCCATTATGTTGTAGCATGTGGGCTTCCTTTACTATAATATTATTCCTCCGTTTTTCTAGAGAAAACACACTGCGTGCAACAACGTGAGACCCACTAACTGGTAGATCGTAGATATGTGATCTGAGTAAACTAGAAGATGTAAGCACTACTGAAACAAGAGAGATGCTAGGGAAAAAGGAGAGCAGAAGGAGTTTGGGCCTGACTACGGCCAAAAAGAAAGATAATAAGCACCTTGGTTGCTTATATTTCGCTTGTTGCATTGTGTTCGCTGCTCGTTCTTTACATCTCTCTGCTTCGTGTCTCCTCATGTCAGTTGTGAGTTAGCCGGGACACGGAACAGAAGCAGCCCGTCGTGGTTTCGTTGTCGTGTCAGTAATGGGTACAAGCAATTTTTCCCTTTACTTTCCTTTATTCCTTTTTCTGTTGTTACTTCCTCTTATTCTTGTACCCTTTATACTGCTACTACTCACACTTGACTGGATGGAACATCATCCTTTCGTCTTTTTTGGAACATTTCAAAGTAGTCAAACTTCCAAAAGATTGACATTTACAATCGTCATGCTGGAACTTTTTTTTGCACGAGAGTTTATTTACAAAAATACTAGACACACCACTGCCTCATAACAAGTTTGTATATATGTTCTTGGCAGGGCTATAAACATTTCGTAACAATATATACGTACTGAAAACACGCAATTTATTTTTCCGGGAAAAGTTGGGACATTTTTTTTCTTTTCCTCTCTGATTTGGAACTGAGACGGTTATAATAAACATAAACCCCCAAAAATAACTGTGTCCTCTCTGGAGCCACTCCACTGGATATAAGCCTACATTCCACTGCTGCAACTGGAGTTTGCAAAAAAGATCTTGTGATCAGTCAACCAAAAGCACGCGTATACATCCAACATCGTCAGCTATTACTACTACAAAGGTAGGTGAACAAACATTTTTTAATTATCTTTTTCATAGTTGCTCTAGCTAGAGATTTTATAGCTTCCGACTGGTTCAAAGAGGTTTCTTTCGAGTGTGTATTGGACTTTTATGGCAGTTCAGTCTCTGTCAGCATGTCACCGTCTGGCACCACCGCTTTTGTGTCTCTGGCATGCAAGCATATTGTTAAAAGAAAAATGATTGCCTATTTGGCAGGCGGAAACTAAGCCAGGGAGAGAGAGAAAGAAAGAGATGCAAAAAAGAAATATAGCACAATAAAGTACAAGTATAGTCCATTCAAAAGTTTTAGACAGGTAATAGCTCACATTTTATCCAGTTTGGTAAAGACTGAATATAGATTGCCCGAGTGTTTATTCAGCCAGATTTATATTTCATTATGACATGGGATGAAACTTGAGTTAAAAGAGAATCAATTCAAAGATAAAAGAGCTTTTAACCCAAAAAATGGTTGACTATTTTAGGTTTGGAAACAATGGGGCATTTTGTGATCACAAGAGGAAATGGGAGTTTCCTTTCATGAGCCCTTTCACTGATTAGCTTGAAGCTTTAAATTGCATTTAAAAGTAGAAAATGAATATATCCGTTACATATATTACTCTTGGGGATGATTAGTAGCGGAAATTGGCGACCAACCGAATTTAGTCAGTAATGTAAATTTGTTGAGGAACCAAGTTGATTCAATTGTTGGATTGATTAAATTATTCAAAAATATACTTTACCTGTTTAACCTACTGCAACTTGGCTTTAAAGTGAATGTCCACCAAACAGAAGAAAAACCATAGTTCTGTGATTTATCGGAGAATCGATTTCATATTTCATCTGCATATATTATCCATATTTTTTACGTACATGTTGAACATGGAACTGTTCAAGAGAGTTGAAATACACTTTTCTCTGCATTCAAAAGGAATTTAAAAATTTACTACACAACAAGTCTTTTAAAAAGTAGCGTAGGTACTTGGTATTTTTATGCCTTTGTGTAAAACGAATGAAAAGCTTTTTTGCTTCTATGATTCGATATGAAAAGGAAAGAATTTCGTGCATCTTCTTATCGTCGTCAGTCATTGAACATTGAAGCTGTGTAGTATACTACTACATCGGCAAGCTTGTTAGCAAAAGGTAGTAAGTAATATATGAACCTACGCCATTTATGAACTGGAGATGTGTGGTATAAGGGAAATATATAGGAAACAAGAGGCAGAGATCGTAACAACAGAAGCATAAATAAACCTTGGAGAGAATAGGAACGCGTTTTTTGGACAATTCGGATTTTGAATAAGAATTTCTAAGGGTTTTTATCCATTCAAATCGAACAACGAGAGAGGTAACCATTCTCTCTTTCTATCAGTCTTCCTACTTCTTTCTTTATGCTATACTATTTTACCTTTCTTTTACACGCACATCTCAAAGAGGGGGTGCAAAGATCAGAACCAGGGCTGCTTTTGCTTTGATGGGAATGAAGTAAAATTTTCTTAAATAAGTGCCCGTACTTATTTTTGGTATATATGTTCCACGAGAAATATATTTATAAGTTTATACATGTCCAGTGTATGATATTCCGCTTTACTAATCTACTAGCCCTTTCTTATCATGGATTAACATTTGAATGATCAGAATGCATCATGAAAGTCTCCAAAATGAAAATATGGAAATGAGGGATGGTATTATAAACATATACTTTTCAAATTTTGACAACAATTTTACTATAAAGCAATGTTTAAAGGTATTATAATTGCTTTATCGTGCTATTAATTTCGTTCTGTACCATTAAAACAATTTTTAATATTTTTCTACCAGAATTATATTTCACTGTGACGCACCTAAGAGTTCCTGTGAGTTTTAAAGAACTTATTTGAAAACGTATTACATCATCTATCAGCCAAATCAACGTTTTAATATTATTGTGCTACTCTTAGTTGCACTGTCTACTTACCTGTATTTTGTTACAGCATTATCCATGTGATCTTCTTGGGTGTCGTACATGACTCCTATTCATCCTTGTTACCTTGAACCTTCCTCAATCTTGTTGATGGAAAGGTGTGTATGCCTTATTGTATTGGGATTATGTACTATTATTGTAGAGCCCATTCTATATACTTTGAACAAAATTTTGTTTCTCCGTTCTGTCTAAACCTTTTACAAAATGAAAGCAGAACGCAAATACTGCCATTGTATGTTGGGTTCTCCATCTTCACTAGTGACGTGCAGTCAGGAAGAGGAAATTCTCGTGAGGATTTTCTGGATAAATCAGAATTTTTTACGTAACGAGTAACGAGAAACAAGGAAAAAATACATACTGGTATAACCACCAAAAGATTATGTATGAACATTATTAGATTCAACGGTAAGAAGGTGAACAGATGAAATGGAAGGTAATGGCAAAGTTGCTGAAAATATATAAAAACCACGAAAATCTTAACCCTGTTTTGATTGATTGATGCATTGTAGTGTGAGGCAGCTTAAATTTGTCGGAAATAAAAACACCAAGCCATGGCATTTGAAACTTGGTTTTTAAAATGGAAATTTAATAATAATGCTCGATATGTTAAAGTATTTTTATGAAAACATCCTAAAAGAAGCAAAAAAGCAAGTTCACTTTACCGGTATTTATTTTGGATTAAAATATACCTATGCATTATTATGCTGTTTTTAAAGTTTCGAAAATAGGGCTTTTTCATTTTGTACTGAATAATAAAACATTTCACCTTTACTTTGAAGCCTACAAATCAATCAGACACACAATGAGATATTCAACATGATTGTAAAAAGCATGATTCTGCAATGGGTAGAAATGGAAAATGAAAGATTTCTCATTTAGTTACTAATCTTTACCTGCTTGCTCACACGACATGCTCGTACCGACAAATCTTGAGTAATATATTTTCTCTCTAAAATGTACGCCTCGATGCAACTACGTTTTCTTATACCAAAAGAAGACTTCTAGGGATCGCCCCGTTTTTGTACAAAAAATTGTTAATGAAGCGTGATACATTTCATGTCCATCCATGCGAGACATAAGTTCGGGTATAAAAGGAACAACAGCAGTAAAATACCGTTTTTATTCATGACTCTTCTTGAAATATGCAGTTGCAAAAGGTAATAAGTAGGCAAAGGAATGATCATAATCAGAACTAAAAGCTCAACCATCAGCGATTCTAGTTGGCTTCTACAATTACTCCAAACTGCCATGCAGCAGCTGTCTCCTATTTTCTTTGTTAGAATATAGCCCAATCTGTCTGAACTTAACCTCACAATCCACATAATCTTCAGCATTTGCACTCGCACCAGAGCGAGGAGGCACCGGCGCTAGTCACATAAGCCCTCTTGCATGTAATCACAAACGGCAGCACTCATCTTTCTTCTTACCTTTTCCCAGACATATTTTCATTCTTACCTTGTTTTCTCACACCTTTTTTGCAAGTTGGCTGGCTGCGGATCATGATCACTATCAACAAAGACAATGATTAAGAGGCTCATAAATGCTCATCTTCTCACTAAGGAAGGGCATCATTACTGATATATTGGCATCTTTCTGCCTTTGAAAATTGTCATTTTTTGTCATTGTGCCCGTGACTATCACTCAAAGGAAAAATACGTATTTCTATTCAGTATTCAAGTAAAACAATTTGCGATTTAAAAAATACTTCCATTCCCATTATATGTATTGCATGAGATTATTCCAAAATAGACTCTTTTATAATAGTATAATATGTTGCTTTAGACTTTAAACACGATGTGACAAAAATTTGAATATTTGGGATTATGTGTTCATATTTGCATTAACACGTAGGATTATAAAACTCCGTTTTAAATCCACCTAACAGTGCAGTTGATTCAGTGGAGATTTACAAAGTGCACTTATTACTTGCTCTGCTAGTGTTCCATCGGTTACTTAATTATAGTAAAGAAAGTGGCACAGACATACGGTCCCATGCTGTCAAAACACAAAAGAAATATCTGTTAGTTCAGCTAGAAGATATGGAGCTGTTAGCTGACCTCTTGTTTTGTATTTTTACGATGCTAATTGCACTGGCACGGTGTGCTATAATACTAGAGAACATTATCAAACGCATGTCATGTCCTACGACTTTTGACTTTCAGTGGACCCACGGTTAATTATGATTAACCTAATCATGACTATTTCTTACATGAAAATTCGTGCTATAATTTCAGTAATTACTGTTATCTTGTTTTTTTTAAAATAAAAATGTCAAAGAAGCAATGACTGGCCCGAATAAATAAAGTTCCGGTTGCGATATGTTGTTAGTTTTTAATAATCCGTAAAGTCTCGTATTCAACTTTCATATCATATCATACTTAGAACAACTATTAGTAGTAGGTTTTTGTTTCATGTTTCATGGAACTTGCAAGCATGAAAATTGTTTCGATTTTTGGTACAAATATCGATCATTTTCATCATAGATATTTAAACTATTAGGTAACTGTAAGTCAATATGTCTGCGCCACGGAAATCAGAATTTACGGCTTTTGTAGATTCATTGGATACATGCAAAAATGTAAACTCTAGAACTACATACCAAGATTTCGTAGTCTCTTTGAAACTGATACCGTTGACCAAAATATTCCTTTTACAATGTTCATGTTTGCATTGTTGTTGTTTTGATTACATATTATGGTTATCTCCGCAAAATGGTCACGTTCAGCAATCTGTGGACTTGTACTCTAAATCCTAACTTTACTTGCATACCAACCAATGTTCTATTTTTACTTTTTACTCGTTTTTCTCTTCACTTCTCCGTGCATTGTTTTTCGCAGAGTTTTTTGCAATACACTAAATTATGAACATAATACACGGTAAGGAAATACAAAACTGTATCACAATTTTATATTTTTTCAGTGTTTCACTAAAAGAGCTTAGAACAAATGGAGGACTCATCTTTTTGATGTTTGAAGCAGGGCAACAATGTAGTTGTGTACCATATTTCCTTGGCGTTTCTGAAAATGCTATTTTTCAAGGAATTTCTGGTGTTCCAAAACGCTGTGAATAGCCTCAGACATTTACGTATCTTTGTATATTTTCGGTATCTATTGAAACATGGTACGTAACAATGAAAATACATGGGCTTCATAGGGCCCTGTGTTATAACGGCAAGATGAGTCCTCCATTTGTTCTAAGCTCTTTTGTTTCACTGGTATGCAATACAGTATATATCTTCTCATCTACAAACACGCAATAGCACACAAAGATGCACAAAGAATCAGCGCTATAATAGCTTTTAAATTGTGTTAATGATGTACTCGCTTGGTGTTTTCATCACCGTTTGTTTGTAATGATACTGTATTTTTATCAATTTTTAGGCCATTGTACTATTATCATCATGTAAATTGGAACATGAAGCTGCTCTTATTGTCTTGTGTTAGTATGCATTTTCTCTAGGATGATCATGATGGTCCTTAATTAATTTCTTGTTTCAAAGTTTTCGCCTTCTCCTTCTATCTCCTATTTACTTTTCCTTCTCATATCTTCCCTTCGTGCCATTGTAGAAAATTGCTCTGCAGTAAGCAAACGGGAAAAGAAATTAATTTGACTAATTTTTTTCAGTCCGTCAATGTCAGTAGTATATGTGATCGAAGAAGATAGCACACCAAAATCTTATGTCAGTATTTTTGAAAGAGAATGATAAAAAAGGACGCTACTAATCCCAAACAAACTTTTGAGCAAAAATTAGATGCACATGTTATTTATTGTTTAGTGCTGCAAGCACAATTTCAAAACACCAACCCGCAAGCCCAAAAAACTACTATTTTTTCCGTTAATTATTTTTGAAACAGTTGCATGCATGCATATTAGAATTATCATTATGTGCATGCAATTGCTACACCGTTGCAAACGACGAATGCCATATAGGGCGCTGCGGGTACTACCCACAATTTATCCATTTTTCTTTAGTTTAGTCATGTCATGTGAATTATAATTTGTCATGCACATTTTCAAACATAAAATGCTATTCAGCGCAAAAATATTATGAACTCTCCACCGAGAAAAACACACACTCACACTGAACCCACAATTTTTACTCGAAGCAACCGAGTTTGGATAGATAGACGATAAGAGTGAGTACTTTTACAAGTCGGGGCGGTGTTTTAGGGCTACGCATCTACCTAAACCTACACAATTCAGTCAGGGATCACGGGGTCTATATAGACCCCTAAGGGTCTATATAGACCCTTTCCGAAAGGGTCTATATAGTCCCTTATGAGGGTCTATATAGACCCTTTTAAAAAAAGTTGCAATTTTTTGGATTTTCTCGGACATGAAAATCTACAAAATTTTTGGTTAGTGTAAAAAGTGTTTAAAATCGTCATTTTGACCTTTTGGATCCGTTAGAATAAAATTTTATGTGAAAAATAATTTTGCTGAAGGGGGTCTATATAGACCCGTTATAAGGGTCTATATAGACCCTTTTAAAATTCCGAAAACAATATTTTTCCCAAATAACTCAACCAACCTGTATTACTATCCAACCAATAAAAATATGGTTTCATAAATCGAAAAAAATGCCCGATTTTTTGAAACAAGAATCAGTGAAAAACTGTAAAACGTTGAAAGTTAACGATAAATCAAAATTTCAAAAACGATTAATTATTTTTTCTCGAAAAGTAAGGGTAAAGATGACCTCAAAAATCTGACAGTTTGAGCAAATTTTTTGTAGAATCCGAATCTTGGCTTCAATCCATCGGCTCTTGCAACATGAAGAGGCTGGAAATTTTTTAATGGTCGTTTCTCATTAAAAAATCTTAAAATAATTTCCAACCCTTCGTGTTGCAAAGAGCCGATGGATTTGAACCAGATTCGGATTCTACAAAAAATTTGCACAAACTGACAGATTTGAGTCAACTTTCCCCTTACTTTTCGAAAAAAATAATTAATTCGTTTTTGAAAATTTGTATTTATCGTAACCTTTCCACGTTTACAGTTTTTTCATGTATTCTTGTTTCAAAAAATCGGGCATTTTTTTCTGATTAAGAAACATATTTTTATTGGTTGATAGCTAATACAGTTGGTGAGTTATTTGAAAAATATTGTTTTCGGAATTTTAAAAGGGTCTATATAGACCCTTATAAGGGTCTATATAGACCCCTTCAGCAAAATTATTTTTTCACAAAAATTTTATTTAAACGGATCCAAAAGGTCAAAATGACGATTTTAAACACTTTTTACATTAACCAAAAATTTTGTAGATTTTCATGTCCGAGAAAATCCAAAAAATTGCAACTTTTTTTAAAAGGGTCTATATAGACCCTCATAAGGGACTATATAGACCCTTTCGGAAAGGGTCTATATAGACCCTTAGGGGTCTATATAGACCCCGTGATCCCTGACTGCAATTATATAATATATATTTCCTTTTAATAGTAGCATTATTTAGAAATTGTTCATAAGATTATTATGCATGATCATCATTACATCCACCAAAATAGCATATTGTTTAAGGAGGAGGTCGATGGTGGTGCGATTTCATGCGTTACTGACTGACTTGACTTGTGATGTTTACCACTGCTGCGTTGCATCTGTCAAGAAAAGTCATGTTAACAGCAACAGAACCAGGGAAAAAGCTGTTATCGGTATTCCAATATAATGCAATACTACCTTATAACACATCAGCTAGCAGGAAAGAAGACAACCACCAAAGCACCACAACAACACATTATTTTCTCTCTCACTCTAGTAAAGTGGATTGGTAGTGGTAGGAGTACATATTACAATATCACATCACATCATCACAGATCACATGAAACAACGGGAACAGGATGATGGATTCAATTTACATCATCTCTCATCTCCCACCATGCTGCCGCTGCTGCTTGTTGCCTGTCTTATTTGACTAGTCCTTTTTTCGTCGTCTTTCCGCTTGCTTTTTATTATTCTAGCCCATTCGTTCCCGTTGTTCGAAGAGCAAAACTTTTTCTCGGGTTGCTCCTGTTATAAAAACTCCTTTCTTCTTCCTCTTTTGTCTTTTTAGAATATTTTTATGAGTACCACTTGTTCCTTTTCTTACTACTAAACTTTATATGAGATTATGTACTCCTTAATAGAAAAAAATGAAAAATCGGATTCCCATTGTTTGGAAAAGAGTTGATAGGATTGATGACGGAACTGCTGGTGGTTGTGTGAACAACTCAAGAAAGTTACAGTCAGTGCATATAGTAGCGTGCTTTTTAGAGGTATTTTGGTGAGATGATATGAAGCATTTCAACTTATCTAATTACATTCGGGCTGGCTGTTGGTTGTCTAATACTGAGAGCTTCCTAAAAACTTTTACACTTTGAAAAAAGTTGGTAGATTGGATGAATATTATTGTTTATGCACCCTTGGGTGCTTGTATAAAGTTTTACTGGTATTTACCTGGATCTCAGTATCATTTTCATGCATTTGCCGAAGGGATTAAAATGAAAAATGCAACTTGTAGCTTATTTTTTGGGTTATTACAAACAGGTATTACTAATTGTCAGTATCGGTGCATTGTGTTAGCACATCGACATATTGCTGTCGTTGATGCTGATGGGGTTTCATTAGTTAAAGTAAGTAGTCAGAAAAAGAGAATGACTGACCCACACGTTTAGTTTCATTTTCCATTTTCAGAATAGAACATGAACATTAAATCTTCTGAAATTCTAATGACTAATGAACCATCCACTGTTTCTTGTGGTGCTTCCCGTCGGGCCGTCGTGATTTGTAATTTGTAATGTGAACTGTGTATAATGCTCTAAAGTCAGAAGCTGAAGCTTAAAAATTTCATTTCCCTATTTCATCTAAAACATGGACTTCTTGTCGTGGGATGTTAAAAGCCACGGGAAGAGTTTTAGTAGTTTTTGCTACGCGTATGATTCATTCTATTTGCACCTTTAAGCTAGAGAAAACGAGAGAATATATCCAAATGGCTTCGTCATATAATGATGCTAAGAGATTGCTTTTCCCCTTTCAAGCACTAATGCTATATATCAAAATCATCATGGTCATAATGACCGTGCACTTCATGTTTCCTTGTGGCTACCTGGCTTGATTCTCCTGTCTATTTACTACACACTTATCTTTGGCTCTCGACTAACTCTTGCTACAATGGCAGATTGTATGACAAAGTTGCTGGTCCTAAGAAGCGAGTAACTCTACAAGTTCTATTGTTTTTGCCCTGTTCAATAATATCTCTCAGAGACGATGACTGTAGTTCAAGTTTTGTAAAAAGGAAAACCAAGTGCCAGGTGTTTGAATAACTGGTGACGGTGACTTTCGACAAACGATGGTTGGTTTTTGTCGACGAGGGTATACCATGTTCCACTACTGTTCATTAGATGTGCAACCAAGTCGGCGTCCTACGCAGCATGTACTCATTAGATTACAGATTAGATTGCACTCGTCATTTTCTGTGGTCTTTAATATCTTCGTTAACCTTATTATTATCAATGTGATATGATTGTGAGGCGGATGCCGCAACTTCTACTAGTAGTTTCAGTAGCGGTGATTGAGCCCTGAAAAATATATTATGGGAAGAAATTTGGCTCATGCCATCATGCCAATTCGAACTACATTAATCTTGGCCCTTTCATGTTTGCAACTTATCAGCAAGCAATATGCTTTCTTTTGATGTGTTTCTCAAAACTTTGCAATGAAAGTTTGCTTCGCGACGTCTTTTGCCTCTTCATGCCATCGATCATAATCTTCCACGTACAGTTCCTTACTATTGGAAGAAAGTTGTTTATAATATAGTCTCTGTAAACTTACATTTGTATGGATTTCTTAAACTAGTCTGAAGTTTAAGCAAGCTATAATAATCTTTTCGTATCATCAAATTCCAAATTGCTCATGAAAAAATGAAAACGCAAGCCAATAGGTATAAAGGTATAATGCAATGCCTCTGCCTATTTGGACCAATGCATTGAAAACATATTTTGCCAATTATTCTGAAACAGCGTTAGCTGCAGCACTTTCTCGAAGCAATGAGTGCTGAGGTGTTTTGAGGTATTATTGGACCGATGTCGGATGAGGTTGAGAAGAGACAACAGCTGCGCAACGAATGGTTTGTTTTAAACTTGTTGAGCTTATGTGATCTGGTACGCAATAATAAGAATAATAATACCCGTATTGTCTAAGATCTAAGAACTGCTTCTTCTGATGAAAAAATATCATGAAGGTGTACATTCATGGTATACGCAATTTTTTTGCCCAAGATTTCACAATTTGACTTGAACAGAAAGAGGAGCAGCAGTTGAATGACTATTTGTCATTACTGCAAACACAAGTCATTTATATGATGTCATTTACAAGACAGTGTACCCATTACTTTGAAGTAAAGTCAATATTTTCAATAGTTTTAAATGTACACTTAAATTTATTTTACGCGATTGGCTTGTGTTTGTTTCGTTCACTCCTTGTCAAAAATCATCGAAACATAAAGAAAAAGAAGTGTTAGCCACAGTACAATCACTTTTTGGTTGACAAATATCGGTTCAGGAAGTTTTATGGCGCTATAGGCAGGATGATGAAAGATAATATGCGTTTTAGAAGTTCCATAAATGAATGTAAAATGTAATGTTTGAGCTGTCTGTCCCACTGAAAGCAATCTTGTTGACTTTTTTCATGACATGTTGTGTATGCTACTTTTTCCCTTTAGAAGCTTTTGAGTTCCCAAAAGGAAGCTGTTCATAGTTTCAAGTATTGCGAAAGTTGAAGCAGGCAAAAGATGAGAACAAAGAGATCAAAAAAGGGTTCTTAGTTTCATGGTCTCCATTTCCAAAGAGAGTTGAATGCGTATGCCTGCCTCCTGGTTGGTACACTACTACGAGCAATTACCTAGCATTCTACTATTGAGGTTTTCAAGAGTGCTGTCGTTGGAACTTCTATCATCATGAAAGAAGATATACGATCTTGATGAGACCTGATAGCAACTACCTATATAGGAAACACTTGGAACAAGATCTTGTTGCTGTATATATGCACTGGGTTTGGAAATGAATATGAGGGACGTAGAAAAACGTGTTTCGTTTGCGTAAAAAAGTTACTTGGGCATGGGCTTTCAAAATTAAGTATTCCAGTCACTGAGTCTCTTTGTAAATACAGTTGGACCAAAAAGCATAAGAATAAACACGTGAGACACATTTGTAAATCATGCACAATCTTTGCCTTTAGCAGTAAAAAAGTGTAAATATTAACAACATCTTTGACATCTCCACTTTAGTGACTTCAAACTAAATAGGTATCTACTAAAACATTAGAAATGTAAAATGTTTCATAAAACATTTCAAATTAACTCTACTGCACACATGTTTATTCTATCGATTTGAAAGAATGGCGTGTGAAAATTTTTTGATCCATCGTTGCGAAAAATTGGTACTGTTTTACATTATTTCATGCATGTAAAAATGTAATTGTAAAAATGTATTTATGCAAGCATGAGCTTCCTTTGCGCGTTGCATAAAGTACGAAGTATACCAAATTCTGAGATTTTTTGTCTTGATGAATGAACCTAAGCTTTTGGCGTCATGTGTCATCCGCCCCAGCATCATCATGATTCTCCATTTTTCTTAAGTACATACATACGATTTTTTTTTACAAAAAGTTGGCTTCATTGTACATTACTATTTTATGACCATTTGTCAGAGACAACACAGAAGGAGAAAAAACAAAGACAAAAATCTTTGCTGTCACCAGAATGCCTATAGAAGCAGACACAGGATATGAGCATAAAAAAGTTATGTTTTAAACATCATCCACTAAGTTTTTATCCGTAAAATCTGGCCATGCTCACTTTATGGCATGAGGTGACAGAGAAATAATTTAGTTATAAAAATAAACATTTTTTTAAAAATTTTCAGGAAACATTTGATTATATTTACTGGAATATGGAGCAGAATATTTCCTAATGGAACAAGAAGTAAAGCGCTTTCTACCTCTCTACTGTTTGATATTTCACGTGCTTTTTTACGAGCTGTGGTTGTAATGTTTCGTCGCGTTTGGCCACCTGCGCTTCGGCAGCGTCCTTTCTTCCTTTCATGGATAAACTTGGGGAAATACCAACCACTCATCATCTCGTGATTTGATTACCAACCTGTTAAATTTGTGGTAAGTACTTTTTTGCCTTTTTATTTAAAGGGCGGAAGAGACTCTATTTTCGTATTCCTCAAACTGTTACTCGTCCTCCTCCTGTCCATTTCTATTTAAATTAACACAGTCAGCACATTAACATCCTTCGCTTCTGCACTTTACTTTCGCACATCCTCCGATCATATTTGGCCGCTTTTTCGCATCGTTTGCTTTAATAGCAAAAAATTTCGAAAAAAATGTCTCCATATACATCCCCCTAAAACGTAAATGCGTGACTCAGAACAACCATCAACCAGTGCAGAGGAGTAACATCTGAAACGAGTCAAACGCCAGTAGTATGACGATGAAATTTTCCATGTAATGTGCATAAATATTACATTCCTCCCCTTTGTTTTTCCTGCTTATATGCCACAGAAACTAAGTGCTAGCGCCGTTGTTGTTGTAACTAAACTCTTTTTCAGCAAACTTTTAATAATGCATGAAGCGAAGCTGAATGTGCAACGCTTCTCCATATATATTCGATTCATAATACGAGAAAATAGACTTTACATTTTTTGTTTGTAGCCAGAATCGCATCAAATTGCCTCCTGTTTGTTAGAAGTGGTGGTTGGGTTCAAGCGTATTTTCTTTTTGGTAAAAGTGGGCGTACAGTAACAGAAGACAAAAAATAGTATTCCACGTACATATAATATATCATCATTGTCATTGTATTTCGAATTCTCATCAGCCTTTGCATTTTTAAAGTCTTACCCGCTATTTGGATTTCCTTTGTGTGTGGCGTTGTTTCGTTAACTCTGACGCATTTCTTACACTCTATTCGTAGCCATGATATGACGGCAGTAAAATGACAGAAGCTCATCTTCCCTCCCAACAGTAAATACTTGCTAGAGCTGCTCTTGAAAACTGTTTTTATCTTTTTTCAGGTAATAAGAACTAAAACCCATTACACTCATTACTTTGGCAGGTGGCAAATAGCACAAGATGCTGATGATGTTACATGAAATGAACAAACCACCATACTACCGCTGCAGGCAAACAGAAAAAAGTTAGACATTCAAAATATCGTTATATCGTACTAAAAACATTCAACGCGCGTCTTCCTTGTTCTTTCACGGGTTTTATAACTTATTAGTAAAAATTTACCTACATCACGTTACGAAAGTTATATAAAGATCATGGTTATCTACACGCAGGAAGACAAGAGAGGCTTGCCTATCTTTCATTTTCTCGAAAAAGAACAAGAGAATATGTCAGATGGCGACTTGAAATAATAATCATCAACAGGATAATGGTGCATTATAATAGCATCATGGCATCACACAATAAATAAAAATGACGTGATCTCTTTGTCTTCCGCTGTTTGCCAGTAGTGTTTATTGCTCAAAAGTGCATGCATATGCCATTATAAAAGTGCAAAAAAAGAGACAAAGATCGCCTCCCTCGTCTTTTGAGCACGGCGTCTTGATATTTTTTGTGTCCACATACAACATACAAAACCTAATCCTGCATGAGACTACCTACCTGTCCAAAGAGGTAAAAATGAAGAAAACGAAGCACATAGCTTCACAAAAAAGTTATTACTTTGTGCACCTCTCGTTCTTTTTCAGAGAGATTATCATGACGAGCAAAAACTCGGGAACGGAAGTTTTGAACTTGTGGTTTTTTCCTTGCTAGAGCACAGGTAATCATCAAATGATCATGGGTGAAGGGATGTATGATGCATGCAAATATATCTTAGCCAAAGCAGCATGTTCAATAAATAAGATGGTAATTTTTACCTGCAAAAATAGTGTGCAGCTGAAGATACGCACACGCTAAAGAAAAATGGCTACTGAAACCGAGCATGAGGCAATTTTAAGGCACCTACATACTTTTGCTACTTTTTGTTCTATTGTCTCAGGAAGAGCCAACCCATTATATACAAAAGTTTTGAAATGCAAATTTTGCAACCCTGTGTACCCTACCCAAATGAAAACATTGTGAAATTGGTGTGAAACTGGTAAAAGATAAAAGATCTGTTGATATCCATCTTGGCGGGTTGAATACTGAAAGGTCGTTAACTTAGTTGGAGGGCATGTAAAAAGTAGAGAATGTGACTGCGTGAGTCATCTTGATGACATGGCTGTATGAGTATTGACCTCACCTGCTGTTGCAAAAACTTGGTAGAAAAACAAAATATTATGAAGCTTGGCTAAAGTATCCCGTTGTTGTTTGGAAGGAGCAGATGTTAATTTTTCGAGCAATTTCTGCAGAAAAGAAAACGCTGTCAATTTCGTAATGCGTTTATTTTTCCCAATTTTCCCTTCCACTTCCCTCAATGATGAACTTGGCCAGGAAAGTTTCTCTATTTTCAAAAGTATAGACTTTACTTAGGTAGTTGTGTGCACACACGCAGAATCAACAATACTTTTTTGAAGTGTGCATACATGTCATTTAGAAAGACTTTTGATAAAGTCAAACTTTCTTATGATGGAAAATGGGACAAAAACTTATAACCAAAACGGAAAAGCTAAGGAGGTTCAATAAAAGGGTATATTTTCAATACAGAAAAATTCTGTTTTCTAATATTTTAATGAAAATGAGCACATTTCCTTTTGAGGTTTTCATCATAAACGTCACGTCACCTTGAACGTTTCTGCAGTTTTGAAAAAAGTCGCTTGATATTAATGAAAAACTGACGTCCGTGTGTACGCACAATCTTGACATTGATCATTCTGTAGTTTCCCCAACCACAAGGAATTAGCATTTTTGAAGGAATTGATTGCAAACTGTCTTGCGGTTTTTACAACAAGTTCTACTCAAGTATTACGATAAAGAGTAGAGAAGAAAAATGTGTCAAGAGTCAAGAAATACTTGAGTACGTTTCATGTGAGCATGCGTTCATAAAATGAGCTTGTCCCCAGAAGTAGAAAGAAAAACAAAGGTACAAGGCATTTCGAAACTTTTCGTCATATCTGTAAAAGATGATCGATTGCGCTCTGAAAACAAGAACTTGGTTTAGATTGTGTCGGTTGTTGTTGTTAAAACCAGCGGACGATAATATCATCCTCACCATTCTGATGTGATGTGATAATAGTGGTAGAACGAAAGCGTCTTTATCTCATCATTTATTCATTTTCCAACGGTTTTATTCCATGAGCACGTTTGATAATGCCCTTTTCCAACGGATTTGTTGTCATAAATGATTTGTAGGTGTCTATTCGCTGCTCCTATCCTTAAAACGCCATGTTAACAAAGGTGTGATATAATAATGTTTTATGATGGCGTTGCCTAACTCTTCACTTACCACACTCGTTTGCATGAGTAAAATACAAGTTCAAGTTGTATATTTTCCTTTTCAGCATGACACGCTGGGCACCTGGGATAACGCGGTGTTTGATTTTTAGAACCGAAATCAGTCAACCATATCATTTCCTGTACAGTGTTATTCGTCGTAGGACTGTCTTGTATAATGCATGCATACCTGATGCTCACTCAGTGCGATTTAACCGTGACTTTGCCAATTTATCTTTTTTACAAAGTAGAAGCCGAAATTAGTCAAGTAACGTTCGTAGAAAAAGAAATAAGTAGTTTTGGCGTTTCGTAACACTTTTTCTGCCTTTTAAGGAACCGAATGGTGAGAACTGAAACATTAATAATGGGCAATCTGACACTAAATGAAGATGAATTTGCGACATGAGATCTGACACTCCTTGGGTATGTTTGTATACACGAATACGTCGTATATCGTGAAAAACTCATATATATTCATGTTGTCTCATTTTTTTCATTGCGTTACTCTACTTAATGATTGGGGAAAAGCAAACATTGAATCAAAAATCAAAACGAAGTCATAGGATTACTTAGTTTTTATGATGCAAACAAATCAAGTAAAAATACAGCTATTTGACAGTAATTGACAGTTCTGCTTGAAGTACAAGCTGTTGTCTTATGTTTCTTCATTGAGCTTTGACAAAAGATATACGTGCATGTATTTTTGCAAGATGGCAAGTTGTGGTGATGACATGAAACTTTAAAAAATCAATGAAACCAATCTGCGTTGATTGACCTCTTCCCTGAACACTATCGATCTATCAAGAACGGTTTCTTCTTACCAATATGAAACTGATCAAGCAGATACTCAAAACTTGACATCTTCCTGTTTGAAGCTTAATGTGCTAGCAGTGCCGGTATATCAGACTTTTGGAGCAAAGGCAATGCGTGATATCAATATCATGGCCATGTCGATATCCTTAGAGTACATTTTATTTGCACCGTCTTTCAAGAAAACCTCATTAAGAATATAAACTCATTGTGAAAGCATTACGTACAAGAATGGCCAGTTTTAATTGATTTAAATGTTGATATAAAAGAGATTATTAAATGGCACGGGACGAGTATACTAACCAATGCTGCCTGCAAAATTATAAGCGCAATGGGTAATTTTCATGTACCAGAACATCGTTTCAGGATATGTATATCGTGTCATATAAAAAGCCAAGTTTGAAGCTGTTTTAACTACCCCTGCTTGTTTGAAACGGGAAATAAACGCATTTTAATGATGCAATGAACTACCAAATAGAAAGCATCGTTTTTTCAAGCGTTTCTTCTTCGACGTATTTTTATAAAAGGAAATGGGACACAACTTATGTAAAAAAGAAAAGAGCAGATGGTCATCCTGCTTTTTTGTGATCTCTTTCTCTATGACTTGATCGCGTTCTCCTAAATTCTCTTTTCCTTCTTTTTTTTAAATACAGTTTATACAAGGCTGTTTAGTATGTGTATACAATGCGTAGTAGTTTTATAATCCAACCAAAAAATTAGGGATAATAATAGGGTTACTTTTAAAAAGGTAAAAAAGGGGATAGAAATGGTTCCCTCTTCTTGTGCGTCGTCATTTTGTGCTCATAAAGAATAGGCAATGCAATGGACAGTAAAAGTTTGAGAATGGAAGCTGGAGTTTTATTGTGCTTTGATGATGATGATGATTTCGTATTATTTTGTGAGAAAACCTTGCTTTTCTTTTCTTGCGCATCGTATTTGGTAAAAATGTTCGTGTTCTTCTTTCGGTGCACCTGGAAAGTAAGGCGTCTTATGTGTTGTACATAGTTGTCACACAATTGTTCCTTCACCAAAGGTATTCAGTATTCTCACAATCGCAGAGACCTTTTTCTACTTTACGCAATAATACTTTATATTTATATATGGCTGCACAACCATGGCCTGTCATGATTATAATGGGAAGTTAGGTAGGGTACGCGATAGTAGATCAAAAGTCTTGACATAGTATAATAGTAAAGTACAAGATCTGACGCTTGTATTTCCATTCATTCAATTCATTCATAAGACTTTTTTGTATTCAATTAAAGTAAGGAACCTTTTTTCCTGTTGCTCAAGAGCAGAGGATAGGATCAAGGATGAAATCATCATGATCATTTGCTTTGAAATCACATTTTGAGACAGCTACCTTCTCGTGCGAACATGTTTTTCTTTGAATTGGACTGCTACTTCGTGAGCAACTCAGTTTCTGACACACGAGAGCCAAAATTACCTCCTGGATAATGTATTCTGTCTCCAGTTACTTCCCATTGCTGCTGGAAAGGAAGTTACAAAACATGTAAAAAAATCAGTTTCATGGTCATTGTCACTATATGCATGTAAATGCCTATTCTTTCGGCTGGAATTTTATCTTTTTCGACTTGTATCTGATTTTAGGTACTCGGGAATAAGTGACGCTCTGTATTGAATTAATCTTGTTATCATTATTACAATCGCATATTTAAGACATTACATTTCAATTTTGGTTCTGGTTTTGGTTTAGTTCCGCAATTCGACTGATAAAATTGTTCTTGCTTTTGAAAATGTCAACATATATGTAAAAAGTTTAAACAGCAATAGCAATCCACCTTCGGATAAAACAGAGACCATAAACATAATTTGCCTCTTTATTCTATTAATTTGCCGTTTTATGTTCTTTTGTATATCCGCGTTTAGTATCCGACCATAAGTTATAAAGTAGGACTTCACGCCATAAAATCTTGAGAAGAATCCCTTCGAACTTAAGTACGCCTTTTACCTTTACATTTCAGTTGTTTCGGAGTAGTACATAAACATTACGTTTGCATGTGGCGTCAGTGACTCAAACAAAATGTTAAATAATGATACTTTCATTTCATGACATGAAACGCTCATCATAATATCTAACGACGACATACTACTAGGTGCTAGAGAACACACATCAAACATTTTCTTTAAAACAACTTACTTCCGTTTAAGCATGACGATGACTTTATTTGGAAGCATGACGCATATTTTGTTTTTGTGATTTATATTTACTCTGAGAAAACTGTAATCAATACTAATCATCATCAACCCTCGCTAGATAATCGCATTATCTCAATCAACTCAATTACCTTTCATTTTAGTTTCCGGTCGAGGGAATTTACTTTTTGGCTTTGGTACATTATAAAGTGATTACATGACGCTTTTGAATATAAGCTGAATGAAACTGTGCTAGCTTTAGCTTCTCTTAATCTTGACGTAAGCATCAAATTCTTGTTTTTAGTATCTTTCTTATTTTCAGGCATATTTCACTGAGTTGTTTTACCAAAAAAATGTAGCACAAGCTAACGCAAAATAACATAACAATACGAGGGCACAAACAAACAACTTCAAAACATCAATTATTATTATTATTCAGCGCATTTTATTTTGCATCCTAACAAGTAATCCGGCGCGTAACGAGCTGTTGTCTCCTTTGTCGCGGATCGTGAAGATGAGGGCTCTTGTGGCAAAATTGTCGTTATTAACAGGATCAAACTATAGTGCCCGACCGAATAATAATCTTCAACAAAAGCTCAATAAGTTTCATTGTCTGAAACCACGAACTTCAGTAAACTTTTAATGAGACAACAACGCTTTCATAAGACGGCATAATGTCATATTGTGGGTTGAAGCGTTTGCTGCGAAGTTCGCAGTGCGAACCAAAGCCTGTCTACAAAACAATCAACAAATTTCCCGATTTTTGAAATGAATTGGAGAATTTCAGTTATCTTGTAATTTGCATTCGAGACAAATGAAATAAATGATTGAACCTTTATGCAAAATATATCATGGTGCAAATCAAGTCGACGCAAAATTGAAAGTATGGATGATGGAAACTTCATTTTACAATTATTATGTTTTGCATCTAGCCCCACTAGGTAAGTTG
Source organism: Entomobrya proxima (assembly GCA_029691765.1). NCBI lineage: Eukaryota > Metazoa > Arthropoda > Collembola > Entomobryomorpha > Entomobryidae > Entomobrya > Entomobrya proxima. The sequence continues at coordinate 19,015,351 of CM056172.1, forward strand.
TATTTGCTACCAAAGAAATCCAGAATTACTTCATAACCCGATCCGATGATTGCTTTGACCATGCCCACCATGCCTATTGCACTTGCCTGTTAAAAGGATCATGTAGTAGTATCCTTAAGTCAAGAGCAAAAGTGAAGGCATCATTGTACACCTTTTTAGCTACAATCTTCTCAGAATGGAATGTGACGTTCTTGCATAATGATTGTACTTTGGATAAATTCTCCGTGTGTTAAAATTCGCATGAAATGACTTGCGCATGAGTTTTATTTTAGGTACCTACGATTCTTCTCAAGACAAAATTCTTCTTTTAAGCTTTGGCTAGATGTAAGAATGATGTAAATTCAAATTTTTGTTTTGTGGAATGTGGATAATGGCTGATTTTAACTGTTTCTCTTTACTTCACAGGCTTTATTTTCGCATGGGACGTTGGCGATGGGATGGGAGCAAACTTCAAACTTGAGTTCATCCAAGCGAGCAACTTATCATGTCTTTGTAGATGGGTCATTATTGATACGCCAAACCAACATTCGGCAGTTTACTTTTGGATTAGGACCGGGGCAATGAAATCAGTAGTGAATGGAAAACATGAATTTTCAGATTCTTGTTCATGGACAGTGCCTTATCGGGAGTCAATCAACAAAAGACGTTTCACAACAGGATTTTCTTGAGTTCACCTTACGGTCGGCATCAGTTGCATTATTTTGAATACTGATTAATATTGCACTGGTCCCGGCCTTTTGGTGCTCAACTCTTTCATCCAGGTCCACGAAAGATTTCAACGTTTTCCTTATCGCAAGTAGGAGATCATCTTTCAACGGATGTCTGTGGTTAAGAAAGTGGGAAGGAGAACGAGAGACATGGATTAGTGGAGGTCGCGATTAGTTGCATTATTGGCTGTTATTGTCGTCAATTGCACTAGTCCCGGCCTACACTCGATCCATGAAATCAACGATATTTTGTCCGGAAAACAAAAGCTTTCCATCGAGATTACATGATAAAGCCAGTTGCTGAAGATGTGGACAAGCTAAGAAAATGAGTGAGTGCAGTATATCTTTCAATAATCGAAAATTCAACTCACAATTTACAAGAATTAATATTTCTGTTTATTATCTGAAATCATGTCACCTGTACGAATAATAACTGTTAAAGTAGTTTGACATACTGTTGTAATACCTCTACTTGCCATTACAAACCAATAATTTTATACTTATGCTTACAAACCATCACCTCTGAAGTAAATTGGAAATAAATACAATATAAAATATATAGACTTGGACTTCATTGTGTATGTTTCTTGACACTCATTGTTATCAATAACAGTAATAATAAGTAATAATGTAATATATCCTGTCATAAGTCATAATAATGCAATCCTAGTTTAGGATTCCTAGAAATAATTTTAGAACTTTGTTTGGTCTTATGTCTAGTTACAGGTAGCCAAGTTTTTATGTCTAATATCTCTGCTGGATAAGTGCAACACATAACTACACTAAATCTAACAATCTTCAAAGCTTGGTAATTATATCGCAGAATCAAATAGGTTTTATAAAAAACAATTTGCTTAAATGCACACACTAGTAGACCCTCAGCCATTAACCTGACTTAAATGTTACAATCATCACAAAAAGAACTAAACAATAATTCCTAGACCTGTCTGTAATATAGCTGAAAACTGAATTTGTCGATTCATCATAATAATTTTACTACTTATTTAGAACTTTTGAAGGAATTTGCAAATGGATTTGAATTTTAAAAAGTATAAGACGACAAACCAGATACTATGAAGATTTAAGTTTGACGAAAAAGAAGGATGTTTGAAGTTTTGCTAATTTATTTCATAATTTTTTAACCATACCTTAACCGTAGGGCGTAGATCGTTTATAGTTTTAACATATTTTACTCCTTGATGATGCCGATCGTTACCTGATCTTCGATCTTAGTTACTCTTAAAAAATTGGATATTATCTGATGAAATCACCTCTTGTTGGTAGAATAAGTCCGATTGTATAAGAAACTGTATAAACGAGGTATTTATTACTTTACTTACATTATTATTAATTACATAGTAGAAAACGACATTAATTTTCAAATTTTGTGGAATTTTTATGACCAAAATACTGCCCCACTGACAGATATTTAACAATAGGATTTGAGTTCTATAATTGTTGTACCAAATGATCAATGTTTTATAGCAATTTCTTAATTACAGTTTTTCCTTTGATTTTAAATACAAATCCTGAGTTTGATAAGTTGTCCGATGCTTGTAAGATCTTATACAAAACGCTATCTTTGACACTCCCTACTTGAAATGCAACCGTGAGTTATAATAATCAGGTAAACTTAACAGTAGGTATTTTGTTCAGTTCTCATCTGATTCGGATTCTAAAAGGGAATAGACAATTAACAGATTAGATATCAGTTTATGAATACTAATAGCAGTACTAAAGAATTTCCGAATCGTTACAAACTTACCCTCCTCCGCGTTCTGCAACCATTCAATGAATTTCTTCATTTGCTCCAAGAAAACGCTTTTGCCCTTGGATGAATGTGATTCCTTGTACCACTTCATGATGACATCCTCAGACAACACATCCGCTGCAAGAGCAAATTTAAATTAATTAGCAAATGCCAAATGCACGGTTGTAATATTCATAAACGGGAAGGGCTTAACAACAATACATAACGACTTACTTTTGTACAACAGAAGAATGATTTTTTGAAACACCTTCATAAAGTTCATATTGTCATAACAGAAATCCTGGATCCTTAGCATAAGAGTCAACTCGGCTCTCTGAGAATCGGCAAATGCGCCTAAAAGGGCTGTATAGTTCTGTGAAATCAAGAATATTGGGATTAGTAACTCTATTATCACATGGCTAGCAGATAAATTAAAAAACTGCAAACTTACCTTGATGTGCTTCAATGCTTGCTCGGCAACTAACTCCTCCTTTTTGTTCCATTCCACAGCTGCCATAAGAGTGGTCCAAATCTAATAAGAAAAACACAGTTTTATAAATTCCCTTGAAACACACTTTTAGAAAGTTGAAACCCCGGCGAGTTTACTTACAATTGTGAGGACTTCATGTTCAGCCAAGTTATTCTTCATGGAGAAATCCTTCACCTCATTGATTATTTCCTTCACGGCTTTTCCCTCATTAAGGGCGTCACCGACGATCTTTTGCAAATCTTTTTTCACTTCTTGATTTGCCTAAGCACAACAGTTAAAAGTTGCAGTTACAAACACGAGAATAATACAAAAGCTTTATGATGGAAGAACGTTGTACGTTCCGTTCACGTACCTGTGCCTTTTGGAGTTTAACCACTTCGCCAAGACCCTTGTCAGTAAATGCCTTCTCAAAAACATCTTGGGATCGTTTGTTTGGAGGGAAGAATTCCATTAACCTGAAGTGAAAAGATACTCGTGATTAAGATACAGTTCATAGCCATTTACTATTGACTGAACAATTGAAGCCATGTTGGTTTGATTACTTACTTCATGTCAAGCCCGGTCTTTTTTAACATGGAGATGACGTTATTGATGCCCTTCTCTTGCTTCCATGTTACAAAAACTTCAAGAACAAAGTCCAAAGCCAAGTTGTCCTTTACCAAGTGCTCCTAAATTTTAAAGAATTATATAAGTATTTTAATGAGTAACTATCTTAAAACTGTATTATGTGAACCAAACTTGTAATGGCTTACCGCAGCGATACAGTAGAGGACGGTTGGTGCCAGAGAGCCATTACATATCCACAAAGCAGACATGCGAGCCAATTTAACTCTTTCCTCATCACTAAACCGCTTCATGTAATTGTAGACCTTGCGCATTTCCTCGTCGAGCATTTTCTCCAAATATTTGTATCGCCGCATCAACTTGAGGAACACCTAAGATTTGATAAATAAGAGGACATAGAATATAAAATTATTTTGCTCATAATAATATTATACAATTTACATTCAATTTAGAGAGATGTAAATTAGTATTGACAATTTTTGAAATGTTCGTATTACCTGTTCGTAACCTTTGACGCCTTCAATGGTGTTTTCCGCCGCAAATAAGCAGGCGGGGGAGAGTTGACCTCCATCTCCAGGCGTTACTCCTCCAGGACCCAGAAGACCACCAGCAATCAACACGTCGAAGAGGGTTTCTCCATATCTCCTATAATCTAATTTACCGCCAGCGCTGTCCAAATATTTACTAACTGCTTCCAAGTCAGTACCAGCTTCTATAAGACCTTGGAGTAATTGGTCTCGGAACCCAGTGGTATCGAATTTTTCTCGTTCATCTAAAATTTTAAAGAATACATTACGTAAATTGTCGTTTGAATAAAATGGGAGCAAATTTAAACACAATTCATCTCGTAATCTTTAAAAGTACACTTACCCCTTTTCCGGGTCTTGATGCGCTGGCCAGATAGTACGGGTCTTTCGGTTTTTTGACTCATACAATATGCCGGGGGGGTTAACCGCCGTAAATAGGTAAAATAAAACTGTTCCAAACAAAAATAAAAAATAACTTAACAAAAAAGCAAAGAAAACTCAAATAAAAATACCTTAGAACGTATTGAGTTCAAATTACTATTCAAATAAATTAACAACCTAAAGTTAAAATAAAACCTCAAACGCAATTAACAAAAGCAACGACCCTCTCAATGAAAATGATATACCGTTAAAGTGAATAAGGAAACTAGGCTTAGTAAAGGAAAAATGCTTTAATGCTCAAAAGTCAAAAGTTCAACCTGAGGTATTCCAGGAACGGCTCTTTTGTCTGCAGCTAAATTCTTGACAAACAATAGACAAAGACAAGTGTCGGTAAAAAGCTTTAATAATAACAGGTTATTCACCGCTATTCATCGTTTTACAACGGTCAACGATTTCAATTCAAACAAGGAAATTTGCTTATCTCTGTGAACATAGACTCTCACCAACAACAAAGCTAATGACTACAAATATACAATAATATGTAAATCAGGCAAGTCATGTAAATGTATGTTAAGAAGTTAACTCAACAGTGACAGTACATAAAAAGATATATATCTAATTATCTGATAAAAATAAGGCTTGCAAAAAGAAATTTATAAAACGGTATGTGCTATATTGTTTGTCGCCCAACAAAATATGTCCTCTCTTTGCTTGCTATTGTTTCCTCTGTGTAAGGTTACAGATAGCGTCATAAACCAAAAATTCCTAACCTTGTTCCTTAAATACTTCTCAAACTTCCAAAAAAATACAGTAATAATATGACGAATGAATGTACCTTATGGAAAATGGAAAAACTAAATATTATTCACAGTGGTAGCAGTAGTACTTAAATGCTTGCCTATGCTTAATAGACTACTATTCAATATTGAGTCGTATTGAGTCTCCGTCACTCAAATCTCTTAATGGCCGTTTCCCTTTCTGTTTCTGCTTATTATGATAACTTTATTGTGGTTTATGCTGCTTTCTTTCTTCTCAGTATTGTGAGTTTGTGAAGGATCGTTATCGTAAACCGTTCAGTAAAGGGAAATTGAGTCACCCCACCATCATCCTATCCAACAAAATGCTTCAAGACAATGCATACAAGTCAATTAATCCCAGCTTAAATACAGAAGAAAGGCCAATAGGAATGATGTAGCGTATTTTATCTTGATGTTTCATCTCATTGTGACTGCACTACTCTCAAATTACTACTGCTATTACCACTAACAAGAGTACTACCATCTTGTTCACCATATTTCACGCATATTAATCCACACATTACTCGGCTAATCTGAAACCTATTTTGTAAGCCAAACTATCACATAATGCAGTTAGTTACAATGTACATGAACTAAATGTGCGTATATCACCCTTCACTCTTTTTTTGCAAAAACTCCCAGCATTCAACACGTAAAAATATTATATGCGATTAATTGATTAATACCTTATTGTGTCGCAGGTGCTGTGTACAATACAGTATTCCTTCAGCTTAACACTCTGCTAAAATAAAACTATTTTTCAATCTATCCAACTTTCATTACCATTCAATGTCACCAGCAACATGCGTCTGTACCCTTTCCCTACAGTTTAATGCCAATTTAGCAAACACAATCTGTTCACTTTCCTTGCAAAAATCCTCCTCAATCTCACTGTCCCTACCATACTATCAGAATCTCAATCGTCATCTCCATCTCATCTTCTTGTCACGTCACTCATGTACATAACCAAGAGATAAATATCTTTGCCAGCTATAACCGTCGGTTTTTTCCTTAGTACAACGGCTTAGTAGAAGTACTCAGTACTCCCAACAGAACCCGCAGACTTATAACCGTCACTTTTTTATGCATTACAAGTGGGCAATAAAATCATTATTTTTGTGTAGTCACTTACCAAATTATTTAGATGCTACAGCCCAGCTGTGTGTGTCTGCTTGCCACTTGTCCAAAAGTCGTTGTACAAATTCACAACAACTTTTCAAACGGGATTTTGTATTTTAGACGAAGAAAACTAAAGAAAATCTGTGTTTAAAATGATGACTTTTGTTAAGCTCGATGAAATTTAGTACAAAAACTACAGAAAAGAATGAATGTCGTCGTTGTAAACTGTCGGGGAGTTGTATGAATTTATGTTGGAAAATTGGTTTGAATGATTATTTTCTTATTTTTGTGTTTTAAAAAAATGATAATGCTTTTTGAAATCTAGATTTCTGGGAAAAAAGTGTTTTTAGAAAGTTTCTAAAAAACCGTATTGCTTGGTTTTCTGTTCAGTAAAAAATGCAAGGAGTATAGATCCTTTCTTTCAAAGTACACTGGTCTGAGTGTGTGTGTGGCTGTGGCTTTGTGAGATACAAGTAGAGTGAGTATGCCAGAGAGACCGGTTAAAATTGAATGAATATTATCTAGCTAGTGGTATGGATGTGCAGGTATGTGTGGATTTTGTGAGATGACGTACCCAGAAAAAGAGGATTTAACGTAGAAATGCGTACTCTTGACTCTGAGTAATATTCATTTCATTACTCACTCCGCTACTGGCTTGAAAAATAGTAGAGGATGACAAGGAAAACTTCGAAGAAGTTATTTTAAAAGCTAGCTAGTAGCTTGGTGGTAATTTAGTTGACGAAATTGACATTTTAACTTTATTCAACAACTAAAATGTGCTGCTAGATTTAGATGCCACATAATGTTTTCATCTTGATATAATATTTAATGAATGTGTAACTAATATTAGAAGTTTTATAAATTTTATTATAACTTTTAGTGTTTTTAAATGCATCGGCTTTTGCAGTGCAAAGCAACTAAATTCAAGCAACAACTGCTAAGAATTTGACGACAGAATGGCCGATTTTAATTAAAACTTGAATATGGTGCTTGAACAATGCTTTTTTTGTAAACTTTTCTTAATGAGGCCGAAGTGTATTAAAACCTAAGGAATAGGCATTTATTCCTTCTTGAACGTCAATTCATAAGTGGACAATTTCATTAAAATTCCTTAATTCCTTATCTTGTCATTTTTGACTACCTGAAAAATTTGTCCAAATATTTGACACATCTCTCATCCATTACCTCGGTAGAGTACCTTGTAATAAAACGCGAGACGTGGATTATGAAATCCAACACTGACGGCTATATAGCGCTAACTGTACATGAGTAAAGTAGTAGTGGAGGAGGTAAAAGCCATGTAGGCGGCGTGATGCCTTCTCAGCTAGTTCATCTCTCGCTTGCCAGAAGGCGTCTTCAGGAACCGCATGCCCTTGACGGTTGCGTGATTCAGCATATCAGCAGCATTCTTCCTTTCTCAGAACTTCACTCACACAATCCGCTTTGCTCTGCCATCTTGGCATCGAGCGTGTATCAACTTAGCCACCTATTTTGTGGCTAAAGAAGCGCCAAACACAAATCTCCTCTGACGCTATTTTCAAACCATTGTTTTAGTTGGCTTAAAAAAGCCGACAGAGGAAACAAATGAGATAACTTGCAACAATTAAAAATAGCGGAAAAGCGGTTAATTGTTGTAAGTTAAGCAGTTACATGTTAATTAGCCGAACGGAGTAATGGACCAGATTGTTGGGTAGTCTTTTGTGTGTAAAAGTGTTGTCCTTTTTGGGAGTCGGATTGCACTCTCAGCTGATAGACTGGACCAACTGATTGTTTGTTATTGTTGACCTGGAACAGATGACTTTTTCAGTTAATTTAGCGTATTGAACAATTTAGTCAAGTGTTTTGCCAGAATGGCCTGGGTTCTAATAACTCCAGCTTGTGAATAAGCTTTCAAAATCCATAAAGTAGCTCACCAGCCCCCTGGGCTTAAGTGATTGAAGTTTGGAACTTTTGTGGGACGTTAATTGTTAAACGGCAAGATGAGTTTAGCGAGCACAAGGTCGAGACGTGCCGGGGCGGGGTCCCAAATGGCCAGGCTGTTGAATGAAGAGGAAGAGGACGAGTTTTACTTGACTACTTATGGAGGCTTTAAGGAAACTGAAGATGACAATGATTACAAGTAAGTGCATTTAATATTTGAATAGTGTATTCTTATAATGGCGAATCTGCTGTAGGGTATTAAACATTTAGACTAACTATTGCATTTTTGGTTTATGTACTTTTAGGGCCGAGAAAGAAGAGGAAGATATTGTGGATTCTGACTTTGATATTGATGAAGATGAGGAGGAAGGGGAAGAGGGGGCTGATGAAGATGAGGAGAAGAAATCGAGAAGGGGCAAAATTGTCACTAAGGCCTACGTTGACCCGAAGGCAAAGAAACCGGGTACAAGTAAGAAGGCTGCTCCAGTAGACACAAGAAAGAGGAAACGTACCGCGTCATCTTCCTCTGTGGATGGGGATAAGCGGAGAAAAGTTGAAGATGAATCTGATAGTGATTTGGAGGTTTTGGATGATGAGGACGAGTCATCTTCGGATGACAGCGAAAGTGAAGGGAAGGGTAGGAGAGATGGTTCCTCAAGAAGTATGTCGTCGTTTGACCCAAAGCCGTATGAGCAACCAAAGCGAAAGCCAGGACGCCCCAGACGCTCCAGTCCTACCCCAACTAAAGTAAAGCAAGTTTCATTTGCTTTAATTCATGATGGAAATCGTGTCAGGTCGTCCACGAAATTGAAATCACAAGAGACTGAATCTCGACTAAAAGAGAGAAGAAAGATAGAAGCCCGTCGCCGGGAGAAATTTAAGTCTAGAAAGGAAGAGATGGCTAAGGCCCCTCCACTTACTCAACAGGAATTGCTTGAGGAGGCCGAGGAAACTGCTAAACTTAATATAGAATCACTAGGTGAGGTGACAACATCCCTAAATTATGTTATGTTTTATAGGATTGCTGAACCAGTTAAATGATACAAACTTTATGTTTTTGCAGAGAGATTTCAAAAAATGGAACTAGAGAAAAAGAAGCAAAGAACTGACAAGATTAGAGCTGTCCCAACAATACGATATCATTCATTTTCTGTACCTAATATGATTTACAAGGAAAATGTTAATGCGGTTGACAAGGATGACCCAATTATAAAGTTTGGAAAATATGAGCGCACTCTCTTGTCTTTCACCCGAGATAGTGATTTTAAGGCTGCCTTTGACCAATTTAAAAATAAGAAAGAATCTCCTCAGCCCCGACAGTGTGTTATATCCGGGTAAGCTCTTACAACTTTTCACGTGTTTGTTTGTTGGTTCTTGTACTTTTACACAACGTCTGAAGGTATTGGAGTAAATTACATGTTAACATTTTCGTTACATTACAGACTAAAAACACCTTACTATGATCCACTGCTGCGGCATGCTTACTTTAACCGAGATATCTTTAAAGTTCTTCGTGCTGCATACAACAGGATCATGTATCAACGTGGAGATAGGAGAAATACCTCCGTCCGCAAGTTTTGTGAGTGGCTGGAGCAGCAAAATCCAGAAACGTTTACTCGAGATAAACTTTTAAAACTTGATGGGGATGATGGTCCTCTTATAATACCTGGAGGAGATCAGGATGTGTTTAAATCCGAAGAGAAACCAGACACTAGTGAAGCGTCGACCGGCTCGCCTGTGGATAAGAAGAAAGGATCTGTAAATAAAATGCCGCCACCACCACCACTCAGTATAAAAGCTGGAAGTCGGACTCGAAAATCCATACAGTCTGCAACTGTAGGCTCTGAAAACGCTGATGATAAATCGAAAAATGAAACTTCCAAACCAATTTGTATGTATCGTCCCCCAACCAGTCGTTTAAAGCCTCTCCCAAATGTAAAGCGACGTGTAGTTGCAGAAGTTACGACTCCTGTAAAAACTCCAGTTAAAGCACCGACTATAACGGCTGTAGTTGTTAACAAACATAAGGCTTCTCCTGTTGTCAACAGTCCTTCAAAAGCTAGTGTCCCTACCGGGTTTGTATCATCCCCTGTTGCTCAAGTTAAAACTTATGGACCCGCTAAAAGTACCGCAATGTCTATTTCTGTAAGCACTCCAGTAGCTACCACCCCGGTAATCTCATCATCAGCGCCTAACATTACTGTTACATCTATTTCAACATCGCAATTAATGTCAAACACTGTGCCAACCGCTATAACCGTAAACGCATCTCCTGCTACTGCAGCGCCCGCCTCCTCATCTGTTACTGCTGTGCCTGTGCAGTTACCTGCAGGGCTAACTACTGGAGGGCAACAACGACATGTTTTGATCGCAAGAAGAAATTTGACAGGTCCACTGGTAGTAACTTCTCCCGGTGGGGTTCCTCAAACTGTCATGGGCCAGAAATCTCAGCCTATCGTTATACGCAACGTAACATCAAGTCAATTGTCCAATTCAGGTAACGCTTCAGCCACAGTACTCCAAACGCCATTGCAAATTCCAACCTCAACAGTTCAATTAGCCGTTAGTGGCGCGGGTGGTTCTGGAGGTGTTGCTTTCTTGAATCTACGTGGCAATGTTGGTTCAATCGTTCGAGGTGTTCATGGACTTGCACCTCAACAAGTTGTTAGACTTCTCCAGCAGCAAGGTGTACAGTTTATTCAACAGGCGCAACCACTGCAGCAGTCTTCGACTTTAGCAAGTGGAAATCCAAACTTGCCTGTAACTGTCAGACTTCCAGTGTCCTCCACTTTACAATTGAATCAAAATGCTACTTCAGCTGCTTCGCGTAGTACAGCATCAGAAATGGTAGCTGCTAACACTTCTGCCTTGCGACTAGCTGCCAGAGCCGGCGCAGGTACTACTGCTTTACAAGTTGTTGCCGGTCGACCTCTGAGTGGAACGAATACTGTTGTGGCCAGAGGAACTCCAATACCAGCATCAGCGGTAACCACCGGAAGTCGCATGACAAAACAAACTGTAGCGACTGTAAGAAGTCCTGGAGTCGCTGCTCTAAGACCAACAACCATAACTAGCATGAGGACGACTACTCTCACTGCATCACAATTACGGACGGCTTTGTCACAAGGCGCACTTGTAAGAACAGCTTCAGGTACAGTTCAGGGTACCGTATTAGCGGGTACAGCCACAGGAAATGTGACCACAGTAAGAGCAAGTGGAACTACAATTCCTGCCGGCGCCATCAGGGCAATTACCATTCCTTCAACGATGGCCGGGGTCACTTCGATGGCCCGGCCACAAATGCAAGGTACGACGTCTGCATCTGCAATCACAGCTTCAAATATAGTTCGCCCTGTAACAATTACCACACCTGGCGGTACACGAACTGTAACTGCAACTGGAGTTCGTGCAATTCAAGGGAATACAATTTGGCAGCAGCAGATCGTAAGTGGAACGAATACTCCGCCTGGAACTCGATTTGTAACGGTACCCGTAAGTGGTGTAAGACAACCCACGGCTTCTTCGATTGTAAGCGGTCAAACTATTAGAATAAGGCGTCCGATGCCAGCTGGAAGCACGGCTTCCACCACTCTGCTAATGCCTATTCCTAGGCAAAGTATTGCTTCACAACAGGTGTCAACGATGGGGTCAACAATCACCAGCTCCGGGGGAACAATGTCAATTGTGACTCCTATGGTTGTGTCTTCTGAAGGTTCAGGGACGGTGTTACCTAATGTTGTTGTGAGCACTGGTACTCACTTAGTAACCCCATCGTCTACTGTTACAGCTACAAACAATTCAACTACTCCAGCCACCTCAACACCCTCCACGAATTAATTTGCAATACAAATTAAGATATATTCTTCCTTTTTAAATATCCGCATTGTATTGTTAGTGTTTAGCAATTATGACATATCGTATGAACATCGCAAACTTGGTATGTGCCTTTTTTGGGGTACATACCAACATACTTATAATAACTGATTCAACTTATTCCTCTGTCTAGAATATCGTACTCCACTTTTAAAAATTTATTGGAGAGACTACGGTTGGGAAATTTTAGCGGGGATTGTTATTCCGTTAAATTGACATTTCGAGAGAGAAAATTTACGTTTAGTATGAATAGATACAAAATACTTGTTTTGTTATTGTTGTAGATGTTTAGTAAAATCCTTTTAATATTATTTTGTAAAATTATTAAGATGACAGGTTTTTGTAAAGAATAAATTAAAAACTAAAATCTAGCATTACTGCATGTAAGACGAAATAGAACTATGTACGTACTATTATAAAGCGAATATCTAGTAAAGAGTCAAAAGCAAGAATTTATTTTGCGCAGATTTCAGTTATCCTTTTGGAATTTTTGTACATGATCCGTGAAGGCATTCTGCGACACACGTTATCCATAATCACGTTTTCACATCATACTTTTCAATTCTGACTTTTGCAAAATAATATGCATACAGAATGTAATAAATTGTAGGAAAGGTTCCTTCAAACTACGGCAATTTTGATTTATTCACAACAAATATCAAAGAGTTATCATTGATCATGTCTGATCAGCCCTGCTTAAACCGATGAAAACAGTATCCGTTTGTTTCATTGCAAGTTGATGGAGCAAAAACATTAAATATGTGTGCTGGGTTTATTATAACTATAAGATTAGGTTCCGTTTCTTGGCTTCTTTAGACCAGTGTAGTTATTTGTAGCGAAAGAAAAAAAATCATTTGCGTACAAATCAAAGTGTCAAAGAAAAAATTATTTTTGTGACTGATGAGCTGACTCGCTTGTTTTTCTTTCTTTTACTGATGAGAATTCCAGATCTGATTTCTTCCATCGATTCTCGAAGGCTCAATGAAGCGTTGGGTACGCATAATTTATGCAATTTTGAATTTTACATATGAACTGCACGTGCTCCGATTGTACGCGAGTGAAGATTGAGTATGTTTATTATATAGCACAAGACTCTTGGTAGTAACTCATTATAGAATTCACATTTTCTTCAATAATGTGGGGGTGTAATAATCTGCTTCCTTTCCCTTTCTGTTAGACCGGTGGTCTTTGTAAGAAAATATAAGTAGAATATTTTTACGGTATGTTTCAACAAGTTTTCGATCATGAACATGCATTACTCATATTATTTTTGTGAGATAAAGATGTTATTTTGAGCTTTCGATGTAGCCAAAGCATATTTATTCCTACGAAATATGAAAGCAATAAGTTTCCTTCCACTCTGCTAATGGACAGCAGTGATGATAATGTTAACGTGCATGACCGCAAATGCAAAACTCTAGAAAAATATTGCTACTACCAAACATGCTTGAAAATGTATACGATTATTATTGTTTGTCAAGTGAAAACAATATTTCTGATATTTCTTACACTTGCCACACATTATGCTTCCTTTATGTAGTTGGGTTGTTGCTGATCCTGTACATAGGTAATTATTCTCTACTTTCCTTTTAACTTTGTGTAAAATTACAAAAAATATTCTTGGTCTCCCTCCACCGAACTCATCTATTTGTTTAGATATATGAACCCTCATTGAATGAATAAGCAACATGTTTTTTACTTGACAAGAAAAGTCCAAGATTTTACAAAGCATACCTAGTAATCATATCTCCTTCATATACCACACTCAGCTAAAAAGTTTAAAACCCCGACTAAACACTAGTGTACACTCCAAGTCAATCGTATAGTGAATGGAAATGTCGAACAGTAATTTTTGCATTTACTCAACGAGGAAATTTGTTTGGGGCAATGTAGGATTGGAAATAGCGGAAAATGCAGTAAGTCGGAGAGCATTAATCCATTATAATTGAAGATTCTGATTCAAAATTTTAAATCATTTAAGCCTTAAGTTTTACATTATTTACAGTTTAGCGTAGAATGTAAGATCATATTTTTATTGGAGTTCTTATGTCTAACAAGTGTGTAAGGTAGGTTATTTCTGCTGCTGGAGTTTCCTTGTACCTACAGACATGAACAAAAAAATTAACTTTAGTGATTCTAATTCAGTTTTTCAAAAAAAGTACACATACAGTGTCTTAACGTTTCCGACATAGAATCCAGCGGCGACAAGCTGTCTGCCTGACTGGTAGACTGAACCAAAAGAAAACAAAGACGTGCTTTGTGAAGAGTGAGATTGTCTGAGTGAAACTGTACCTTAAAGGGATACATTTTTTCGGATTTACATTTTGTGGTTATACCGACTGTTGTGGATGAGAAACGTGAAAAGGCTGCGGGAAAGAATATTATGCGGGGGCGTAATGATATCCAAACAACAAAAAATTGTATATTAACTCATAGTGGAAGGTTTCATTACTGATAGCCTTATAAATGTATAAACATAGGGAGGCTGAAACTGCAAGTTTGAACCCAACCAAATGAGCGTAAATGAATGAATGAGTTAAAATATTCTGCCGTTCCTTTTTGTTTTCAGTGATTATATGGGTGTTTTATGTTTACTCTAAAAGGTTACTTAACACCCCGGGTATCCCAGTAGCTAGTGGTCGGTGTTTTCATGAAAGGGATCCCTCCTCCGGATTTCATTTGTTGACATAAATAACATGAAGCTTTGAAAGAAAATTGTTTCAGTTTCAGATGCACCTAATATAGAAACGTCATATACTTCCTTCATGATTGTACGAAACGCAAACGTGAGTTTCAAATTCTGTTTCGGTTAGTGTAAAACTCAAAAGACAAATCTAGTACTGCAGTGTGGGGCTCATGTATCACGGAAGTTGTAATGACTCCATCATCAGCACCTTTCTTCTGTACTTTTCTTCTTTCGGAAGCTTTTTGTAATTCAAACCACTCTTGAAGGTGGTCACCTCCCACACGAAAGAAAAATAGAAAAAGTTGTAAAACCGAGCCCAGTGCTCTGGTCTAATGAAATAAAAGACGGAAAAAGCTAACGTGCGAAGTTCAGGTTCATTAACGTTTTAGAAATGTCAAGTAGCTAAACGGTTTGCTTTTCATTCATCAGAAAGTACTCTTTGAAAAAGGATCGTTTTCAGAGTGTCTCGTCCCTTTTTATTAAGTCTAAAGCACTTAAGCTGCTAGCATTAGATATGGATCAGTTGAAGTGCGCAAGAAATTATACCAGACTAAATGAGAAAATGGATAGTGGCTACGGTTGGCAAATTTGTGCAAATGTAGAGGATACGGTGAATTTTCCTAAAACTGACATTACTCTTGATAATTGTGAGTCCTGGCCCCTAGCAAGTCGTTACAATTCTTACTACTGGAAAGGGGACCATCAAATGGAGCAGTCTCAGTGTGCCCCACCAGATGGACATTCAAGTTTAGAGATATCATGCATTCCCAGGGATTCTTCTACCTATCAAAAGCATCAGGATTTCATCTGCCCTTCCGATTCCCACAAAACTTTGCACTACTCGCAGTACCATTTGGATAATTACACGAATTTATCCCCATCCCATCAACATTTCTTCTCCAATGACACTTTCTCCGTAAAAAATCCCAAAGCTATTAATGGTTTTGACTCGGAGGGACAAGGAATGATAAGTGACACTGATAATTACAGTTTTGACCCAACTAATGGTTTTCAAAACTGTGTTAATGTTACAAGGACAGGATTTCTAAGTGAAATTAACCGAAGTCCATTAAGCAGCAGTGGAAGTTCAGCATCCAGCTTTAGTGGAGATGATGGAATACCGCATTTCTCCAGTAACTGGAATCCACAACAAACGTGCCAAAATCCATCAACATCTCCTTCATCGTCTGGTCATTACTCTTCAATTTGCGTTTTGGAGAAAACTGGGGAAATATTAGAACAACAACGAATTGTCAGTGAGGAGGACGCATTCTTATCAAACCAGAAAACCAGCCCAGTTAGTCCATTCGATGATGTTAGTGTATCGATAAATCGGGAAACCAGGAATGGAAAACACTGCATGGATGGTGGAGGGGAAACTGAGATCGCGACGACGGATGAATGGATGCAAAACGATTATGATTCCTATTTTGGTAAGTAATCAACTTTACTACAGAATAAACCGTGGGAAATCAAGCTGCTGTGGTGCTATTTACGTATTAAGCATAATTTGTAATTGTTAATGTATCATTTTTCTTATTATATTTTCTTACAGACTCTGATGGAAAATCCCGCAAAGAGAGAACTGCATTCACTAAGCAGCAAATCAAGGAACTGGAGAAAGAATTTACCAGCTCTAACTACTTGACCAGACTACGAAGATATGAAATTGCTGTTGCACTTGACCTAACAGAAAGACAGGTGCGTGATTATAAACTATCTATATGCTATTTACGGTCTGTTAAACATACTCTGTTTCATGTTTTCTTTATATTAATTAAGTTGGAACAAAAAGAAATAAAGCTGATGTATTTTTTTCATTTTTAGGTGAAAGTTTGGTTTCAAAATAGAAGGATGAAGCACAAACGCACAAAGGGAGGCTGTGGTGGCAGTAAACCTCGGAGCGGCAACTAACGTTTTGAGTAATTATGCACTAATTGAACTTTTGTCATTAACAATATAAGCAACATTTAGCTAGTTAGTGCAAATTAGATTTAGGTATCATAATAATAAGAAACACAACAACGTAATTTCCAATTAAAAGGAATGTACTGTACTTACTGTAGAAATGTAGACTTGATGGAGAAATGGAATATTTCCTGTCGATATTTAATAAAAATACTTAAAAATCTGTATAAATCAATTCAATACAATAACAGAGCTTAGCTTAGCTTATTGAGCTTTTCTGCTTTGAAAGCAGTAAATTATGCGTACCCGAAAATATGTACTCACTAGACTGAAGTTGTCTTGGTTTGCCCCACCATTGCTGACTTGGTTGAAAACGTAGCCATGGACGAAACGTGCTCTTGTATTTTAATATATTACATGTTGGCTTGTGCTTGTGAATATTTACTGTTTGATAAGCATTTTAGTTCTTATGGGTTTGCTATCAGTTTCAATAGTTTCATCTTTGGTCATGTGATTACTATCGGATTTTCAAGGCTTTTTAAGGGATTCCCCTGGCCGACCTTCCATTTCAGAAGAGTCTTAAGCCAGTCTGCCGTTTATACTCTATACTCTTCAACCTCATTTACGCCCATTTTACTGATTACCATTTGTCAATGAACTGCAAAATATGTCCCGCTTTGAGCTAGTAGGTCTCTTTGATTGTCCTTGGTATGCCAAGGCTGAAAAGATTGCTGATGAAATAGTAGCACAGAATCCGGCTATCGAATTCCACAAGGAAATGTTGGAGCCAATGCATTTCAAAGTACCCACTATGTAATCCATAAATCCATTTCAATGATCCATTATAAAATGACATGAAATCTTATTATCTACGAAGGATTTCGTGGTTAGAATGAATATGCGTCAAGGTTGGGATATCCAACGGTCTCCTTGTATTTATGAGGTGTTAGCGGATCGTGAAGGGAAAGCTCATCTAATTGGCGATATAAGTGACTTTTGCGAATTCGCATTGATCTACTTTGACATTGCTTATGACCCAACATCATCAGCGCTAAAGGACATGGTTTGTCAAATAATACACATTATAACATTGCATAACTGTTTCAAAATTCAACATGAAACTGCATCGTTTTATTACATATTACTCCACCCTTTATGCTGTAGGTTATCGCCAACCGCGCAGTACGTAAGAGCATTTTATTTCAAATGTCAAACCACTAAAATATACAAAATATCCGTTATGGTGGGAGTTGCAAGCGGTCAGAAGTAAAAACTATTTCACGGTTGTTGGAAGGTATACGGTCGTACTCACCACGGAGGTCATGGACGGGATGCCGAAATATTCAACGTTTGCATTGTAAATGCCCCATTGCAAATGCTTGAGCTAATGCTAACCCAGTTGCTTTCTCCTTGCTCAATGATTCCTTACGGGCTTCTGGTGCAAATTTCGATATTTGATGAGTACACCCCTAAACGAGTACTAGATGGTTTAATGATGGAGATTACAGATCTAGCTTCGCCATTACTCTACAAAGCTCGAGTGGTTACTACACTGCCTATGGCGTTTTATAAGTGTCATTTGTTTCTTCTCATGGAGGATTTCAGTCGAACGCTAATGGAGGAAACTAGAGACTGGCTGGACCGGGTGGAATTCAAATGCGTTCGCATTATGAATTCTTTTAACAGTGCCAGAAACAAAATTACAGATTGTCGGATTTTGGTTGGGGGCGATGGTCCATCTTGTTACATTGCTGAAGTACGCTAATTCATGAAATTAACTTGGAAATACATGAATGAAAAATGGATTAAATAGGTATATGGTAATGTGTGACATTGAAGCATATGTGCTGGTTCATCAGATTTGTAGGAAAATGGCTCCATACTCCAGTTGCGGTGCGGGTAAAGTGCTCGCCTCCGGGCAACACGTTGTTCAGCGTGCAAAAGCAGAGATAGGAAAGATTGGAAAGCTTCCTTCCGGATCCATCACAAGGCTTCATTGTTACGGATGGCCAGGAGAGACTGGCTGCTACGTGGAAGTGAAAGATGCTACGGTGAGAAGTGGCAACTATTCCATGCGGGGGCCGGGAGTTGAGATTCCATTAGCAGAGATTGCTACTCGATCCAACTACATTTTTACGCAATTTTCCAAGGACTACCTGACTCTACAAGTATATCTTACCATTTGACAAATAATTTTACTTCGTTTGGTGAATGAAAAAACGTTGAATAAAATAGATTTAATGTGTTTTTATAAAAGAAACAAAGACTAGCATACATTGTCAAACAGCCAAATCGCACCATGAGCACAGCAGAAAGTGCTATCAGTACGGTACAAGCATGGCTTATGTGTGATCCGATGGTTAGATTAATGGGAGAAGGTGTCTTCAGCGTCTCCGCCAGCATGGCTGATGTTGTGGTTGATGGAATGCAACAAATTGATAGTTGTCTACCGGTGATCAATGTTGGCGTTGAGTGCGGTGGTAAAAAATTGTGTGATATGAACTAAGATTTATGAGTTTGTTTTTCAAACCAGATTTGTTTGTTTTAAACATTTCTAATTTTTGTGGGTAAAAAGTCTAATTGAATTGTCTGTTGAAAACAAATAATATATAAATCTTACTCAAATCGTGATAATTCTTTCAAACTTTCTGTTTTGAGTGAGATAAAAATAGGATGCCGTTTTATTAAAGGTTATAGGGTCAAATTGTCATTTTCCTACTTGTGTATTTTTCTGTACAGCTAGTAGCGACTTTCCTCCTGGGACATTTATGGTGCAACCTGCCATCTGCATAAATGGAAAATGGCAGCCACTGGGGAAAGTGAGCCCGAAGACGTCTTCTCGAATCACATATGAAGTAAATAAACTCTGGGATATTCGTCAAAGACTGATCTACAGAGATTTGGATATTACCAATATTTTCCCGGATTATGTGAAAATGGCAACGGGAGTCGATCCAATAAAGGTAGCCGAAGCGGAAGAAGCTGCTGCATTAAAACCGAAAGGGGGGCTCAAACAACCAAAACTGAAAGAATTCGGAGGGGAAGACTATCCGGAAAACTATGGCGAAGGAGGCTATATGACTGAGGAAAATGAAACTTTTACTTATGACTTGACAAGCGATGAAAATAATTAAAAACGACTTGTAGTTTATTGCATTACTATAAAAATTGCACCAATAAATAAAAACAAAACCGACTTGTGACTGACATTAACTATAAACTGAAGCAGTTTTCATTATTATTGGAGTTTTGATCCACTAGTTCTCTTGTCGTCTATTTTTTAAATATTCGCATTCATACCTACTTGCATTGCATATCATAATATTATATAACAGACATTTCTGTACCAAAATGCATTCTGGGGCAACTTGATATGTAATGTGTCATCATCATGTACTGCACAATGTGCAGTGAACAAAGTAAGGTACAAGTCAATTCATCATCATGACTTTCCATTAAGATTGACAGTTTCATCCTTGCTTTCAATCATCGAATGTCAAATGACATGTATACAATGTTACAAACGCATACTAGTGGTAATGCATGCATCCTCGATCCCCAAAAATAGGCTTAGTGGGGGATATATATATTATGTAATGCATGCAATATTGTGGTAGAATTAAATTAGCCAAATTGACTGGAAAAAATTGTAATTTTCCGCCAATAAAGTTACAACATACATAATATTATCATTTATACTGTTGAACGTTGGGCACGTGCTAGAGAAAAGTACATGTTCCCCATCATATCATTAAACACATTTTCTGGGAATCATGAAGTAAAACCAATTTTCATTAAAATGCCAACTTGCTATAGATATTTTAAAAGCTTTAAATTCAGGTGGATACTAAGCATAAATATTACATAAATGCGACTCAACCTCACACCCACACCACAACAGGCAATCACACTAAAATCCCCGACTTGAAACCAGTGACTGGAACGACAGACGATTTGGGAATGCCATCCGTCAATGAATGAACAGAGAGCTACACTGTTTTCATCTTGAAAAAAGGCACTGCGGCGGCGGCGACGAGAATTTGTGGTTCTGCCTTCTGGAAATAATGCATGAAGGGAGAGAGGAAATCGTTAAAAACCGTTGATAGATATATACTCACATGACTTATGCAGAAGATTGAAAATGATCCTATAATCGAGTGTTTACTACAGCGTAGTAAAAAAAGTCGAAATGAGACAATAAGACCTTCCACCTTCACTTTTATTCACGCACCATGTCACAAAGTAAACCAACAACCCGAGCCCGGCACCGATCTGTTTACCCAAGTATAATAGCAAAACGTGTCTTTTCATAAAATGCTACACAATCAACAACCTTCCACATTACAACAGCGCATTGCATAAGAAACATGGTACAAAGCATATTTCGTTTTGTATTATTTGAACCCAAAAGATTCCAACTTGATCGGTGCACGACAAACTGGTAATTGATATACATTTGTGGAACGGGTAATCTATAAATATGCAATATTTTTTGTGTAAACGTTTGTCTTGCATCCAGAAATTGTACGACTGGGAGGTTAAGACGAAGTTTACCTTTCGTTAAAATGATTTTTGCAAATGTTTAAATGCTATGCGCAGTTGTCTCCGTCTGTCATTCGCAACATTGCAAAAGGAAGTAGTTTCCTAGAAAAAAACTTCCTTTTCACTCCTCTTCTTTCAAAGGAAGCTAACCATTTAACCGTTGTCACTACAATTCATTATCTTATAGACAACTCCCCCGGAGACTATGGGACTCGCCGATTAGTTTGTTCAAAAACCTTCGCTAAAACTAAAGCTAATACACGGCGTAATGTTTTCTTCTTTTCTCATAGTTTGAATAAAGAAATATTATTCCTGTGACTCTAAAACAATAAAAATGTTTATTTAAGATTAGTTAATTATTTTTGTTTAAAGTTTTAACCCACAAGTCATTTACCCTCCTCAACCCTCAAGTTATAGCTTAGGTAAACTTTGGTATTTATAAACACTTGCAGCAAATAGTTTATAAATCTAATAATATGATATTATATGATTCGCTTTTTACACTCAATAAGATCAGCAAGAAGTAAAATTGGAACTACTATATATGAACATTAACTTACAAAATAGCTTCATATTATACATTATACCTCATAAGATTGGGTGATGTCGGGTTTCGCAAACCACATGTACAGGTAAACGTCAAGCTTTACTAATATTGTCTAAACTTGCCAGAACAACCTAATGGCAATAATTTTATTGTTTGATGGAAGTTTGTTAAAAATCAACTTTACCCATTGTTTTTTGTGGACAAAATGGATACAAATATTATTGCCCCAAAACTGCATTTGTAAGAGAGCCAAAATGAGGAAAATGCATGTAATTTAATAATTGCTGCAAACTTGAGAACTGATTTATTGATTAGCAGCATTGCAATCTAAAGTGCAACCTCTAAAGTTGTACTCTGTACACTCTCAATGGTAAACCTTTCATATTTCAACATTAATACTTTTGTACCAAGTAGCGAGAATGAGAAAGTGAAATTAATGATTGAATTATCTTTTCATCGAAAACGGTAGTCTTTTTTAGGCTGACAACACGTTTCGTATTCTTGGCACGATGGTCTATATTTATGTACAGTAAAAACACTACGCACTAACCAAAACCACTTCATCCTCCTGACCTGTATCAATTCGGCAATGTGAATGAATCAAAGAAGTTTTTGTTTTTCAGTAATGAATGTTTAGTTGATGCAAAGAAATAAGAATTTGAAGCAAAAAGACCCTATTATTCAGCTTAATAGCTTTAGTGAAATGAAGCATGTAAGGAAAGTATAGTTGATGATTACAAAATTCGTTATATGTATAATTTTTAAGCAAAAAACAATACGTTGTACGTAGAATCGTTTATCATTATAAAAATGTATAGGGAAACTCTATACTATAGAGTATCTGCATAAAAACACAATTATTATTCCATTACTATATATACCATCAAAATTGCATTTTATACTTGACACGATTAATTGTAACAGGTATATTATGATCGATATATCAGTATCCTTCTTTCTTTAAATTCAATATAAGCTTTTATTGTAACCGAACTGCTTGCCTCTCTATGCTCAATAGTTATTATAGTGTATAGTGTTCTATAAGTTATTGTTCTGGTAATAAACTTTCGTAACAATTCTAAAAACGATTTTTAAACACTTATAAAACATAGTGAAATCAATTAATACATTTTTAACCGATCATGCATCCATCCATTGTATATATTTCCTCCTTTGCCCATGACCATGTTAGTTATTAGCTTTAATATCGATTTTAGTTCAAGTGTGAATTAATTATATATTTTAAAATAGCTAAGGATAATCGATATTTTCCTTTTGCGATATTATGTTGCTGAATCAAACTAAAAAAACTCATATGTAAAGTTATTAATTCGAATTGTATATGTATATGAAGTATTTCCTTCAACTTTTCATAACTTGTATATTATAAATGGATAATATGCAAGAGTTGAAGCAATCTTTCATGCTCTAAGGAAAGAGCTGCTTTTCTCCATGCATGTTTAAACTCCAAAGCAGAACACAACTTGAAACTTGAATAAAGTAGATAATGCAACTCATTCAAAAAACCAATATACCACCACCAGCACTGTCAGTTTTTGTAATAAAATCAGTAAATCAAATCAAAACTTGTTTCTCGTAAATACATTGCTTGTCGGACGGAAGTAATTGAAAGATGTGCATTTTGTATACTATTTGAAGGGAAGGCAAAATGCCTAATAATAACTGGCGGCTCAAATTAATGATGATAAATCATTTTTTCATAAGTCTTCCATTGAATATTGATACGGGGATAATATATTGATGCAGTACTTTTCTAACATACTCCGTACTTACCTGTAATAAGAATTTTTCTGGTTACACTAGCTAGCGTTGTCGGTATATGGATTAATGCATCAAAGCATTACTTTTCCTTTGTGCCTTTCATCGAATTTTGTTCTGACATAGTACGATTTCAATATTTGGTCGTTTCTGATAATAACATTTCTACCAATTTGTTCTCATAACCTGAATTCGTATCAATGAGATGCTGACAGTTTAGCAGCCTAGACCTAAAATGCATCATTGTCATTTTTACCTACTTCACATTGAATTTGTGATGGATTTTTCGGCGAGAGCTATTATAAATGGAAATACTTTAATCTACATTTTTATGATTCAGCAAAAAAAGTTTGCAAACACAGTTAACGTATTCAGATGTGGTAAATAATAACCCGTAAAAGTAATTTTAAATTAACTTAGTGTGCGCTCTGTACTTATAGTTTACGATTGCAGGTTTTACATATATTATGCTACGTAAATCACGTCCTTGTTATTGTATGTGCTACATTGTTGACACGGTGTGTATTTGTCTATTTTGCATGAAATATTTGGCATTGTACTTGAGTTACTACTCAAACAACTCATTACTGTGTACCTAACAATACTACACTACTGCTACATCACCAGCCTCCTCTAAAGTGATTAATTTATGCCTTCTTCCCGTGGCTTTTTTATTACTGTTTAAATTCATTTAAGGCTGTCTCAAGATATTACGCTTGAAACAAGTATTTATATAAGTTATCCAGCTAGAAACGTTTTTATGGGAATTCTACTACCATCATTCATTTAAAAGTTAATAGTTTTCCTTCCTTCTATCACGTTTTATCACTTGTAATCGCAACACTTTCATTTCTTTTTATACACTCCTTTGGCTAATAGGATTTCTACGCAAAGAGCAAACATACAGCATACCTACTCATCTTTACTTGTATCCATTGTCGGCAATATAGGAAAGGAAGATCATGTTTATTTTTCATATAACTACTTTTCTAAAGTCGTATTATCTTACTTTGAAACTTGGCTATCTGTGCTAGTTTCTTTGTTATTTCCAGTCATAGAATCTCAATCTCGGAGTCTTAGAGCGTCCATCTCTTTTAAACTTGGACTGGAATAATCTCTCAAAAGTAATACTTTTGGTTGTACTACACACGTTGGTGCTGCACGAGATTTGCTCAGGGAACCATGCGATTTTGATCCAATGATTGAGGAAAACAATTCGTTTTTCTCTTGAGAAAACTTAATTTTATAAAAGCATGCATGCATGGGATGTTGTATTGTATCTGAATCGCTAAAATAGTACTATTGTTGCTACTTCAAATACAACTTCGAATTACTTCAAATGAATATAGGTATGAATTGTTATGAGATGGGATATAAACACCTAGATTATCATCAGCAACCGCATGTAGGTAGCTGGTTGTTTTTACTTTTTATTAACATTTTTTCAATCTACTAACTAGTAGTTTCCTGCAATTTTCTTAGTTTTACTTACCCATATATATGCCTTCAGTTGTATGTCAATAAATTGTTCAC
Source organism: Entomobrya proxima (assembly GCA_029691765.1). Lineage (NCBI taxonomy): Eukaryota > Metazoa > Arthropoda > Collembola > Entomobryomorpha > Entomobryidae > Entomobrya > Entomobrya proxima. Next base: position 19,040,474 of record CM056172.1, read on the forward strand.
GAAGTGGACTAAGTATTAAACGAGCACAGTAAAAGTTCCCAAGAATTTTCATTTCCAGATTCATTGAAGGAGTTTTGAAAAAAACTATTTTTGTATTACTGCTTGTTCTTGCTAATTTAATTTGAAACCGGAATTCTTTACACGTAGTAGGATTCTAAATGAATTTGCTTCTGTACCCCGAAAAATCTATTTATCTATTTACCGCAAAGCATCATACATGAAAGTAAAACGCTGGAATCAAAAATCAAATTAATGTACCTTCTTGTACATATGAAGTCTTGATATAAGCAATAGGCACACGGGCGTGCTTTTCAAAAAGCAGAAAAACCAGACTGCTTCTCTACAAAATTTGAGATTTGGATGGCTTTAGAGAACATCGTGATAATATATGTAGGCAGCTAGCATACTACTGGAATGGAATAGTATATTTTCGTTCAATTAGATTCGTTTGATTGTATATAGACAACAACAACTCAAAAAGGCAGAGTAAACCGCATCTTCACTTCTAGAGGATCTCTTCTTGAAGTAGTATTTAAGTATTCACAACAACTGCAATGAACAAAGTGCCCTTAAGCTAGTTTCATGATGATTACGATGGGTGATGCTTTTCTGCTTACTATTTCGTAGCTGGTGTTACTACAAGGATTACGAAGAAGCGTAGGTATATTTTACTATGTATCCATATATCTGACATATAATCTCATATTAACAACATATAGTTGGTAACTCCATAGATCATTTCTTTGCCAATAAACCATTAATGCAAACAATTTCAATGATATGTTGTCTACTGTCAATTGTTGAGCATTGCAGGCAAAGTTAAATGGTTAGGATACTCTTACGATTGCATGTTTGAAGACATGATGATGTATTGTGCAAGTGAATTCTCACATATTTCTAGTTGAAGCATCCGACCAAATTCTGTACATTTTTTCAGAGTGGAAAGGTTACATAACGAAAAAAAACAAACAAACATCTCGTGTGCACCTTTTCCCGTCAATTTTTTGTTGTCCATAAATGTGTGCATGTAAACGATGAAACATACAAGACAATATTTTGAAACTGTTTACTCACAACAAGCAAAAAAAGGTACTGAGAGATGTACGCAGTGTTTATGCTCATAGATCAAAAGTTGCAATGAGTAAGCAGCAATAAAAATCAGAAGAAAATCATCCTCTTTTTTATGACTCGCCTAAGTGCACCCGTCCCAACCTACAAGCAATATGGAAAATTTACGTTTTATGCCTACGGAAAAAAGAGATTGCAATTGATAGGAGCAAAGCAAGGGAAAGCTTTTTTTTAAATATTAAAAGCATGAAAAAGCAATACGATGTATAATATGATCGTCATGAATCCATACGCAAAAACCCACTTTTCTTAAAATGAAACAGCTAAATATGGGAATACGCAAAATTAGACAATGCTCACTTTGCGCACTGGCCAAACTAAATCAGGGATAGTGAAAGGAGTACATGGTTATTATTATTGTCTTGAAAGCATCAATCTTGAGTGGAACATAAACAGTAAATTCAGCATTAACTTGAAGGAAACTCTGAGTAAAAATGCCTACCAGTTTCAGGTCTTTTTTGTAACCTTATGAGCTAGTCTACTGATGGCGTTTGCTTTAATTCTTGCTCGTAAGGTAGTTTCTTCCCTCATTCCTAAAACTTGGTGATAGTGACGGCATTTTCCTAGTTTTGATTACAAACTGATTAGCATAATAATGCTTTTGTGAACCATACATAATCATACCTTGTGCCGGAATGTTGCGTTTATAAAGAATGAACTGGAAAGTTGTGAGTGTTATTCGATGAAGAGCCTGTTATGAAGAGTGAAGACCTTTACTTGCGTTCTCCCAAACGTAATGCTTCAGTTTTGAGAATGAGCATTTTTATGGAAATTGCGTGCTGCTGACTGGTACAAAAGCGAACAAAAAGTACTTTTTTCAAACAAGCCAATCTTGCAGAAATGAGCCCTCTCTTTTGTACGTTATAATCCGTGAAATAATCGGACGTTACGCTTAAAAAACGCAAAAGATTATTTTCATATTTATCTGAATTTCTTTTCATGTTCTCTCTTAGGTACTACACTTCCTACTACTTTCCATTTTATCCTTTTACTTTGGCATGAAAATGAGAATTTCGTGTACAGTTTGACTTACACAGGCAACTATTCAGCGTGTGGTGATGGTTGAAGTAACTGCCATTTTGACCCACAACGTTACATTTTTGCAGCCTTCAGCAGAGGGTTTCTTTACGAGCTCACACAGAGGTTCTTCTCCATTTCAGATAACATGCAAATCATAAGAAGACAGCGGATCTTTTTTGTCAGTAAAATGGAAATCCCACTAAATTTGCCCCGCACATTTCTTTTAACGATGTATAAAATATCGCTTGCCTGAATTTACAATCATAATTTTACTTATCTCTGAGCTATTGCATTACAATGTATAATCCAACTGCATCTCTGCACCTGTCGAGTCGGTGTAGCAAGTCAAATAAAGTTTACACACACTTACGTACACATAAATTGTAAATGGATCAAAGCCCGGGATACCGACGTTTTTTAACGAAATCTTGTGGAAGTAAGCCTCAGCCTTCCGCGTGTGTAAATGTGTGTGTGGTATACTGTGATGCACATGCAAATTCAAGCACACTTTATGAATACTTAGCCTTTTAGTGTGTGAACTTTTGTAAATGTCATGTCGTCGAGTCGTCGGCGGAGGATGATTGAATAAAAAGCGATTATGGAAATACATTGCCAACAAAATATTATATATATTTGTTTGACATCATTTTCCTACAGGAGTTACTTATATCAGCAAACTAGCTTTTTTATTTGATTTTACTTTCTGCTCACTTTTTTCGTCTAGTCCGACCGAAAGTATGCACACATATAATACACAAAGTTGTGTGGGGGAATAAATTGCAACGAATGTAAAAGTAAGTAATGCAATGCATAAAACTGCTGGCATTTATGTGATGGCAATGATGTATGCATCCCTGAGTTCTGAATCTGAATCAACGGTGGTGTTTTGTTTGGTGGTGGTGTTTGTTGGTGCTTCGGCGAAAGGCTCTCCTCGAATCCAAGCTCAACGCATACAAGAACACAAAGTTATACATTCTGCATTGCTTCACATCATTTCATTTCACTATTCAAAGCAATAATAACAAAAGTGCGAGTAAGTAGAAAAAACTGCTAGAATTACCAACGTAGCTACTTTTATGTGTGTGTACTTAGTACTTGCTTCCACTTCTACATGCTTGCTTCTACCGCGAACGATGCCAACTTGTTCCATTACAATGTACTTTTTACATGCAAAAATTACCTGTTGTATCAGTCAACGTCTTGCAACAAAGCAAGTAACAAAACAAGAGAACCTCAGAACTTAGCACAAGAACGAGAGAATCGGTTGGGAATTGTTAGTTGGATGGATGCACAAAAGTACAAAAGTAGTAGGAAAGTAGCAGGTGTAGAGTAAGTACTACACGGAAGGAAAAAAGCAGAGCCAAAAAATAAAAGTCTACTAGCAGCAAACACGTTTTAAAATATCAAACTGGTCAGTGCAGTGGTCACTACTTGGAAAATACTTTTGAATTTTCAGAAAACTATAGTTTTGTTGGTGTTTTTAAATTGTAGCAATGCAATTAAGTCTCCCACCAATGAAAGTATCAAGCTGACAAAACTTTGAATGACAGCGTGAAGTTTAGAAGTGTAGATCTAGTGACAAATAACTATGTGGTGAACGGGGCAATGTGAAACTATGTATTACTGAGCAAGCTTCAACAAATATACATTTTTTTAAAGAATTGACCAGTGATTTGTGACCTCACTGAATTAACCGAGTAATTACTTAAAGTGGTGATATTTCCAGTGTTTATATATTTGTAATTCCCTTTGTAAACTTTGTTAGCCAAACTTACTAGTGGGTTAAGCATTAAGAGCGTCACATTCCAATATATCATCGTGAAAGTGCTGACGCTGACAAGCCACGCCAGCAGCAAATGCATGAATAAAGGTAAGCCGAAAGCTGTATTATGGAAAAACTCTATTAATCTATCACAGCTTATAAACAATATCGACACAAATCATTAATCTAATTGTTGTGTCTTGGCAAAATATGTTCATGTAAAAATTCCAAAATTTGCAAAGCTCGATGTTTTTCCTGGACTTGTTGTTTTACTGACTGTGTGATATATTTGTAACCTAATGATTTTTTGGGAGCTGCTGCATTAGACGTTAGGCTTTGTTTGTAAAATATGTAGCTTTTAAACGGATAACTAACAGGTTTTTGTTTTCTTCTATCTAATTGCATTATTCACACTAAGCAAAGAACTCTAAATTGAATGCACGTAAATTGGTCTAAAATGCCTTAGGTACTATTTCACGAAAGGACTTTTGCTTGAGAATTCATGCGACAGGGACATCACAAAATCCCCGAAGATACAGTTCGTGTGTAGGTTGCTGATGTTGAAGGGAAGAACAAAAGGCCAACTTGTGTATACTCATGCACGGTGCACATGGCCCGCCGGTTTGGTTCATGATGAACCTAATGGATATATTTTGTTGTTCTTTTTGTAACTTTATTCTCAAAGAAAACATGAAGTTAGGAAAGGTACTTGTTTGTTGTTTAGTAGGTGGTGTAACATTTCTAGTTATAGAGAATGGCAAAGCTGCATGCGCTAAGGAAGTACGGAACGAATGTAGTATTGACTATGATATACTCAATTTGAATTTATCTATGTTGCATCGGCAAAAGCAGGTAGGATGTACTAAAATATTTTGAATTGTACTTACTGCACTGGGTAATGCAATGATACTTTCATTCCTCACTGTTGCAAATCCAGATAAATGCTCAGAGCGCCTTTCAAATGCGCAATGATTATTGAGTGACCCTCACACACTGAGGTACACTGGGTACTTAAACACTACTCATTATGGTTAGTGTGAGGCAATGCTTTGCATTTAATTAATGTGAAGTACCCATCAGTCCTTGCAGCCTTGCAGCGTTGCAGAGCTTTAACAAGCATACTGCAGAATGCCATTGTCAATGAGATTACATTTCATTGCAAGCAACCATATGGCCATTTCATTCTGGCAATAGTCAAGTGCCTTGTCTGAGACCATGTGTAGTTTTCATGGACATTTCTATTTGCACATATTTGACAGAACATATTGCCGAAATCCTACAAAGTTGACATCTTGATGGAGATGGAATACTTATCTTGGCTTTGTTCTTTTTTACAAAAAGTAATTCAATTTATCTGAGATCTTCCTTGGAAAACTATTCCAGGACAAGATAGCCTTGTCCAGAGTGCTTCTTATTGTGCCCCTTTCATATACGATTTTATTTGAAGATGAAACCTTAACCCATGATATTCATTATTCCGTTTTGGGCGCTTAGTGAGATGTAAGGTTTCCGTTAAAAGAATACGTGCGGTAATGTTTTTGTGTAATATATGACGACACGGTTCCAAATAACAAATAGGAAAGAAGACCACATAGATTTGGTTTGGTGAAAGAATGAATGTGAAGAATGCGTGATGTGTACTAGATATTACGCAGGTTGAATGTCAACGCGTACAAATTTTTCTATTTATTTCAAATGTAAACTTTCGAACAGATAAGGACAGTTCTGTTCTGTAAATCCATATCATTATGTCAACATCCGGAAATATACGCAGACGTAAATGGCCAAACAATCGAAAGCACCAAGTCGGTGACAGTCCTGACGGTAGCAGGTAAAAATTTTGCTTTAATCCCACCATGACATCATGTACATCAATCAAGACTTGTGCGAGTAGTACAAATCTTTAAAATTCGGAAAAGGAAATTGCATGCAAAATTGTGGTCATTTGTTGTGTGCATTAGTGTTTATACAATGGATCTGACAGTAACTACGCAGTGAGGAATGATGTATATGTCATGAATTTTCAGAGTTTTTAAAGCATATCCACATAAGTAGCATGTACGTATATCCCTGCATACTGTATTGCAATACTTAATAGTTATGAGAACAATACAGATTACATACTAAGCGTTTTCTACATAATGCATTGAGACATGGAATTGGATTTCATATGATGTCTGAATTTAATTCATATGTCGCATATTTCTTTTCAAAAAATCTTTTGAAAAGTTATAATACGCATATAGTTTTGCAGCAAAAACACATTTCACAAATTTGGTATTTGCCAGAGAGCTTTGGTTCATACGCTATTGTCCAGATGTGCGTCAAATGCGTCTGTTTACACGAACAAATGAACGGTCGCTACTGCCTCCCCAATGACAATGTCCAATATTTGCAGCGAAACGACTTATTTTTCCCACACAATCAGTGGAAATGGAATAACATTATAGGTAGTTGAACTAGTTGCACATTTTGCTCGTAAACTGTGATTTAGAACTTTTAAAATATCACATATACATATATGTGTGGGATGAAGTAGTGAGTCTTTCCTTCCGTCCATCCAACCAAGTTCAAATTTCTCGTCAACCTATACACAAGAGAGTGCAAGTACGAGTACGAATGTAACGCAAACGCTACGCTGGATACTTGCTCTGGGCAAAATTAATGTTCTCCTGCTACCTTTGCATCATCTGCATATCCATATTACAAAAAATTAAAGGCAGGGCCAGAAAAGTATCCAACAGAGTTGAAGATCGATGAACTTTCAAATCATTTGTATTCATACCATCGCATTGTATTCTAGTCATCATCAAAGGTACTCACGTACAGGTATGCATGCAAATAAAATGTAATGAATCAATACACTTGTGTGTAATAATGACCGCTTGTGTAATGGACTACATCTTCATGTTATGCCGGTAGGGAGTTACATGTTAATTTCTGTAGTTTTCACGGTTTCAAATATACACACCAAAAAAATCAAGCCTTATAATGAATTGCCTTGTCACTCATTATCTTTCAATCTTTTATACGCACAATGAACGGAGCAAATCATTCTGGTCAAAAAGGAGTGATCATCACCATCACTTTTTATTACAGTCTATTGAATTCAAATTAGATGGTGGAAAACAGTCGTTTTGATTCATGATGGCGGTGCAAAAATGATGTCATATATGGCCATCTATCACTTATCAGCGTGTTTTGAATCTTTATGCATCAATACGGGGGATGTATACATGCGGGATGAAACTAAATTTGCGATTGTGTGTGGTCGATTTGAAGGAACACAGTTTGTGGTGCTGTGGTTATGAAAGAGACCAACTTTGCACTGGACAAGACAAATGTTTGTCTCCAAAATATTGACGCTATTGTCTGTTTGCAAATGTTCTTGATAACCATAAAACATGATACTTAAACATAATATACTTTCAAGCAAACGTGTCACGCGTCCTATAGATGGATAAAAATATTGAAGCTTTACAATGTCTTATGTACTATGAATGAATGTGCAATCTGGCCATTTTAAACAATCGTTTGCTGACAGTCCAAAATCAGTTTTCCAAAATTCATTTTTACAGGGGAGGATTCCTATAAAACATTAATCAGTTCATTTGCGTAGGTGGTTCATTCTTACTATTACCACATGAAATTTCAATACGACAAATTATAAAAGGAGAATACAGAAGGAGTACAAACCCGCATGAATGCAGCGTTCATTCAATTCAATCTTTGCAATTTAGATGTCAACTAAAAAGTACAGATATTTGTGCTTTTTAAGAAAAGGTTTGGAGAGTTTATACGAGTTGGTCAAGCACTCACGACTCATGCTCTCACGAAATGCTAAAATTTTCCATGAAACTCCCACGGAAGAAAGACTCAGAAACCCTTATTTTGAATTTAATGTCTGTTAAAAATAGTCCAAGCTAAATTCTTGTCCAGGTGGACGACAAGGTAGGATGAATCTGTGTCATCATGCAGAATTCGGAATTCCTTTAATATAACAGGCCGCAGGTAGTACACGGTCTGTGGTCCTGTGGTGTTTTCTTGGTCGTTTGTGGGTTGTCAAATGTATACATAGTGTGTTTACAAGACGAAGCCTTTGATCCATACTATAATGAATATTGAGAGAACATTAAACTTTTCACGAAAATATCATATGAATCCGTATAGCTATCGGTCGGTGATATGATGAAAAACGAATTGATTAAAAGACAGAGGAGGTCTGTGTGAAGCAAAGCTAATTCCATTTTCCTGACTTTTCATCATCTCAGCAGACCGGAATAGAAAGCGTATAGCAAGTCACAGAGTAGTGGGCAGGTATTAAGAAAATTGATAATAGAAGCCTTTTCCATAATATGCCACAGGTTACTTTCTTAAAAAAGTAATCAAAGAGCTTCATTCCTTTTGTATAAAATGATATACAAGATAAGATAGGTTTTTAATGCTGCCATCTCCACACACAATGGACCCACTCCGTTTTATCTTGCATACAGGCTCCAGTGAGAGCATCATAATAAAAACTGCCCATGTCTCGTGTATAATATTATTAGTTCGCTTTTGATCTCTGATGATAGTATGCACACTGCATACAAACTACCATTATACTAAACGTTGATGGTGATTTATCTTTTTTGTTAGATTTTTTGTGGTGGTGAAAGTCATTTCCATTTTTGCATGACACAACCTTTACATAAGCTCATATTTTGGGCGGTGGCAGAAACAAACTTTTCCATTAAAGTAGTGACTTTCAAGTTACAACTTGAGCTGGAAAAGAGATTTTTGAAACTCAGCAAGAATCTTTTCTGCTCACTTTTCGTCTAGTCTCTCCTCCTAGTCCAGTTTATGTACATTTTTATTATTGTTGTATAATCGTCTATCAGTGATTCTTCAGAACACTTACTATACAAGTGCTTATTAATTTGTTGTTGGTGAAGTGGTTACTATATTTCCAACCTGTCATACAAACACTTGCTCTGTCAGTTGAAATTGTTCACTGGGTTTGTGAAAAAACAGGTGTTTCAAGAAATAAACAGTTGCTTGTTTGCTACCGCAATAACCACCTCCATAATTCCATGCATGACTTATAATAAATTAACTTTTCGTTCCACTATCATGTCATCTTTCTCTATTGCTAAGAATGACTTCCAACTAGCTTTCGTGTTTCTTTTTTTGCGGCAAATCAAGACACTGCCAAAATCTTGTATTCAAAACGTTGTAAACCACTATGCAATCATATTTCCAATTTAAACTCTGCCATCCATACGTACTTTTTACTTCTTAGAAGTGCTCTACTCAAGATTTGGCTTACAACTTACAAACTTGGGTGGCACGCCTCCCATTTTTGTATAAAGGATGAGGAAGCTATAATATACTAAGACATCGAATGTGTTAGATATTCGGTGTAACTGAAGCTTATTGACTTGAATTGAAACAGTGCTCCTGGATAAGTAGATTTTACTAATATGCTTATAAATAAACCTTTGGCAACATGTTTTTAAATGAATACATGAACAAAATGGCAGTTGCAAAACTCTAATAATATCTGTTTCACTTCTAGTCATACAAATATCTTGAAATTTACAAGTTCTAGGAATTTAAATTCACAAAATTAATAGTAGCAAACAAGCAATAAAGAGACAAACTACATACCTGTAGTCCTTGTCGTTAGAGTATTGATTTGACTTGACCGCTCCAATAAACATGAATTTGCATAAGGCAGCAGTTGGGGAGGGCAAAAAGTATGGATCCACGGACAACACGAATGTTGGTGACGAAGTTGTTAAGAGGTAACAATATTTCCAAAATATACCCTTTATTGGCATTATTTGTTGATTCTTCATACTCATGACATTGTGAATAGGTTAATGCATTAAATATTTATAAATCTTTCTAAGATGGCTCTAACGTTCATAGTGTGCATACATTTTAGCTCAATATTATTCGCGTTCATAATGATGACTACACTAATGACTTCTTCCGCTCTAAGCTTATCATCGTGATATTTCACATACGCTTAAAAACTTGAATTACACTGTATTTTATTAGTAACACGAATAGGTCTTTCCAAGGTTAAGAGGTTTTACTTGGAATACACATTGCTACATGCATTTAGTTTAAAAAATATTGCGCGTACCTTTTTAATTAAACTGTTGTGCTGGAGTTGCAATAGAAATAACATTTTCATACGAATCGATGTCATCCATTAACCCAAAGACCTACCATCCTATCTGAAAGAATCCTATTTGAAATGCATGAACAAAACGCATAGAAACAATAGCCCGTTTTGACTTATCTTCATTTTTTCGATTTGTTTTCAAAGGGATTTCCTCGTCCATGTCTATACTCATTGTAGGTCTTTGCATTAACCCCATTAGTTTCAATATGGTTTTTATGGATATAAAACTACTTCCTTGTCATTACATGCAGAGAAATTAAATATTATATAATTCCTTAACAAAAACTGAGAATACTTCCATAAATGATAAAGACGCATGGAATCCAAAATACTGAATGTATTTACTTGTTTATACAGATAGTAGTATAGCTCTCATCAAGTCATTATTATCATCAAATTGCCACAACACATTCCTGCGTGTGTAACTCTTGTGCTAATCAAACTGTACCAACAATCCACACACCTTATAGATTTACAGCATCCTTTCTTTTCTACCACTAATTATGATTGATGTTAGCTCACGACTTTATGTTGAAAATTCTCTGGATATTATAAAACATACTATTAAATATTAAGTAGCTCTGAGCTTTGAACTTGAATACTGAGAAGTACATATTTCGTGCTCATCTTTCGAACAAGTTTTATTGAAGCATAATGTTTGTGCGAATATATAAGCATAGTGCATGCAGTGAAGGCGTGTGAAACAACCTCCATGATAAACGGTCTTGAATCGTGATTCTACTATAAATATTCATCAGAATAGTGCATCATTGCTACTGGTTGTAGACCTTCGATCCTTCATAAAGACACAATGACACCTTGTTTCAATGAAATTGATTATGTGCATTATTGAAGATTATCGAGAGAATGATGAAATTAATGAATTTCTTATGGCGTTACTTTCGATGTTGTATGAAAATACTAAAATACTTGTATCTCTTTGTGCGAAACAAATATGTATTTCCAGTAAAACTGTACAACCAACTATACAACACATTCTTCTGTATCATATTGTATTATTGTATTGGCTGAGTAGGCCCTTGCGTGTCAATGAAAACACTGAAAAATAAATAAATAATTTGATCTGTCTGTGTTCTTATAAAAACATATTATGATTCACTTTGATTCGCTTGCCTAGATTTGCAGTGGCTGGTTTCGAAACAGGGTTTAAATCTTATTGTCATTCCCTTGATGAAACCCTGTAGCAAGAATGCTTTTTAACAGGTTAAAAATCAGGAAGTAAAGCTAGCAACCATCTTACAGTAGTCTTTTTAGACTTAGCACACAATGTATGTCCCTTCAAGAAAAACTGAGTCAAGCTTATTGACAGACAGCTCAAGAAGCTAGGAAATAATGAGGTGTAATCAATGATCAGTCAGAGTATTAGAAAGTGAAAGGATTGAGTAAAGTAAATAGTAAGAACAATTAATTGAATCGCAAAAGTCAACATTAATTCAAGTGATGCACTTCATGAAAACTTTAGTCTTTCTAACTGTCATAAATTAGTGGGTTCATTATAATATGATATAATAATATTGCACATAATTTGCAGTACCTACCTAAACTCATTTATTGAGTTGTATTTTTTCCATATTTAAAAAACCTTTTCATAGATCATCGCAATTACAATCTTGTATCTAGACGTCAGCATAGAGTGTACTTCGAACAAGTAGAAGCGAATAACAAAATCTCAGGAGACTTATTTTTTCGGAACTAGGTAAGCATAATGATAAACAAAGACAGAAGTAATTAATATAAAAAATTCAGTATAATATACTATCTGAATTGCTATTATATGCAAACAGATTGTGCTCAGACAGTTCATGATGTAAGAATTATTTTGTATAAATCCAATTATGAACTACGCATCGACTTTTGCCTCATGTCCTGTTTGTAGTAAATCGGTACTCCGCTTTTACTCGAAATGTCACAGTCAATTACTAGGAAGATTGCTAATGACACGGGTCTTATTTTTTAATTTAGATGCACGTAAACAAGCAATCGCTAAATCCTCAGTCCAATTACTCTGCGTCCAAGTCCAAATAATTTCCCCTGATCATTTATTGTCATTTGCATATAGCGTGTAAACACATAAAAACTGTGTTTGTACGCAGACAGATCCCTACATAAACAGTTTGTGAAAATGTTCAGACATTCTGAACACCAGAAAAGCACAAAAACTATGTGCAAAAGTGTGTAACCACCTACCGTAACGGACCGTCTGCCAGTCTGCCTCTGTCTGCATTTTGCAATGCTGTTTCCAAGCCTTTTTCTCTTCAATCTAGCTCAGTTTTGGCATCATGAATCATGACACTGCTATCTTGTAGAATGGAATCTTTCTCAGTAACGAGACATAACATACAAAAAATTCATTAGCATGTAACTTTATGTGTGTGAGCACTAATATTACTTGTGATTTAAATCCCGATTCAGCCTTTAAATCCTTGAGTATCAGGGCATCTCATCCGGCTTAATACAGTAAACACATAGGACATAGGCTATATAGTGTTTTGGAAAAATAAAATTGTAAACTTCGGCATCTATTAGTTCACAAAATCTGTCAAAACAGTTTAGCAATGCATTTCGTAGTTGTCAGTAAATTCCACAAACGTTGTTTATCATGGTGAAAATACGGAAACGAAAAATTATGAAGCAAAAACACCTACTTTAGATACTTTGTGCTGAATTTGTGCTCATATTTACTCTTTAATACTCCAGAAATTCATACATGTTTTCAGACCTGTTAATTCAGTCTTGATTATCAAACTGCAAACTCTGTCACCCTAATCGATTGGAATTTGGAATTGGTTCCTATCTCTAGATCGACGTATGAAAAATAAGTAGAAAATTTGATTACAATCAACTAACACAAGTCTTTATCCGCCTGTCGTTATAATTCGATGCATAATATTTGCATACTAACTTGCCGTTGTACAAAAGCGCGCACGGATGCATTTACCATTCATCCATAAATTTGGATTGTAAAAGTACTCGTAAATTCCACACTGTGTGGAAGCTTAAGTATAATCGTTTTATTTGTCTACCTTCTCTTTGCTTTTTGCGTGATACTTTTTATTGTACTTGCAAATTGCGACTATTTTTTATTCTGCAAACATTGTTCATTCCCTTTTACTTCTCCAGTTCTGTCTCTTGACAGACGTGTGTAAATTCTGTTTGATCGACTCAACAATACAGTCACAACTTATTCTAATAAAAATATTGGAAAATGATTAGGTAGTACGAATTGGATAGACATCTCCTATCCTAAACTTCCAAAAAAACTGTTTTTATCTCTCTTACTAGTCAAAAATGCAAGCATGGAACAAAGATGGAAAAAACTGCGTTACTATTGCTCGCATATATTATGTATCTGCAGTTTTTCATGCATTTAAAACATCACATCATACGTCTGCGTTTTAAAATGAAGTATGGCATATTAAACGGTGGTTTTCTTAACACTAACTCTTTAATGAGCATTACCCTAACGTTTACGTATACCAAAATACGGTTCTCATCAAATGATACGTCAAGGAAAATGATGAATGGGCGTAATTTTCATGGAGTAAACGTCCTCCTGGTATGTTTAAAGAGAGAATGTGATATTATGTATGGAGTTGGGTTTAGGAGAGAAACCGTAAATACATAAAAATTCTAACCTAAACACTTGATATTTGTAAAGTTATACATATTTATGTTACTCTGCCATTTTATTGCGAACTGGCTCAAAATGCAGTGAATTTTTGACACACACACATTACTCTTTATATTGTATGCAATATGGAAGCTAAAAGTCTGTGCCCACATTCATCATTATTGTGATAACATTGTTGGAGAAGAGGCGAGAATTTTAGCAGGCGAACAACACTTAAAGCAATTAATCCTTTTAGATACAAAAATACATACTCCACAAAGCGTCATCATATACCATCATCATCATCATCACACACATTAAATGTTTTAATTATTTTAATTAATTTTTCCTTTTGCTTTTCTACTTTTCTCGTTTTCCCCTTATTCTAACGCACTTGGACGCACTGCTGGAGTAGTGCCTCAGATGTTCATCTGATGGCTCAGTCAAGAGAGCAGCTCACAATGGACATGACCAAGTCCGAGAATTCAATTTTTAGCTATCCACGAGGATTCTTCATTACAAGGGCAAAAGCTGCCATTGTACTTTTCGTTTTCCTGATAATCGCTGTTGGTGTAGGACTTGTGACGTATCATGTTACCAAAAATGCCACCGAAGAAAGCCTTCTTGGAAGTACCTCTGAGCTGGAAGGAGGCAGTTCGGGAAGTAAACCAGGTTGGTATATAAAAGTCAAAGATTTTTATTCACGCTTCTATTTTTGAAAAATGAATGAAATGAAACTCTGCATTTTGTCATCTCCCAAGATTTTATTCAAATAAAAAATGTTTTTTTTACGATTTTGTTTAAAATAAAACATGTGCAAACATAAAAATTTATGCATTTACCCAACATTTGTCTATTGTTGCACAAATATCTTTAAACGAGATTTTTTGTGTTATAAAAGCTAATGATTCACTAAAAATGCTCTAAATCCCAAGGTTCCAAGAAAGTCATGGATGTACGACTCCCTGACACAATCCAGCCCAAGTATTACAAACTGGAGCTTATTCCGTACGTAGAGCAAGCAAACAATTTCACTCTCAAGGGGAAAGTCTGGATTGATGTGAAATGTGAAAAAGCCACCGACAAGATTACCCTGCATATCAAGAACATCACGATTCATAAGGAAAGTGTGACTGTCACATCAATACAAGAAGCGGAACTCCCAGTCTCTCAAGTAGGGTCTCAAGACTCTGAAAATAGGATGAAAGTTGAAGGCCACGCGTTTGATCAGGACAGGGAATTTTACAATGTTAGTGTTGCCCCAGGGCTGGAACAAGGCAAATTATACAGGATTTACATAGAGTACACAGGAATGCTGGATGATAGCTTGGGTGGATTTTATAGAAGCTCGTATTTAGACGCTGACACCAATGAAACCAGGTATATAAATAAAAACGGGGTTATAAAACGTTGACAAATTAATTTGGTAAAAGAAGTGAAAAGACTGTGGCTCTGGAGAAAGCTAGTCTAGCCTGTAAAATGAAGCACGTAAAAGGAGAGTGCAAAATTTATTTACGATATGCACAATGAATGAATAGGTACATGGGTGTAACACAATTCCAAGCCACTGATGCGAGAAAAGCTTTCCCCTGCTTTGATGAACCTGCACTGAAAGCCAAGTTTGAAATCAGCATTGCAAGAAGATCAAACATGAGCTCGATATCAAACATGGACTTGCTCAAGACTGAAAGAATGTAAGTGAAAATGAGCATGCTAAATTGAAAGTGTTAAGCAGTCGATGAGGTTTGATGGTGAACGGAACTTGAAAAGCTTTTTATCAAATTATTATTTCTAGTCCCGACATGGATGGATGGGAATGGGATCATTATAATAAATCGGTAATGCAGTCTCAAGAATTATGTGCTAGTCGCATAATAAATGGCTTTCATAAAACTATAATGTTGCATAAAACTACGTGCAGGTCCCGATGTCCACGTACCTTGTAGCGTTTGTCGTATCAGACTTTGAAAACCGAGAGTCGGACCCTGCACTTAGTAAACCAAAGTTCAGAGTTTGGGCCAGGAAAAGTGCCATAGACCAAGCTGAATATGCACGAGACATTGGGCCAAGGATTTTGACGTACTTTGAAAACTATTTCGGAATTCCATTTCCATTACCAAAGCAGGACATGATTGCCATTCCTGATTTTGGTGCAGGGGCTATGGGTAAGTCCTAATAATACTTCTTTACACTTGTGTTGTAAATTAAATTGCAGCCAATATTAAAATTGAAACGATACACATTTTTACAGAAAACTGGGGATTGGTCACTTACCGGTAAGACACTAACATTAATCGAATGTGCAATATGAATTTGCATGCAAAAACAAAGATCTATTAACATTGCTGACATTGACATTACTTTGTTCATGAAACCTTTTAGTGAATCCGCTATGCTGTACGATGTGAATGCTTCATCCGACCAGAGCAAGCTTCGTGTTGCAACTGTGGTATGTTTTGCTATTTTCACACTCGACAATGTTATTTTTTCATATCTGAAAAGCAAAACTTCGTCTTCATATAGAAACCCTAATCAAAATCTTTTAAATCCTTTAACTTGTAGATAAGTCATGAACTTGCTCATCAATGGTAAACCTGCATTTTTTGTTTTGATTAGACATTTACAATTAACTTATAGCTTAATCATACTACTAATAATTCATTTATTCATTTAGGTTTGGAAATTTAGTGACCCCAAAGGTAAAATTCAATAAGTAAAAAATAATTAAACAATCAATATTTGCAAATTGCACAATATTAATTTTTTAAATAAAATTGATTCTCATCAGTGGTGGAACGATTTATGGCTAAACGAAGGATTTGCTTCTTATGTTGAATACATCGGGGTTGATCATGTAAGTCTGTTTTATGCCAAAGGGATGGCAATTTTCTCTGACGTTAGTAGTGTATGTACATATTCACATAAAAATACAAACTTATAAACTATAAGGTATCCCCGGACTGGAAAATCCTTGAACAATTTGTCACGGACGAGGTACATGAAGTGTTCAAACTTGACGCTTTGGACTCCTCACATCCCATCTCAGTTCCTGTTTACCATCCTGACGAAATTAGCGAAATCTTTGATCGGATATCCTATGCAAAAGGTAGGCTTTTAATGAGATCATTACTCCATGCATAATCGATCCTCTCATATCTCATCATGGGTGGTCCTCCTCAGCTTTTTGTACAAGTTGTTGTTGGAAGGATCATGAAAGCTAACAGCATCTTTTATTGCATCATTAAGCCTGCAGTTTACTACTGAAAATAATACCGATGATACAATACATAAGTTTTACTACTTTTTACCTGACTTCACCTTTATTGCAGGTGCTTCTATTATCCGAATGATGAATCATTTCCTCACTGAAGAATCTTTCAAGAAAGGTCTTCATAATTACTTGCAGAAATGGTGAGTACGATGAACATCTACTTTTTAGATTTAATAGCGTTGAAAAAATCATATCTATTGATAAATCACGTGCACACTTTGACTTTGTCCTGGTGTTGCCATTTTGCAGGGAGTACATGGCTGCGGTTCAGGACGACCTCTGGGATTCATTAACCAAGCAAGCTCATGAAGATGGAACGTTGGATCGTGCCATTACCGTGGCAGATGTGATGAATACTTGGACACTTCAAAAAGGTTGCTTTAAAATTTCATGCATCCACAGCTCCACATACACATACGCCATGTAATTTGGACCCGACATTGTAAATTTCAAATCTATACACCGTAATTATAGGTTTTCCGACGATTGATGTCAAGAGAAATTACGCAGACGGGACAGCAACCTTTACCCAGACAAAATTTCAAATACTAGAAAATGCTACCAAGGCTAAAGAGTATGAGTCGTACAAATGGTGGGTCCCCATATCCTACGCCTCTAAAACCGTAAACTCCAACTTTAACAGCACAAAGCCCAATCTCTGGCTGAGCAAAGAGAAAACCTCGCTCACCACCAATGTCAGTGCGGACGAGTCAAGCTGGGTTATTGTGAACGTCCAGCAAACAGGTAAAAGCAATAAAAGTTTACAGCGTGTGCACATTCAAAACCTGAAAAATCCGAAACTTGTGTGCAGCCTATCCATTTTTAATGCCATACATGCCTGGCTGCCAATTGACCAGAGCCAATTAGATTCCAATTATAAAACAACTTGAAAGAAAATCATGCTCTATTTCAACTTTGTAATCGTTTTGCTTATGCCACCATCATTTTTATTTTGCTCACAGTTATTTTTCTAAATCGTTAAATAATATCTTGTTGTTATTATCTTAAGGCTACTATCGTGTCAACTACGACGAGAGAAATTGGCAACTAATCACCAGTCAACTTATGAGCAACCCGTCTTCGATTCACACCGTAAACCGAGCCCAACTTCTTGACGATGCCTACAATCTTGCCCGAGCCAACAAACTCGATTATAAACTGGCCTTTAATTTGACCGTATATCTAAAAGAGGATAATGAGTACCTACCGTGGGAATCATTTTTGGGAGCATTTGCCTACATTGGACAAATGTTGTCCAAATCTCCAGTTCAAGGCACATTCAAGGTACATAACAAAGAGAAAACACATCTCATGCTGCTGGAGAAAATGAAATTGCTACATGTTTCGACAAATTATTTGACAAGTTGTTTTGTTTGCAAATCATTGATAATGGTCCCGTATGAAATTTTGATACTTTGTTGTAGGCTTTTGTCCGGGATCTAGTTGAGAAGCAGTATCAACGCGTTGGGTTTACCGAAAATCCGTCTGAACCTTTGCCTGTGAGATTTCATCGTACCAACATAATTCGCTGGGCATGTAATACGGATCATCCAGATTGTATGAACCAAGCTGCCCAACTGTATGCTTCATGGATGAGCAAAGCTGATCCGGACACTGACAACCCGTAATTATCACATTAAAAATAAGTTTTTAACATCAAACATTGAGATGTTTTGTATACATGTATGTCTGAACTTGCGAACAACATGCAAAAAATTACTTGTTTGACAAGCCCAACCACATTCCAGGCTTAATTAATCTGTATTGCATGCACGTAAATAGGGATTTGTAATCCCTACCTACACACTAACTGTTACTATTAAAACCGTTTTAGCAATGACGAACACGATATTTTGTATAGAATTGCTCAAATGTTGCTAGATTATATTGGTTTATTTAAAAGTACCCGTATTTTTTCAGGATTGCTACCAACTTCCGACGAACCATCTACTGTGCTGCAGTTAAGCGTGGTGGTCAAAAGGAATGGGACTTCTTGTGGCAGCGGTATTTGAAGAGCAACGTTGCCTCTGACAAGACAACAATGCTAATTGCCTTGGGTTGTTCAAAGGACCCATGGATTTTGAATAGGTTTGTGTAAAACTAATGGAACTGTATACACACGCAACCAAAATCTTGCTAAATGAATGATCTTTGAAGAAAATTAAAAATCATCATCAGCAAAAATGATTTAATTAACACTATGCAAACTATTTTCTTCAACATTTCATTCTAGTTATGTTGAAGTGGAGAAAAGGTTTGAAAGTTTTAATGAACGTGTACCTAATAATTAAAATTTGAAACAGATACCTTCTTTGGGCTACATCAGAAGGAACAGGAATTCGTAAACAGGACGGTCCCACCGTCTTGAGAGCCGTTGCTGCCCAAGATACTGGCAACTATGTAGCGTTCAATTTCATTCGTGAGAAATGGTTGGATATGCGGAAATAGTGAGTGCAACTGATTATTTAATGCAAAAATGAAACAAAGACATCTTGCAAATATAATGCTGATGTATATTTCTTGATGAAATGTAGTTTCGGAACTGGATTCTTTGGTATTTCTGGTGTGATCACATCAGTAGCCAGCAAGCTAAATTCCCCGTTTGAGTTAACTGAGGTGAGATAAAACGAATTGTTCTCATGTTATCTTGATTGATACATTGGTGCTTTTATGCAAAGAAGTTAATTAACCTTTATATTCCAACCACAAAATTTATAGCTTGAAAATTTCCGAACCCGATTCCGTGATCATCTTGGCTCCGCTACCAGAGTTGTCGATCAAGCTATCGAATCCGTACAGGCCAATGTGAGATGGATGGATGATAACTACAAAACTATAAGCATCTGGCTTGAGAATCAAGTGGGTGAATCAACAGTTAACAACAATCCAATTTCATCCTCAACCCCATCCACTTTGCAACAAACATCTACCATTTCCGATAGTACAACATCCACAGGAACACCAACTTAAAGCTACCCAAGCACTAGATAACTGAAACTGATGATTATTTTCTTAAATGCTAAATTACATGATATGATACACCTTAATGTTTTACGTTATTTATATATTTCACACGAGGTATTATAATGAGTTGGTGAAAGTAAGAATGAAACGGGTTTTTGTTACTGCTACATTTCTCGGCCATATTAGCCGGTACGCTCTCTCAATCTTCTTGTTTTTGACTGATTGTATGAATTTTCTTGAATCTCTTGCCCACAGCTTATAAAACTGCTTGAGCGTGTAAAATTAAGTTACAGGTAGGAATATACGAGAAACTATTATTTCTTTGCAGTACTTATGTTTTTTAATGAGTTAAATTTACGCGAATCAGTAATAATCTTAAAAAAGCTAACGAAAATATACCTGTATTGTTTCTACCTACGCATAATGGATACAAAGTTACAATTAGATAACATGTTTCTTACGAGGTAGGAGCTGATATGGTGCCATATTTAAAAGTGAATGAGCAATTAATTTAAAGTAGAGAATCTCAATTAAATAATTTACAATAAATGATCATGTAATCCGAAAACCATACTTTGAAATTCCGATTTGCATCTCTCTACAGAACAAACTAGCCATAAGTACATTTTATGTTACGGTATGCTATTGTACATACGTAAGCCCGGTGTTTTAAGCATTTAAAACATTGATTTGACGGAAAGGAATGCATCTGAAAAGTGGAATATGAGAAATCTGCAGTTGAAATATGTGCAATGCAAAACTTAAGTAGGTAGGTATATAATGTTCTACGTAGTACTATTGTGCATCAGGTTTGTTTCTTCAACGGACTTGAAGGAGTGAATTTTAAAAATCATCGACATTATTAAATATAAATATAGTTAATTAAAAGTGTTTACCACTGTACACAACTATAAGTCATTTTAAATTGTTTAACGAATAGGTAAAGTTATTTAATAGGAAACCAAGTTTTAGTATTGTAAGTAACGCACTATAATATTCTTCGAATTATCAGATTTATTGCATTTTAGAAAAAAAGTAAATGTGTAATAAAACAAAATGCATACACCAGATTAAATGTAGATTAGAAATGTTTCAAATGAAAAGTGAAGAAAAATTGTAAGTTTGACAAGAAAAAATAAAACTGATTTTTAAAAAACGAAAATAGCTGCTGAATTTGCTGAGATTTTTTTGCATTATTTCTAGTGATGGAAAAGACGGAGGTTGGTATGTGCCAATACAATGTTGTGCTCATCGCAGGCTTCAATAACTGCAGCATCATTAGTAGAGCCCGATGGACTGGCCATAAATTCCACTCCAGACTAATAATAAAAGTCAACAGGTTATTGATACTATTAAAAAGCTCCTTAAATTCAATCAATTTCTAAGAAAATTTGTACCTGATAAGCTCGATCAATGTTGTCGCGGAAGGGAAAGAATGCGTCTGAGCTAATGGAAACACCCTTCAACTTGGCAATCCATTCTTTACGCTCTTGCTCTGTGAAAAGTGCAGGAGGATTGTCATAGTTGGCCTTCCAAGCATCAAGTTCCATATCCTTTCCAACAGTTCCTCCAACGTAGTTGTCAATGCAGTTGGATTGCTCGGCACGTTTCACTCCCTTCTTAAATTGCATTCCAAGAACTCTGGGGTGATGTCGGAGCCACCAGAGGTTCGCCTTGTCTCTGTAATAAGGTGAAAGTTTGATACACGATAAAGAAAGTTAGAATAATATGTAAATGTATTATAACAGGTATATTCTGCTCAACAACTTTCACCAAAGTTATGCTTACCCAGCCAAACGAGTACAGTGAATTCTGGACTGTTGACCTGCTCCAATACCAATAACTTGACCATTCTTGGCGTAGCAGACAGAGTTAGATTGGGTATACTTAAGAGCAATGGTTGCAACGATCAGATCACGAACTGCATCCTCTGGCAGCTATACAGACATTATATTTTTACGTAAACAAGTTCATAGAGACCAAAACTTTTATAATTTTTTTGTATCACCAAAATTCTTACGTCTTTCCTTTTGGTGACGACATTTGCAAAGAGCTTCTTGTCGATTACGGCATCATTTCTCTTTTGCTCCATGCTAAGTCCAAACAAAGTTTTGGTTTCAATGTCCTTTGGCACGTAATTAGGATCAATCTACAAAAATGAAAGGAAACTTGTGAAAGAACTTTCACTTTCACCGTAGGATTTATCAAGTTGCCCCAATCGCTTGGTATTCAACATACCTGAAGAACACAATATCCGCCACCCTTCTTTTTCTTCAATAATTCCAAAGCTTCAGGAGTATACCCAGGAGCAATAATACCGTCTGAAACTTCTCGTGAAATTATTTTAGCAGTTTGTGCGTCACAAATGTCACTGAGAGCTACAAAGTCACCAAATGACGACATTCTGTCGGCTCCTCTGGCTCGAGCATAGGCTGTAGCTAGCGGTGTCAAGTTGCCCAAGTCTTCAACGGTGCAGACCTTTTTCTACATGAAACAATGAAAGTATAATTTGAGAATTGAAGAATTTTGGAAATGTAATAAAGTTACTAGTGTAGGAAAACCAACCTCTTCTTCGGACAAAGGAACGCCAACAGCCGCTCCTGCTGGACTGACCTGTTCATAAGAAGTTCAAGTTGTCATAATTTTGAGTGGTAAAATTTTAGATGTCACAAAGTGTTCATGCTTATTTTAAATTTTTAAAATACATGTTTAAATGATGTAGCAGCAGGAAGTCCAAGGGCTTCCTTCAGTTCCTTGACGAGTTGCCAGCCATTGAGTGCGTCGCAAAGATTGATAAATCCAGGTGAACCATTGACCACTGCAAAATTTGATCAAGTACTCATTGATTGAGCTTGCACAGAAAAGAAACCATGATTGTTTCATGAAAATGTATTTAATCACCCTTTAAAGGCAGTTCGGGCAAAGTTGTGTATATTTGAGCTGGCTTTTGATGTGGGTTCATTCCGTAACGGAGGGTAAGCTGAGACACTCCTGAAGAGTATTGCTTGCGGAAGTAATCAGATATGGCTGCATCATATTCGGCAGTATGAGTGAAAGCCTTCAGAGCAAGTAATTTCCTGAAATTGGAAAACAATCCAGTACAATCATAGTTTTAGCCATAATCAAGCATCGTGATTCGTCTTCTTGCATTTGTAATCAAAAAATAATCTGCCAACAAACCTAGTATCCTCATTGGTATCTCCTCCGGAATTGGATTCCATCTCTTTCGCAACTTTGTCATAATCCTGTGGATCGCAAAGGATTGTTACACGCGCATGATTCTTTGCAGCAGCTCTCAACAGGGTTACACCGCCTGGGTTGAGAATTAAAAGAGCACATTGAAATAACAAATATTATTTTTGAAATGGTTTAATGGTTTGAGTAGAGTAGCAAGTTAGTATATTATGTAACGAGTTTCGTGAAGTTATAAAAAGCCGCACTCAAAACAGCAAAGGTTATCGCTTTCGGATAAACTCTTGATTTCTTGTCAAGAAAGTGGGCGTGTACTGGCAAATGGTCCAATTAAAATGCATGTCTGTCTTGTGTTTCCACATAATTTGAATAATTTTGAACACTTGTGTGTCTGTTCATATACGGATGACGGATTATTAGTTCAAGGTCATGCATAGAATGGAACTTAGCAAAGAACTAAAAATGATTACTTGTTAACGGTATGAAAAGGAAAAGTCATGCGTACGTGCAATGATATTCCAAAGCATTAAAATTATATGACGCAAGTAACGTAGTTGCATGCAATATTAAATTAAAGTATGTAGAAGTACCAATATCAATGTTCTCTACAGCTTCTGGAATGGTCACCCCAGGCTTGGAAACAGTATTGACAAATGGGTACAAATTGCACACAACAACTTTGATTAGCTTGTACCCCTGCTTTTCCATGTCTTTTTGGTCCGACTCAAGAGTCCTTGCCAGTATTCCTGAAATTTAATTTAAAATGCACAATTAAAAAATGTGAAAGTAGTGCACATGAGAACTTTATTCGTTTTGCATTATCATGAAGTAAAATGATTAAATGCGCATCAATGTCTGTATACCGGCATGAACGGCAGGATGTAAAGTTTTCACTCTTCCTCCGAGCATCTCAGGAGCCCCTGTAATGTCAGAAACATCCTTAACAGCCAAACCGGCATTTCGGAGTGCTGTTGCAGTTCCTCCAGAAGCCACAAGTTCCAGGCCAAGTTTATTGAGTCTCTTTGCAAGGTCCACAAGACCTTGCTTGTCGGACACAGAGAGCAATGCTGTTAAAAAAATACAATGTTTTATTATAAACAGTTTTGTTTACGAGAACAAATATTTTTTTGAAATTTCTTTAAAATATATCAAATGCATACCATAAGCAGTCATGATGAATAAATTTTATCCAGACAAGTGCGTAAAAGCAACCGAAGCACTATACTCTGACTCCAGAAAATTGACTAATGAATACCAATAATTGCAGCCTTCCTCGTTCGACTGACAACTGCTAAAAAGACCGTCTTCCCAATCTTCCTTGGTCTTTTATTGTGGAGCGTGATAGGAGTGGGGATGTTTAATCTCTTCATGGCTCCTTTATTTTTCACCAGATAAATGTGCTCTTATAAAGCTTCTTTTCGGACAAGATATGATGAACTACTATGACTGGGACTACCAGTATGATAATGTTGGAATATGTGTTGTTGTGTTTCATGCTTATATCATGTTATTATCCTATATACAGATTATACTAGAGTAACAGCTTACATAACGTTGGTTAAAAAATAACCTTGTACTTCAGTTAATGAATGCGACTATGCATGCTTTGCATTGGTAAAAGTTACTCATGTTTTCCACATTTTCCAGATGCCAATGCATTTCGTTTAAGTCCATTTGGTATTCAGTCCATTATATTGGTGATGGTGGGTGATTGGATGCAGTGATTATCTTTACACAAATAAAAAAATGGGCTTGCAAGAATTTATTTATTTATAAGATGCCAAACTAAATATTATACATATACTTGAAAGGAACGGTTGTAGAGGACATTTTGATAATATTATACTTTACTACTGGTTGTTATATTTTTTCACGTACGCATAAGAAAAATGCTAGCTTATGGAGAATAAAATCCCTGGACTTTTCAGTAAACATTCAGGAAACAATGAACTAAACTTGTGAGATGCGATAATACCTACCTTCATGCACATTAAACAAGGTGTCTTTTCAAGACCCTTGTGTGTGGGTACCCATGCAGCATTTTCCAACCATTTATTATCACAGAATAAATGTGCTAATCTAAGTGCACACAAATACATGGTAAATTCCATTGGAACACCAAGTTGAAGTATTGTAAAGAGAAAAAAGGCATGAGGGCTACCTGGGGCTATATGAGATATGAGATGAGGCTATTTTTCATACTACGGAATACGGAAAATAAGCACATTTTCCATATATTTAGATAAAGTAAATTATAATCGATTCTAGTATGATAAAAAATACTGGAAGGTATGAATAAACAAAATATGTTTGCTGAATAACTCGTTTTACTTTAATTTTAAGCCTTGAAATATCGGACACATTAAAGTAGTACACACATACAATGTAAAATAGTTTTTGTGAATTTACGCATAATTTTAGTTCAATGCATAGGTAATCTCCTTGATATTTCAACGAAATAAATAATATAATAATATGGAATCACGTTAGTTTTACAAAAGTTCTGTAAAGAAATGGATTACAACAAAGGTAAGTTTCCACTTTGTATATCATCAAAAGCATAATTTCCAATTAACACATTCATACAACTGGTACTGGTAATGTATGCATACAAATAGTACCACTATGATATATACAAAACAAAAACAATGCAAGTTTTCATAATTCAAACAATAAAGGAATATTAAGAATAATAATTAGCAGATGATTTCATATTTGTTGTAACACAGAAAAAGTAATAAATACTAAATACGACATTAATAAAGATGCCGATGCTACTTCTATTCCAAAGATTTGACTAGAGCTAAGAGTTCGGGTTTGAGGTAAGAAATCTCTCCTGAAGCAAGTCCAGGTGGTGGATTTTCAACGTGAAAATTAACGATGGATGCAGGTGGAAGTCGATTTTCGGTGAGAGTTGACTCCATAGACTGAAGAGCTTCGCCCCTGGGCATCTTCAAAGTAAACTGTATGTCTTCGGCTAATAGGCTATCCCTTACGAAGCTATACAAATCACTTATCTTTTCGTGTGCCCAGAATGTACCCTATATGAAGCCAATAATTAAGACCCGATTAATTAAATTGGCATAAAAACTTGTTGGAAATCATCATTATTACTAAATATACCTGCAGTGTAAAGCCGTCTGGAAAACGCACTCGCATAACGCAAAATCTGTAAATTCTTTGCTCATTAAGTTCGTCCCTTTCTCTTTGGGCTTTTGTTCTAAGTGTGAGTTCACGTTCTGCAGCTTCAGTTTTCAAACGCTGTTCCCTCTTGAGTTCATCTGCTGTTAGTTGATAAAATTCGGGTGGAAGCTCTTTTCGTTGCTTTACTTGAACCGGCATGAGAACTTGAAGATTCCTATCTAGCTCCGGTTTGATTGGAGTAGTTTGCTTTAATGTATCTCGCAATTCCTACAGGACAAGAAGAAATTATGCTAACATACGTTTTACAGGTCAAAATCAACTGGTAATTCTGGCAGAATTTTCTTTATCATCTACTTACCGTAAGGTGAGCTATAGCAGCTTCCATATTACCATCATGTGGAGTAAACAACCAAACTTCTTCATCCTCCCCAGTGTCATCATTTCTTACATAATCTTTCTTGAATCCCGCGGCCATGAGGAACTGAGGTGCTCCTTCGACTACACTGACTTTCTCTTGGTACGCTCTGTTTGCAAATCTAATTTTTCTGACCTTTGGATTATCTGGGTTTGAGATAATGTTATCCAGGTATTTACAAAGTATCTCAACACAGACGTTTACCTAAATATATGTAAAAGGAAAATAAGGAATCTTTGATGCAGTAACATGTTTTAAGGCTTCTAAACGTAGTTTCACTTACTTTATCACGTGGCTTGTTACAAGAATGTATCATTAAGCAGGATGTTATAGAAAGCTCTTCTTCTGGTTGTTCCCTTAAAAACTGCTTGATACTTGCTTCAATTTCTTCTTTGGTGGAAACTTCCGGACCTAGGCATTAAAGAATTGAATAGATGTAGCATTACAATGGTGTCTAATTCTACCTAAGTGCAGGTATAGAATAAGATTTTAAAATCGTTTGCTTACCAATCAGAGGGCAAGTATAAAATATTCCTTGTACTGCGTATTGACCCGGTTCAATCACTCTCTCTTCTACCGGAACACTTGAAGTATCCACTTGTGACCTGGAAAATGTCTCAGGAGCTTGGCCAGATTCCTTCAGTCGCATCTCAGCCTCGATTTCACGTCGAGCTTGCTCTGTATTAGTTAAATAAGGTTAATAAAGTATGAGTTTTAAAAATATTAATACAAGTTATCTAACTGTCACTGTGTCACTTCAGTACTTAACTCACCTTTAATAAACGCCAACTGCCTAGCCGCCAATCTATCCTTTTCATTCTGTTCAGGTTTCTTTTGTTTCTCCAATCTCGCCAACGCAGCCGCCGCAGCCTGTCGTTTTTCTTCAGACTGAACCGCAGTAGGTTTCTTATGAGACTCCCCCGATGACGACCCTCCTGCCGCACCATGGCCATGCCTCCCCTTCGGTGCATCCACATCCTCCGTTAACTTATGCCCCGGACCCGCAGTTTTAAACTTTATGTCCGTTTTCTTTTTACCCAGGAACTTCTTCAGGGCGTCCATTATGAAACAAATTAGTTTTACAATTTAGCGTAATATGTCGCAAAAATGTGTCTTTATCACAGCAAAATGTTCCTATACAAATCACAACCGCGCTGCTGCTACTTTCTAAACTAAATTCTGGGCGAATGCTCTTTGGGAAGCTTTAGCTCTGCAATGGACTGCTTTAACTCCTCGATTAACAGTACATTCGACGAAGGCCTTAAAAACTTGTCCGTAATACTTTCACCATAAACTCGCCACGCGACCCATATCAGAAACAAGTTGATGCACAAAATGAACACCAGGATTTTGAGTAGTTTCCACTGGAAGTCATCCAGAATATCAAAGTCTGGAATGAAGTCGGCCGACTCTAGCAAGTACTCCAAGTCAACAGGGATCCAGGCCGCATAGGTGGAATTTAAATTCCTCCTTATCGACTCATACACCTGCCACAAATCTGAGCGCAAAGTGGACAAGACAAGGGAGGGGAAGGTAAACATTTGTGGAGGAATTTACGACCTATTCTAGCATTACTAGTTAGCAGCAAAAAAACAATGGGAGTTAACTGGCTAATTATTAGGCTTTAGGTGTGCCCAGGTGAGCAAACTTAATGGACCAACAAACGCAGCGCTCAAAGAACTAATAACTTAGTCGCTTGGAAGTTGGAAGCACAAAAGCCGACTTTTTAGGCGAAATATGTGTTCAGGAACCTGAGTCTTATCAGGAGACAGGAACTGTTCATCGTTTTTTGGTTGACAGATGTGTCAGAATATTTATGTCTGTGCACACCACACGTACGAATGAATGGAGTTTTCGTGAATCATCCTCAAAATACGAGCACATACTCGTGAACACATCTGTTTGCTCTCTGTGTTGTACATGCATCTGTACGTAAAATACACCAGTTGCAGTCACCACACAAGTTATAACAAAGGGAAAGCGTAGCAGCGAAGTGTATGAATTGCAAAAGCGTACAGAGAGTAGTACAGCGATAAGCGATTTCACCGATAAGCTACTTCGATAACAAATGTTATGAATTAAGTTGAATGATAAAGTATGATTTTCAACCTTAAATTTAGCTCCGATGGAACTATCCTTTGACTTGGGCTGTAGGCTCTTATTTCCCTGAGGAATTTCAGTTACAACTTCGATTTCTTCCTCGTTTAGAGGAGGATGGTAGTGATGATGATGACGACGATGACTGGGACTTGGAGGGCCTGGGCTGGGACTGCTCTCTTCCTTGGACGGCTTTTTGTTGTTGTTGCTTTTGCTTCGTTTTGTATTGTGACTATCCATAATTGTTACAAAATTGTGATGCAGGTGGATGTTGACAAAACAAAACAAAAATGACACAACAATTGATTTAAGTTAGGGAACTAAAGATAAAGAAGTTGAATACAGTAAACTAAAAAATAGTAAAAAGAGGACGAATTATAAAAAGACTACTAGGTTATGATAATGTCATTATCGTCAAGCCTGACTTTAATATTTCTATGATGATGATGATATAGCATATTAGACTGCAAGCGAATAAAATCGGTTGCAACATCTTTGTTTATTGAAACACGAAACCAGAGATTTTCACGGTAGATTAACCGAAGTTAATTTTATTCATGTAAATTGATTATATTTACTTTTAACACAATAAAAGTAACAAAAAACAGTACAGAAGTTTTGGATTCAGACTACATTATAAATGAAAATTAAACAGTTTTGAGTTTTGACAAATTCAACATCGGTCGACACAATATTCAATCACACACTCACACACATCACACTTACTTCAGACAGTAGCAACACTTTGCAGCCATTCTTTCCTATAATCAAAATCTCTAAAGGTTTGGTTTGGTGCAAGTGGTCTGAGAAAATATCATTATCATATATGCTTAAAGGTAATTAACAATCTTTCACAAAACATCATATAAACGTACAAAACAAATTACTTCTAAGATGTAGCACAAAAGTACACACTTATGACTACACAAGTTTTTCAATTTCATCATATTTAAAACCCGTCATAGGCAATATCTTCAAACAAACCATGAAAGAATCAAACATTAAACATCCGTCCTAAGTCTTAAGAAATGATTGAAAGCTTAAGTGTAAATGACTGAAAATGGTGAATCTTTTAACTTAAAATTAACATCTACAATTATTATTCAAAACAATAACAATGAAAAAACATTATTATTAAACATGAGCATTTGCACAAACCAACGCACCGATTCTACTAGTACTTTACTATAACTCACGCCAAAAAAGTGATTGCCTATTTACAATGGATAGGTAAAGGTAAAACAAACAGTTGATTTTTGCACCTAACGAATATTATTTTAGGGGTAACCTCATAATACAGCAGATAAGGTAGACAAAGTATGCAACACCAAAGAAAGTTTAAAGAACAGACAAAATATAAGGCAATCAATCAGTATTCCTACTGTATCAGACTTGTATCATTAATCCCTTTCAAAGTTGAAACAGTATGCTTTA
Source organism: Entomobrya proxima (assembly GCA_029691765.1). Taxonomy (NCBI): domain Eukaryota; kingdom Metazoa; phylum Arthropoda; class Collembola; order Entomobryomorpha; family Entomobryidae; genus Entomobrya; species Entomobrya proxima. The sequence goes on from CM056172.1 coordinate 19,070,707, forward strand.
ATAATTATAAAAATAATATGCTTTCACTTTACAATGGAAATTGCAAACACGATAACTAGAAAATGCCTTTGTTTTGAGAACCTGACACTTCGTACTAATCAACGCTTTTCTTATGCCCATTTGCAGAATTATGGCCATTAGAAGTAAGCGCTGGCTGCTTCGGAGCTCCAGGAGGATACTGCAAAGTGTACTTTTCCACTTCACACCAACCACAGGGAAACAGATCCGGTGACTTCAAGTCCATCCACTGATCGAATTCTTCATTCCAACCATCAAAACTTACTTTTAGCAATCTACCAACTACTTTAGTTACGGTAGCTGCACATATAAGGTGGGGCTCCATAATATCAACAGCCTCTAATTTCATTCCGACTTTTATTCCATGGTTTGGAGTGTCATCCCTGCGAAGGCCCTTGATTGGCAACTCTTCAGCTTTCACCTGCTTCAAGTAAGTTGGCCAATTAAAGGTTGCGGGATCTCCTTTGTAGTCTTTGGGGGGCAGTAATTTTAAACCACGCTTTTCGCAAAAGCCGCAGGCAAAAATTAGCGGAGATGTAACATGATAACAAAAGGCAGCTTGCTTTCGCTTATCTGCACCAGTTACATGTCCGTCAATCGTGATCATGATGTAGCCATGTTTTAATACTTTCTTCACAGAGGCAGCCGAAATAATTGACGGATGTAAAGGATCCACGGCTTCCAATCGCATTCCCTCTTGAATGTTGATTTTGGGCATGCTATCATAATTAATAAGATTTTGTAGAGTTGCGTCTTTTAATATAGGGCTGTTATATCCAGGTGGAGCAGAAATGTCATGGCCAACGGTACGACACCAACCAGATGGCACTATTGCTGGAGACTTTTCATGACATACAAAGTCTACAGAATCAAACCGAACACAAATTAGAATTTGAATACGAAAATGACATTTTCATGCTTTAAAAATCCGGTATAGTACCTTCTGCTGGTTCTTGCTTTGAATCCCAATAGCGCACGTGAATTCGTCCTCCAACCACTCGGCTAACATAGGCAACGCGCATCCTGGAAACATTCGATTTGTCTAAGACTTCAACACACTGGTCGACGGCGTAGTCGCTTTTACTGTTAATAATAAGTTAGCATAGTAATTAAGTTAGGACGATCGGTGAATGGAAGTTTTAGCATTGAAAGTGCACATATTTCGTATCATCTTACTATTTTGCGACAAGTTCTCCATTACTGGTAACCACAGTTGGTATAGAATGCTTCTGCACTAGCTTATTGAATATATAGTCCCGCCAGTCAAAATTCTCAAGTTTATCGGTCTCCATACCTGTTTTGGAGAAATTTTGAATTTAGACAAATTGAACATTTAAAATAGAAAATTTGGAATCACAAATAAAAAAGTTACGTACACTTAGGTGGCATTATACTCAGTGAATGCATGGTTGTAAAACCAACACGCTTGGCTTCAGATACAAAGTTAATCCATCTTGTAGACAGTTGATCGCGACTTTGTTTCGGGATGTGCTCAGCGCCATCATACACAATCTTCGCCATGAACCCTGTTTCAAATTGAATAGTTTAGTAAGTTGTAATTCACTATCACATCTTAGTATTTATCCACATTGCAATTCAATCGTTAGCAAAAAACACCCACCACAATATCTGATTGCGTTTGCAATCCAGTAAACTGAATTTTCATCATTAATGTCACAATACTTGGGTAGCTCTTCCTTGGTCAATGCTACTTCGATCTTGTAACCTTTAACACCTATATAATTCCATTCCTTGCTCAAAGGCACCTTTTAAAATAAGAACATAGACACATCAAACTAAGCATCTAGACCCATTATGACGTTGCTTTCGCTCATTCTCCTTCTTTAATTACATAGCCAATTATCACACATGTACATCAAAACTTACATGATCAAAACACCAAGGTGGCACTCCCTTCACCGACTGATTCTGCCTCAGATACTGTCGCCAGTCATAAGAGTCATCCGTTGTCTTTTCTCCATTAACGGAGTTTGTAGCGCTCGTGCTTCGTCGATTGTTCGGCATTTTTAACCCCACACCTAGGTACACTTGGTCACCTTGTTAATATTACAGCATCAGACCGTTAATGGAAGATTACGTCACGGAACTGTGGGCCGCGCACGGAGGAAGACTGTTGATAAAGCGTCACCTACAACAGAAAATCATAATAATCCAAAAACCCATAATTATATAAAAGTTCCACATGAAATTACTTTTAAAACTACAAATCTGTAGTTTGGCATGTAGCCAGTTTAATGGCGCACCTTTAATAAAACCACTCGCTGAGTTCCAACTTCCAGTTGATCAGTGATCACTCCAGATCAACGGGAGGGTCTTCGATTTTCGAAGACGCAATGGAAGCCTCAAAAACTCAGCAGAATCTGGACAAAATCAACAGTTTAACCAACTGAAAAAATACTACTGGAAGTTGTAATTGCTCTTTAAAACACATTGCTGGTCCATAAAAACTGTGAATATCCTCGGGCGAAAGGGGTTCTCATACAAAAACGCGAAACCAAAACAAACCCAGGCCAAATAGCAACCAAAAAACTCCTTTTCTTCGGAGCGACGAGCAGCACACAAAAAAACTCACACTTGCCAAGCTGTGCTACCAAGCCATAAAAATAGTGCATGCAATGCTGCTGATGCAAGTGCAAAGCCAAACACACTTTCTTGCCTTTTGGCTTGCAAGCAATGCATTTCAAACAGTGCCATAAACGTGCATGCAATTGTCGGAGTGAATAGAATCACTGTCTGTCCATGTCCGATCGAAGGTCGAAGAAAAGACACTGTGACAAAATCCAACAATTGAAACTACTTTTCTAAGTTATTTTAGTGGAGGCTCAGCTTCGGTTTGGCTTTAGCTCAGACTCGGATATTCTAATTTTAGGGTTGCATTTTATACAAATCACGCATGAATGAATAATAGCTGACAACAACGTGCTTATCCCATGAGGTTTATTTAGCTGACTTTGATTTTCATTGTTGCATTGCATTACACTGCTATGCTGTGAAAAATAAAGTAAGAAGTACGGACTGTTTTAAGAGATCAAAGCGTTCTTTGATATTTTCATAACAGCCTAAAATGACGATGATATGATGATTTTATGATGACTTGCCTTGAAATTCTTATGAATAAATTGACGCTGAAGTTTAATGAAAAATAACCCTTTGTTAGGAACCCCTCCAAGATATTCTTCCAAAGTTGATAAGACATGCAAATTTTATTAATGAATCTTCCAGGAAAACTGAGTGACAAAGTGACAAACATTTTGTCTCACAATGCCCCAACTCTACAAATTGCAGATTTAATGATTCTTTCGTTGAATTTGCATTTGCTTTCTTGGAAAGACATCAAAGAAACTCATCTGAAAAGACATCTGCCAAATAAGAACATAAAGTACCCAATTAATTGTAGTATTAAACTTAATCATTTTAAAAGAAGTATTAAATTCAAGTAACTACTGACGGGAGACATGGTCGGACAGAGTCGTCGGACATGAAGTGATGATACGCCAATAAGTTGAGCAGACCACCCCGAGCATGGAAATGGGCATTGAGTGCTGTTGTTGTAGAGCGGATGGGCTTCTCAGCTGGTGCCAGAATGTCGGGGTCCACAGCCGCACTCGTTTGAGCTTACAAGGTCCCATTGTTATGCTCTCCTTCAGCTCCCAAATATTCACTGCTTTGCCATCCAGTTTTCAGTGAATTAATCAGTTAACGAGCAGTTTCACTGGTTAAATCAGCACAGCAATTAAGTATCTTTCGGATGTTCGGGAAAGTTAAAAGCAGCAGAAGACGCCTCTTAGTGGCTTTACTCAATTTTAGAGCCTGTGGAAATGATAAGAAAATGAATTTGAACTGGACAGTGTTCACAATAATGCTTTTAAAAAAGCAGTTTTGTTAAGTGAAAGTGAATGAACTGAAACAGTTTTTAGGAATGAACACCTGCAAATTTGCAGGCAATTATGTAGATCTGGTTCTAGTTAGGTAGCTAATGACCAGTTAATGTGGATAAGATTGTGAACACGGGAATCTTTAATTGTCTTTTTGTTCAATGATGGCTAGAAAGAGAAGTGGGATGTTGCTTCAAAGTGTAACATTTAAGAATTCGGTTGTTTTGGTGCTTTTGTGGCAGTTTTTGGTGCCTTCGTCAGGAGCTCCGGCTGCTGAAAGTAATGAAATTTAAATATTGGATTAATAGGATGCTCAACTGATTTTTATTGATAATCTTTTAAACTTCTAATTTTCTGGATGATTTCTGAACAGGTGGACTTACTCCAGAGCAAGTCAAGTCTAGAATTGACGGACTGGGAAAGAAAACGCACAAAATAGTTTATGAGGATCCATTAGATCTTCAGAATCATGAAAATGGAAACCTGGACAGTGAAGACAACGAGCAAACCGAGGAGGGTAGTTTGCTTCAGTTTGGGGGCAGTGGCAATATACTAAGTGATGAGGGGACAGCTTCCAGTTATATCAAGTGTCGGGCATGTGACCCTCCAGCGTGTGAACATGAATACATATGTACCAAGGCTGTAACGGTAAATTAGCTATGAAACGAATTTTGCATTTTAGATACAGACTAGCCAGTTTGTCATAATCGTCATATTTTAATGTTGTTTTAGTGCTGGAAATCCAGAAACATTGATGGATACGGGTATGAAAGAGTCGCACGTGGATGTATAACGGAAGCAGAAAAAATATCAAAGATTATGTGCAATACCAGAGCGCATGCAAGACCTTCAAAGCAAGCTCATAATACCAGCAAACCAGATTACGAATACGCTGCAGTTTATGCCATTGAATGTTGCTCTGACACGGATTTTTGCAATGATGGCGAGTTTCCCGATTTACCGTCTGCGCATCATGAAGGTATGTGCAATTTAAAACTATAGTATTAAAGTTTTAAAATAGATCATTCTTTGTACATAATTTAACACTGTCTATTTAATTATATATTTTTGCCTAAAACAGAATTGCACACGACGCAGGACTCTGAAACATTGTACATAATAGTTGGACTTGTAAGCACAATATGCGTTTTCGTGATCATCATCACTGTTGTGGTTCAATGCTTCAGAAAAACGCATAGAAAGCGAATGGATGAACTGATGAAACAACACCGAGAAAATTTCTTTCCCGACACTGATGATCAGCTACAAGCCAAGTCGGCTGGTGATAGCACTCTAAAAGAATATTTGGACGGAAGCATGACATCGGGTAGTGGTTCTGGACTTCCGCTGCTGGTGCAACGTACCCTGGCCAAGAACATACAGTTAATAGAGCGAATAGGCAAAGGAAAATATGGCGAAGTATGGAAAGGCTTATACAATTGCGAATATGTCGCTGTCAAAAGCTTTTCCACACTTGACGAAGCGTCGTGGATCAGAGAGACTGAAATATACAGCACAGTCATGCTTCGACACAATAACATTCTCGGATTTTATGGCTCAGACATGACATCAATCAATTCTACGACACAGCTTTGGTTGGTAACACACTACCACAAAAATGGATCGCTATATGATTATTTGAACAAGAGACAAATATCACAGACGAGTCTAATCATCCTGGCATATACATTGGCCAACGGGCTGGCATTTTTACACAGTGAAATGGTTGGAACTGAAGTAAGTTGGCAAGTTTCGGTTTGTTTCTTATGCTGATGGTTTGTATAAAATCGTATTGAGCTAAATGAAGTACTTTTTGTTTTCTAATAGAGCCGACCGGGAATCGCACATCGCGATATCAAATCAAAGAATATTTTGGTCAGTGGAAATGAGCAATGCGTCATTGCTGATTTTGGCCTAGCTGTCACACATAAACGGGAAACTGGTGAATTGAGCGTCGCCTCAAATCCAAAAGTTGGAACAAGACGTTACATGGCGCCTGAACTTCTAGATGAAAGGTATAGTAGTAGTGTGCTTGTGTCTCTGTTTTTACTATTATTGAGTTGATCATAAAATGATTTTTGATTTAATGCTTCATTTTTTAGCATAAATACAAACTCGTTTGACGCTTTCAAACGTGTGGACATGTACGCTTTTGCACTTGTACTCTGGGAGATGTGTCGAAGGACCACCTCTCAAGGAATAGCAGATGACTACCAACCTCCGTTTTATGATGTCGTCAATGCTGATCCGTCCTTCGATGAAATGCGCAAAGTTGTTTGCGTAGATAGTTACCGGCCGGAAGTGCCTAATCGATGGAGTTCAGATCAGGTTCGTATTAATATCTATATTTTTTCCATTTTTATTTTTAGGCTTTTTGCTAGACTATAACATACATGATTAATTTATGTTATTTTAGGTACTTCAGAGTTTCTCAAGACTCATGAAAGAATGCTGGCACCAAAACCCATCCGTTCGTCTCTCTGCGCTTCGTGTGAAGAAGTCTATTTACTCAGTTGCAGCAAATAGTTCAAATAAAGCCATTTTTGATATCATTCATGGCTGTTAATTTAGACCAAAAGCTCCTCATTTCCGTTGTTCTGCGTATGTAATGGGAATAGGTTTTGTTCCACCGCAGTGAAATTTTCAAAGCATTTATAATATGGCAATCTCGTCCATGTTCCAACTGACTGTAAATTTAGACACTAACTCCCAAGGAATTTGTATACTACTGAGGCAATTGATGTTGCTGTAAATCTTTTATGAATAATCATGTAATGTAAATGCTTTATATAATGTAAGTCAAAACGGTGTAGACCGTTTGTGACAAAAACAGCAGCAATTTAGATGAGTGTTTTTGCTTGTTGACTTCAGTTCTAGTTCTACATATTTCTAAGAGTATACGCGTTTTTACTGACACGCTGCTAATGGCGGCATTGTGTAGGTTACCTTTGAAGATTGCAAGGATTGTTGTTTTGACTGACTGATTAGTAGTTTTCATTTGCACGTTTTATAATATCTTAGTTGTTAGACTTATTTAAAACTAAAAATTTTAGCTTTAGTTGCTGTTTTGCAGAATTTTTGATCTTCATATAAACGTATTTAATTCGCTTGATACATATATATTTAGCATATTATAATTTAGCTACTTTGTTGCCATATTTTATAAAAGTGGAATGCTCTCATTCGATACGTTTCGACAAAATATAAATAATACTTTTGGCTACTTATAAAATCTTTTTCTAAGGGTGTGCGTGAAGAATTGTAGCTCAATAGCCAATAGACGCAAAAACTTTTATAAAAACCAGGTGAACGTTTGCAATGGAATCCTTGTTATGGACGAGGTCATGAATCAAGGTTTTTAATACTCAAAATGTACAAGTTGGAATATGAAATGATAACATAAAAATAGCAGGAAGGATGAAAAACAGCATCACAATTACAATTTAATAGAAACAAACCAAGTTTTAACAAACTTTAAAATCCTATATTTATGGAAAAAATCGTTTTACTAACAGCTCAATAGATGTAAACATGTAATTTTATAGATTGACAGGTTAATGGTAGGAGATACCTAAATGAACAATGTCCATAATAATATTTCGCTTACATAGAGAGCTTACAGAAGAAACTAACAATTAAAAATATAGGTTACGGCTTGAGAGGTCATTTTGATAACAATCTTTTGAATCAGTCTAAATATTTTAGCACAGACAACAGATAATCATCTCACTTTTCATTTATACGTATCGTTAACGTATATTATATTATGTACGACAAACAGTAAACACGACTTTTATGTACTTAACCAAAGCGTCCAATCTTATGTTTAAGAAACTTGGTATCCTCATCCAAGCTGATAATCAATCAACAAAAGTTCGTGGAATAATGTACAAGTCTCTTTTGTTAAAAATAATACGCATGCACTCGTTATTTTTGTATTTATAGACATAAACACTATGTTTTTGTAGGTTTATTAAAACATATTGTAATAAATAAAATTATTTAATATTTAGCTTCCAGTTTAGCCTATTTAATATTAATTATGATGTTATATAGCATAAAATAAGAATCTCTGAAATGTGTCCATATACGACATGACAATATACTAAAAAGGAATAAAAAACAAATGTATATTATACTAGTTTTATTCACGTGCTCCAGCATTCAGCTTTTAACTACATACGACATACGGAATCAAAAAAGTGTGTATACTCAAAAATATGATATTTATGTATGTTAAAGTACTTGTTGCATACTGTTGTAATATAAATAAAATCCAAGAAAAAATGATGATCAAACCCAGCTTCAACCCAGTCATTCAAGTGTATCACATCACCCCATGAGCACAACATTGCATGTGAAAGCATGTCGGCAACATCATCGGTAGCTTGATGAATGTGATCCAAAACGAAGAAGAAGAGTTCTTCTCACACAGTTCCAAGTAGGTAGACATACTTTATCTCGCTCGATACACTACTATTCCTTACAAGCGTATGTCCAAAGTCCAACTTTGTCTCTTAAAGGCATATCTCATAGATGTTTGAGATTATTAAGAGAGGATGTTATTTTGCAAAGATCATGAAATCAATGAAGCATAAAGAGATTACTGAAGCTTTCACCAGCATCCAGTTATTGCACGTAAAGCTCCAGACGTAATCCCACGAAATTATGTAACTCGCATCAAATTTCTGGTCTGTCTCGTGCAAAATCAATAAGTTCCTCATTATTACTACAATCTTGTCTGGACGGTATTTTTTTCATTTACTCGTTTAATAAAAAAAGGAAACAATTTGTACATGTTAACAATAATCTTAAAATTAATGTAGAAGCATGGCGAAAGTGATCATTCAGCAAGTATCTGAGAAGGATAGCCCAATTCTTTACTCCCAAGTGCTCAATTTGCGTAATCAACTTCTTCGACAACCAATTGGTTTGGATTTGTTCCAAGAGGACTTGAGCCAAGAAGTGAACCATGTTACACTTGCAGCAATAACAACAACATCTACTCCTGCCAAATCAAATGACAATTCTAGTCGCAATAATCCGGAAGAAATTGATACGGACAAAAATAAAGATGAAGAGGGTATCTCTTTAATACAAGACAGTCATAAGCAAGAATTAAGTCAAGAGAAAGTCGTTGTTGGCTGTATCATAGTTGCACCCGTTGAGGGAGATGAGAAAACTTTTAAAGTACGTCAAATGGCAGTTTCTCCAAATTTTCAGGGACAAGGGATAGGAGCCAAGTTGTTACAGAGTATCGAGGACTATGCGAAACGGCATGGGAAAACTAGGCTTTACTTGCACGCTAGAGCCAACGCTGTCGGATTTTATCGAAAGTCAGGTTATTCCCAGCTAACCGAAAAGGAATTTCTTGAGCTGGGAATACCACATCACGCAATGGAAAAGATTTTGTGATCAGAGAGCTATATGGCCAGAAACTTTGAAACGAGTCTCCAAACGAAAAGTATAAAAAAAGTGAAATGGAGAAAATCCACAAAAAGCATCCGTAATCGGGAAAAGTGGGACATGAACCTACGGCCCTATTCATATATCTAATACTGCTTTTTGTATATTTCTTTGAATTTCTTACTATTACTATTAAACCGTTATAAAATGATGTTGTGTTTTTGTACTTTTGATTTTCCAGTCCACTGAACTTGTCTAATGTAATGTTCTGGTTGTACGTGCACTTCGGCGAGTATCACGCTGATTAAGTGCAACATTTACAACTGGAAGGCGTATGTTTGTTTACATATCATTTATCTCGAAATAAATACCACCCCAAACTAAACCAGCAAGCAGCAAGAAGCTGAGACTACTTAAATAAACGGTGATCACGAACGGCTGAACGAGCCACACACGACACAAGGCATTTCTCTTTTTTACTACAAAACTATGGTACACGAGAAAAAATTCATCTCTTGCAATTTTCCCTTTTTCTCGTTTTGCTTTTCCCATTCTTTCCGTTTCTTTGAGCAAAGTAAAGTCTCGGGTTTTGTACGTGGCTTACACTTTGCCACATTTTCATTTCCCATCCGATCCTTAGCATTATATAGCATTCCACTTTGATTTACAACATCCTCCAAATCCACATCCAACCTCGCGTCATATTTTCAGACCCACCGCATATCGGCCACTCTCCGGTGGAGTGAAAGACGTTTTTATAACCAGTGAGCATATTGTGCTGGCATCATTTGACATCGCACTTCATTTGATTCATATCATTGTCATATTTCCCTCTGTCATTCAGCCACTTGCTTTCCACTTTCCAATTTTTCCACCGCGATACCAGCAACCAGGCATCATGGGTTACGTAAAATATGGTTGGTACCCTTTGCTTTTTTGTGCGATAGCTGATCCGATACCAAAAAGGCATTCTCCTATCTTTTCTTTCCTTCCGGTACTGGTGGTAAATGGTAAAATGGTCTTATTGATATGGCAAGCAATGGAGTTTCGGTACTGGCGCAAGTGTCAGAAAACGGCAGAAACAAGCAGATATTTCTATCCTAACTGATGGTTCAGTTGGTGCAAAGCAAAAACTCCTGACACCAAGTTTACACCTTGAGGCTACGCAGACCAGAACAAACACATACCCAAAAACCCTTCACCAAAGCCACAAAACCGGAGCACATTGTAAAGAAAATAAGACCCTCAGATCAGTTAGGACCAGAGAAGAGCACCAAAAGTCTAGAGAAAGCAAATAGAGAGGGAGAATCACAAGACTTTTGGAGATGAGATGTTGTATGTATCTCAAACAGCCTAATAGAGATCGTAGGGAAAAAGTTTCAAAGCCCCATTAGGTACACACATCTCTCTCTGAGTTCGTCCTCGTGAGGAAGTAACCACAAAAACCAACTATTAAGTGCTTACAGCATATATATTTTCTTTCCCACATTTTTTTGCATTTTCATCTTTTAGTAGAGGAATGAAATGGGGCTTGCATGGGGAGAAAGTCGAAATAACAACAACATAATGTGTACATCAACTACACATATTGCCGATTTCCGCAACACAGAGTAGCCTATATAACAATAATGCTTGCTTGCATATTTTACTTTAATGGATTTTCCTGAAGCAGTAAAATGATCTTTTGAACGCAACGTACAAAAAGTTTTTTATTTTTTATTTTCTCCCAGTGACCGGCACTGGCACTATTATCTTGTGGTACTCAACTCTACGACCAACTTGCCATGCTATTACCCTTGCCTGTCTACCACGTTTACTCCCTTCTTTTTATAAAATCGCCATTTACCATATTGCCACAAGCAGTGAAGCATAACTTTCAACTGCTAAGTTTGAAATACCACTTCCTTTTAACATATTGCCATTCATATAAAACAAATAGAGCAGCAGGAACTATCATAGTTTTACAGGCAATATGTTCTTCCGATTCCGCCGTTTTATGAGTTTTCCTATTCGGGTGCATGGAGAATCCCATATTAGATTATGGTTGCTTGTCCGTTACTTGTACTATTTTACATTAAATTACATACTCTTTCTCCACTGCTCTTTAACAAAACTTTAGCTTAGAGATTGGGATGGAGAGAAAAAAACTATTAGCAGAAAATTTTCCTTCCATCTTTCTTTTCTTCATCCCCTTTCTCTCCTCTTGTGCCCTCCGAAGACAAATGTACACATGTCATGAGTAAAAATTGCTAAAAGGCAATAGCAGTACAAGCAAAACTGGTAGTCAACTCATCTACTGACCACTGTCGACTGACGGGAAAAAAGACAAAGTACCGGGAAAATGCAGTGCACAAGCTAAGCTAACTAACGTATTTATCAGCAGAATGAAGGGGAAAAGAACACGAATAAAGGTTGTAGTCGTCCCTCGTGGTAAATAAATGTGCACGCAGTAGTTTTTGATCTTCTTTTGGGGTACAATAAGAAAACGACAAAGTTGTATATAATGCAATAAAACTTGCTTCTCAGCGCGAAGAGAAAGTTTGCACGAGAAAAAGATGGAGTGAGGCAGTATGCTACCAGTGAATTACCAAAAAAATATGTACAAAGAAAGAGGAGCCCAGAAAAAAATCTTCGAAACGAAAGACTTTTTTGTGATCTTTGTCCTCTGCTCTTTCTTTTGCTTCTTTGTTCGGTTCTGTACTTTTTTATACTCAAGTTTGTATAGAGTGAATATTGTAAGAGGTTTCACTCGCTCACAACAGACAAAAAATAAGTTGGTCGTTTGGAACCAGAAGGAACTAAATGAACTAGCGTATTTTTAGCCTACCAAAGGATCGAAACGAGAGATAGAAATAGTAGGTGGACTTGTCGAAATACAACAAGAAGAAAGTACCAAGTTGTTGGTGGCAGGGTACAAATTTGAAAGGAGTACTAAGTAGAGAAGGATCAGTTTGCCTTTGTTGTACATGCAAAAGACTACCAAGTACTAAGTTTTTAAGCTTTCCTACTTACATGCTGCTGGCATTGACATTCTCAAAGTTGACGGTGCGGGTGGCTGTATGAATTGTGAATAAAAAGAGTAATATTTTCTCGGAGAAAGCTGCGTCTTACTTTGCATGTCCGTATAAAGCTCGCTAGTGTTTGGTGTGATGAATGGGGTACAGAGAAAGAGAGCAAGTCACAAGATAAGGGAAGGATATGTAATGTACAAGGGAGTTTTATTTTTATTGTATAAAAAATGAAAAAATACAATACAACAAAGCATGACACATAGCCAAACTTTCCTGTACATGAAAGATAACCCAAAACGGACGAGAAAAAGCTGACATAAATGTTTTCAAGAAGGAAAAGCAAAAAAGTCAAGACACCGACACCAGTCACCTCATAGATGTCACATCAAATTCATATATCAAAATAAGAAATGACACGTACCAAAATAGAATGTGAAATTAAAAAGGTAAATAGATCCTGAGTTGTTCATGTCGCATAAAAAACTACTCCATACTCTGGTGACTAGGGCTGGTAATAAATAGTGCTAAACGCAATTTCGAGGACTTTTGTGTGCCATCATACATTTTTTACTAGTTTCAAAGTTGACATAACATGGCTAATCCAATTGGCCTGTTTACTTTTCAAGTGTATTTTTAGGCAAACGTGTTTATGAATGTATGAAAACATTGTTTAGCGATCATGTCATCTCCAGACACAAAGACCCACATTCTTCTTCCAAGCTTATATCATCCGTAAATATATTCGTACTTTCAAATATGCATAATTCAAATGTAAACAGCAAAGTGGAGACAAGTAACGCAAAAACTTTACATCTTGTCAGAACAGAAGCCCCAAAAAGACTATGAGCACCTATTTAACTACTACTATCCCGTTTGTTTGGTAAATGTCTAAAAGCATTATACTTATAAGTTTTTAAAAGTAAAAGTTGCAAGTGTAATGTTGTGCTCCATGATCTTGTGACTTGTACTTACTTAAGCATTTACTGCTAACTACCACCGATTTGCATGAAGACACGGAAGAAGAGAGAAAGAGAAACTATTATGCTTGTTTCTTTTGCTTGTACAGTATGAATTCCCATTTCCAACTGTAAATGAACTATGCATATTTATGAACACTTTTAAATGCATATCAAAAAGCCCCAACAGCCAATAAGATAAAAGTCTCTCTCGTTCCTTTTAAACTTCCAAACTATCCCAACTGATTAAACAAATGGCCCCTTTCATAAATAATTTTTCAACTCTTTAACAAACACTTCAGTAGGTATTACTACTTCTGTGAAACACAAAAAATTTCGCCAACTGAGCCTCACACAGAGAAACGTGAACAGGGAAGCGTCAGAAAGAGGTAATGCATATATGATTCCATTTTTTTGGCGAATGCACACAAAACTAGCCTTGTAATAAGCGTTCTGTCATGAATTTATAAATCACACGAGCGCATCCATCAAGTCCATTTTTCATCGCTTTGCTTTCCTTTCATCTACATCCTCATGTTTTACGTGCACCACAAAACTAGATAAAAGCGTCTACACCATTTCTGACAAGTAAAATGCATGCCTCTATTTCTGTCCTTCCTATGAAGATCCGAAAGTAACGGTGAACCGCCGTACTAACTACAAACTATACGTACTCATATTTCTAAATTTGTAGAGCAGAGAAGTACGATGATGCAAAAGTGCCAAAATGAGGAAAAAAGATACGCAATTTGATATATAATCTTTTCTCCTTAATGTACGTGTAGGTGTTTTGATAATATCATTACCAATGCCAATGCGGGGCGTGATATGTTTTCCTGCTGATACTGCAAAAAGTGCAAAATAACACATCCAAAGTTATAAAAGATGAAGTAGGAAGAAGGCTTGCTTGTCTTTCGGTGCCCCACTAAAGTAAAGATTGCTCCTGCTACATACAACTGCCGTCTACATAACAAGCCATTATAGTATTTCCTTGCAAGATGTATTTTTGTAAGCACTTAGCACACGCTGGGCTTTTAATCAGCTTCGGCCCTTCATGCAGAGAGAGTACCAATAATACCAAAATTGTTAAAAGGAAAGAAAACTCAAGAGCTGGTTTGTTTGTGACGCTAGAAGTCATGTTGATAATGATGATTATGAGAGGCAACTTGTTTTTGGGTAAATTGTATCAATATGTGTGGCGGTTTGCGGTATAAAGTAAAGTGCAAGCAAACTGTAGTTTTTTGCTAGTTTGTGTTCTTTGCATTTAGCCCTACGCAAAAAATATTTCCCCAAAATCTCAAAGCAGCAGTGAAAAAAGAATCAAATTACATTACTTCTAACTTACATTTTCTGCACAACAAAACTGTTACAATGCTGTAGTAGTTTAGTAGCTATTTCATAATGTACTATGTATCAATTTGAGTGTAATAAAGCATAAGTATACTCAATAGTTTTTGCAACAAAAAAACTGTTTCAACAAAAGTTTTCTCCACCACGAAAATCCAATCCAATCAGACAATGCCATCCAAAAAAATGTCTCCCAGCAGCATGCTCCTGCTGTTATTTAACCATGACTTGTACACAATACAACTTTTTGCCATATTGTAACACAAGCAATTACTGATTGCTTTGCGAGTAGCAAGTAATAAAGAACTCCATTTCTAATAGAAAGTGCCACATTGTCACTTGACTTAAACCGTCTTGACTTATATATTCTCCTTTATTTTGCGTGAAAGCGTGTGTATGTATCCTCATCTCTCTTTCTCTTTCCCACAATCTTCCGCCTTTGTGTTCTCTCATAAACCGCTCATCTTCTCCGATACTTCTTTTTTGCCAAAACAATCGGATCTCGCACTCTTTGTGTGAGACGATGATAATGCTACTTTATTTGTCCCAGAGTAGAAGGTATTTTACTTGTCAAATCCTACAAAGGAACATTAATACTATCAAACTATCAACAACATCCTGTGCTCCGTGCCTATAAGGTGTATTGCGGAAACTCTGTTGCAATTTGTGCTTGACACTTTTTTTGTCACCACCAACCAACACAGCACAATCTCTTGCAAAAAATGAAACCGCTGAAAACATTCTTTGAATAAGAAAAAGTATATAACTTTTTTTCTGTTGTTTCTTTTTTCCAAGCCTTTTTCTGATCTCTTATTTCCTTTTCCCTGTAGTATCATAAATGCACGTCATTCCCAACATTGATCTACTTTGTACAAAGAAAAACGTTTACGTAAAAGCCAACATAAGGGGTAAAAGGCGATAATGCAAGCGTTGTTACTAAAATTGTGTCTATAGGCAATTTTCCTTCCTTTTTTTGCGTTTTCTCCTTCTCTGTGATCATCACATTTTTACAAGACAAGAAAGGAAGAAAAAATGTGTGTAACCGATGCTTGTGGCACTCTGGCAGCCTTTCAGACTTCATGGATGGAAGCTTATTGTGTGCTCATGGGCTTGCTACATTATTATTATGAAGAAAGGAGGAAAAAAGGACACGGGAATAAGAAGGAAACGGAAACCTTAATGGGAATACTTTAGCCCGATTGAAGAGCATGTCTTGTCTTGGTAGTCAAAGGTGTCTGCTGTCTGTAATTTTATACATTTTTCTCTGGAACACCTCATCACTTCATGGAAGTCGAGGTGGTGCACAGGAAAGGAGTCAAAGCTAATAAAAACGGTTAGCAGAAAAAAGACAGGAATTGACTGAGACTCAATTCAGCAGATATTCTCCCTAAAAGTAAAGTCGTATCTAAAATCCCGACCATATAAAACTGTGAATATCTAGCTTGGTGTTAAATTGAAAATACCTATCTGTGGCGCAAGCTTTGGCACATTCATAATAGATCACATTCAATCTACATTTTCTCCTTTTGCTTAACTTTTGCAAGCACACAGCAGCAGCGGCCGTACCATTATTGTATATAAAGGCTTATAGTAACTGAGCTGCCTAAATATTGATAAATTATACAGGAGTGGGAACGAAATGAGATGAGCTGCTTTTCAAGGAATGTTTCACAAATAAGCTATTGTATATTTGATGAGGTTTGTCGTAATATAGCACACACCACTGTGTTTACTCTGATGAGTTATCGACTGACGACGTCTCTCATTCTGAGATTTTCGTTTCGGTAGAAATAGGACTGCGACATGGGGCTACGGCTAAAAGTACCAACTGAATGAATGATGTAACTCCCCAATTTCACAGTACTCCGTTGCAGAGTCACTTGTCGTCAACACCAGCAGAATTCTGCACCGTTGGGTTTAGCAAACTCCAATAGCCCGCAACTGTTTTCCTTTGTTCTCCCTCATTCCTTAACACTGCGGGCTGCTGTATGTAAAAATGTAAAATTTCATGGTGGCCGCATAGAAAGTCTTCAAGCAAATAGGTACATTATATTATGCCGTAGTATTATTAGTTTACAATTTGTGTTTCTTGTGTTCGATGTGACTGCATGGAAATGAAGAGCTTTGAAAATGTTGCCAGCGTGTGTACTGAGGCTCCACAAAACCTAGCTGCAGACAACAGAACGCAGCACCTCTATAATTTCTTGTTACATCTCATCATCACGACAATCACAATCTCTCATTTCATTCCATTCCAACAGCATCATCGTTCCCTATCGTCATTCCATTATCGTGTATTGTTCTTCTTTTATTCACTCATGCATATCAAAATAATAGGTTATAGTACTATACGAGAAAAATAGAAAAGCTAAACAAGTAACTTTTCTCATCATTAACATATCATCATCATCATCGTCATTCTCACTACTTTGTGTATTTCTCATTGTCACCCACTACCACTACCATCATCGCCACCAGTGTCGTGGTAATAATAATAAAAAGGCACTGCGGCATCCCCATACTTCCCCTTGTAGTCTCTTTTCTTGACTAATAGAGAAACAAATTGAAAGTAGCAAGTGCTAAACCAGCGAATGAACATTTTCCATGAAAGAAGGGGAGAGTAGCACACGACGGCACGATAAACATTTAGGTACCCATTCATTTTACATGAGAATCTTGCACTCATTCCGAATAAAACATGAGTTGACACTGCAGACACCCGACTACCGGACACCGGGTCATTTTTTTCCACTTAACCTGGCCGTTGTGGCTTCATTGAAGATTGCAAACAACGTTGTAAGGTTTATTGTAAGCAACTTTTTCAATCTCTTGTATTCGTTTTAAAGCATTTTTTCACTTTTTTAATGAAAACATCTCTCACAGAACAATTGTTAATTCATTACAGTGTCGGTTTACAGCAGCGTTCACAGAATGTTAACAAAGACAGAGAGGCGGATTCAATGGCGATGGCTAATGTATCAAAGTGGCTGCATGACGAGGGACTATCAGTAGCGTCAAGTATGGCATCATCAGAAATGTAATGTTGTTGTTGGTAATGTAAAAACAATGAACGAACGAGTTCTTGATGGAATTCATCATGCACAAGTGCATGTACAAGTGGACCCCCTACATATCCATCTACCAAAAATCGTCATTCATTTGTGATTGTAAAATAATACTATTTCTATTACGTTTGTTGTGCCGCAAGTTGCATGAACGACATGACTGTTTTAACAAAGTAGACTACCTACCTACCTACATAGGTGTATATACCTACTCGTCGTACGTAAAGGTTCCATAAAAAGCAACATTAATCAACCCTCCTCCTTTTTCATTCTTGTACTCTTCAAAGTATGTACTTAAATCACGTTTCTCATGATAGCATAAACCAAGACGGAGGTATCAAGTGATTTAAAATGCACGCAATCAAAAATCGCTTGTCTTGTTTTACTTTTCATGCATTTTGTACGTGGTACGTGACTCGGTTTGTATTTGGTTTGACTTGGTTTACCTTATAGGTCTACCTTTGTTGTAAAGTGGCTGATTTGATTTGCATTGCACGCTAGTGGGTAATGTGTGACTCGAAATATTGGATCATTTTGATTGTTTTTTTTCTTGTGTCGGTGTATACTTTTCTTGTCTTTTTTGCTTCTTTTCTTGTCCATATAAGTAACAATTTTAGCCATTTCCAGAGGTGAATGCCTACTCCCCTGGGACTTCCTATCTGGGAATATATAATATCCGGAGATGCCGTAGCTATGTGGCTCAGCGGCTGACAGCTCGGTTTCCTTCCTCTCTGCATTGCAGCTTTCCAAATGAATACTTTAGAAATGTCTCACAAAACGTGAATGAGAAGCTTATAGTAAGATTGGATTCACGTATGTATTGGAGATGATGAAGATTATTATTTTTAATTCATTTCTTCTCCAAGTCAAGTTTGAACTCATTTTCACATCATATAGTGAATTCAAGCTTCAAGGAAGGCATTGGAGCTTTTCTCTCCACTCATCCTTATTCGGCTTTGTGCTAGAATTTGGTATGCTATTGAAAGCGCATAGGTAGGTATTCATAATTAAATAACGCTCTATCGCCATCGCCAAACAACATATCTCTAGGTTTGTCCTCATCATTCAACCCACTCCACTCATCCAGACACAATCGCGTACACGGCTAAACCAACTCTTCCATCTTCAATTTCATTCAATACTCTACGTGCCTGCCATTCCCATTTCATACTCTTTTTTAGCTTTCATTCTACTTAATCAGCATGAAAAGGAATAAATAGTTTCTTGCAGCAGTGGTGTATGGTTGAATGGCTGGCAGCCACACTAGCAGTCATGGAATTCAGGCAAATAAGAAGTGATATGAAAAACGAAGCGAAAAAAGCCATCAAAAGATACAGGATAATGCAATAAGTAATGCTACGTGCCTGCACTATTTGCGCTTTACCAAATCAATCCAATGAAGCACGTTTTTGTATTTGCATGATCCGTGCTCCCTCCCAGTCCCGTCATCTTTCCAACGAAGCTGATGTTGGCAAAAAGATTTTTTGCGTACACACATTTTTTTGCCCTCTGCAAAATACATAAATGATGTTGGTGCTCTTAATGCTGACAGAAATGTAATCATTATTCGTATCGTCGTATCCTCCTCCTCTGTGCCATTGCTTTTAATCCTTTTGCATGAAACACATAAATGGTAAAATGGAATACACTCACGGTAAAGGTAGAATGATGATGATATTGTTATGATTATTAATACCATTTTATCCGTTTTCTCCTTCCTCTATGTCATGTACATGTTGTTCATGCCTTCCGACCATTATCATCATAATCATCATCGTCGTGATCTATCTGACACGCTACTTTTTTATACGGACAAATCCCCATAATACCTTGGCGCAAGGTGCATGTGTATATTATGTGGCCGCAAGAAAACATCACATTACATGTACATGTGAAACTATCCAATGTCGTATTTAGTAAATACTTACGCTTGTTTTTACTTATTGGTATTTTTCTGTTTGGACATATCCCTCTGTTCACTGAGCGATCTAGTCGCAGCCACAATGCCAAACACCAATACCACCGAAAATACCGAGACTGACTAACTTTGACTTGCCTGAGCTGTTAGTCTTTAAGTTTAACAGGGTAATGCTCTGCGCTCCATTCGACTGTTGTGGAGAGGATGGATGGATGGATGACCATCATCATGATGATCATCATGTCGTGTACAACATTGCTTTTTACAGAAAAGCCGTTTTCGTCTTGTAATAGGACTACTATAGCACTACCACTTGCCCATAAAAATGTTGGACTTTCTTACACATTCAATCTTACAAGAAAAACGGTCTCCTTTACTTTTTATATATTGTCTTGCCTGCTGTGTTATGGAATGAGTGTGTGCTCACGGCAGATGAGCTCTATAAGCTGCTGGTTCTTCCTTTGTATACCCTGAAGAAAACGACTTTGAGAATGTAATCTAAAATGTACATAGGTATCATTACACCCCCTTTAACACGTCAGAAATTGTATCCTTTTATTGAAGGAATAGTGCCATGATACTCACTCTGTTATATTTTATACATGTTACACATGCTTTACCTTTATGCATTCCTTTATAATATACATCCCTCTCTTTATTCTTTGCACACAGGGTTAAAAAATGTACACAGAGAGACAGGTTGATATGTGTGTGTTGTAGTGTGTGAACCATATAGGGATGCGAGTAGGGGTATACAGAAATTGCAGTTTGCTAAGAGCACATAATAATATACAAGTTCTTTTCATCCCAATGTGAAATTCTCTCTTCTTTTTTGGTTCTTTGACTGTAATTGCCACCAGTGTACACACACGCTAGTCACACACATTGTACTTATATATTCCCTTCATTACGTCTTTTTTGGATGGATAACATTGCATTACATTTTACTTCATTCTTCTCTTCCCGTTTAACTATGCCTGCCTACTAACTATACTACAATAATGCAATGCAACTTGTCTTCTCTCTTTTCTTATTCTTCTGGCGAGTTTTGTTGTATACCTCCAAAAAAGTCTTCTTTTTTCTTGCCTTCTTATTCTTCGTCTTCTCTTTTTCCTCATGATCTGATCTAAAGTGATGAAGAGGATATATGAAGCCGTAGATGCTACCACTTTTATTCTCAATTCAACCTGCCTGCTTGACTGTTCTGTATGTGTGCTAACTCTTGTTCGTACTCTCATGATCTTCATCCTCCTCCACGGCTCTGATCCTGATGTGTGATGGGAATTATGTGAATGTGAGTGTGTGAGAGTGCCTCTCTCATTCTCATCTCATTTTTCCTTCTCATTCTTCTGCCACCACTGGTTGTTGGACGGAGGAGTGTGCGAGTGTGTGCATGTTTTCCTTTGAGCTCTGTCCCTGTGACTAACTTGAAAAATATGCCTCTTTGGCCTTTTTCTGCGGGTTGCTGCTAACATCTTCAACAACAACACCATCATCATAATATCATCATTCTCATCTTCATCTTATTGAGCTCTCTTTCTCTTTTGTCTGCTCCGCTGCTTCCTTTTTCCTGGCCTGGTGGCTGGCTCATCATGACTTGGTCCTGTCCGGACTTTTGACTGGACTATGGAGCAATAAGAGAAAACCTCTGGAACAATTTTTTGGAACAGATTTATTTGGTTCATGCAAGCGAGCCTGAGAAAATAACAATCTCATCTTCCTTTCGGTTCGCATTGGTGCACGTTATCCGTTTACGAAAAAACGCTAGCGAGCGAGCGTGTGTAAGTAAGCGAACTCAGACGGACACAATAACCAAGTGTATCATTCATTTCATTACATTTACTGAACTGGTGCCACTGGTGGATGCTGGTTTCTCTCCATCGCTCTCTCTCAATCCGCCGTTTCTACTCTGGAAGAATTTTAAAAAGGAACGAATTTTCCCTTTCTGGTTTACGTCTTCACTTCAATATTCTACCTGTTTACCTGCTGCTGCTGCTATACTGGTGTTCTGTTGCCTCTCACACTGCCGTTTTCTCTCTATTATCCACGGCTGCCGAGAAGAGGTTTCTGTTTGCCCATAACCAGAAACAAGAAGAGAGACGTTCAAAAAGAGAGAAATAAAACGGAATTTAGTTTTCTGCTACACAAACGGGTATCTCCTCCTATAGCAGCATTATTCACCACCACAGTGCAGTGTGTTGTGCTGCTGTTGATGACGGCAAATCACTAGACAGCCAGCAAACAGACAGCACCAAAAGAGCAGAAAAGTAATAACAAGCGGAGAAGGATTAGAATTAAAACTAGTGGTTTTGCTAAATAGTAGTACAAACAAGACAAGACAGATACACACACATACAGACAGCTTGAAAGAGAGCCAGAGAGTGAAAATAGCATAACACCACTCACGGCTAGATATTTTATTTTATTAGTTTAGCAGTTAGATGTAGGTGTACACGTAGATTTTTTAAGTACTAAATATTTTGCTGTTTATATGAAAACAGTAGTAGGAGAGCCACTACTACTAATGACTTTGAATCTTCTTATTAGAAAAAAATATTTTCTGTTTGTAACAGTAAAAAAGTATCAAAATACTTAGAGAGAGAGCCGAGGATAAAAAAAAAGCTGGGACGGATTTCGGAGAAGTAGAAAAGTGCTCTTTCCACTTACTGAACAAACTTTATCCTTTTTTAATTTGTCTGGATGAAGAAACAAAATGATTATTAAGTAAATGCTGAAAGGGAAACGGAGAAAAGGATTTTTTCGGTTTTGTTCTGTTCAGTTTTGTTTTGGCATTTCCGTTGAGAACATCACACCGATTTTTGCACAAGGAAACTCTCTTGTCATTTTGAAACTGTTTGTTGTTTGCATTACTTGACAAGCCGTGGAGGGAACATAACAAGAAGTGTGTGAGAAATATATAGATGTGCAAGGAGAAAGAAAAGTAATAAAAATAGACAAGAAGAGCACACTGGTTGGCTGCTCTTAAATGTTGACAGAAGTAGACATGATAATCGGCTAACACGGTATTTTAAAGAGCTTATATTTTATAGTAATAAATAACTTGTAAGTTATTACGACTTCAACTTATAAAGACGAATAGTTTTTGGACTAAAAACTACGGAATTCAACATGCCTTCGCCACTCGCAAATAGTGATAATGAAGTGCCTGAAATTAGGGTTAAGACGGCCTACAATGGGTAAGTGTACTTGATAATATAAATGCACATGCATTTACTAGGATAAGGTATTTTATAGAACATATAACATGATTGTATTTCGTCTTTATAGGGAGGTGATGATTACATATATCAATCCAGGGATTACTCTGGAACAACTCTGTGAAGAAATTCGAGACATGTGCAAATTTACACCGGACCAACCGTTTACTATGAAATGGGTGGATGAAGAAGGTTAGTAATTTGATCGTCAAGTGACGAGGCAGTAAAATACATTTAAGCAAGCTTTTTACTCGTTTAAACAGTGTGAATGTCAAATGACTATTGCTTGATTGTCTATTTGTAGGGGACCCTTGTACCATATCACACCAAATGGAGCTAGAAGAAGCAATCAGACTTTATGAAATAAATAAGGATACGGAAATCGTTATTCATGGTAAGCTTACTTTTACTAAAAACCAATAAAGCATTTTTCAAAGAGTCATGCTGTGCTGACCGATAGAAGCAATTGCAAAAGTATTTATAGTATTTAGATTTCTTCTTGCTCAAGCAATCTCATTCATCATTTTAAAGAACAAACAAATGTACAGAAGAAAACTTTGCCAATGAAAAGCCTTACGGGTTTGCCCGTTGCAAATTAAAATAGTTCTCAGAATGTCACTCAGTTGGAAAACATGTTCTCCACTTTTATGGACAAGTGCAGTGGCATTTTTATTCATAGATTAGGTATTAACACAAGAACTTATAGTAAGCTGTAATATATGATATGATTACTATAATACGGTTAATACAATATTGTTGTAGCAGGAAAGCTGGATTGTAAAATTGAAGTTAGCAGCAAATATGAAAATGTTTGTAAAGGTATTTCTAAAATATTAATTGCCTAAACTTTTCGCTTTCAAGTTAACCTAAATGGCAAGTTTCAGCATTTCTGTATGAATGGATAACAAAGAGATTAATGCGTAAAACTAAATAACTGCTAACTGAGAGAACAGTTTTATGAATGCTAAACTAGATTTGCGAACAACTAGGAGTATAATTATAAGTTTATAACCGTGTTTTGTTAACAAAAGTTTATTATCCCTTTGTTTTATAGTAATCTGCACATATATCTATTTAATTATCGCAATGGTATACGCAAATAATTCTGAACTAGGTTTAACTCTTTGTAATCTTATTGTTTTAATATCAGCACACATAAATTACGAGACACAGTGCTGATAGACAATGCACACTGTAGGAATTATGCGTATTGAAACACACCTGGCACCGGCAACTCATTTAGAGCTACATGATTGCTTTTATCAGTCAGAAGATTTAAATATTCGTCCTTGGCAGTAATAATCTATAGTCATAATTTATAATCCTGGATAATCAAGGCAATATCTGGTTTATACATCGCAACACATAGTTTTTAATTTTTGGTTGCGTGTAGTTTGTGTACATTCACAATGACGTTTCGTACAAAATATTTTAGCATTAGGCAGACCCGTATGTTGGCACTTTATCATTTTATTACATTCCTGGGACATTATAACACAGAAAACGCCGTTTTCAAAACGGAGTCTGAAAATTAGTTTAATCTTTAAAATCTTTGCGGCTTCAAGAACTGATTACTCAGATATATCTCTTAACAATATACCCTTAACAATATGAAGTATGAGATGCGATAAATTATGATTGCTAATGAAAGGTATGAGTCTTATCCTATGTGTTACAGAGTTGCAGCCACGGTGTTGTAACTGTAACGGCTAAATTAAAAACATTGTAATCATGGGACTTGCTCAAACCAACTCTCGTTCCAGCATCTGCATCTTCCCATAAAATATTATGAGCTAAAATGGGAGTTGGTAATAGTTGGACGTGAAATGTGCAAACAATATAACATTATGCACTATAACTTTTACTTTAGTAATTCCCACAAAAAGTTCATTAATTCCTGTGCAAATCATTCCAAATTAGGCGACACGTCAACCATTCCTTCCTGCAAGGGTACCTACCGCCGCATGCATGTTTTTCCATGCAAAACAATCTCCTTCGTTTTCTTTATTCGCGACAACTCAGATGACTCTCATTTTCCGCTTTCCGTTGCGTCCCGATATAAAATTTATTTATTCATATCAGTAGCTACCAAAAAGTTGGGAAACTTAACTGCAAAAGTTTACTTTGATAGAATTTGCTCTTTTTAAAACCCTCCCGAGTGAGAGTACAGTGCATCTGCAGACTCTGTTTGCTTGTTGCAAGCTGACGCTGTTTTAAGTAGTATATTATATAAGCGCCCTGTTATTGTGGCCTATAAATTATTACTTTTCGTGATTTTCATTTCCGTTCCTTTGTCACGCGGAAGGGGGTCCAGTCGCAATCTTTACATATTCATTTGTATGTAAAGCCAAGAAAAAGCCAGGAGAAATCCGTTTTCTATTCATTCACATAGTTTATTCTGATTCCAAAATGTTTATTTATGCAAAAGAATTCAATTCCTGAAAATTTTATCTTTTTTCCAGTTGTTCGCCTCGGTAAATTTCCATCCTTTTCTTTTATAGACTAGTTCACACTCACATATTTTTACTATTTTTTATGAACTTTCTACTAAACCAGTAGCAGTGGACCTTCTTTTGAGAATAAAATCATGAACTGCATATTTTATTACATTTCCCTGGGCAAAAAAGTAGCTCTTTGTTAACAATAACAACGCATCTCCCTTTGATCCTTTAAGATGAAGCATTTACCACTGCGGCAATGCTATCTATTCTTATCGTCTTCGACTCACGCTTTTCCATTCAAAGCGCGTGGAAAAAATCACGGGATTTGTGTGTATATTTCATACTTCGTGCATACACATGTAATACACACAGTTATTAATATTTTTGGAACGCATACAAGAAAAATCTCCAAGTAATATATTACCAAACCAAGCACTAGTACTCCTTTGGCAGAATTGAGTTGGCTTACATTAGTGTCCAGGGTAAAAAGAAGCACGCCATGCATACATGATATCAAAACAAGAAAAGTTACACTTACGTGGTAATAATAATACCGCCACTCATTTTACTTTCAAACTGAGGAATTTCCAGCAACCAAACAAAATGCAGGAAAGCGAGCTCAGAGAAACATATGAGCTCTGGAGGCGGTGAAAATAGCGAGGGAGAAAGTAAAGCCGGTTAGAGCTGATGTCTTGTTTTTATTGCTCTCTCTGCACGATGGCAGAACGAGGCTTGTTGCGGGAAACGAAGGAAAATAACAGACCGCATTGAGAAAAAAAGCAGCAGCTCTTGAGAGAATTCGAGAGTGAGCAAAACTCTCATTCCCCGCAGTTCTCTTAATATCAGGCATACCTACATGCGTTCAGTGAGATAGATACCCAGCCGCAAAACCCAGGCGGTACATAAAATGACATGCGCTTGATTTTCTCTCATCTGCTGCTGGAAACTTTTAAAGTGAAAACAGTTTCATAAGAGAGGACTGGTAAAAATTTTGTACTGGTAACTAGAAGCAAATATGAGGTTCGTCAGCTTAACGACAGGATGCCTATTGCATGTCCCAAATACATGCATGATATACATGTTTCCAGTTTAACGAGCGTTTTATGTTGATCATCATGGAATGAAATAATGTTCACTATGAAACTATGTGTGTTGCGGTCTTTCTAGTAAATGGGGTACATTAAGAAGAAATACGTTCGCCTGCTTGAAATTTTTACAAAACTTCAAGGCAAGTTGCTACTAGTTTATACATCACGATTTGGCATTTTCTTGAATCTCAGACAACTTGCGAGAAAGATGTAATGGGGAAAAGTTTTCTGTATGTAGAAATGCTGTTTGTCGAGGTGTAGAAGCATGCAGCGACAGCAGCAGTTGTTATTAGTATCACCACACATCTAGCCATAGGGAAAACCACCAAAGAAAGCAGCAACACAGCAAGCAAGCAGCAGATTTCAGTTTTACAAGTTTGACTCCCACTTTCTCTTGTTTTCCACAGTTGTCTCTGTACATTACAGCGACATCAGTAGACATGTGTGTATAATATTTTCACTCAGGGCATCATCATACATACATATGCATTCAGTAGGTATACATAGCATGCAGAGAGCAGCACAAAGGAAAGGGGAGAAAACTCCAGTACTATTATTAGTTTTTATCCATTCACCTGCTTTACTGCTCTGCTGGCTGGTTTCTTACCACTATTGCTGCTAATATAAACGGCTCGTGCTGCTTTTGAAATTTGAGAAAGTTTTGCTTTCCCTACTTTATTTGGTGGAGCTACATATATATGCGAGTATCATTTATTCCCATCTTGTTGTTCTGCCAATGTAAGTAGGTAATCTTCCACCATTGTACACTATATAGGAAGCAGCAGGCTATGCTGCTGAAAAGACAGAACGGTACTATAACGGCCAGTCAGGGTAGTGCGGGTATCATCAGCAGCGTTTAAGAGGGCTTACAAGACGTATTGCCTGCTAAGCTCCTGCTGTTGCTGCTGCTGCTATTCCGTACTATTACCGTGGGTCCTGTTTGTCCTGCTGTTGTTCTCTGGTAGCCACTATTTCCTCTTAATAATAACAAGCCATTCTTCTCTGCTGATTCTCCAGTCAAGTCAACATAATGGAAATAAGCGAGTGAGAGAAAGAAAGGGAAAGGAAAACGGACCATTTGAAGAATCTTTTTAAAAACTTATTTTCCCTACCTATCCACTACCCACCAACTACCATAGCATACCTTATTCAATTTTTTCTTCTAGTTTTATTTTTCACTTTTTTGTGAGATAAAGAGAGAAAAAAGGCAGGATAAAAATAAGAAACCCTCCGTTTTTTTGTGAGCATTTTGACCAATCCTCTTTCTTGTCCAATGTTCATTCTTCTTATTTC
Organism: Entomobrya proxima; assembly: GCA_029691765.1. Taxonomy (NCBI): domain Eukaryota; kingdom Metazoa; phylum Arthropoda; class Collembola; order Entomobryomorpha; family Entomobryidae; genus Entomobrya; species Entomobrya proxima. The sequence goes on from CM056172.1 coordinate 19,098,364, forward strand.
TTGACTCTCTGACGACTGACACTTGAGAGTAAAAGTTGGTTTCCTTCCTGGAGCAAGAATGTACAAAGTAGAAAAGAAGTTGAACAAGTTCCAAAATGTTTTGTGTTAAATCAGAAGGAAGGTGGGTAGCATTTTTATATCTCCTGCTGCGCTAGTTCTTTCTTGTATTCCCTTTTTGGGTGAAGAACGAGCTTATGAAAAAGAACGAAATTAAATTTTTGCTTAGAAGTTTTCCTTTCTTCTCAAGAGAAAGTCGTACAAACAAACAACAAGAGAAAAGCTAAAGTTGTCCTGAAAAAAATTATATATAGAATGACATTCGCACTTTAACAATAAACGTAAAATTCTATTGGAAATCGTAAATAACTGAGCTACTTTCATTGTTTATTGTGTTGCCGTTGCTATTTGATCGTTTACCGTTTAGTTCAATTGTCATCATCATCAACACGTGTATTTCTCTTTACCATCATCCAAAGGAAGAAAGCTATTACATATATCATAATCAAACAATAAAAATATAAAATTGTGATTTGAATCTGATTGAGTCTGAATCCCTCCATTGAGCCATCACTTTTGCCGCAATAATCGTAAGAGAAAACGGTAATTGTTGAGCGAGAAGAGTTACTATTTAGTATGCTCATTATGCACGGACGTTGTAAGGAGAGTTGAACAGTAGTTTTTGCAATAACGCCAGTTTTGTGACAATCTATTTTGCAATAATTATTTACGATTATAGTGTTGCTAGTCTATACATACAAACAACAAAATCATCACAGTTGCTGCCATCTCCATCTTCAAGCATTGTGAATGTTAAGTAGCTGTGCCCAATAGATTGAATAAACTGTTGCAGCACAAGTATATTCAAATGACTGACGTATTCGTGACAAAGTGCAAAACTCTTTAATATTCATAAAGATTTATGCAAAAGTGTCGCAAAGTAGTAAGCAACAACAACAGGAAAGAAACCTGGAGAAAGTAATGCGATTTTGAAGGTGGCAAGTGGCAAAATTGCAGCAACGTTATTACAATAAACACGGACATAACTTACGCTGTTGTAGCAGCGAAAAGGTGGTTGTTGCCGCAAGCGTAAACTTGTGTAGCAAGCAGCATACAGAAAATCTATTTATCCTTGATATAATACCTAAGCACCATTACAGTAAATAGCAACACAAAATATTTATGTGCTCCCAACAAGTAAGGAAGCTCTGCCCTCTGAATTAGATTGGTGTGAGATTACGGCTATATAGTTTTGGAGTGTATTATATTCCGAGCACATAGCTTATCGGAAATCTTATAAGCTCGCTTGGAATACTCGGCAACTAAAAATGAGCTCTCGCACACAGCTTGGATTGATGTTTTGTCAGGAACATGACTACATTGTTATGAGCTGTTGTGTCTTACACTAAATACATGTATAACTTTGCAGTTGACTTGAGTCTGCAATGTCTACACAATGTTATTGTAAAGAGAAAGGAAGCTTACAAACGTAATCTGATCCCTCGTAAACCTATGTAAATCCCTTGTTGCGGCGGAATTTAGCATTCCGACAATGAAATATTTTCTCTGCGTTTCCCGTGCCCTTTTGGCTGAAATTGAACGATTGAGCGATAAGTGAAAATAATCCGCACATGTAGATGACTGACGTGTGAATAGCTGAGTGTGGTTGTATGCAAATTCCTTTAATTGCAGGGAAGCCAAGCAAGTGGCAAACTATAAAAATACACACAAATATAAGATTTTTCGAGAGCCATTAACTGCGGTTGCGGTTTTTTACAGCATCACAATGCGGTAAATTATATAGCTATTTGCTTAACTTTTACAGTTGTGAATTCAAAGCAAAGCATCGTAAAAAGAAGTAAAACGTGACTTTTAGTGACATTTGACATTAGGTAATGCAAACATTACAATAACATTGTTTCATTTACCAAAATGTGCAGAAAAGAGTTTTCATGAAATCGATTCGTGGCACGCTATTGTGATATTAAGAAAACTTGTGAACTTCATTCAAACTTATCAACGTGCAAATATCTTGGATAATTTAAAATATACCTCTTCGGTTAAGAATTCTATTCGAATCATCAAAACAACTCATCCAAAATGGCTTGGGGATATTGGATATCATCTGATCTTGACCTACGACCCAAAGGTATGAAATCAAAATCTTAACTTGCTTAAATACTGTTTTATACAAGTAAACCAACAAGCGTGTGAATCACCAGTAGAAAAAAAGTAATAAAAGAATGGGGAAACTTCACCAGTCCGATGAACTATAAAATGTACCCCATAGTTTTATGGTTGCTTTTATTTTGGCTTTGAACACGTGCCAGCGAGTTCTAACTGACTGTGAAATAACAAATTCATTGTAATAAAAAAGTAAAACTACTAGCAGACATATAATGAAATATTTTTCATATTCAAAGGTGAAAGGCATTATCCGGTTGCTGTCACAGTTGGATATAGCCGTGAGGCTTTGCTCTTACTATTTTTCTGTTGTGGTCTTGATACCATGTACCCGTATGAAATTTTATTACAGCTAGACACTTCTTGAGTGTTGACTGCAAAGCATTATTACAGCACACGTGTCTATAGTCTATACGCATCCGCCCGCAGTCTGGAGTAATCAAAGCTCATATCCACTCAGCACAAGGCTCAGGCGCCTTTTCCCTTTTTTCCTCGAAATTCCACATCGTTGCTCCAAACCATGAACACACGTTTATAATAGCATCCGTTAATTATCTCATTTGTACAACTCTAATTTCCTTCATTACCGTTCCATGAGTCAGCTACAAAAAACTTTTGCCAATGTAGTAGTAGCAATAATTACAACGGTCATTTCCCTATTGTTTGGCTACACAATTGGAATCTAATGAGACTATGTATATTCTAGTAAAACAAAGCGCGAAACTGTGTTATAGTCATCAATAAATAAATTATAGCTGAATGCCCCCATTGAGCCACGCTAAGCTTTCTTGAAATGATGGTGCTTCAGATGCTAAAATATTCAACGAAAGGGAAAATTGCAATACTTACCGCATCTCCCAACAACATGCCTACCATTGTCTTTTGTTGTACTATAGTCCGCATTCAAGTAGTACTTTGCTTAAATTTGCTATGAGGACTCAATTTGCCGTCGAAAACTGCTGCTTTTTTGATGAGTTCATTATTGAATGCGGAGGGAACGAGCTTTATTACGTGGAGGTGACAAAACAGGTTCCGATACGTTTTTAATATAACCGCATAAGCCACCACATTATCCTCGATTTTAGATGCCATGTAAGTGTAAACGCATACTTTTCTACCACGTTTTTGCAAGCTTTCTCCGTAAAGCTGCCAGTCACCATTCCACGTTGCATTTGATCACTCTAGCGCGGTAATAGTAGAGCAGCAGTAGAGTCGTTTGCTTTCTCCAACTTTTCCCACGCTTCGTTTCCTTTTTCTCACAGAGAGCATTACCGTCATCACTATCGTTTTTCGCTTGTCTTGAACCACACTACTGCAACATAAATTGCATACTACATTTTCTCTCTCCCATTTCCATCTCCTTTTAAAATGGAAATGCTGCTGTAGGCAAGCAAGCGGACAAACTTTTTCCTCTTTTTTAAATGCTTTTATATTTTGTGACTCTTACTTCACTTATTTTTGTCACTCATGCCTGCTGGCAGCTATTTTTACTCCTTTTGAGGGCTCCCCGTCATCATGATAGTTACAAGTACGAGAAATGATGTGATTTAGCATATATCCGACTGTGTGGGAAGGAGAAAAAAGTACTCGAGAAAAGTGCCATTCACCAGGAAAGCAAAATATCGATTTTCTCTTCAGCAATATCAAAATATACATTTACCCTTTAGTCGAAAAAAATCTCTGGTTAGTCAGTGAGGCTTTCAAGATGCTTTGCACATTTCAGTCGGACTATATGTGTAGCATGTTCACATACAAAGATGACGTTAATAATATTCTCGTACTGCAGAAAAGGACAGAGCTAGATTTCTTGCTATTCTCTTCCTTCACATTTTCATCTCCTTTTTCCCTTCTTCCACCACTCAGCAAAGGCAACACTCATTTCAGCACGGAGAGAGCATAACCCTTTTCATAGAGTTTACTCACAATTCACAAAGTCCATTATACATTATGATAATATGAAGAAGGACACAGGGACGGAAAAAGTAAGGGAAAGCTTTATCTACTTTTCCTTTAACACAAACAAAAAGTCCTTGCTGCTACGATAACACTTTTTATCATCATCATCACCATAATATTATACAACTAGCAATTCTCATATTCCTTTCCATACCGTCGTTATCCTTCCTTCTTACATACATTCATTTTATTATGTATATTTATTTGATCATCATCATCATGGCCGTCAGCATCATGACTCAGCACAAGGAGAGGACCATTTTCTTCCTCCGCACTTATATATCGGCCGACTCAAACGCCTTTGGTCTTGGGCATTGTTGTAGTACTAACTACACAGTAATATTAAGGCAAGGCCAGGAGTAGGAGTACCGAGTACTTGTTGTTGTTCAAGGATCCTACTATCCTAAGGACTTTGTAGGTGCTCTTTGCTTGGAATAACATCATGAAATTTTATGTATGAAAATGTATACCTGCTCCCAGTGCTGTACCTTTTTCTCGCTCCAAAAAAGTACGTTTTTCTTCCAAGCTTCACTGGAGAGAAATAACAGGAAGGAGTGAATGAAAAAATCGTATCACCATGAAAAAATATACAAAAGGCGCATACAGACTTTAAGCACAAAATGTTATAGAGCAAAACACACACATAAAAGCAAGAAGCTTTTTTGCCATTACCACAACAGCTTTTACGACTACTTCATCGACTTGTCTCGTCGATTTTCTTTTCTCTTCCCTTTCTGGTCTTCTTTCTCCAGTTCATCTACTTTAATACTTTTACTGGTGGTCCGGGTGGCGTTGTGGCTGCTTTTTGCTTCTTCAGGGTACATATTATTTGTTCTGCTTTTCATTCAAAACCAGTAACGGGAAAAAGGAAACAACACAAATAAAAACGGAGAGGAAGAAAAAAAAGAGACAGAGAATAGGGCGAAGAAGGAATACCAATTTCGGCATAAATGATTCTCCGTTTTCATGGTGGTGGTGGTGGTGTGTGTGCTAGTGGCTCGTAATAATTTTCACGGAGACGAGAGAACGAAATAGCACACAAAAAGATAAGTCAATTCGATCGTTGGGTTTCATTCGTTTCGTATATTTAGTGTGTATCTTTCTCTGGTACACGGTTATTTTTGGTCTCACAACATTTTCCGTTCGTATAGATTTTGCACATGCCATATCAGCGTCATCATCCCTTTTGGTTGCTACTATATGCTGGCATTATACGTATATAGTTTTTTAAACGAGAAGAAAATGGGTATCGTGTAGTGGAGCACTTTAGCAAAAAGTTTGCCAGCGTGTATGTAGCCGAGTACCACTTCTAGTAAAGAAGTGAACAAGAAACATTTATTGTTTGAGGTTGGCATTGCTGGGACCCTTTTTCACTTCAGCTTTCCTTTCACGTTTATAAGGGACTGGGAAAGTGAAAGCAGGACACATGCACACAAAAAACAGAATCCGTAAAATATATATCGAGAGAGAGGAGAATCAGTCTGAATGTAGCTGGGAGCACGATTACAACCCGTGACAAATCCGGATGTAACAATACGGAATACACATAGAGCAAATATAAGTGTGCATTATTCCAGCATCGGTTTTTAGCACACATAACGGTATTTGGTCTAGAATCATCGTCATCTTCTTCAAGAGAAAACATTAAAGAGAAGAAGAGAAAGAGAGACATCAAAGAGTTAAGAGGAAAAATAGGTGGGTCCCATGTGTAGTGGGGGCAGCAAAGCAAACAATCGGGGTTTTCCAAAAAAGGAACTTTCTCACTTTCTCTTGATAATATTATTATTATTTCGATCGGAAAGTGGAGTCGTGTGTGAACAATAGGGGAACATTCAACAGTGAAATAGTGACTGCACCTGTACCTTATATGGCTACATGTAGGTGTGATATATAGCATTATCGACACTCTTAGAGGCAAAAAAATAATAATAGATACCTGATAATGTCGGCCATTATCCATCCATTGGAACAACTTTGAGAATAGACACATGCCGAAGAAGACGTGAACGGAGGAGAAAGAAAGACCATCTCATTTTATTGCTGAAGATTGGCAGACGAAAAAAAGAACTTAGCAGAGAGACAAGAGACGAGCAGTATATATTTTTTGCTGGATTTAAATTACCAACTGCTATCGTAAGGTCTTTATTTTCTATCCTTAGTAGTTCAGATGTGACTTGACTCCTCCAGTCACTTGAACTAACAAGCTTGCTACATTATTTAGTAATGTCGTTCTAAAAAAGACTACAAGCACATTAAGAGGCTCCAGAGGATAAATTATCGATATCGTAAAGAAAAACGACAATTACACTTCTGTTCGCAAAAGTGTTCACTTGGATTTGCACACTGTATGTTTGGTCCAAAAAACCTTGCTTTAAATGCATTATGTGCCTAAATACATAAATTGGTAAATCCACTATACTTTAGCAAGTAGAAAAACGAAATGTCTTGTTTTTACTAAAGGGAAAAGCCTTTCTAAGACCCTTGTTTCATCGTTGCGGACGCTCTGAAAGGTATACATCTCTTGCTCAGCTAGGAGCTAGATATACCGGAAAGCAATTTGACTCAAATGTTCATTCATATATCCAAACACTAGGAATGGAACTAGCAAGTACGGCTGTAGATATACCAAGGTACTTATATAATAGAAACAGAAAATCCTTAAGCAAACTCAATCCAGTTTTCCTGGTTGCTTAATGCATTATCATTATCGTAACGTATATAAGGTGAATTTTCTGAGCTTGGCGAAACAAATCGGATATCCTACTCTTGGTCTACAATCTACAAGACTTATTTAATCGTACCAAAAGAACTCCCTTGAAAAAATCAAAATCTTAATTCAATTCTGTTTTATGGTAACCATTCCAGTTATCATTAAGCCATTTTATACACCTATTTTGTATGATTGCGATCAGATGGATTTTCTTCCACGCCCTTCAATTGACGACAAAGGTTAAAGGAAATTGCTTGAATACAGTACAGAACAGTGTACACTGGACTGTACTGTAACGAGATTTTTGGTAGAAATGCTGTTTGCTTGCAGCAATGCAGTGGTGAGAAAATAATTCACATTTCCTTTTCTGACTGAGGAGATGATGGGATATTTCAAGCTACCATTCAATCATGAGATTTGGCATGGACACACTGCTGCAACGCACTATTGAGTTTGGCGTGTAGGATTGAGATTGAGATGGGATCCTTCAGTTCAGTAATTGTATGAATAACGGGCACTTGCCTATCAAAATGCCTAAAACGAAAATGCTCTTGGCATTGTACTATACTGTTGTCAAATGATCAATTGAAAAGCTAGTCTTGTAGTTTATTAGATCTGACCACTTCACTTGTGCTTGCTGTCCTAATGAAGCAGAATACATATTATGCTCCTACGTTAAAGCCATAGTTCATTCTTTATCCATTGTTTCCCTTTAATTACTTTTGCAAAAATAATGAAAAACATTTTCTAGCTGATAACCGATTAGTTATGCAGCCAGTTGCTCAGCAAATCAAAGTCATGTTGTGATTGACATTATACTTGTTATTGTTTTTAGCTCTAGGCCTGAAGTTACATATTATATTTAAGAACAACAGTATGGATCGTGAACATTTTAATTTTTCTTGATCCATACACTGATCTTTTGTGCTTTGCCATCCTTCGTATCACCTACAAACACAGATAACTCTACACAAAGTGGATATCAAATATTTAAAGCTCATAAATATTTATTCAGCCAGGCACAATACTTGGGACGTTGACTTTCCCGTTCATCTTTGTTGTCAAACTGGGGAATACCACAAAATGGCTTGCCGGAATGAAAAAGCAAGACCACACTCTACTATACTGTAACTGTAACCAAAGATTTCACAGTATACTAATGTTCCCTTCTGTGTAGTCTTTGTGCTATAAACGTAGGCAAAGTGCAAGTTTTCTCTGGTGCTATATGCATTATATTATGTCTTATATTATTATGTCTTTATACATAAAAATTGTGCCAGTCACATAGTACGGAGGTTACAATCACACCAGGATCACAAAACCGACGGACGTCCATTGTCCGCCAAATTAACATCAAGCATATCAGACAAAGCAAATTTGTTAAAACTTGAACTCAAACTTGCAAAACAATAGTGGTACAAGGTACAATCCATATCCATAATACGAAGCATGCATTTTCTAAGCAAAATCTATTTTGCAGTCACTCTCGGAACATCATAAACCCTTGCAGACTATGTTTTTTTAATTCTTTTAAATATGTTTCGAGACTCTATAGTAAAAGCAAAAACTCCCTGATGAAAGTTAACCATGAGCAGATATGTCGAATGTCGAGTATGGCTTTAAGTCAATAGAGAGAATGCATCTTGCAACCGCCAGTTAAAAAGGAGGTGGTTTTATAGAATTCATAACTAAATTCAAATGCAAGAACATAAAGAATGACAAAGCTAGTAACTAACTGCCTGCATAAAATGTCGTAGCACAATGATCCCTTTCATGAATCCATGACTCATATTTTGTATTAATGTCCCAGATATTCTAAGCATTTAGTATGTACCATTTTGTGATATTATTGCTTACGTTTGCACAATGTTTTTATGTGCGGTTGATAGATCAAAAACTACAACGCAAAAACATACTTTTTTCTAAATATATGCTTTGTTATCATCTTTAGAAGTTTGGACTCAGCAGCACATAAAATCATTTTATGGTTATTATGATATTGTCTTTAGGGCAGGCAAGCAGTTTTGATAAAAACTCATCCAGCAATCTCCAGAAAATAAACCAGAAGCGCCTAACGTGAAAACACTATTTTTTCACGTATACTATGGAAGTCTCAAAAAAGGTTCTGTTTTTCAATAGAGTAGGATATAAAATATTATCTCGCACAAAATCGTTAACTCAAATCAGTTTCCTTTTGACGATAAATTGCTGACTGCAAACTACATCATCTAAACCAAAAGAACAGACTTACACATTTTGAGTTTGAACAAAAAAATGAGGATAAAACAAAATCTGCTCGGTTGACCTCATAGAAAGAGACTCTTATTGTGCTTGTTTTTTACACTGCTACTATTCATTGTTTTTATGCTGTTGGCTGTTATAAAGTATACATTTTCTGGTACATGACATGAGACGTACTCCTAAGAATATACCTAGAGAAACAGAACATGGAGAGCACACAGTTGTGCATGGGCAGTGATGAAACGAACCATATATAAATGAAGAAGAATCATCATGATTATGATAATTGAATCTGCCGTATGTCTATTGTTACATACTTTATATTCTGTATAGTCTTTGTTTACTGGCTATAGATATATTCACCATTATAATAAACAACCGTTCCAAAAAACGCTATAAAAATCAACAGCATGTATCATTTTGTTATTGCACATCTAGAGAGACTAAGCCCCTTTCCTTTATCAATACCAAACTTCCTTTTTACCATTTATCCTGAATGTCTTTTATGCTATTAGTCTCTTTTATTATTTTTTCTTTTCAAATGGTCAGCCAGTGGCAATCCTGCCTTCATTCATTCGTACACTCTCATTGACACGTCCCTGTATTAAGTTTAAAAGTGGCTCTATCTTCTCTTGGTTCTTTTTTTACTTTTCAAACATCCTCTGCTGCATTTTCATCATTTATTTATGATTTGCATACTTATTTAGTGGCTGCCTTGACTTGACTTACATCTAGAATGAGTTGGCAGTAGCTTTTTACTGTGTCAACAAGAGGAAAAGTTTGTTCAGGCTGTGGCGAAGCTGTTGTGGGTAACACGAACAACACGGCTCGATTCAAATTATCTTGGTTGAATCATTAGCTTCTGTTTTCTACTGACATGAGAAGGAGAACATGCTTTTGACTAAATTAAAGTTTTGAACTAGCAGACTGTTGATGATATCTCTTGACTTGAGATGCGAGAAGCTGAATTTACAATTTAAAGCAGAATGGCCGGTACATTCTCCTGGCTCAGAATTCTGAATATAGTTTAAATTGGATACTCCGTGCATCTTTAGCTGGTAAAATATTCATGTGGAGTCCCCAATATATCATGAGGATACAAAATGTGCTTGCATATTTAATAATAAACTTTATATTACAAAAACAATCTCTTAAAAAGCAAGAACTGTTGATATATATTCCTTTTTCGGCTAAATTCTATAGTTCAATAGAAGATGGCTGTTAACTTGTATATTCCTTTTTATACTTATACGTGTGTAAAGTGGATGAAAAAGTAAATCAAAAAGTTTCGTTTTATTAGCCGTGTGGCACACACACACGTATTATTGCACCCGTCAATCTTACCACAACCAACGTGTTCGTAGCTAACCCCATTCTAGAATAAGTTAAAAGTTTTGGATTTTCAACGAAAATGTGCTGCCAGCCCGGGTTTCCTGTTGGTTGACAAGTTAACGTGTGAGCACGTCTATTTGTGTTTCACGCTATTGGCGGTTCTTGTAACAAAAATTCGAATAAACTTTCGGGTGTGAAGTTAACTTTGAGTTGATTATTTTGAGAGAATCTGCGGCTTTTCTCTCCAGTGTAGATTTTAAATGGAATTCAATGTTCGTACTTTCCCATGATAGCTGCTCATCATCATCTTTATATATAGCTTTCGCAAATGAATTTACCGAGCTGTGATTATGTGGTGGTGGGGTGATCTATTTGGAAACTTTCCTACCTCCAATCTGCCAAACTTATTTTAAGTGTGTACCTGCTTTAGTCCAAAAAGTTTGGCACAAGAGTCAAACCACCCGGTATATAAAAACAATTAAGTACCATTTGGAAGGAATTCCGAAACAGGAACAACCAACTAACTTTGCATGAAAAAGTTTTTTCTCTTCCTTTTTGCAAGAGTGAGCACAAAGCAGCAAAACGACGAGGTTATTATTGCGAAAACGAAATTCGGGAAATAAAGTTCAAAAGAAAAGGAAAGACGAGGAAGAGTAGTTGGAAAAGACACGTTGGATAGAAGTTTGTTGTTGAATAGATATTTATTATATACGCATTGCAGCATCTTCCTCGCCCGTTGTATAATCTTTAATCACTTATTTTCTATCTCTCGCTTTTTAGCCAAAGTCTAAAAAGCTTTATGGTCCAGTCCACAATAATAATACTGTGCTCTCTTCCACGCTACTTAACTTCGCATACTCCATGCCATAATATTATCCTTTTTCCCATAATAATGCCAGACTCATAAACTTTTCCTTGTTCCAAACAACAAGTTTAGTGGAAAGTGGAGATAGTTTTATGGTGTTTTCCACATTTATGTAGTATCGTAGGGCCGGGGGATTAAAAATGGGAATATTATTTTACCATGAGTAAGGGACACGCTAAATCCTTAAAAGCAAAAAATTGTAAAATGCAGACAGGCATGTTTTCCAATACAGAGAAGCTTGGAAACAATGCAAATAGATTTCTTCTTGCTTCAGTGTATTTAGGCACAAAATGGTAAATGATGAAGCTATTTGAGTAAAATGCTCATGTGTCCTTGCCTTGGATTACAAGTGCCTACCTATAAGTACTCTATTATTATTGTTGGCACAATAAAAATACCTAACTTAAAGCGAGAGACAGAAATAAAAGAGAAAAAGAAATTATTTTTTACGGATAAAAATGATCCTGAACTTAAGTAACTGCATAACTGAAGGACAATTTGCAAGGCAGTCAGCTAAGTAAAGAGTATTGCATAATATTAGCATCCATTAATAGTGTACTATACGCTCCCTTTCATTCTCTCCGGTTTTTGCCAAAAATACCATATAAGCAAATAAAACGATGAACAGGCAACAATACAGAATTATATAGAACTTGTAGTAGTAGCACCAGTAGTAGAAATTGATGCCAAAAAATATATAAAGGAGAAAGTGAGCTGGAAATTGAACAATAAAAATCCAAAGGAGAAAGAAAGGCTTTTAGCCATACATTTTTTGGTGTTATATAGGCTGTTGTCAGTTATATTGTACAGTAGTATAAGTGGAAAAAAATTACGTTAGTACACGCGACGAACGAAGGTCGACAAAAGACGTCTGTCCGCCTGATGTACACAGAAAGATGTAATCTGTAGTTTTGTTGTTTTTCATAGCATTATGTATTGTTTGTAGTTTGCAGAGAAAGCCAAACTTTAGAGAAAAATTGATGTTAGTTGTTTGGAAGCTGTTGAGGCAAGTAGTGCAGTTTGCCAAGAAAGAACCGCATTCTCTTTGTCACTACGATGAATTCAATTTAGAGAAATCCGAGTAAAATTGCTGATAAATCGAAATTTTATGAAGTTTGAAGCGAACGTGCAGACACAGACGATGCTCCTGCTTCAAATTCACTTTTTATATCGTCCATGAAATTACTTTACATAATACTTTTCCACTCATTCGAATGAAAGTAGTGAGTTGGCAAAAGAGGGTGGATTACCAACTTATGTGCTGCGTTGCACATTTGCAAGTCAAAAGACAGTTAAAACATTGAATTAATTGGGTCAAGTCATCTTGGGCTTCCTGTTATGCATTTTGAACAAGAAGTGTGTATCATCTGCCGAGTGAATCACTTAATTGCGAATCAATTACGCGGATCTGCGAGTTACAGTAAGATTAAGATTAATTCTTCTTTCATGAGCAATCAACAAAGCGTTTGCATTTCGAGGCTTCCACTGTGGTGAAAGCATCTTTGTACAATTGTGGGAACTTGGTGTGAAGTGCCTGTTCTCTAATCTCACATCTTGCTAGTTCTGTGCATAAAATAGTGATAGTTTTCGTGCTACGATAATAATTGATCGTTTGAGTAAAAATGGCGTGGAAATGGAAGCTTCTTAGTATTACGCTGCTATCCAAAGGCAGATTTCTAAACTGCGACCAGCCCTCAGATAAAGGTAAAGATAAAGGCAAAGCAACTATGATGTATAATTTTATGCGAATGTATTTCTCCGAATTGCATGCTAAAAGTATGCAAAACCCACAAAACAAATAGGTATCGCAACGTAGTCTTTCTGTAGTTTCATGAGGATGCTGCTTCATAAAGTGGATAATAATATTCAAAAAATAAGAGTTGACAAATCCTAATATTATATCAAAACAGTTTGTGATATGTGAGGAAAAATTGACAAAGATTTCCTTAGTTCGTGTTGCATGCCAAGTTATTCGGGTATACTGGATGAATGATATTGCGTTTGAAGTGTAGACTGTTTAAAAACAATTCTTTCTTTGAACAAACATGAAGGTGCACAAGCACAAGGCACATCATGTATGTGTTTTTATTGTACTTTAAAAAAGCTTTTTATCTATTTTTAAACAAAAAATGCCGCAGTGCAGAGTCCCATTTATCACACATGTAAAAGTCTTGAAATAATCTCCAGAGTCATTCATAATTCATAAATTGTATATCGGTCACACGCAGCATAGCCAGCATACAATTTACTCAAGTGTTTTAATACACTGATCATACTCAATCTTGAGATTTCTTATGTAATTTTAGCCAACATTTTAACTGGGATTTCTTTTTTGTTTTCAGTTTTTCCCAATGTGCCTGCAGTACCAGGAATGCCTTGTCAAGGAGAAGATCGTAAGTTTTTATCGAATATTTATACTCAATGACACAATTTTGTGCTTTCTCTCCCTCTCTCTCCCGGCATTATAGCAAAGATAAAATATGATTGCTGTCCTTGTTTTTGTCATGCTCCCAGTTTCGAAGAATCAGTGAAGCAATATATAATACACTAAATATACTACTTTTAGCTGATAAAAACGTAAAGTACCTATCTATCCATAAAATGAAATGGATGCAAGATGAAACTGCGAAAATGTTTTAGATGCTGCTGCTATCTTCAATGCTGTGCACACCAAGATTGGCCTCATTGATTCTATGAAATTCCAATGTCCCCTTCTTACAATATGGCTTTTATTTGCTATGCCTTGTCATTGGCATATTTTCTCTTCCTTTTCCAATTTACAAATAGCCCGAATTCCATTTTGACAATTAACTTTATTATCACATTCCATTCACGCTGTTTGAGACATCGTACTATCATCTGACAAAAAGCTATTATTCTACTCAGGAATGAAATTGAACTGAAAGAAGCTGGCATCTCTCTGTGTTAGATAGAGTGGTACTAGTGGCATCAGGTTTCCTATTTCATGCCACAAGGAGCGTTTGTTTGCCATTTCCCACATAATGTTGTTATCATCCTTTTTTCCTTTGTTTTCCCTTGAACCCACACAATAATGAAATCTAAATTAGTAAGACATATAACGCTTTCACGTTTTAGTAGTATAAGCTCCTGAATCAAAATATAATTTTTGTATGTAAATATGTGTAGTTGTTTGGCATGGCTTCATCCTCATCCGCCTAAAAACAGAAAATATGATACTTAACCTAATAATACCGTTTTTAGCAACAAGCTGCTAACCTAATTATTGCTCTTTGCTTTCTCTACAGGGAGTATATACCGCCGTGGAGCTCGACGCTGGAGAAAGCTGTACCGAGTTAATGGGCACATCTTTCAGGCCAAGAGATTTAACCGGGTAATAATTTCGTTAATACATGACCGAAATAATGATCTGCGTAGCAAAAAAATGTATGCCACGTGAATACCAAATTGCTTGTTACAGAACATTCATACAGGGTATGATATCAGTTTGAATAGAAATTGAACACTAAAAGTCTAAGAGAGCCAAAGCATTTCATTTAGCCTTTCACTAACAAAAGAAATTCGGTAGTATCATATGTGCATTAAGGAATTGTATCAGCTATGCTGACTTGTGCAGAGTGCAGACGAATAATAATAAACCGTAAAATAAAAAGCATGTGTTCCACTGGAAAAACGCGGAGTAATTGAAGCGTTTTATCAGTACAGAATAATGCATTGCCGACTATTCTGAGATGATTTCGATACAAAATTTTGCACAACAGCGAAACAAAACAGCCATGTGTGCTACAGCGTGTCTTGAAAATTATGCCATGAATTTCCTTTTAACGAATAGAGCAATATTGCTGTTAACAATCTTAGTCTATTAGTCTCCTTCTTGTTCATTCCATTGCACATTTATACATGCCGGAAAGAAATCAGCAGGACAGGCTCAAGTCATGCTTAACTAACGGAGGAAGCAGACATTTCCAATTCCAACATTCTCGTAGGTGTCATCGTAAAGCACTTGATCCTCACTTGTGTTTGTAAGTGCTTGCCGTTATCTCTATTTGCTTTTCCTGTATACACAAGTATACGCATATTTGCTTAACACAGTCACAAGTACTTGGATGCATCGGAAGCAAAAGGTCGTTAAAAATACATATTATCTAGTCTGAAATTTCAATTGCTCCAAGAAAATATTTAGAATTCTTACTTACGTTTCGTCCCGCAACGTAAATGCATACAATCCACACACCTGGTTTCCAATTTTGAGCAGAATACCGATTCAAAAATTACTGTCAAAAGTCAGTTTTATTTTGTGACTACGTGAATGTCACCTTCCTATTTTTTAACCAGTCAACTACTACGACTCTTAAGCCAGAGCTTTTCTTTAATTGTCCTACCATATTTCTCCTCCCTTCTTTCTGTGCATTGGAGATATGTGTGATATTACGATAAGAGCGTCCTGTGACTTTTTACGACGCTTGCAGTGTGGTGCATGATATCTGTCAATGTTCTCCATACTGCGTAGCTTTGTTTTTCCTGCAAACTACATAATATAATCATCGTCACCTCGTATATATCTTCATTTGTAACTTCGTAGTAAGAAAGAAGGCAGCATCAGAAACCAAAATAAAGAACCCTTCTTCTCCTTCTTCTTGGAGCCGTGATCTTTCTTTGAACATTTACTTCTTCTTTGCTGTTTTGTGGTTGTTGTTAAGTTGTGTTGTGTAGTCTCCTCTTTTAGCTCATTTTTAGTTTCTGTGTAGTCTTATAGTAGGGAAAACCAAAATATACACACACCCTCTCATCTCATCACCATCATGATGATCATCATGAACATCAACCAGAATCGCGTTTTGGAAAGATATACTCCAAAAACCAACAAACATGCATACATTCTTATATGACAGTTTGAAACAGATAAGCCGAAACACATCTTGATGATGATGATGACGATATTATGATACTTTTAGAGTTTGCCTACAGTTTTTCCATTTCGAACATCAGTTTCCCCTCACGTTTTGCGTAGTAATGGGGAAACCGCATTTTCTATCCTGCTTGCAAGGAAAAATATATCCTGACTGAAGAGCGGTAGAGCCGCAGTAGTGGCATCAAACAAAAAAGCGTTCGTGAAATTCTCTTTGCCATGAATTTAAAGCGTTTTACCGAACGTTCCTGATATGATACACAATTAGATGGAAATTGGTCTTTTTCTGGATCTGTTTCGAGTATATTATTTCTCTCTCTTTCACATATTTGGAGTTATTAGGCTCTATTCCGTTGTGCAACTGCCGTTTGTCACTGTTCGAAAAAGATTTTTGTTGAAAGCTCTGCACGAGCATAGAGCACGAACATATATTACATATAAGAAAAAGGTGAATAAAACATGGCTTCATACAATATTCAGATTTAGACTTTTTAGACCTCTGTATCTAATATCTTCCTACACGTTTTGAAAATTATCTACCTTAAGATCATAGAAAAACGCGTTGCACTGGGATTGCAATTTTCTATTATTCATATGCAGTTGTTGGAACATGGCAGGATGAAAAACATCAGAGTTTTTTGAAAGCGAAGACTTTTTAGAGGATTGACTTTTAGTATTTATTTTGGCTCTGGCTGTGGCAGATCTGAGACGTGACGAGTGCAATATGAATTGTGTGCCATGAAAATTGAATGTTCTGAATTCTGATGTTGGGAATACAAAAAAAAACTACGTATTGCTACTGCCAAAAGATATACCATTTTGTGATTTAGTTTTGGTTGCAACCAAGTGGACTTTGGAAGTTGTAATTTTTATGGTGTTAATAACTGTTTTTGCAGAGAGCGTTTTGTGCCTATTGTAACGATCGGATATGGGGACTGGGAAGGCAGGGTTTTAAGTGTACGCAATGCAAGCTGCTGGTGCATAAAAAGTGTCACAAACTTGTCCGGCTCGTGTGTACAAATGACGCCTCTGCCACGCTGCTGTCAAACTCTTCCACTTCGTCACACCAGGGCAACTCGGCCGACTCATCCATGTATATTGACGACGGTCAAGGTCAACACCTTAATCAGCACTACCATCACCACTCCTCGCACCATGACAGGGGTCATTGGTCATCTTCCAGCAGACAGAATGGAGACAGTAGTGTGCTGAGCAGTGGAAGTGGCAGTGATAAGAGCAAATGTAAGTGCAAGAAACTGATGAATTTTTACATGTTTACATAATATGTCATTTGTTTAAAGTTATTTCGTGGAAATGGAACTTAACCTTGTTTAAAAAGGTCTACGACGGAAACCACGAAACCGCAAATTTGATGATGAAAACTCATTTTTTCTGTCAAAATACTTTGTAGGCTAGAGCGTCAATTGTGTTATATATGATTTAAGTAGTTTTGTCACAGAAAGTGTTTTTGACTCAGTTTTAGAGGCCTTACGAGCTCAAAACTGTAATAACTGTGATATAATAAAAGATGACATATTTTTCAGTGATTGTGAAGGAGTCCCCGGACTCGGACCAGCCAGGCGGTATCGGAATGCCGAGGTCTATTTCAGATACATTCCCAGTAGAAGAGAACAGTAAACCAGGTACGTTTTCCACTTGTAACAGTTATTTTTGGGGCTACTTGATAATAAACCCTGTACCTAATTGCGCACTTCCTTCTGTTACCCGCAACTATTTAGATGAATCGTTAGAGCCGGGTAGTCAACGCCAGTATTGCTTAAATGACTTTGAATTAATCCGCGTAATTGGACGAGGCAGCTACGCCAAAGTACTTATGGTAGAGTTAAAGAAGACAAATCGAGTTTATGCGATGAAAGTTATAAAGAAGGCCCTTGTAACGGATGACGAGGTATGCATTGCACATTGTGACACACATTTTGTCAAGTGTTGGACTCTCATATGTGTGTCAAATTAGTGTAATTGAATTTTAAATTATATGCCATTGTTTCAGGATATTGACTGGGTACAAACGGAGAAGCATGTTTTTGAGCAAGCATCCAATCATCCATTTCTTGTCGGCCTACATTCTTGTTTCCAGACGCCTAGTCGTCTGTTCTTCGTGATTGAGTTTGTCAGAGGGGGAGATCTGATGTTTCACATGCAGCGTCAAAGACGTCTGCCAGAAGAACATGCTCGGTTTTATGCAGCTGAAATCAGCGTTGCGCTCAATTTCCTACATTGCAAAGGTAATACGAATAATGAAGGATTTTGAATTAAAATAATATGCCTGCTATCTGTGTGTAATATTGACTAATTTGCGTTTTATGTGTTCTAGGAATTATCTACCGTGATTTGAAGCTAGACAATGTTTTATTGGATCATGAAGGTCACATAAAACTCACTGATTACGGTATGTGCAAGGAAGGAATTCGTCCAGGGGACACAACATCTACTTTCTGCGGAACGCCAAATTACATTGCACCTGAAATTCTTCGCGGGGAAGAGTACTCTTTTTCGGTAGACTGGTGGGCTCTAGGAGTACTGCTGTACGAAATGTTGGCTGGACGTAGTCCTTTTGACATTTTTGGAACTTCTGAGAATCCTGATTTGAATTCGGAAGACTATCTGTTCCAAGGTACTTTTGGAGTTTAACCTCCTTAATCAGTGTTTCATAAGAAATATTTGGGAAGCTTTTAAATATCGTGGAAATATTTTTATATTTTTGAATGGTTTATATTACAGTTATTCTTGAAAAAACAATCAGAATACCCAGATCGTTGTCTGTAAAGGCTGCGTCAGTTCTTAAGGGATTCCTCAACAAGAACCCCGCAGATCGGCTGGGTTGCCATCCAGAAACTGGGTTTATGGATATTGTACATCATCCATTTTTTAAGAGCATAGAATGGGACTTGGTAGGTTTCCAAAAATATTGTACAGAATGAAATACTGTTATATGACATGTTGTGTTTACAACATATAATTTTAAAATATATGGTACCAACGTTTGAATAACATTCATAATTCATTTAATTTTCAGTTGGAGAAAAAACAAATTTCTCCACCATTCAAGCCAAGACTGGAGTCTGACAGAGACTTGGATCACTTTGATCCTCAGTTTACCTCAGAGCCTGTGCAGCTTACCCCAGACGATCCGTAAGCTTAAAATGAACATATTATTATATATAATTTGCAATGTCGTTGTAAAATATAAAATGCTTACATCCGAGCTTAACCTACTTGTTTATTTTCACTTTACAGGAAAGTTATTGAGAAAATCGATCAGTCGGAATTTGAAGGATTTGAGTACGTAAATCCGTTACTGATGTCATTGGAAGATTGTGTGTAAAGTCAAAAGTGAAAACTGAACTATATACGTTATGAAACACATGGTGCAAGGCTAACTAATAAGACATCGGAAATCAGACAACACGGATAATCCTCGCTCGCTTTATTGGCACAAACCTAAAAACTAGCATAAACTATACCAGAGATTCCACTCCGTTGTCCCTCGTTCTTCAAACTATTATAATTAATATGGGAAATGCTCAGATCGACGGATTTTAATCTGAATCATGATGGTGATGAACTTGTGTTATAAGAGAACGGACTTGAACTCTATTCTAGAAAACATTTTCACTGATCATCTATTTCTGTTTGCTTTCACACGTTTATAATGGATGGTTTTTAAAAGATTTTGAGTGTTGTTCATTTTTCAAACTTAATTAATGTTATTAACAGTTTTAGAAAAGTAAAATTAATTTCTTTTGTGTATTATTTCAGAGTAGTTGTCAGTTGTATAATTATTATAGCGAAAGGTTAGCTTTATTTAGATTTTTGTTTGTAAATTCGTAATTATTATTTACTTAAGTTTCTTAGTTTTAGATTGAATAATTGCTTATATATAACACGAAAAATCATTCTTTTTGTATATATACTACAACAAATTCAAATATTATATGCCATTTAAAACACCAGTATAAAAAATAATCGTTCTCCTTTCAGTGTTATTGTTGTACAATTTACCTGCAGTATAATCTACAAATTATAATTATTTCTTTACTACTTTATGTATTATTATATTATCGTTGTTATTATTGGGAAAAAAGTATTTTGAAAATCTTGATCTTTGCAATCACTTTGATAAAATTATGTTAATTTAAAAATATTATAAATTATGAATTACAAAAAAAACTTATAATTAAAAGTGCAGTAAAAGCTTAACATGTACCTCAAAGAACTTTGTTGTTGTAAATTGAAATGGCATAAATTATTCTCATCCCATTCCATTTTTACAAAAAGTTAATGAAATATTATATCTTATCTTTCAACACGGTCATATCATCCGATAAGGGACGCACATTTCCGAGCTAATATGATAACCAAATGATATCCGCCCGTCTATTGTAACTTGTTCTGCAGAGTTGGAAAAACAGTGAATAATGAATGAATATAAGGCATTTTTAGGTGAGTTCGTCAGACAGCATACGGTTTTAATTTTTAGGTGTGAGTAATGTTAATGTTCATCCTGTGGAATTGATTAGGAATCGCTAAACATCAATTCTAAAAACTGCAAGCAGGAAATCTCGGTTTAAAATGAGTTGATTTGGTTCCCTGCGGGAATCTTTGAATATCATATGAATTTTTGTACCAAATACAAAAATCAAAAACAGATTTTTATAAAAATGACTCATTCTTATAAACAGAAACACCTTTATCTAGTTCCAAAAATTATAAAAGTTACTCTTATTGTCCACATTAGAAATGGGTTTTCAGTGTAAAAGGCTTTGGAAGCGGTGGATTAGTCGTCACTGCAAACACAACTACGTTCTTCGGCTACCTCGTCACCATAATCCGAAAAGGATCCCATGCTGTAAATTTCTTGGGGGATTCTACTGCGTCACTGATTCGCTCATCCCATTCTTAGTTATATTTGCAGCTTTACTAATTATTGTGCTCTACCTGTGCGGCTACACAATTACGGATTTTAGATATTTTGCGGGTTTAATACCCACGGTAGAAATCTCAGTATCAATGCTAGACTCCTGGGAACATGTCAACTTTATTAATGGTGAGCCGCGGACAGAATACGTTTCCACAAATGTCAGTTATGACGCAAACGATTATGCTAGCTCGCTAAAGCTTGCGAAAAGTGGAAAAGTCATTTTGTGGAAAGTAGAAGGACATAGTCAGTACGTAGACAATTCATCGGATTTAAATATTCCTGGAGTGTTTGGAAATCTTCCGTTGGGACAAAACGTATCGGATATTAAGAGTAAAAGCCAGCATGGGTTTTGGATCTTTGAATTTGGCCGATCAACTATCAATGCCAGTAAAGTTGGCTCTATTAGTGCTTTGAGTATATCCGACCATTTTAGCAACGCCGCACTGAATGAAGTCGAAGTGGCTGTTGCAATACGAGCTTATGTGTTTGGAGAAGCAACAATTGTCATAAAATACGAGCATAGTTTGTCGTCGCATACGCAAGCAGAGACAATCAAGTCAGAAGACTTTAAGAACAAAGGACTTTGTTATAAAATTTTGGACCTGCCATTTGAGAAAAAGATAAACTCGGTAAAGTAGCATTTTAAATTCAACCACATACAAGTGGTTTATTGATTAGAGTTCTGAATGAAATGCAGTGTTCATAAGAATTGTTTTTGCAACCTTTAACTTTCAGATTTATATACGACCAACAAGTACAAACTTAAGAAGACGAGGATTCGTTGTAGTGGATAAGGTTTATATTGTCGTTGCAACGCGAGGTACAACGGAAAGTCTTATTCATACTTTGGTGCCTGATAATTGGTGCTGAAGTGAATCGGGATCTGTAGGCATGCTGGTTTATCGGTTTAATTCTACATGCTCCGAGTTAGCTTGAAGTGAAAATGCATGCCGAATTGAATAATATACATATCATGTCGATACGAGGAGAAACAGACTTCATGTTCAGAAAAAATTGTTTCAAGTTAACTTCTTGTCCGCAATAAAGGAGTGCAAAGGATAATATTTTATCGAAATCTGTCTTAATTTATTGGTAATCTTATTCCACAAGACTCATGAATATCGAAGTTTGTTTGCATTTTACTAGCATTCATCTACATCTACTACGCATACATGTAATAATATTTGACAGTGAAGAAATTTATCGCTCCCGTCTCAACTCTCAACTCAAACTCAACGCGACGCAGATATGAAGCTTGCAATGATGAATCGTAATGATAAGATTTTTTGAAGAAATAGTAATTTCAAACTCGAATGTTGCTTTCAAGGCATTCCATTTCACATTTCAGTAATGAACTTTTGAACTAGACCAGCAATAAACTTTTCTTGATACTAATTTTGTCACATGTTGAAACTGAAACTCTGGATGAATGTACACATTTTCGTGGCTTTTGTCATTCGTAAAAGCGTAATGTTTGTCGCAGCTCAGTACAAAGCATGAGTCATTTTGGAGGAACAAAAACGTGAAAGCATTATTCGTACATGCATGAAAGGGATAAATTGACATGACGTCATGTAGGCAGAGTCAAAACTCCATAATGGAAGCGCAGAGTAGGAAAAGGAAAATTGACGGGGGTTTGGGCAATAAAAAAATCAATAAAACACTTTATAACGGCTGGTGTACGTTAACAGTACCTTACTTCCATACACATATAAACAGTCATGCAGACTCAAGGATGGTTGGGTTAGAACCACTGGAGAGCTGGAGGAATTAATAGCTATTTCTTTTTTTATTACCTGTAAAATGTATGCTTTAGTGGACATGACATGAGTAGATGGAGATGGACACCAATGTGTTATGCATGGAACTCAAACAGAAGCCAGTAAAGGACTTTCGTGCATTGCATCGTTTTCCCTTTCGTCAAGCTTAGCTGCTGTTTTTAGCATAAGCAAAAGCTTTTTGGCAACTTATTGCGAAAATTGAATAGCTATACATCTAAACTAACTGGATTGAACTTTTAGCTTGTCAGTTTAGATTTTAGATCAATAATATTCTACTAAAATCCATCAAGTTCAAACAAAGACTGAAATCCAGTCAATATGATAGCTCTTCTGATAGAGAAGCAACATATTACTACACTCATAATTCAGCATTGCAAAAATCGACATTTCATGCAAGCAAATTGCAAACACGCAAATAAGCCACTTAGGTAGTTTTGTCCTAAAATTTGTGTTCGTCATTCGTCATATTTGTATCAAGTTTCAGCTTTAGAGACTTGCATGACTCGAGCAAGTCGACATTTCAATGTGCATAAAATTCACTCATAATAGCACAATTTATCTTGCGTGTGTATCGCATCACATCAATGACATCAAGTAAAACCGTGCAATCCCGTTACTTTCAGTGCAGTATTACTTACCTAAAAATATTTATTTTAAAAATAGAAAAATTTTATGAAAAAGTGAAGACGCACTTTGGTCCACAGGAAAACAGGATAATTTTGTGATAAACAAAGTTTTAATGAAATCATTTGAATATAAATCTTCAGACTGTCCTCCAAGATTAAGACATAAAAACAAACTTTTCAACCTAATCGGATTAAAGCATTTCTAAGAACATAATTGCCGTTTTGCCCTTTCATATATGCGATTTTGCAATATGCGGATATTTACATTTGTGCAAATGCACTATATAAACTAAAACAAAGACGTTAGTAGTACAGCGATTAAGCGTCTTCGACTTTGCAAATCTTTTTTGTTTATACATTAAAATCCATCTTCATGGCATCTTAGGTCATTACCAATCCCAATTCACCAGAAAAAAGGTTACGCAAGTTGGTATGATTGTCAGTGATTGACATGTTTCTTGCAGTTTTGTACAGAGGAAAGCCTTGCTAATTGATTTAAGCTAAGCTTAGTTCCAAATTACATCATCCAGTAAAACCAACATTACTTTGTAGGCAATGCCTTACATCTCTGCTTATAACTATAACACACTTTATCTACAGGCTACAGATTGAGACTCGTTTAGGACATACGACGGGCTACTAAGAGAAAAAGCCAGATGCCAAAAGCGTTAACAACGTTTTCCAGAACCTATAGCTAATATGACCAAAAACACTCAACAAATTTTGCAAAGATAACATGCAAAACTTTCACAGTAACGCCTTCAAAGGCCAAAGAAGACAAGTCAATCAGAGAGCCAACAGCCAGAGCTAGTCAAGAATCTACTTCAGAAAAAATCTCAAACGAATGAATTCTCGCTACAAAAGTCAAAAGTGATCTTCGCTTCGAATCGGCTTGAGTAAAGCCAATAGCCAGAAAAGTACACTATTCTCGCTAGCGTGACATTTACTGTTACAGAAAAGAGTGACGTAAATGTAGTCTTTTATAGAAAGCGTAACGATATCCAGTGTATGTGTCAGCGCGTCATTGTAAATGGTTTGGTCATTGTCATCAACCGACCGACGGCTATGAGAGGGTGAACCAAAATCTCTTTACTGTTCACATAATATGTTGCTGGACTACTCATTGACTCACACTCCATTCGAATGCATTCCATCCAAAACTGAAGTCTTGTGCTGGTGGTTAGCAGCCTATTTATGTAATTAAAACCATTTGAATATAAATTGATAGCTCTCCACTCTGAAAAACAAAACTGTTCCAGTAGCTTCACAAACAACAAGTTGTAGCTTTTTAAGCGTGTGACGTGACGTGACCATGATATTTTGAGAAGCTCGAGCTGAAGAAAAGTCAATACCATTTTCTGATTATGTGAGATGACATGAAATATAAAGCTCATGACATCAGCTTTACAAGTTGTAGATGAAAAACAGAAATTGTGTGAAAGTGACCAAATTGTCTAGATACAGCAATAAACTTGAAGAGATCGGTTGTTACGTTTTAAATATTTTCATCACATAGGCTAGGAGGACAGTGAAAAGTCACGCAGTTTGGATTTTAGATCCAAATAAAATCCATTAAATTTCTGGAAAGCATGAGTTTTGAGCTGAGTGACTAAACAAAGAAATCAAGATGGCTGCTAAAATGGCGTTTCGACTTATTCTGAGTGTGGCACTTGTTGCCAATTGTGTCCTGGCTAGACCAGGAGTTGTGGACGAGTTGGAGTCTCAAATTGTACCAGACGGTTCTACAAGTACCACTACAAAGTCTCCTGTGGACACTGGAACTGGAACTGCCGCACCTGGAACAGGTAGTAGCACTGTTGGACCAAGCGTTGGAAACACTACAAAAAATGGAACGGTAAGTACATTTGTTAAGTGTTGACTTATCGAAGGATTAAAGATTAACATCCATTCAATATGCTTCATGACGATCCTGTTTGTTTTTGAAGATTCCCCAAAAGATGTCCGAGGGTCGTTTGATCCGAACCTTGTTTGACCTTGGCTTGACCAAACTGAATGACTATGCAAACGAAGCAAAATATCTTGAGGAGCTTCAGAAGAATGGCACTGATTTGGAGAAATTGATGCACAATGAAACTGCGGCAAACGCATCCCAGCAGGAGTATAACAGAAGATACTATAGGCGATATGGATATGACGATGGAGGCTATTACAGAGGTGGGGGAGGAGGATTTATTCCAATTCCTATTCCAATCCCGATGGGGGGCTTTGGAGGAGGAATGTTCGGTGGTAGGGGTGGGTTTGGTGGCGGCAGCTACAAAACCGCAATGATGATGGCGGCCATGCCTTCTATTGCAAATCACGTCGCTGGTAAAAAAGGATTTGGAAAGAGCTTTGGTTATGCAGGTCATGGACAACATAACTTTGGAGGCTATGGTGGAGGCTACGGTGGAAATTATGGGGGTAATTATGGTGGAAATTATGGACACGGTGGAACATACGGTGGGTACCCAAACACGAATTATGGCCAAGGAGGCTATGGTACAAACTACGGAACTAACTACGGTACAAATTATGGTACAAACTATGGAACAAATCCTGCGTATGGAGCACCTGGATATGGAAACAATCTCAACCAACCGGGTCAGTATAAACCAGGTTATCAAAACAATCTAAATGTTGGTGGTGTTCCTGGTGCTAAACCTGCGGCTCCCAATGCTGGCTGGAACATCCCACCTGGAGGAACCAATAACTTGAACACTGGTGGCACCGGAGCTGTTAATAAACCTGCCACAAATGTGGGCTGGAATATACCACCACAGAGTGGAACGGGAACAGGAACGGCAAACAAGCCACCTCCGTACGGTTGGAATGTTCCAGGAAGCAATACACACACAGGAGGAAGTACTGGCTCAGGATCTAAACCAAGTTATGGATGGAATCTGCCTGGTCACAGTGGCCATTCTGGTTCCTCTTCATCCTCTTCATCTCATGGGACTGGATGGGGATCGTCATCATCATCCTCTGGTGGGTGGGGAGGTTCCAGATCAAGTGGTGGTAGAAGGGGTGGTGGTGGTGGTAGAGGTGGCGGAGGCAGGAAAGGCTAAATTGTGAATTGATCCAAGCTATAAGCAAAATATAACTAGTAAAGCCCCTAGGTTGTTTATTATAAATTTTTATGAAAAAATCCCAGTAAAAACTATTTTTAAATTATGTAAACATATTATATCTATCTAAACGGAAATATTGAATGTACTGTTCAAACTATTTTTAAACGTTCGAAACAAATACGTCAAGTGTTTTTGATCTAATCATAAATTAATTGCATCTCTTGCCCTGTACGCTTTGTATTTTAGTCTTTGACACCTGCCGTTGATATTTAAGATACGATATTTAATGTAAGGATTTTCAAATCACTTTATCACTTTAGATGTTTACGGTACATGTAAGTATAATGCGTAGCGTTATTTTCAAAAATCAAATAATATTACACCTTGCATTTCTCTTGTAAGTTTTCATACAAAATCATACATAATATGAAGTCTAGTTGGTAAGAAATACTTTCAATAATTGAATACCTTTATGTATCCAACAGTTTAGAATAATATGCAATAAAAATGTGTGTATAAAAATGACATGATGACACGTTTTAAACGCTTAAGTAAACCATGGGATAATTGCTTTTGGCATAAATCAAGTCGTCTTGCGAGGTTTTGCATATATGCATACAAGGCGGTATACTGGATATTCATTTATTTTTGAAATTTTCAAATGAGACATAATTAGCTCTAGCATAATATAGGTAAACTAAGCGGGATGACAACTTTGAAGAAGTCATTCGTTTAATGGAAAGCACAAAGGCATGTAAAATAAACTACTGGAACGACTGGAACAAGAAGAGTACATGAATGTGTATGAGTACGTCTGAACGTACTTTCTTTGGAGGACGGGAGGATCAGTAATCAGAGCATAGGATGTCGGATGACATTATCTTTTTAACATTCGTATTCAAATTATATTATGAGCAACAGCAACACTGACTGACATTCCTCGTAAATAGCCTTCAATATATGAATTGAATACAATAGCCTGCCAAAATATTTGTGTGTTTAATGGAATTTCGGATTCTACAGAATTCCAACATTTTCAACATAGTACGCCGTTTACAGAAAGATCATTTCATTAAAGTAAGGCAGCGCTTACTTTCTGGATGCCCTACTAATTCGTTGAGCAACGAAACAATGAGACGGTTTGCCAGAAAATATACCTATTCGCATATAAGTCATTTCAAATCAAGGTAGCAGTCAGTTAGAAAGAATGTTTGCAACAATATCAAGCTGTGAAGTAGTGCCAAAATAACCAATTTTATCCAGACTATTCAGCCAAATTAATTAAAAGCAGACAATTGCATTTCGAAAGTCTAACATTTTCCAAAAATCAATCAATGACAAAGTACTGCAGCCAATTATTATAATAAAATTCAATTTCAATCATCATTTAAATCACAAATCTTTTTCTGGAAAAGTCTTTAGGTTGAGGAGAGATTTCATCCCTGAAGAAATCAGCAATTAGAAATCGTTTAATTAGCTAACTGGTCGACCGTTTTGAAGTTTTGGTAAGTGCATCCAGTATTCTAATGCATTGACATTTACTTGGTTTTTGCAATTTCGCATCATGCAAGCCATTTTTAAACGGTGCGCACATGCTTTGTAATTTAATAAGCTTTTTAATTGTTTGCAGGAAATCTGCTCAACACCGTCAACCGCGATTGTGTCTAGTCATGGATGATTTCACAAAGTTGCTTAATGAGGTAAAATATTTGAATGAATGCATGAATCGATCTCATTCTCATTTGAAGTAGCTATATTTTAATTTTGAAATGTTTTATGCAATGCTTTGCAAGCCACTCATTACTTACCTTTTTGACAATAATTGTTGATTTCAGTACTTAATCGAGGACGAAAGCGAAGCAGGCGAAACTTTCTTTGAATTGCCATTGCCTTCCTCAGACTGCGTTCCGTTGGACTGGACGGATATTTTACCGGATACTGATGTAAGTTACGAACGAAAGATGAAATCCTACATACATAATATCATCCTATCTTATCTTACTGTTCTTACTGTAAAATAATTACATTATCATAATTAATTGTTAGCTTTCTTGAGGTAGTTGTGAGTTTATGGTATCATTTGTTGAAAATTGCTACCGCTTGTATGCTGGTACTGGTACATACACTCCTATGTTATGTAAATGCTTTGTAGTACCAAAACTAACTTCAATTTTTTGATGACGTCCTTTTTAATTTGACAGTACGAGTCCATAATAAACATCTTGTATTTTCATTACAGAATCTAACCATTGGAGATGGATATTCGCTTGAATGCTTGCCCCCAGCATCTGGGAACTTGTGGCAAGTCGTGCCTGCAGTAACTGAAAACTCTGGTCAATCCTGTACCAGCTTCCAATCGACCTCCGACATTCAAAATGAACATATAAATCTCAATATTCTTGAAGATTCGACACAGTCCGAAGAAACTAGTACCACTACTTTGCAGGAATCTCTGCCCAAGAAGGCAAGTCATTCGGAACGGAAGAAGTTCTTATGGGAAATAGAAATTGAAGAGGAACCGGGACTCTCGAAGCAAGAAATTAGCCGAATTAAAAAAGCAAAATATTCTAAAATGTACCGTGAAACTTCCAAGAATGAAACTACTCAGTTGGCAGCGGAAGTGGCAAAGTTGGAGCAATCACGCCTATCCGCGGACCAACGTATATCGGATTTAACAGAAAAAAATCGTAAAGTTGATGAAATATTAGAACAAATACATGCAGGTGCGTGCAAACTTGAGTGTAAAAAAGCTTTAAACGAACTGCTTAAAAATGAAACTGATAATATGCAACTGGATTGAATTGGGAGAAATAATCATAATATGCGTAGGTATCTTGTAAATCTGAAATTCTGTAGTTGTTGATGCCATAACTAAATGAATGATAACATATACCTATAGTTGTATTATTTCCAATCATTTCTAACTATTACTGAAAATTTTACGAGATTTTTCAACTTAAAACAATTAACTGGAATTGATAGAGACAATGATTTTCATTATTTTTGAATGGTTTTTTCCTAGAGTTTATTTCTTAGACGTATAGATTATTTAGTTTATAGTTTTCCACTAGATAGTTTATTACAGATTAACTAGATTGTATTGAATTCAATACAACAAACTATTGTAAGTGATACGTAATCAATGTTATACAAGCTTTAATTATATTGTTAAAAGTATAATTTATAATTTCAAATGAACTTTATATTACTTTTGGACGTTTAGCACTTTATACTGACTTGTACAATGACTTCAGTATTGCATTAATGATCTCTGTAAAATAAAAGCAAGTCAACATTAAGTTTTTGATAATTTACTGTTTGAAACTTCTTCTCTGGAAAAACTCTGGATACATTGCAAGCTGTGTATAACGCTGTTGCTGTTGACCCAAAAGTGAAGATCAATGGATTTCATTACAGCTCTATTTCACATTGCCCCATATATGAACCTAAAGTCTCATTTCCTTACTAAATGTGCCAGAATATGCTTACCTATAAAGATTTACTTTTCCAAGTTAGCCAATATACTAGTACGTAGATAGTGGTTCAGTCGATAAGCAAGATCAGATAACTAAGAAAAGTCTCTGTAATACGACAATCTGTAGATAAATCGCAAAAGGAGGTATTCGTACATTGTCTTTGCAACCACAGCTGCAAGATTTTATGGTGAATGGGGTATTGCATACATATAGCTTGCTCGTTTTACAAAATAAATAGAAAAACTGCACTAACTAAACCAGAAATCATCGAAAAGGCATTAGAAAACAAAGTAAAAGAAACAGATTTTTAAACCACGGATATGAACAAGCAAACAAAGACGACAAAAACTGTCATATATTAAAATCAACCTTACACATAATATATTGAAGACGAAATCATGACATCAGTGTCATTTGTATTAGCTAGCATCAATTACAAAAGCAGGGGTGGATCCCGGTGGTGCAGATTGACTAATGAAATGGTTTTACCGTGAAAGCCAGTCGAAACCGGGATGGATGGTGGATGGGTATCATGATGAGTAGCTGAATGAAAAGATGAAATCTTGTGTTTTGCTTCACTCTTTACTGATGATGATGAATGGATGAGCTAACACAACATGTGTAAACCACATGTCGATTCCCACACGAGTTGCACTTACCGTTTTGTGATGTTGGAAATGGTAGTTTTGTGGGGAGCCCCATAAGTATGTATGTATGATTTGATATTCTTATATTGATGACGGTAAACAAAACAAGGAAATACTAGACGAGCAACAGTAAAAGCTTACGTCAGGTTGTACAGGGCGAAAACGGGTGTTTTGTCTTTAAATTTTAATGTGATATTAGCTTGGAAAGAAAAAAAATTGTCTAGAGCTAAGGTCATAAACCATCTCCGATGCACAATCTGAATTTGCATTCTTATAATTTCTTTATATACCGTCTTATGTTCGCCTTGTGATCATAACAGCCAAGTTTCAAACGGCATAGATAGATTTCTGTATCATGTGCGAAGGAACAGGGCCTACAATCACAAAGGTAACTTTTAAACACATTTTAAATTTTTGTCTCTGCTACTGTCAATCAAACTGTGCTTTGTAAAATAATCCAGCAATCCTTTTTAATCATTATTAAAACTAGTCTCAAAAGAAAAATCCTTTAAGCAAACACTAGCAAATGGTGGTCGAGAAAGGCTTAAATTTGGAATGCTCATTTCTCTTCCAACTGATTTTGCTTTCTATTTTATAAACTTAAAACTTTTAATCTAATACTGAATTTTAACAATGTAACAGCATACAACATTTTCCGTACATATTTTGTATTTGTTGTTCCAAGATGTATACTTGGAAAGATCCGCAGTCTCACTTTGCCCCATTGACAAAACTTGATCTATTTAATATTCCCCAATAAAACTTACCAATTTTATTAGTAGCTTTTTTAAAGCTTACCATCTTGAATCCAAATCACAAAATCACAAGTTGTCTGCCTGGTTTTTAGAACCTAGCATTAATCTTGCAGTGTTTCAAAAAGCAAGTTTATTGGTTTGGTACATCTATCATTGCACATCAGCAAATAAAAAGTTCAATTAGACATGCATGCTTGCTCGCGAAAAGGCGATATTGAAATTTTCTACATTAATATTGCGTTTTGGAGCCGCGTCAGCTGCAACTTCTTGGTGAAATTTGAATTAAATTAGGGTTAAAAGGCTCACCTTCACCCTTACACAGTCATCCTTCTTTAATTCGCCGTATCATCCGGAACCTCGTGGTGTAGAATACAACCAAACAGTATACACAGCCACAGCTCAAATCTGGAATCCCTTCATATATCCGACCAAAAATCTAACCTCGCTGCTCATAATCTCTTCCTCATATAATTTCAAAGCAATTCAAATTCAAACCCTATAAAACCCCAACCAAAAAAGGGGCTTATATCCAGTTGAATGAATGAATCTCGGGTTAAAAATCTCTGAATCCTGAAAAAAATGCTGCTGTGTGGAGCTCACAAGCTGCATGGTTTTACTTGTCCCCAACATTTATCCAATCCCTGTATTACAAGCATTGAAGCCTGGTTTTCTCTGGTAGCACCTTGTGCTTTACTGCACTTTGCATGTACGCGATTTTTAAGCTTTTCCAGCAGTGGGTCTCCCTCCAGTAGAAACTCCAGTCCTCGCAGTAAACTCGGACCCTTTAGCTCGTGCCAAAAGTGGAAGCATTGTACATCCCTTTTTCATGATGGCAATTGAAAAAGAACAACACAGCCGAGAGCCTTTTTATAAACACTTACTGTAGCATGGCTGATATGGCTTTTGTCACCCAGTTGTACATGCTTGAAGGACCTTTTCATCCATATCCCATTATATTGTTGCTGGAAGCTCAATAACAATAGCAATAATAATTTCAGAATGTAAATGAAAAAATGAAACTGATGAGCCTGATGGTTTTTAGATTGCCTGTTAAATAGGCTCGTGCTAACAGGTGACGCTCTTCCCTTGACTGTTTGCTGATTAGATACGCACTGCCTGCCTGTTTTTTCAGTGATTTTTAAGAGAAATCATCATTTTGATGAAGCTGAACGAATGACATTATAGGCAGTGCAGTGGTTCATCCCGAGATTGTTTGAAATGAATGAGTAGTAGTAGCAGTTGTTGTCTTTGTCTTGTGGTATGGCATAACTTTTCAAGAAAAAATGCATATTATAATCGATATATACGTGTACTATTTCTAAAGCAGCAGGGATTTTCTCGCGACTGAAATCGGAGACCGTAGTAGTAAACGACTCGGTGACACGGACACCATGGGTCACGCAGTCACACTTGGTGGCCAACTATGTATTTGTTGTTGTTGTTGAACGTATGAAATGGCAAGCTGACTTATCAGATCAATAACGTCATTAGATGCTGATACGCAACTACGCAATTCCTTAATGGTAACAAATACGGACATCTGCAGTTAGTAACGTGAATAGGAGCAGAAATCTCAAACGTTTTCTCAAACTTTTAAAGAGTACATGAGTGCTTTTCACTCCTACATGGAAAACAGTACTAGCGTCGGTCGACACTGCTAGTATTCAAACTCATTTTTCTAGCTGACAAAGATAAGATAAAAATGTAATGGTACATGTGCAAATTTTTTAATCGTATAAGAGTGGGAAATAATGATGAGAATTAACTTGCGCTAAAAATGAAACATGAGGATTGCCTTCCGTTTGAATTTACAACATGATACTTCCAGTCTGTATAGTGCGTAGCGAGGGAACGGAAGTAAAAGTCAAAATATAGATGTATAAGATATTATGCAAAATATGTACTATTCACAAAAGTTACGATAAGAATTGGGCAGGAATTCAACTGGAACCGGACAATTAGTTGTATATCGCATATAATGATATTACAGTTCCATAATATTCATAAAAATATACCTATATTTTATATATTGTTATGTCTGTCCATCGATTGAATGTAAATCGAAATTGGGACAAAAGTCATATAAAAGATCTCTCGCCCCAACGGATATTACTTGCAAATACTTTATTTTTTGGGAATATGATCCCACCTACGCAAGAAAGGGATTGACAAGAAGGTCCATAATATTATCACTTCACGTGTCGCCAATAGATCTATAACTTTTCACCTTCATGCATACATTCATTGGCTATCAAATGAAAATCATCAGAAACACAGGTTTTAATGATGGTAACAGACAACCGAATCGAAAAATACGTTTCATAACATAATTGTGAAACATGGTATGCTTTCTTTTCATTATTTTCACAGCGCCTTTAGCACGTGATTTTTAATTCCAGTGGTGGCAAACGTGGCAAAAGAAAGCAGGAAAATAACAAATGTACAGCAAACGTAGTGAAAGCGAAAGTTCGGGTCGCGTGTGTTAAACTTTGTTTGTCGTATTAAATTTCCTGTTAATTTCGAAAAGAAAATTCTAGAACTTTCATGAAAACGTTATGATTCCTTGCTGTTATGCGTTGCGTAAAACGCTGAAAACTCCACAGGTCAGAAGAACTCTGCCCACGCAATTATAGAAATTGAATGAAAATTATCAGTCGTGTGATATCGAAAACCTGACTTCCCAAACGACCACTATGTCCGCCGCATGACGTGGGCTTAAAAAATTGAGCAACCAGAGAGAGATCGGAAAATCCCACTACCCGGCTTTTCCTTTCTCATTATTCCGAGTCCCTTTCCCTTATCCGGATCGCAACATCCCTTACTCTTTCTCTTCGTATAATCGCTATGCTTTGTCTAGCCCTGCCCCATTCTCTGTCTGCACAATGTGCGTATTCCTGTTGATCTCCACACATATAGCAAGTGTCTGTCTATTTGGTTTCCTCGGATGTAGGATTTTTACATCTCTTCATCATTAGCGTTGAAAACAACAGCAATAGGAAATCAAGAATCCATGCCATGGACCACGACGGACATCAACTTGTGGTGCAAGCATGGTTTTTCGGTTTTTTTGGCTTGGAAGGATTATGATATGGGTTACATGATTTTCCAGGCTTTCATTTTGGCACAGTATAAAATAATAGTACGTGCGTTGTTGTTTGAATTTTTACTATTATTACACACCTCCCGGTCAGCCAAGCAGCTTGTGTACGTCTTGATTATAATGAAGTTACCCTGTATTCCCGGGACACTTGTCAGTTCCAGTAAGACAACTGGTAGAGCAGGTTCAACTTGAATTGATCACTTGCAATCAACTAGCCATTCTTTTAAATTATATAATACACACAAAATAGGACCGTGTCCGAAAACCAAGCCACTACAAGTACAATTTGATTTTTACTTTAAACGATATAGCTGTTAAAAATATTTTAAAATTTCAATTCGGCCAGAATGGCGTGTGTAGCTGTAATAAATATTCCTCAAGGTATTTGTTCAAAGCCTTTTCGGGCGCATGAAATCAACGCAAGCTCTGTGCATGAGTCACGGGGCAATGTGAAAATCAACTTTCCCCTACAGGTGAAATTTCTCTTTTCTATTTATTGGGACTCTGCTTCTTTATCAAATTTCAAAAGCTGAAAGGAATAGTTTCTTAAGTGTTCAGTGATTTTTAAATTCGTTTTTTTACACAAATCTAGGTTGGTATTGCAGCTTCCGGTGAATTGCAGCCAGTTTCTCCTGTCTCCAGTATATTTTGGCCGAAGCTGATTGACATTGCTTCAGACTGTCATGAGCAAAACATTAAGCTGTGTAGGTGGAACAGTAAGGATTCGTTTGTGCTTCAAGTAACGAGAGACATACCTGCAGGACAGAAACTTCAGTTGTGGTTCAGCGAGGACTTAATGTTGTCGGAACTGGGGATTCCCCCATATATTTCCCCATACAACATAAAAGGTACTATTTTGAGAATTTTAATTTTAATTTTTAAAAATAGCATAATTATGCATTTGTCAAATAATAGCATAATCATCAAATATTTTAGGTGGAAATTCATATGTTTGTCATGAGTGCCAAGAAGAGTTTGAAAGGCCAAACCTTTTGAAACTTCACCTTGCTCTACACTGTGACAGACTATCTACAGAAACCATTTGGAATCGATTGAAATCCGCAGGTTCATCACCACTTCTTGTGAATCCATCGTTTATCTTAAACCTCAGCCCTACAATAAATTCTACTAGCCTACCAGGTCCACTTTTTAGTGTAAATATACCCCCATCCATAGCACCTAATGCAGCAGTACTTCGGTTGTCACCCCCTACTCATCATCATCGCCCAAGTCAAGTCCACAGTCATCCCCACAACATTCTCCCAATGCCTGATCCCCGAATGCATAACAACAACAAAGGATCCACAGGTCTTACTTCATCTTCCACTTCGTCATCAACACCGTCTCCAGTGATTAGTGTGGAAGCACCTGTTGAGATGCCAGCAGATGCAGTCGTGCCCGAAACAAATGGAAGAAGTCTCGTTGTACAAGAGCAGCATCATCATCACGCACGGTTGGAAGCTATAGTGAGCAACATGGGGAAAGCTAAGAACGGCCACGTATGTTTGTATTGTGGAAAGCTATACTCGAGAAAGTATGGACTTAAAATACATATAAGGACGCACACGGGATATAAACCCTTACGTTGCAAAATATGCCATAGGCCGTTTGGAGATCCTTCCAACTTGAACAAGCACGTGAGACTACATTCTGATGGAACTACCCCATACAGGTAATTAAGAAATTATATCAACTTTAAGCTTTAAGCTTACTGCCTATATACCAAAATTTGAAAACCCTAAAAATATATACTAACTGTAGATGTAAATTATGCAGCAAAGTGTTGGTGCGACGGAGAGACCTGGACAGGCACATGAGAACCCGACATCACAGTGCTTCAGGGCAGCACCATTCTAGAAGCAACGGAAATGGAAGCGTAGCGCAGCAACAACGCCCCAGCAGTGCAGGTCACAGTCGATCATCAACGGTAACTTCCAGTGTCATGAGCAACCCCAGAATATAGACTAACTAAATTATTCTGGCATTCTACTTTAAACGTGCTAATTAATCATCGTCAGTCAGTAAAAACGTGTTATACGCATATCTGTAATTTAATTTGAACATATATATTGTATCTATCTATATATATTATGCAGTTATAATACATAATACCATATCACATTTAACTTATTGTTAGTAATTCCAACTCAGGGCATATTAAATTGTAAAAAACGTAATTTATACAATGCTAATTTTTTAGTTAGCTCCACCACGATATAAGTCCTAGGCCAGGTTCATTTATAGAGCCCTGCACATTAACAAGAAAAATATTTTGCTTTTGATTCTTTCATTCTTTGCGAAATAGGAACTCATTCCAAAATTCAAAACTGTCTGATCACTCACCGTGATTGAATATGGTACTTTCTGAGGCGCCCCATTATCACTTGGAGTTCCCGCTTGTTGCTGCGCTGCTGTCGTCTGCTTTGACGTCCCCGGCTGCGGGTTACTCCCCTGAGGATCACCCTGAGGTCCACTTGGCGCATTGGAATCTGGCAATGGAGTCGTATCATTAAATACTTCCCCCGTCACCCGAAACTTGATGCTTTCCCCTTTATCCATATACATTTCATGCATTTCATCATCCTCCTCCCCTTTATACTCCCAGATCCATATCTGTTCCCTTTCATCAAACTTGGACGGATACTGGAGACACTCTGGAGTAATCAATATGTCATCAAAAAATCCTAACGTAACTGCAAACGAAACCAAAGAACCCAAATATGCCATTAAATCTCAGTCAATCAATCTCATCCATAAGACTTATCCCAAATCTCCTAATGGTTTTTACAATTAATTTTAATATGCTTTTACGTACCATGAACCCCTTCCGGTGTACAGTTCTTTATTTTCCCCACAACAATCTCATCCTGAAACGGGCGAAACACAATAAACCGAAAGACGACCTTTGAGTGTACTCCCCCATCCCCGGGATACACAACCCCCGAGCCTATAGACTTGATATCCCACAGGGCCATGCACAAGCCCACATTTAACATGACACGATTAGACAGCCGTTGATTCAGCTCGTTGGTTATCGCCTCCACACGGTCCTGACCCAGATTTACAGGGTCCACACGGACCTCTTGGGTCATTTCATATAACACAAACATTATTACGCACAGAAAAAGGGTTCATGTCAGTTTAACAAACTAATTTCCAAAGAATCATCATGTCCAAATGTTCCCGTGTCCCTGAAAAAAAAAATGCTCGTCTGTTTTGAGTAGGTATGCGTGCACATGAGCGAGTATGTGGCAATGCATGTGTACATGATGCCCATCTGGCCGTTTTGTCAACACTCCCGTTTCGCGGCTCTGCTCCACTCAAAACATTGTCAGGCGGTCGTCCGTTGTTTTTGTTGTGATGCTTTTTTTAGGGTGCAGAATGCTGCTCTGCTGCTGATCTTTTGAGCAAAAGTTTTATTTTGTGATTAGTTTAATTGGTCATTTTAGTGTGGGCACAGGTGTGAAATAATTAGTGAATTTGAGGCTGGAGAGCTTGGCATTTTTCTATCTGGAATCCGTCAACTGTTAAAAGGTTGACGGAGATTTTATGGCGACGAGTGACGAAACATGGATATTAACTTGCTGGACAGTGGAGGAGAGGAGTTTGCAGAGTTGGACAGATTCTTGGATAGGTTAGTTAAGTCTAGGAACAAGGCCTTTCCAGAGTTTAACGTAAATCTGGAAGGGAAAAATGCGGAGGTGTATATGCCGGGCATGGGGGAGCAGTTGGAGTTGGAACGGTTAAAGATGCAAGAGCAAAGCTTGACGGGTAAGTTGGATAGATAATTGTGGAATTGAAAAGGGTGGTTGGGAGGAAATTTAACTTTAAGATGGTTTATTGCTTGTTTTCAGCGGATTTGAACGAGATTACAACGAACGTCAATATGGTCAAGGATATTACAAAGGCGGAAGTTGGAAAGAAGGTGAAGCTGAAGGGGGATCTACTCAGGAAGACTGAGCAAAATAAGAAAACGCTGGTGGAGCTGAGGACTCAAAAGAGACACCTGAGGGACCAGGAAAGAAACTTGGTTCTTATGACCAAAGACATTAGTGATAGGATGAATTATCCCAAGTTTATTTTAGAGACGTTTTTAAAGGTTTCTCCTGGTGGATTTTGTGAAGGTGAGTTTTTGTCAGAAGAATCGTTAAGTTGTTTGTGTCATTTAGTGCTAAATGAAATGACGAAACCAACATGCAAGTTAAAAGTTCAAATTTTGTTTGATTTATTTTTCACCAGATAAAGAGTTCTGTCAAATATTCAGTGGTGGCAAATGCAGTAATAATTGTACACAGCAGCAGACAGGAAAGGATAAACTGTAAAACAACTGTCCCGGACAACCTCACCTACTTTAATTAACCTCATCCCACCACAATGCGAAGTTTTAAGGTGTTTTATATGTTGCTTAGATAGGTAATGGTAAGAAATCTTAAAATTGTTAATGGTGTGTGAGGGTAGAGTTTCGTCACTGCAGGTTTAGCCTCACATCACACATTGGAAATAGTTTCATTATTACATGTATAATAATTTATATATCTATGTAACATATAATATTTACAACAGTGAAATACAGTTCTGTTTTGATTTATAATAGGGCATCTATGTACATACTTAGATTACACGTAGATACATTAGTTAAATAAAACTGAATTTGGATCCTCGTCATCCATCTGCTTAATGTGACGTAAAACATCCTTCTTTGTAACGATTCCCAATAAACGACTGTTGGCAAACACGAAATACAATTTATCACTAAAAATGATTATGATGTTATATAATTTAGTATATAGTAGTGTAGTATATGTATACCCGTTATGCGTGACAAGTGTTTGCCTTAATCCTAATTTTCTAAACATGTCAACCACAGTCTCCATTGGAGTTTGATCTGTAACAGTGATTGGGGCCATATCGAGTATCTTCTTTAGCTTCACAGGAGTTGATGATGGCTGTTTATAAAAGGCAAACTTGCTCAAATATGCTCTGTAAATATAAGTTGTGATTTTAATTGTCACGTATTTTTAACTTACACGAACTGTCCGTGACTGTCCAGCCGGTGCATGGTTCGTGAACCAACACAATGAGTTCCCATCAACACCCTCAATTGTTTGCTTTGCATTGGAAATTGCCAAGTTGAGGTCACGTCGTAAGACAAAGCCGACCAGGAAAGGAGATTCATGTGAAATCACAACGGGGAATCCGTTATGTTCTGTTTCTTTCAACAAGTTTTCTACGTCTTCCACTGTCATTGAATCTTGTGTAACGTAACACAAAGGCTCTCCTCGTCTAAAAGCAAACAAATCGTTATAGAGGGTAAAAATTATAATTAAGTTGAAAACTAATTGTATCAACACATACCTTGGTTGCATCACATCAGCGGCAAGAGTAGTGTGGCCAAATTCTTCTTTCGAATCCAAGAACGGATAACCGTTCAAGCCAATGTGGGCATCGTAAATACCCGAACGTCCCAGGGCGTCACCGACCCACTTTGAAGCCATTGCCGCAGCCATCAGTGGTACAATGTAGCGAACACCTCCAGTTAATTCGAACATGATGACAACAAGTGAAACTGTCATTCGAGTAACTCCACCCAATACAGCTGCCGCACCCACCATAGCATACAAACCAGGAGTGATACAATCTTCGCCCTTCAGGCATTCCCCAGAGAAAAACCACAACTCTGAATGGGCACTGCAAAATGGTTTGGCATTATTAGGTGTGCTTTATACTGACTTGATCAGCAAGTTTCTTTCAAAGCAGTTTTAAAAACTTACTATGCAAGTTGTTCCACTGCTATTCCCACAATTCTCCCAATAATGGCACCAAAGCACAATGAAGGGATAAATAGACCGGCAGGGACTTTGATACCAAAAGTAAAGATTGTTATGATAAACTTGAAAATCAAAGCCAGGAGTAAAAGCCAAATGGCATTGAAAACTCCAGGTCCAGCTTCAGCCATTTCAACACCGGCATGTGCTAGGGTATAATTACGCTTGTAATCACTGCAACGCAAACAAAGTTGCTTAATTAATCTTTTTGAAGTAGCAGAAACGGTTTAATTGTATTTTGTATTCTAATTCTCACCAAATATCATCTTTTACTGAGAGACCGCATTGCGAAAACAGCAAGTATATAAGCTGACTTGTGGGCATGCGAGTGTATGGATTTGGATATGCGAGAACCGAAGTGAGGAGCGTTATAACGACTACCTCAGTAATTGGGTACTGTCCTAATTTGGAAGTTTTTCTGTATTTACACCACCAGATATTAGCTTTGATAAACAGAGTACCAATCAAGCCCTGAGAAAAATGACGAAGAAAATCATGATTAAAACAAATACATGCCACTAGTCACTAGTAGTGGGTATACTAATTGGCATCAAAAGTATCCTAGTTTATTGCTTACACCAATAATTCCAAGGCCTATGAATGGAATCAGTTCAAAGAATATCCAGGGTTTGTTGTACTCCACATAAAATAGTACCGAGTGTTCATTGCCAAATGGGTTGATGCTTTGAAGTACGAAAGCTGCCACTAACGCACAAAAGAATGATCTCCAAAGAGTCTTCAGTGGGAAGTAGTAGCTTACCTAAACATCATTTCCAAAATTAGTTGGACAATTTTTATTACAGCACATTCACAAGAATATCTAAAATCTTTAATACCTCCTCCAAACTGAACAATACTCCGCCGACTGGAGCTCCGAATGCAACTGACACACCGGCAGCTGCGGCTGCTGACAAGATTTCCCTTTTCTTTGCTTCGTTCCTTCCATACTTTGGAAACAAATAGGAAAGAATATTTCCGATACAACACGCGATATGTACCATAGGCCCCTCTAAAAAGTTTGAGACATATACCGTTGTAATTTAGACCAGGATTACCCAATCTTATTTGAAAAATTATTTGTATTCCTTGATACCTTTTCCTAAACTCAGACCAGAGGAAACTGACAACATGATACCCACTGATTTAATAAGTAGAGTCCATTTCCCCAGATAGCTCCTAATGATGAATCCACTAAGAATGGTTTTGATTTCAGGTATACCTAAGATAAGATGGTTACCAGAAAAGTTTTACAAACTGCAAAATGAAATCATAAATTGAAGAATTTTCTTGGAATCGACTCAAGAAAACATACCACTGCCAGCACTGTATGGAGCAAATGTCCTGACTAGTGATGCAGCTAAAGTTGCAAAACCCACGGCCCAAAGAACATAACAGATGTAGGAAATTATGTACGCTGCGGCACCTTCCTTGTAATTTTTACCTCCGATCATTTCTGACCACATCCACCACTGCAAATGAAAATTTTACAATCATTTACAATACTGCCTTCAGAAAGGTAGGGATATTTTTAATAACTTTTGGCTAAATCAATCTTACCTGCGAACAGTTCCCATGAACTGACTCAGTTTCATTAGAAGACCAACAACATTGCTCTCGATTGAGCCAAAATGCTGCTGGACATATTCCAAATTTGAGATCTGTCATCCATGATGATCCAATATCAATTATTCCAGCTAGTGCACCAGCACAGATGCCAACGAGCAGCACACACAGCCATCCACTCCAGGCATCATGGGCACCTTTGACTAAATCACATATCGAATCTTGTCGTTTCTTTACTATATACCGATGTCGCATACGATCTCTGGCAATGTCCCTTTGCCAATCGATCGTATGAAAATCTTCATATTGACCGATCCCTGGTATCTCCTCCGAGTCGTAATAACCTTTAAGGCATAAACAAATCAAGTGGTTATGGAATTGCATGCAATGTTTTCAAATTCCCATTACTTTAACTTTGCTTACTCGTCGACTGCGGAGGAAGATCTTCTTCATGATCGTGTACTTCATTTACAGTTCCTTGATGCGTTATATCAATCATGTCGTCGTCTGAACTTAAGCTAAATGGCTTTCCGGGGTAAGGAGTCTATAAATAATAATTACAATAATTATTTTTTAAATGCAAAATTCAATGATAAAATAAAATATATTATGTTGTAGTTATTTCCAATGTACTTTTTTTCTACGTGGAGAATTATTAAGAGATCCTGCTCTTGGTTGGTCAGAGGTGGACCCGTCAAAGGTCACAGACTGATATTGTCCTTGGCCTTGACCAGCTACTGAACCTGCACTTTCACCAGAAGATCCTCTGAAGGTAGGTTCTGTTGGACTTCCATATTTGAAGGCCCTTAGTGGATCTGTTTCCATTCCAATAGGGGTCTACTAAATAGATCATTACGATTGCAACCAGCACTTGTGATCGTCATTGTTTACAAGTAAAATATAATAATTTTGAAAAGCAAAAAAACTTAAAAATATCTATGTATATGATACAACAGAACTAGTAGAGTATATTATAATATCTACAAAAAATATTCACAAATCACGGTACATACATCAAACCTGGAAGTTGATTATGCTACGTCAGTTCAGCCAGTCTATTACACTTGGAAAACTTTTTTGACAACATAAATCACTTTGTAAATCACTTGAAAATTTCCAATAAAATTTAAACTAGTTTTCACTACCCTTAAACCTAATAAATTTTTGTCTTACGATAAAAGACCTAAAACTTTCTCCAGTGCGTATACACATCTTCATTAGGTACATTAATTGGGGAATAATATGTAGTCGCTCGCATACAAAAAAAATCTTTAAAATAGCACACCTCTAAACCTTTCTCAACATGGAATATTGTTAATTATCCCTATTAAGGTACACTGTTCAAATATATCTCTCCCTATTAAACTTAAACATTTTTATATAGGACGTCCACACCGGTGGTGATGC
This sequence comes from Entomobrya proxima, assembly GCA_029691765.1. Classification (NCBI taxonomy): domain Eukaryota; kingdom Metazoa; phylum Arthropoda; class Collembola; order Entomobryomorpha; family Entomobryidae; genus Entomobrya; species Entomobrya proxima. The sequence continues at coordinate 19,141,727 of CM056172.1, forward strand.
GATGGCAAAAAGATAACATATATGAACGCTTGCGAATTCGACTTCATTATCATCACATATAATGTCCCATGAAGAAACGGCGTGAATATTGGATCAGGGATGCAATAACAAATACAAGTTTTTACACAGACACAACAGGAATAGTTTGCAAATTTATAACATTATCCTATCCTCATTCAAACTCCTCCCGTTGTTATTTTGTCTCCTCAGGAGAGCTATAATTTCTACCGTAGCGAAAATTTTATGTCGCACACTCGCAATATATCCCTTTCTTATCGGAGCAGTTGCAATACAAAAAGACTTTTTTCAAGATTATCATCCTCGTGTCGCATGTATTATCATGAACGCTTTGAAGATTTGCCTTTGTACCCATCCAATCCAATCAGTTGCAACACTATTTCACACTCCATCACTTCTTCACATGATAATATTCATTCTAGTCCATCCGTTCGTTTTAAGAGCTAGCATCTCAAGAAAAGCATCTTCAAACGGCAACATCAACCGCATCAACCTTTTAACCGCATACTAACAGCAGAGCAATAAAAACAGACACCGATCCAAATTCAATGAAAACGAAGGGAGAGGCCTATAGTCAAAAAGAAAGAATAGAGAATAGAATGACATCATTATCATCATGATCATATCAGAATACTCTATCAGTTAATAGTAGTAGCATATTATTATGAAAGTGTTATCTTCTTTCTTTATTTTTTTGCAGCGACAATAAAAAAGGAGCAGCATTCACTCACCAACCCGAGCGACCGACCACACCAACAGATTTTTCTTCTTCACCAGATCGGAATAAAGCGGTTATGTCGTGTCTGTTGTTGTTGTTGATGTCCCATTCTTATCATCATCTTCATTTCATATCATTATAGGAAATCCTCTTCTACTGCTCTAAGACCTTTAGCAGAGCTTAAACTTCTTAAACATCTTATCCGTCGTTTTTAGGTGGGAAGGAACAGGGATTTCTCCTGGGATTGGAACAGGATCATCTTCTCTTAATCTGCAATGTGCTTTCACGCAGCCCACAGACTGACGTTAAAACACTTTTTGAAATAAAGCTGTGAGTGAGTGTGCTTTGCAATTGTAATTTTTATAAATTGTATAGCCGTTTGTGTACTTACTACTAGCACGTAACCGCTATTGTCCTTAGTTCCATTTTTCAATATGGAAAATGTCGCATATCAAACTGTCTGTGTGTGGGACAAACATACTTAAAAACTGTATATTTTTTCGAAACACCACCACCACACGTTGGTGACGGACGAGTTGATGATGATGACGATGATAAGATGTGATGGTAGTTGTGTTCTTAGTAGCACAGCAATTGTAATGGTGTGTGTCTCTTTGGGAAATTATATAATTGTAGCGTTATCAGTTGAGTAGTCAGTACTATTGTGACTAGCACTAGTACATTATGCTCACGTTGTACAAATATTTTGCAGTAGCACTTTTTACACACTTCATAGAACGTCCTTTAGAAAAGAGAGCTCACACAAAATGTTCATTTGGAAGATTTTGGGACTCTTCTTATGATGATGACTTTGGGAGGATTACAATAAAAAACAGTCGGTGTATTTTTTTAAAAGTATGTGTCTTAATATCAGAGCACAGAACAACTTTGAGTACTAAAAGTACATATCTAGTAGTAGAAATGGGTTTGCAATTGCAACTTGAACTATTGAAAAAATTGGTATATAGTCTGCCATGTAGGCTTAGTATTGAGTGCTATGGATGGATATTATTGTGTTTTCACACTTTTCATCATCATAATATACGCCTGCTGATGAGTATACTCATGCTCATGTGATGCGCTTGATGTTAAGCTGAATTACTTGAAAGAATGGATGGACAGAGTTGGAATGATATTAGGACATTTGATCAGAGGGATCACAGAGAAATCACAGGACTGAGATGAATGGCTTAACCATTAACTTTAATTGTTTTTATGTCATTAGATGCCTACAGAAGAAATGCAGAATATATTGGTTCATTCAATTCAATGCTTTCTCTTGATCACTACTACTTTTACAGTAGAGCTCATCAATGCAGTTTTACCTGTGCCAATTTACATATTTATAGCGGATACATTAAGTATTATGTATGCAATCACGTTAGTCTTAGTCAGGAAACGGTTTTTAATTTGGATGCTTTGTCAAGTGTTTTAACATAATACAGATGTAGTCAGCTTTAGTCAACAGCTGCTGCCATTTTCACATGAGAAAATCGACAGACGGTTCTTATTCTGAACCATAACCAAACCTATTCTCAATTCTCACATCCTCTCGGTAGTAGAAGTACAAATTTATCGTCACGCTGATTTTGAATTAGATATTACTACTGTCATGCCTGAACATGAGAGTAGTAGCAAGGTATTTTGTATTTGTATGCACACTAATTTGTTACATAAATTAGTCGTATGGCAATGACTACAGTTTTCTTTGAATTTAGAATAAAAAAATTACTAATGTGTAGTAAAGCACAGTAGTATTTACTACCTACTTCCTTTCGCCACTCATCAAAAGAGAAGTAGAACTTTAGTAGTGCTTGTTCATGCACTATCTCGGTATCTAGTATCGATTGATATTTTTGTCAAGTTTGGGGGAACGTGAGACACAATTCTTCCGGAAAATGCTGGTGACAATTTTTTCAAATTCCAAAGACTAAAATTCGGAATAATATGCTGCTCAGTCATAAGTTATTGCAAATTAATTTTTTTCGTTGAATTAAAATTGAAATTGAATAATTTTTTGTTACTTCTATTGCTCTATATAGTAATGTAGCAATAGTCTCACTTCACCCCGAGTTAGTTTCCATCATACTATATGTCATTTTTGTGCTTGTATTATCGCCAGTATATTCTTTTGCAAATTGACGAACGATTGTTTAATGGTTATAAATGTCCATCATTAGTTATGATTCAATACTAACTTTGGTAAATCTCTCGAATCGTTTGGAAAGCAAGGAAAATTCCACATAACAATCTATCAGTATTCATTTAGTTCATGCATGAGTGAAATACATTTAGCAAATAGATGATAGAGAATTACTCGTTGCAATCATAAAAAGCAATACTCATGGCCATGTGGAAGACATGTGAATTCATCAGTACACATGTTCCTAAAATTCCTCCGCCCTGTTATCTATGTTCAATGATGATCACTAAAAATGAAGACAATCCCGACCCCAACACCCAGAGGCATGCTTGGTAGACAGACAACAGACTACTCTCCTTGTGTTTTCACTTTGCAGGTCATTTCAATGAGTTTTTGGCTAATTGCTGTTACCGCTCACAGTGTGTCTTGTGGAGCTCTAGAATAAAATGTCGTGCTACACAACCTATTGAATTAGAAGGTGGAAAATCTAATTCGATAAAGAATCAAAAAGCATAAGAAGCGGTAGCGCAGGAACTCTGCCTACTTTCCCGTGTTACAAATTGCAAAAAAATAAAAGTTGGCAATTAGCCTGGCGTAGATTAATTCATGTATGCAGTAACTAATATGATTTTTTTTCCTTTAGCACACAACGGAACTACATCATCAGCAGCATAAGCAAAAACTCATTCTCACATCATTTCTTTCTTGATTCCCACTTTCCTTTCTGCAAAAACCTGTAGCGTCTATAAATGATATTATCTTTCAGTCCAATTTAGATTCAGATTTTCCAACACACACACTTTTCAGTGTGAACACAAAAAGGATGGCAAAACGCTTGATTTTCTTTGTGCTTTGCAGAACCTAGGCATAATGTGCATAATATGTGATGAAATTGAAATATTTAAATGCAACAATTAGACTTCTATTTCATTTATTTCAGTACTGGAATATAAAAATCATGTCAGTGATTAGCCATGATTACGAAGAGACTCGTAACAACGATGCATGCAAAAGTGCTCAGAATTCACAAATTAAAATGCTCCATTTAATCTACTTACTATTCCATGGAAGGTGTCTCGACACCTTCATAAATGGATACTACCATACTACCTTTACCACCGAATGCCGATCGACATGCAAATTATTGTGCAGCATAGAAGCAGCAAGTAGCATAACATGAAGGGAAAGAAAAGAAAAGCTTCGCTTGTATGAAAATTTTGCATGAAAGTTCATATTTTTATGAAAACCATTTGCCATATAAAAATGCAGATAATGCAAAGCCCTCAGGGATAGAAATAGAAGATTTCGGGTTTCAGTGGTTCCACTGCCTGTTATATACAACTTCTCTGTTTCCTTTTCACTTCTCTTTCCTCTTTTGAACTTGCTTCCCGCGCGAAAAACATTTTGCTTTTCATTTCTCTCCTCAAAGTAGAGCAGTGCTCTACTTGCACAGCTGACGTAAAAAGCATGAAAAAGTGACGCGAAAGAGACGCGAAACGCAAACCTTTTATACTTACTGCAGTGAAACAGGGAGGAAAGAGAAGTGAAAAGCAAACGTTTTATACTTGATGCGAGTGAAACAGAGAGGAAAGAGACGAGAAACGCAAGTATGTAACAGGCTTATTACTACTGCCAACTATGGTTTATATTGTAGAGAGGGCAATCTTGGCAAATGCACTAAAATTATGCATTCATTGTTTGCAAATACAAACGCGACATGATAAATGAATGTTGAATGCACACAAAAACTGATTTGAACTTTGGGTTGGTATGCAGCAGCGTCGATAAATGCACCCACCTCAACACATGAACTGTAACACTTTTTTGGCGCAAACTTCTGTGTCCATTCCCTTTGTTGTTATCTCGAGCCTGCTGGATCTGTTACCTGAAGCAATATTTTTACGGTGAAGCTAAGAGTACACTTTGTTCTGTGTTGGCGGACCCCGGACTTGGAATTTAGTTCTTTTATAATTTTGAGACTTTTTGTTGTAATTTAATTTGGAATTTTGATCGGTTGACCATTTTCGTAGTTTTAGAGCTATTAAATCTGTTCCGTCATTAGGTGTTGGCTTAGACGTTTATTTTTGAAATTTTACATACTTTTTGTTTGATAATCAATAGTAGCAGTTAGTAAGTTCTTTTGAAATAATCTGAGTGAACTGAACTATTTAAGTTGGGCATCAAGTAGCTTTAAATGGCTTCAAGAATGAATGGGATTGTGTCCGGTGCTGGTTACGGGAAGGAGCGTGCTCAGTTGCCCGCACCAGGAGGGGGAGGTGGAGGTGAAAGGTTTGACGGGTATTCCACTGACTCATCGGTGTCGCTGTACGGCTCTCCTGCAGGTGCGACAGCCGGGATGCAAACTACGGACGATTCAGCTTCTAGCTTTGGTAAGTTTGAACTTTGTTAAGGTATATCTATAAAGGTATGAATGTCGTCTGATTTTTGTTGGGCTCGGTTTTTCATCAGTTACAGCAGGTGAGAGCAGTCCCGGAAGTTCCATAGGAAGCAAGGAGATTTTCGAGAAATCGGATGACAGTATTCAAGAAATGGACAAAAGGGTGTCGCCAGTGTCAGTGGAAAGTGGTTACGGATCAGTGATGTCTGATCCAACCAATTCTGGATCGAAAGGGACGCCCGTTAGTAGCATGGGGTCAGCAGAATCGCAACGGGAATTGAAAAAGGCCAACAGGATTTCGCAAACTAAAGAGGAGCTTAGCTCATATGCTGTAAGATTGCATTGCAGTGATATCATTTGTGCAACCAATGCAATTGATTCATAGATTTAGTGAAAAATAATTGTCAACTTTTATCCATTCTGCAGGACAAAGATAGGGCAAAGCGGTTTGATTTTTTACTGAAACAAACTGAGCTCTGGGGGCATTTTCTACAGCCGGCCTATCAAGAAGCTTTGACTTTTTCCGAAGATAAGGAAAATAAGGCACTAGCACCAGCTTCCAAAAAGCGGAAGAATGCAGTTTTTCCTATACCGTAAGTTAAATAGTTGTACTATTTTCAATGAAGATTAGGAACAATCATTTGTAATAATTTTGATGTTTGCATTTTACGTTTTAGGAATCAATCGGATAATGGTGCTAAAGGATCCCGTGATGCACCCAAATGGAAAACCCATTTCGACTCGTCCCCATCTTTCATAGAAAATGGCACCATGCGAGATTACCAAGTTCGTGGTTTGAACTGGATGATATCCCTGGCGGATAGGGGTATAAGTGGTATTTTAGCTGACGAAATGGGTTTAGGTAGGTGTATAAGCTGGAGAGATTGATTTTTCAATGCATTTTATCATCTAAGCTATAAGCATCCAGAAACATTAGTTTGATGGTATGAAATCTTTTGTTCTTGCAAGGTAAAACCATTCAAACAATTTCGCTGCTTGGGTAAGTGTTGCATATTTCACGACATGGTAGTTACAAAACGTGTTCTGAACTCATACGTAGCTAATACTATGCACATGTTTTAATTTAGTTATATGAAGCATTACAGAGGAAAGCAAGGTCCACACTTGATTATCGCTCCAAAGTCAACACTTCCGAATTGGATGAATGAACTAAAGAGGTGGTGCCCAAGTCTGAAGGCAATATGCCTTATTGGAAGCAAGGAAGAAAGAGTATGTCATTTTTCAATTTGATATGGAAGGCATTTGTTTGTACGTCATTATCAAACAAAATGTTTCTAATGAATGACAAATGATTTATTGTAGCCCGAGTTCCTTCGAACGATATTTCGTGGAAAACAGTGGAATGTCTGCGTTACTTCTTACGAAATGGCAAGGATTGAGGCAACGACCCTATCTAGGGTCAATTATCACTATATCATTATTGATGAAGCACAAAAGATAAAAAACGAACATTCACTATTGTCTGAGAGCGTGAGAAGATTTCATTCACAAGCTCGACTTCTTCTGACTGGAACCCCCCTTCAAAATAATCTCCATGAATTATGGGCGTTGCTCAACTTTTTGCTTCCGGATGTGTTTTCATCTTCTGAAGTAAGAAAAAAATCATTTTCTTGGGCATTGTTAATGATAAAACTGCTGATGTTCTAATAATTTTTATGTACGTATGTTGCAGGATTTCGACTCTTGGTTTAACGAGAGTAACTGTATTGGAAATCAAAGTTTAGTGGACCGATTGCATGCAGTGCTACGTCCATTTCTTTTGCGACGTGTGAAAGCTGATGTTGAGAAATCGTTACCTCCAAAAACAGAACTCCGTATCTATGTTCAAATGACTCCAATGCAAAGAGAGTGGTCAGTCAGACGACTTTTATTCTGCCTAACTAGTGTCATTTCGTTTTGGTTTTAATACCATTGCTGGATTTAATTTACATTGTAGGTATAGGAAAATTCTGCTGAACGATATAGAGGTGATCAACAAGTCCACAGGTCACACAACAAAGAAAGCGCTTCATAACGTGATCATGCATCTCCGTAAGGTCTGCAACCATCCATATCTATTCGAAGGGGCAGAACCGCAACCGTTTACAACAGATAGCCATCTTATCACTAATTGTGGAAAAATGATAGTACTTGACAAGCTGTTGTCGAGACTTCAAGCGCAAGGGTCCCGCGTGTTACTATTTTGTCAAATGACTCGAATGATGGATATTTTGGAAGATTATTGCCTCTGGAGAAAATATGATGTAAGATAAAAGACTTGCTTTAAAATGTTAATCGATATTTAATGGTATAGATGACTGAAATTATGAGTTCTTATTAATAGTACTGCCGTCTGGATGGAAGCACGGATTACGACATTCGACAAGAAGATATTGATACATTCAATGCTCCGAACAGTTCCAAGTTCATCTATTTACTCTCAACAAGGGCAGGAGGTCTTGGTATCAATTTAGCAACTGCGGACATAGTTATTCTGTATGATTCTGATTGGAATCCCCAGGTAAAACAATCTAATATTGCTGAAATTTGCTCAGAAATTAAGTTATCCTTAACATTTTTTCTCATTACATTTCTTAACATTTTTCCTCAGATGGACCTTCAAGCAATGGTAAGATAATTACACAAACAATTTTATTTTTCTCTGCTCAGAGTTTGCTTTAAGTTTAAGCTTGTTTTGAAATTCTTTCGTAAGGATCGAGCTCATCGAATTGGACAAAAGAAGGAAGTGAAAGTGTTCAGATTCGTAGTTCAAGACACTGCCGAAGAGAAGATAGTAGAACGTGCCGCTGCCAAATTGCATCTTGACAGGATGGTAATACAGCAAGGTTAGATCAGTAAACACTAACCAGTTTAATAGTTAATAGTGCGTACAATAACCGGTATATCAAACTGAATACTATTATATTTCTTCAGGTAGGCTAGTCGGTACAGGAGACAAAGACAAGAAGGCAGAAACGTCCGAAATGTTGAGTATTGTTCGATTCGGGGCAGAGAAAATCCTCAAATCTCGGGACAATGAAGGTGTCACTGATGCAGACATTGACAAAATACTTGCTCAAAGTAAGTTGAAGTCTGAAGAGTTGGACCGGCAGCTCAACGGAATGACTGAGGATAATCTGAGGGACCTCACTATCGAACAAGTGGAGTTTAACTGGGAAAAGAAGACGGCAAATGAAGATTCGTATACCTTCAACTTTGAAGGAAAGGATTATAGGTATGTTAATGCTGCCTCTTTTTGTGAAAAAGTGTTTTAAAACTAAAGTAGGCAACTATTTAACTTTGCAGAGAACTTCGCAAACGAAAAGTAGACAGCCAACATTATATAGAAACCCCATTGGAAGGGAAACGTCGTAAAGATAAAGGCATAATGAGTACAAATACTAACATGGAGGCTCAGGCTCGGTCCCTTGATTATGATTCTGATACTTCCTACGCTCCCTCTGATGCTGAAAGCGATGGACGTCAAACACCAGACCGCCGTGTTCCTGTAACGCCTGTGTGTATTGAATTTGTTTAATTTATTTTGCTATCCCTTGCCAGTAATGTAAATCCAGTATTTTTAATGAATGTTTTCTCTTTTAGAGCTCCATCAAACGACCGCGACCGGCACCCCCAAACGATTTCCACTTTTGTCCTCCGTACATTTGGGATTTGCACTGGAGAAAAGTAGATTATTTTCACAAAGAGTCAGCAGACTTCAAGGTAGCAAAAAAACTAAAGCCTGTTTCTCGCACAAAACTTTAAAGTGATTATTTATGGCATTTCTAATATTGTTCTTCTTCAACAGTTGAACCATCTTCCTGATGCTACGCTGCTGCCCGATGTGCAAACTTTAGTGATGGCTGAAGAGGAACGCATCAAGAAATGCATTACCCTAAACAGTATTGAGTCCAGGGAAATTCTTATGCTCAAACATGAGGTGATAAATAATTATTACAAAGTTTTATGTGACTTCAGTATGTGAGATAATGTGATAATATTTTTTCATTTATACCTAATTAGGGATTTACTTCCTGGAAAAGGAAACATTACAAGCAGTTTTTGGATGCGATGCGAGAACACGGAACTGATAATTTGGAAGCTGTAGCTGGGGCTGTAGCAGGGAAAGAGATTGAAGAAGTTGTAAAGTACAGTCAAGTATTTTGGATGAGATGTCATGAGCTATCAAACTTTGAGGAAGTCATGAAAAAATTAATGAAAACTGACTTTGTTAAAGAAAGGAGAGCGCAGCAGCAGAATTTACTGGACAAAACAGTAAGTCCCATTTTTGTTGATTATATGATATAATCAAACAAATCAATGCTATTCATTCAATATAGTGATAGATATAATTTGTATCTATCACTATATTGAATGAATAGCATTGATTTGTAGATTATTCATGTGAAAATATATGCTCTTGCACAGATAAACAATGCCAAGAGTCCGTCGGATATTCACATTGATTATCAACCGCACCACTGGATTGGTCAACGATTTAGTGAGCAAGATGATGTTCAGCTTCTAATGACAATTTCTGAAATTGGAATGCAAACTGCAGATGTGTTTGAGGTTTTACGCATTAAATTGTAAGTGCATTATTTTGTTGGCAACATTTTTGCTTCATGTCAAGACATTTACACACTTTGATGTTTGTTTCAGGCTGTCTAAAGACAACCTGAGCCCATTTTTACGATCCAGGACGAAGGAGGAACTCCAGACTCGATTTAACTTGTTGATATACATAATTGAAAGGGAAGGCAAATGGAATGGTGCATCAGCCCGTAGTGAACCTAACCAGGGTACGGCCAACGTTTCTGGCACTCAAAATTTGATTCAGAAACTGGCAATCAAAAATATTTTGGAGCAGAAAGCAAAAGCTTTATCCACGACATCATCAAAGTCGTCTCAAAGTCCAAATCCCAAGAAGCGTCAAAAACTAGAGTCAATGAGAGACATTGATGGAGTATCCAAAACTGGAGAATAATTCGTTGTATTACTGCTTTAATTGTTGTTATAATTTTGTACGTAACATGGCTTTGTAAAAATGAAATGGAATTAATGTAAACTGATTGATGTTACATACTGTATACATGCATGTGTGAAATATTTGTATTGTCTGTTATTTTAAGTGTTTTGAATTTGTCAGCGTTTTAACGTCGTACTATTAACTATTGACTTCACGTTACTTGCTGTGATATTCAACTTCACGTTGTACTCATAATCGTTTTTGCAAAAAATCTGTAAAAATAAACGATGAAAAAAATGAAATACTGTTATAAGTTTATAGAGCTACGCCCATCTTGTTTTCTTAAATGTTTCACACAGATATTTAATTTTTTCATCTTCCAGAAATTCCAATTAATCTTAATTAAAACCTTAATGGTCTTTTCGACTGATTGCCCATGTAAGTAAAAAGCGTTGACTGTCAAGGTCATATCTGTAGCATATATTTTAAATGTGTACAATATCATTTGAATTTAGATTACATACTGATAACACTTTGATTATTTAATTGCATGTAAAATACACATGAGGGATCTATGTTGAAGCAAAAACGGGCACTTGGTATTTAACGTTCAACTGTATATTATCCAAAAACCAAAACTTTGAATTCTGAGTTTACGTATCATATAACGTACCATTTAGATAGTATATTCATCCAACCGAAAATATCTATGCTTCCAATCTCATCATATATAACTAACAAAATTGGTTATGTGTGCATCTTCCCTACATGATGCCACTACTGCATAAATTGCCAAAAAATCACATAACAATCGATTTCAGTGATGCGTTCACATAAAGCGCAAATTGTTTTTAGTACCTAAACAGTAAATACATGAAAAGGCGTCAGTACACCAATTCTGCATGAGACCTTTAATAATTTTTATCTGTTTTAATGCCTTATTATGCGTAATGCGTACGTTTTCGACTGTGTGGGTTACTAATGCTAATACTGGCTCCAATTTTCATACCAAGTTCAAATTTAGGAATCATGATTCGGTAAAGTAGTGTAATGCGCTCAAATTATATATTTGTTTTATGAACATTCTACATTGTAATGTAATCATTTCCCTTAAATTATTCATAATGCGCTGCATGGTCATCTAAACATTATTGTGTGAATACCAATGAATCTGTCTGAGCATTAAAATATTCCCATTTGAAAATGCTACCGTGAACATTGCCTCGTTGTAATCTATTTGTTCAAACAAAAAAGCAAACAGGTATCATCATCACCTCGAAATAATGTTACATTAATGGATTGCAACATTCAAAAAAATGAAGGATTTCATTAACACGATTTTAAACCATATTTTTGGCACATGCTGCCCTGTCTGTGTTTCATTTCAAGTTCATAGGGCAAAAACTACTAATGGAGTGTTTTTGTGATGAACAACATGCCTTTTTGTCAGTATTCTAATTCATCTTGTCTGAGAATCATTGCATTGTTGGCGTGTTCCTAAATGGATCAGTGCATTATCATTATGTTTTCCTGGATAAAGTTTCTTTCGAGGCATTTCCAACAATAAATTTTCGTTGCAAGCTACAAAACGTTAAACAATTTTAAAATGTTTGTTTTCTTTAACATTTTCATAGCACGAAAATGTGAAAATGGAACTTGCTAAGAAAATACGGCTTATGTCGTGGTTCCAAAGTTCACTGGTTCCTTTGCTATTGTGTTTAGTGTGTGTACGTGAAAGCTCCTCCGCTGGAGAGTTACCAGAGGATTATTTTCCGCAAATTCAAATTCTGGAAATTATTTCATCTCCGACAAATCGAACTTCTACGGTAAATCTATGGAAGGATCGGAACAGCGATGTGATCGTTGGCGAGGACACGAGTGCAGCTAGCAGTCGTATTTTGATGAAGTGCAATGCAACGTATCCGGTTCAATGGGTTAGATTAATTGACAATACTATGAAACCTCAACAAAAGGCCCAATTCACTGAATTGAGTTTCGGAAGTTTTTAAAAGTTGCACATTTTGGCAGGTTTACTTGGGTGATGGCAGACCAGAATTTACAACCTACACCAATGTTAAGTGGCAGGATGATCCTAATGTGCCCTTGTCGTTTGAAGCGGAGGCTTCGTTGGGATTGCTAGGATTTCAGGGTGTGCTCAGGGAGGAAGATACCGGAAACTACACATGTCGGAGTATTCAAGAACCATCAATAAATTCCTACTATTACATTTTTGTGCCAGGTATTTTGGTTCAAGTTGTATACCTAGTTTACCTGAAAGTCAATGTAAAACGACTAGCATTTCTCTATAAAATGATTTGGTTTCGGTGTTAGGGGATGGACTATTTGCTGCTCCAAACGGCACAGATATAATTTATGCACCAAAAGATCAGTTTGTCAGGATTCCTTGTGGCGTGTCACATCCAAAGGCATCTGTAACTTTGTGCAAACGGGATAAAAATGTATTTCAAATGACATATTTTTTGAAAGTATCGCAATGCCCCAATAACTTTTTTATAAGGATTCTTTTAAATATAAGGACAAGCTAAACTGCCCTGTTAGTGGGGCCAGTGGATTCAACACCAAAGGAGGCTTCCTGCTCAATTTAAAGAAACTGCAACGTCCGTCTGGAACCTATGTCTGCACAGCAAATTACAAAGGAGCGGTACGAGTAGTGGAGCATAATGTAATGCGCGAAGATGAAAAGGCCAAGGAACTGGCTCCAGCCCCTGCTCCTCCGCCTCCAACATTCATTACAAAACCGGGTAAGAAACCCGAGATTAGGATTTTTTCCAGAATTTTACAATGATGCTAATTGGAATAATTTTCTATATTTTAGGGAAAAATCTTTGCGACCCTTCACCATGCGGAAAGCAGGTGAGTTTTTGCATGTACACATAATGTTGCCTCACTAATTTAAAACATGTAGCAATTTTATAAAACTGATCTCCATTTGGGATAATAGCTATAAAAATCACAAAAATTATGTCAGGTACATCAAGATTAGCACGTGGCTGGCCATGCAAAAATATAATTACTATATATACCGTTTTATAAGCGACGCAAGGTCATTCACTAATGAATAGAAAATATGACGCATTCAGGTAACACAGGTAGTAGCATCAGGTTTTGTTTCATCTTCATTATACACAAGTTTCAAAAATAGCATTACACGTTATGAATTATGATCTCTTTAACATCCGGTTTGCTGCTCCATCATTACTGCTGTGTGCTACTGATACTGTGGTATTATATTTTTTTATTCGCAGGCTGAATGCAGCGTTGTCAATGGTCGAGCTGTCTGTTATTGTTTCCGCGGTTTAAATTCTAATACTTATGATGAATGCGTCCCAGGTAATTAGCTACATAACATTTGTACTTGAAAAACGAACAACTCTTTAAAATTAATGGATCCTTTCATGAAAACATGAGTGATTTGATGGGTTTATGATTTCCTTACATCAAATTGAACAATGTATAGTAGCCATTATAATTTTATATACAGGAAAATGTAGATCGAGTAAAGAGTGTCCAAGAGGAAAATTCTGTAGACAAGGCCAATGTACAAGTGATCCATGCAATCCGTCGCCCTGCGGAAAAGGTGTGCACTCTTTCCGTATTTCCAAATATACTTGCATTTTCCATTTGGAAATGTGAATGCATTACAAGTTAATGACATTGTGAATTTGGAAATGTGTAGGAGGACAATGTTCGCTATATCGAGGTCAGTCTAAATGTTCATGTCAGCGGGGCTATACTGGACTTCCGCCAAGCTGTGTAAAGAGTTGTTCGCGAAATGAAGAATGTCTGGAAGATGAAGCTTGTATCAAGGCAATTTGCCAAAGTCCATGTCCAGGTATTCATCACTCATTCAGTCAATCTGCAAGTCATGTCGTGTTGTATTATCTGATTTCGCATAATGCCCCGGTGTTTTACTTTTAGGTCCTTGCGGTCGCAATGCAGAGTGTAGAGTACTTGTAAATGGTGCCCAACGCACGGCACAATGTCAATGTCCGAATGGCTTCTTGGGAAATCCTTTGAAAAGCTGCTACAAATTTAATTCTACCACACCAGGACCCTGGAACAATTGTACGTGGTTGTAGATTTATGTATATCTGTAGATTTTCCACTAAAAGATATCGTGAATTTTTGCAGGTCCACCAGGATACGTTGGCATTCCTCCAGCATGCCAGCGTAAAGACTGTGAAAGTGACCTGGACTGTCCATTTGGTCGCAAATGCATGAAAGGAGTTTGCGATAAAGGACTAACGGCAGTCTGTTCTGGAAAATGTGGTGTAAATGCGGAATGCGTCATGTCGCCAACAACTTCAGATCCCGTTTGCGTTTGTCGTGCGGGAACAACGGGAAATCCAGCCGTTCAGTGTTCATCTTTGCATGGAGGACCACCTTCCTCATTCCAACCTCCAACATGGGGTGACCCATGCAATCCAAATCCGTGTCAAAGCCCAGCAGAATGCCATCTTGTTCAGGGAAGCCGAACGTGCCTTTGCCCTCCAGGCTTCACAGGAGAGCCTTCCAACTGCGTTCCTCTCACATTACCATCATCTGCCTTTCCACCTTCTAGTAGCACACGAGGCAGCCACGTATTCTGCCGCTTTGATGGTGACTGCAAACCTGGAGAAAATTGTATTGAAGGCCGATGTCATGATCCTTGCAATGGCATTTGTGGTTACAATGCCATATGTGATCCCGGTTATCAAAGAAAATACAGGAGCATTTTCACCACAGGCAAATTAGTAAGTTCTCAACAACCGGAAATCAATTGCGTTTGCCCTAATGGCCATGAAGGAAATCCGTATGTAAGTTGCATGCCAATTCAAACCGGCCCTCCATCATCACCAGCTTTACCTTCAGCCACCATGCCTGCAGATCCAGTGTGTTTCCCAAATCCATGCGGAAGATTTGCAGACTGTACTCCAGTGAATAATACTCCAATGTGCCGATGCCAGCGCGGTACGGAGGGGGATCCGTATCGGGAATGCAGAGAATCTGTGTTTTCACCCTCACCCGCGGATAGAACTCCTTTGCCACGACCCACGCAAGGGCGAGCAACGCCACATTCACCAACTGACCTCGACTATCAAGGCCATTCTTGGGGTCATCACACAGATACCAATGTGGGAGAGTCACCACCTCCTATTTCAGATCCACCTCGACGAGATCAATATGATAATGTCGGAGGAGGATCCCGATTCAATTCAAGACCACCACCATCCCCAACAATGCCGCAACACACCAACATGCCTTACCTACCTCCACCATCACCCTCAAGAATTTATGGGCATAGTGAGGATCCTATACCAATTGACAGTGCATACCCGTCTCATTATCCAACGTCTATTATAATAGAAGATACCCCTACCCCAAAAACACTAGATCCACCAATGTCTCCTTTGGACACCACGCCACATGTACCACCCAAGGATGACAGAGATGAGTGCTTCTTCAAAAACCCATACGCCGACTATGACATGGACTCTTGCGGGGTAGGTCGAAGATGCGAACGGGATTTTAGAGGAATCAAGCGTTGCGTTTGCATTTCTCCGTTTGACTGTACTGGACCAACTTCGATTTATGCAAGGAATAAATGTCAGTCTTCGCGTGATTGTCTTCTCTCTGAACACATTTGCATTAATGGAACATGTGGAAATCCCTGTTCTCCAGAGTATAGTCCCTGTGCTGGAATAGCGTTTTCAGAGTGCAGGGTTATTGAAGGAAATGTGCTATGTACTTGCAGACGTGGATATGTCGGAAATCCAGCTAGTGGTCTGGACTGTCGACCAAAAAGATTTGCACTTCCATCGAGTGGATCAATTGTAGAGAATGATAGAAATAAATACTTGTTAATTCATGGGGGCTATCACAATGACAGTAGGGACTATGTGATAAACGTCAGCCATGAGCATAATAAGTTTAATAGTTCAAATAGTTTTAATGTGACTGATTATGATAGTGATAATGGAAGCATAATTAACGATGACGGTAATGATAGCGATAATGATATTATCATAAGTACTGGAACATCGGGAACTTCCAGTCGCCATCATCGACGACATAATAATAACAGTGGTCCCAATAATAACCAACTGGGGATATCGGTGGATAAAATCAAAGAAGGGTACTGTGGATTCGGAAGTGGGCACAATTGTGACGAGAAAAGTCATTGTCGTGTGGTTAATGATGTTCCCATGTGCGTTTGTAAAGCCGGTTATCGTGGGGAGTACCCGAATTGCAAGCCACAGTGCGAAAAGCATGAGGATTGTCCAGAAAACATGGCTTGTCAATACAAACAGTGCATGGATCCTTGTATAGAGGAAAAGTTGTATTGTGCAACAAACGCCTTTTGCAGGTATGTAATTTTTGTGACATATGTGTATAGGTAGATGAACAAGAAAAGCATAATGAGACCCTTTAACATTATTATACATGATAGCATATTTTTATAAAAAATTCAGGGTTATCAACCATTCGGCAGTATGCGAATGTGAACCGGGCTATGTGGGTGTGCCGTGGATTCAATGTACCAAAGCAGAGAACACTGACAAGAACAATGATTGTATGGGCTTCAACTGTCAAAAACGAAAAGCAAAAAATAATGTGTCTAGAGTATAATTGTATTTAAATAAGAATAAATTAAATAAATAGAAATGTAAAAGTCATTTTAAATCATATACTTTAAACATAAAAACTTATAAAGAGTAAACATCATGTAAACGAATATTATAGAAACCAGGGATCTGTTTCACCGAAATTTGTCATTGCTTCATTATCATTGTCTCATTAAATTTTGTATTTACGATACATGCAAGAATTAATGATAATGAGCAATGAGCCGCGCTGGTGAACCAGACCCCAGGGGCATAGATAATTGATTCATTTCCCCAAACATTTCTTTGTGATTTTTAATCAAACAGTTTCATAAACCGTGGTTTTAAACCAAACTAAACGTGAGCTTTCATTCTTCACAATGCTTGGCATAGTCCTTTTTTGATGCAGCATCCACACTACCCAGAATTCCCTTCCGCATTGCTTCGATGAAGTAGCTTTTTCAGTTACTGTCATGATGATGCTTCTCTGCGTAGGTACATTTTTCGGAGCTCTACGCGTATTGCACTTCTATCTCATCCTCGGAAGTCTGGATGACCCGAGTGGAGACGGTTGGACTAGACACAGAATGACTTGCAATGCTACATTACCCGGATGAAATAAAAGGTTGCCTTATTATGCACAGGGAAGGATGCAAAACTGGCATATATTCATCATGTTGTTGCATTGTAGAAGATTAATAGAACATATTTACTTTAAAACGGGATATTATGCAAGATCCCACAGGTGCCACATTGTTTTATCAGGTCATTAATAGTGATCGGTAGCTCAGCTTGATCATCATCATGGGTGTCAAAAAATGTTTCCATTTGTTAATCTTGCTTTCTCTTTTATACGCCTTTGTGACGTTGATTTCATATTCTTTAGTAAATAGTAATAATCCATTTTCTGTCAGCAGAAACAATAGCTCAACTATAGCAGACTATTCTGTTACAAGATTATTCGGCAAAGTCATTTCCCCTCCGGGAGTAATTCTTAAACGTATAGGAGGAATCGGCAATCAGTTATACCGTTTTTCTTGTGCTTATGCCTTTGCCAAAAATATGGATTGGCCCCTTTACTTTTTCGTGGATGATGAGCATTCAAAACATAGGCGATTTTTATCCCATGAAAGAAAATTTGTGCTTGACCAGTTTAATATTCCAAACACTTTGCTAATCAGCAACAAAACAGTACTGAATGGCACTGTGATTCCGTTGAACGAAAATGACATGTTAGGAATAATAGCTAATCTGACAAAAAGGCAAAAAGACAAGTTTGTTGAGGTGCGTGGTTACTGTCATTCGGAAAGGTATTGGAGTCAGTATGTAGATGAAATTAAAGCAATGTTGAAACCACGAGCAGAACACATTCGGAACATGTCAAAATCAGAAAAACTTGGATCTGTTCTACATTTGATTCGGGCAACGGAAAGTGTTGCAGTTCATGTAAGATTAGGAGACATGAGGACAAGGGACATGGCCATGCCATCCTCCTTTTACCGTTGTGCAGTACGTAAACTACTTGAGATTTTTGGAAATGACTCTTCAAAAACGGGACCAGACAGAGCGAAACTAACCTTTTTGGTGTTTTCGGACGATATAAGGAATGCCAAAAACCTGCTTAAGTTACCTGAACAATTTAAGGTTGTGTTTGTATCATCCCTAAAGACTACTAGTATTCAAGACTTTTATCTAATGACTCAATGCAAGCACTTTATTCTACCCATAAGTACCTTTAGCTGGTGGGCAGCTTACTTAAGTGACAATGTTAACAAGACTGTGATATCTGCTATGAAACAAAACAGTGCACATAAACGGAAGCATTCTCACAACAACCGGACGCGCTTCATATCCAAGAAGCCAGGCAATTGGATTATATTGGAGAATCACACTGAAATTTGCTAATACAAATACACAAGTTCCTTCGTACCTTTAAAATTTCATCTTAAAACTTTATATTTAAATAATTTATCGTGAACTACAATCTATTGTAATTAACCCATCTTCTTCTTTAGATGTAATTTATTGTATAGCTGTATTCTAATGCAATTAAAGTAAATAGCACTCCGCTACAAATGCTGTAAAGTACTTTTCTCCTTAAAAGATTAAATATTTAAAGATATACACTTCAAACCAAAGCTGTATGTAATATCAATATCATTTAAAATGCTGCATTCTGACATATCATCATCTTCCATCTTCCATTTTTAGCATCTTCAACTCATGAGTACGCATACTTTTGCATCGTCAAGCACCTTGAATTTGTGGGAGTCAAAAACGCTATGTAAATAAGACGACGAGTGGGTGTTACGAGAAATTAGGTTCGGTAAGTTTGGTTTCAAATTCAAGTAAAACATGAAGAAGCAAGGAAAATAGGGACAAACAAACTGCTACTTACTTGCGATGTTGCGATGCACCTCTTTGAAGCATTTATGCAGACAGACGAAGGTGATTATTACGGTTTGTTCAACAGCCTACTCAACTATCAGCATACATGTTTTTTATTATTATGACCATTTTTTAAAAATCTTTGAAACCTGTTCTTTTTCAAGTAGGAAGAAGAGGAATCGTTAAAATAAAGAAGCATGTTCCGTGATAGTGCGCCAAAATATTATAGTAATTTAGCATACGATTAGTTTCACATCCCAGAAGAGGATGGTAATGTTTGCACTACGGATGTAGCGGTAGTAGTACCATAATTGCTTTATCAAAAACGGCAATGTTGTAATTGCCAATAGCCGGTGATATTCAAACAAACCAACCAGATTTATTCAAGTCATGCTTTCCACACTTTGGTTTCACAATATTATTTAATCGGTCTGTGTAACCAGCATTTTTGGAGAGAAAAAAACACTCACAAGGATTAGTTCTGTGGTCTGAACTTTATAATTTAAGGAAATGATAGTGATAAAAAATCTCTAGATTTGTGGCTTTTATTTGTTTTATCGCTCCCACAATCGCTATCCTTTTTTGTCCATGTATACTGTTCTTTTTTAATAAATGAAATTGTAAAACCATCAAAGTTATAAAATATTCATGGGATTATGAGTTTTGTTGTGGCTTTATGGGAATGGAACCGACATTAATGCTTTAAAAAATATTTTCATAAATAAATATTTTATGCATCTATAAAAATTGATTCATGTACATACTACGTCTTTCAAAGATGACGGCACAAAAATCAGGGAATTAAAAGATTTTTTCTAGAAACGAAAGTAAAAGGAACAGTTTTTGGTTTTCGATATAAATCTAGTTTAAGATACAGTCATTATACTGGGCACAGCAACGAAAAATGATAAACACGGAAGCTTGCCAAACACCTTTCTAATAAAAATAGGTAATAAATATGTCTAAAGGAGAAAAGGATTCCCTCCTGCATTTATCATTTTTTCTGGGTATATAACGGGTTCTTGCGGGTGGGATAAAACTTTTGATGACTACCATTTACTGCTTTAAGAATTGTTTGCAATGAACTTTGCAACAATGATCTTTACATCACGCATTTGAAATTTGCCGTTTCTATTTCTGAAAAATGCTGCACTGGCTATGTTTTGTTCAGTTTGAGTTTACACCTTGAGCATTTCACAACAAAAACCAGGGGTGAGTGGGCTAGTGGACATATAATTATCAAAATGTCCCAACTGAGAGCTTTAACAGAGTTTATTTCATTATTTTTACTATTACGCTTATTTTGTTTGCAATGTGAAGCTTTGCCGAGATCTACCGTACCCATGCAATTGTACAATTTGTCACCATTTACCTTTCCGTCCATTCAAGTGTATGAAGTAAGACGTGAAGGTGTAGATAGTGTTAACAATGACATTCTTGTGGGGAAAGATGATTCCTCCACCTTGCAAAGAGTGAATGCATCAAGAAATTCAGATTTGTTGTTTGGTGAAATGACCAGCAGAAACAATGCGCTTCTACTCCATTGCAACGCGCCATATTCTGTGCAATGGATATTCAGGGGAGATTCCGATCCAGAATTCAATACCAATACTACCACGGAAGTAGATGCAAATGGTAGAAATTCCTACAGTGCCTACTTGTTGTTGGGTTCACGGAGAAACTTGAATGAAAGGGAGACGGGCAAATATATTTGCACAAGTGTTCGAAACAAGAGGCTGAATAGTTTCTTATACGTTTTTGTTACAAGTAAGAACAATTTTTGTGGCCATACTTAATGCTTATATTATATCTGTCCTGTTTTAATGTACCACTTTAGTTACAATTACCTGTGCTCTTTTTTGGATAGAATCTGCACTTTTCACAAATAGAGGTCTGGAGACAATTTATTTCAATGACAATGATGACTCGGTCAGAATACCTTGTAGTTTGAGTGAACCACGAGCTGTAGCAACGTTGCAAAAGTATCAAAATGTTGGTTCAAAAAATATCAAAATTAATTTAATCTTGAAATCTAAAGTGCATGCTTGCATGATTACTACATAACATTCACAATTTCAGGGAGTCTTAAAATGCCCCATGAACGATTCTGTTCGGTTTGATGCAAAGGAAGGGTTTCTGTTGAACCCGAAGAAACTCCAAAACCCGGAAGGTACCTATTTGTGCTTGGCCGATTACAATAACACATTCCAGATTATCAAGTACGATGTTATACGAGACAACGAAGGTCATGGGCATAATAATAGCTCGCAAGGTACCAATCATTCTGTGTGTTTTAGCACGTCATACAAAATGTATTTCAAATGAATAAATTAAATTTTCCATTAATTTCAGAACAAACGTCGGATGAGTTTGAAACTCCTCCAAACCATCCAGGTCAACAACAACCTACCCAAACTCCGGGGCCTCCTACTCAACAGACCACTCCAACCAACCCGACGCAAACTCCAATACTTTATCCACCATCCGAAGATGACGCAGCGTGTGTCAACAAAACCTGCGGCCACAATGCGTTTTGCAGAGTAAACAATAACGGCGATGCTGTATGTCGATGTCAAAATGAATATATAGGAAATCCGTATGTAGAGTGCAAGCATAAATCCGAATTTGCCACTACAACATCATCTCCACCACCTCCACAACATTCTGAAAGTACAACTTATCGTCCTCCCACGCCTCCCACCACAAGTAATCCTGGATCCTCGCATGAACATGAATATGCCTGTGACACCTCTGATGACTGTCCCAATGATCGTGCATGTTTGCATAATGTTTGCCGGGACCCATGTAAGGTTAATTCAATCTGTGGTCCGAATACAAACTGTGCGACACAATACCACACTCCTTTTTGCTCGTGAGTTTTATACTTTTACATTTATTTCAAGGCCTGAGTTTTTAAGAATATTTTAAATAAAGTATATCATATTACGATTTAAAGCTGCAAAAATGGCTTTGAAGGTGACCCGTACTCCAATCAGCAAGGCCAGCAATGTGATAAATCCCACTGTGATCCCAATCCGTGTGGTCAAAACACCATATGCAAATACGTTAATGGCATAATTAGCTGTTCTTGTCAACCCGGATTCACGACACATCATGATGGTGCTTGTTATCCAAGCCAGAAAAAGAAGGCTCCTAAACCAGAGCAACTGACACAAGGACATCCCTTACCCCGACCCCTCAGCAGAAATAGAACACAAACATTAGCTCCAGGAAAAGAATGCCACTATGATACTGACTGTCCAGACGACAAAATGTGCATTCAAGATAAATGCGAAGACCCGTGTGTAAATGCTTGTGGCTCCGGTGCAGTTTGTCATACCCGGAACCACTTTCCTCGTTGTTTATGTCCAGAAGGCACGACGGGAGATCCGTTTTATAAATGCTCACCGCTATTTTCCGGAGTTATAGGTACTTCAACCACTTCGATATCACCACCTCAACCAATTGAATCTCAACAAGGAAGCACGTTTAACTGTGGCGGAGATAATTCTCCCTGTGGACCAAACACTGTTTGCCAAGCAAATAAAAATCAGTTCGTATGTGTTTGCCCCAATAATTTTGTTGGAAATCCGTATTCGTCGAAAGGATGCACTCGTAAACTGGGTTACCTGAAATGTGAGAAGGATTCGGATTGCCCCTACTTTCTAGCATGTTTAAGAAATCAAGGCTGCGTGAATCCCTGTAACGTAAAGAACGTGTGCAGAAATGGACTTTCTTGTATCTCTTTCCACCACAGACCGACATGCTTACAAACTGACAATTTTAATACGCCATATCCCAGGGATGGATTAACAGCAGAGAAAGCATTAGACGAAGCAGGCGATATTAAAGAAGAGTTAGAAAGTTGGTGCTATTTCCTAATTTTCAATCTAGCGTTCAGCATTTGGTAAAGCATTTATGTTCTAACTTTGACTTTTAAACAGTTGCAGAGATTCCTGTAGAAATGAACAGCAGCCGTTGCTTTGTCAGAAAAGAAGGGAAAGCGTTCAGCGTTTGTGGGAAGAATTCCATTTGCTACGATGATGATACAAACGCCTTAGTGAATGTTGCACTTGGAAAGGAAGGAATATTTTGCGGATGCCTTGAAAATTATGTAGGAGATCCTTTTGTAGCATGCGAACCTGCCCAACCTTGCACAAACAGTTCTGTTTGTGGAGAAAAGAAAACTTGTGTTGATGGATTTTGCAGAGGTAATATTATGACTTTCAGTTGAAAAGTATTTTCACCTTTTTTTGAATGTTTCTTTGAATTATACTTCTTTTCCAGACAATTTTTCAAACAACACTACATCTCAACTACCTGAAAATAACGGCACCAAGAGCATAAATCCTTGCTCGCCTTCTCCATGTACAAATTCCGACGAGATTTGCACAATAATGAGATCAAATAACTCTGCAAAGTGTGTGCCATCGAGTAATTCAAAAGCCCATTTGTCAGTCGATCTACTTAGATCTAGCACTGAAATGGAGGATGACGAATTTGATGACTTTGGGAGCACAACGGATTCATCCGGCGACTTTACTTTCCTCCCACCCACCGCAACGTCAAGCAGTTACCTGTCATCTCAAGGAGTACCCACATCCTTGGAGTATATTAGCAATACAAGTA
Organism: Entomobrya proxima; assembly: GCA_029691765.1. Taxonomy (NCBI): domain Eukaryota; kingdom Metazoa; phylum Arthropoda; class Collembola; order Entomobryomorpha; family Entomobryidae; genus Entomobrya; species Entomobrya proxima. The sequence goes on from CM056172.1 coordinate 19,165,595, forward strand.
CTCAAAGGCATTTCGTTGACATCTCCAGTTCTGTTGAAACTACACCATCATTGCTCAATGATGAGGAGACTGTGGTGGACGTCTAAAAAGTTTTGATTCTCATAATTTAATTCTCAGGTTCTTTGTAGGAGTGCGCATTTACGAACATTATATGAAGTTTACTTTGACATTTTATATGCAACTATGCAAGCATTGTTTGTTTATGTAAAGTCTTGTTCAATAAAATAGTTTATTTATTACAAAGATAAATGAATTTGACAGTGAACATGCCATGAATATACTAATATATGCTTATACCTATAATATGACGAAATATCTTTGGTACAACAGGATACAGCTTTTTGTTTTTTGAAATTCCAAGAAAAGAGCATGAACAAAATGCATTGTCTCTAAAACTTCTAACGAAAGTTTATTTCATTTCAACTACTGCATTAATAACTGTTTCATTGAACATGGTGACGTCGTACTGATCATCTTTTTGCACAACATTGTATTTCTATTCCTATCTAATTCCGCTTACATTTGCAAGTTTTTTCCCACCCAAGTTTAGGAATAACCTGAAAAAAGTGTGGGTGGATAAAATGATTTTTCTTTCTCTACTACCGTTTTTACTTGCACTGTTTTCCTACACAAATGCACAAGCTGCAGGTGCACCCGTAGACCCCTCCTCATCTAAACCACCGAAAAAAATCTTGCCCCACGTGTATCCTCTCTTCCCCACTAAAATTAACATGACAGGTAAAAGTTGACACAAAACAAACAAATATTTTATTGCCTGATTTCTCTTATGTTTAGTTTGAATTTATATAATTAAGGATACCTAAGGATAATCAAGAATAATCCAAGTGTTACGAGACCGACACCACGACGCAAAACCAAGGAGCGTTCCGTGTTTCAAAATCTTGAAAACGCGTACGCAGACTCTTTCTATAATTTTGTGAAGCAAGCTCGTTCGCTCGCCACTGAAGTAGAGGACGGCATGTCGGAAGTTCTTCCAGCTTGCGATTCATGTAAAGGGAACATCCTCGGCAAAGAAAGAACTCAATGCTATGCCAGTTGCATTACCCGACAAATGGATTCCTTTGCTCCTTACGCTCTCCTGATAGGGGAAGCAGTGCAAAACTTTTTCTGCATTCCTTTAGGCTTCGGGTTTGAATCTCACTTCCTCAATCCGCATCCACCAAGGTGGCTGTTTGATTTTTATGAATTTGTTGAACTATTTAATGCCAATGAAGATTCATTCTCCCGGTCTTCTTTGGTGGAAACTTGGATGTCAAATGTGCTCTGGTTAGATAAATCTCCTTTGTACTTGCATTCCTTCATACGAAGTCGTCTAGCCGTTGACATTGCTGAAACGCAGGCTACTTCAAATCTGAAAGCGAAACCTACTACTGAGACTGCCGAAACGCCTGCAAAATTTGCCGAGAAATGTGGCAGCAAATGTGAGTTGAATTTTATTATCACTTTCATATATCTAGTTAGTTAGATATTGGACTGGACTGTCACAGTAAAGGAAGCCAATCTAAATATTTTTCAGGGGATCTTCGGGAAGTTGTCTACTCGTTAGTCAACGCGGCCAAAGAGAAAAGTACGTTCCTTGAAGTGGTTTTGCGGGGACTTTATTCGGTAAGAAGTGCAGCCTTTTACACTTTGGGAGAGTACCACAATCTTGCTGGAGGGATCTTGGAAGGTCTAAATGCATTGGCTGGAACAAAGTGTGACCTCATTTCATATTCTGATGGTGATCACGTATCTAACACTTCATGCGATGGAGTTGGAAGATGGCCTGTTCCACAGTTTCCTGTTCCTCCGCTTTATGCAAAATTTCTGCAACCCTGCGAATATGATAGGATTCCAATAATGATGGATTAAGACAATATTATGTTATTGTACAGTTATATTATCAACAATAAACAAAAAAGGGTTTATAAACATTTTACAACTTTTTGACATTTACTCGCATCTTGTTTAGGTACGATGATAACGTACCAGGTTTGTGCAACCAGTACCGTTTCTCAGAATGAGAAAGTATACCTAAACGGGATTTCTGGCGCAGCAGCAATAAAAAGTGCTAAAACCTCATGGTGGATTACGCGCAACAAGTTTATTGTTGGCAATTACTTTCTAGACAGTACTTGTCCAATAGTGCAAGTTTATTGCAGATCGCTTCGATTTTATTTGCCTCGGGTACGAATATAATAGGGAAAAGGTTGTTTTGTACAGTGATAGATTTTAGGAGAAACCAGTTTAAATCTTTTGAATAAGATTGTATCATTTTTAAAGCAAACTTACTTTCTTGAAAATCATGTTTATTCACAGGAGTGTAGTACAGGAAAACATGAAAAATTTCTCATTTAACGTGATTCTAAAAGTAACAAGGCCGATGTAATATATTATTTTAGCTAATGGTTTGTTGTTTTATCCGTACGTGTTGAATACAAATCATCGTCCCTTGCAGGTTTTCCGAAGAAATAATGTAATATAGAAAACACGTTATGTATCCATAAGTCATACGACTACATTTCATTCAGTAAATAGTCAAAGAGTACAGTCAATACTGGTCAATTGCCCAAAACAATTTTAGAGACTATAGCAAACGATGATTTTTTGTGCTGATGAATTGCGCACTTTTCTGGTCTGGCCTGTTAGAAAAAAGTTCAGAATCAAGATGTATAATATAGTAACATGGGTTTGTGAGTAAAAAACGGTAATTGGCTTTGGTCATCCTCTCATGATATCATCCTATAAGTTATAATATAGGTACCTACATAAATGCACCAAGAATGAATCCTACTAATAAGAGGATCGTCTCTAACAAAGTAAAATCGGCAAACAAACAAAAAAGATTCTTGAATCAAGACAGGACTATGACATGCATGTTTTAGTGTTAATTTCATGCTTGATTTGCTAGACCTTTCAGTAGCCAGCCGTCTTTTCTTTGGAGTCAACCAGTCCGTTTTTTGGTATTTCTCGTGATTCATTTTCTTGTGCATTGCAGAAATATTTCTGCTATATTACATTATTATCATTTTTTGTAACTATCCAATTTTTCCCTGGCCAACTATTTTATACTTTGACACGGCACACTTGATTTGACACTGAAATTGCGTTTTGCCATTCCTAGCCAGCAGACGCAAATTTCAGAGTTTTCTTAGCTGCCAAAATGACCCGTGCACATATAGTTGATATTTTGTGTTTTGCTGTAACATTTATTGCATTACCGGTAGTAAAACCAACATTTACCGAGATCCCACCACCTGCAGCAGCAGTTTTTATGTTAGAAATAGTTAACAATAATGCCAGTGTTGAAGATTTTAATAAGAAAGTGGTGAAAGAGGGCGAGGTTGCCTCTGGGGTATCTGACTCAGGTTACCCCAGTTTGCACAGGATACTGCTAAATGACATTGTCAACTCGGATGTGGAAGTAGAACCAGGAAGGAAGATTGAAATGGAGTGTATGGCGAGTAATCCAGTGCAATGGAGCTACCGCGGGCCTGGAGTTAGTGAAGTTTTCATAGATAATTACTTACTGTATACTAAATCATCTCCTTTGTCAATAACGCAATTTTTATTATTTTTCAAATTGCAGAAACCCGAGTTTACAACAAAAGTAACCGTAGACATTCTGAACAACAGGGAGGTTCACAAAGCCATGTTGACAATTCGAAACGCACACGATAAAGACTCGGGCATGTACGTTTGTAACTACGCAGAGTTTCCGCGTATTGCTTCTACTTACTACATATTTGTGTCAGGTACGTAAGAAAAAATCTTCTAAACGAGCAAAAATTTGGTCCTTCAAAAATCTTATTGTACATTTGCTATTAGGTCCAGACGTTTTCGTTTCGGATTCAGGAAGGACAGTAACATACTCCAGTTTTAATCCAACTGTCACAATTCCTTGTCCTGTCAGTATAAGGAGTGCAAAAGTTACTTTGAGAAAAGTTACCTTAAACGTAAGCTGTAAACTGACCTTGAACATAAATTGAAGCTATGATATTGAACATTTTTGAACTAGGAGTTTTCTCGGTTGCATGCAGGGTTCACTTCGTAACATAGACCCTCCAATTGCCATCTTTGATCCCAGGCAGGGTTTTGAATTGAATGTAAATGATTTAAGAGATGCTGATGGCACCTATATTTGCTCGGGCTACTACCAAGGTACTTTGAGAATTCGGGAATATAAACTGCGTAACGTCGAGCGCAATAACCATACGTCAGAGTCAGGTAAGTTAAAGATATACCTACCTAATACATGTACAACTGAAACTTTGATTTGTTTCATGAAAAGTTTCTATTTACAACAGCCGTTACATTTCCGGAAAGTTTACAAGAGGATATCAATCCTTGCCTTTCTTTCTCCTGTCCAAAACTATCAATCTGTCGTGTCAATCTGAATACCAATCGACCATTCTGCGCATGCGGTCCCAAGGCAAGTTCCTCGGTCACAAATTGCACACGTCTCTGCAAAACTTCTCATGACTGCCCCAAAACGGAAAAGTGTCATTTCAGCACAGAGAAGCAGCTTAAAATGTGTGTACATGTATGCGATGATCATCAATGCGCGGAAAACGCCGAGTGCTATGTGGATGAGCAGCGAGGTGTTCCAAAATGTCGTTGCCGCCGTGGGTTCCAAGGAATTGGAGACAGCCTTTGTGAACGCATTCCACTGGTACAAGATGAAAACTCATACTGTAGCGCTGCAAAATGTGGCCCTAATGCAAAATGCCAAAACGTTGGGGGTAAACTCAAGTGGTAAGGTTAATAGTGTTATTTATAATTTGATGAGGAGTTTAGAGTTACAAATGATTAAAACTATTTTTAATTGTTGAAGCGTTTGCTATCTTGGGTATTTTGGAAGTTGGCCATATTGTGAAAAGGCATGCACGCAGGATACAGACTGCGACATTCTGGAAACGTGCTCACCTACCAAAGCAATTTGCGAGCGTGTTTGTTCAGAAAATATGTGTGCTCCAAAGGCAAGTTAATTAAAAACCAGAGGTGTGATTTAAAAAAAACATCATTCCCATAATCATGTGAAATATTCTTTTAGGCTGAATGTAAGGTGCTCCACCGTAAACCACATTGTGTGTGCCTTCCGGGATACGCTGGGAATGGCAAAGAGGCTTGTTATCCTAGCCATTACTATTACAGTAGCCGGAGCGGCTTACCTGCTGAATCGGATGTACAGGATGCTGAAACGACAACGGCTAGATTTACAATGGATGAAATAATTCTTCAAGACGGTGAGAATGAATCCTTGAGATTAACCATGCCTGTCAGTAACGAAGAATTCAATACGCAGCCATCAATATCAACTGCATTGAAATTTAAAACAAGATGATAACAAATTTTGCATTAGTAGAAAACGTATTGGGATGGTACTATATTTATGTGGATTTATGTTATTGCCGAGTTCAATAAAAATGAACCTATATATTTTTTTTGCAGTTAATGACTTTTGAAAGCAATAGTTTTTCCGTTGGGAAAACCCTGTTGTATCAAATTACTTGTGTTTATTTTAGGTCACGTTAACGCAAATGCAAGCCTGTCAATAAATTTTTAAAGACAGAAATGCAACTTAAAATCTAGGATAAACTGTAAAAAAAACAATGAGATAAAGCTTTCTGATATCAACAACAACTCATAAGACAGGTTAAATGCGACAAGAGTTTTTTTTATCACCGTTACCTACTTATTCTAGAAACACCATTAAAACTATTTTACATCCTTTCCTTTACATGTTTTACATTTTACATATTTCGTAACTCTGATAAAGATAATACTTTTAGTTTCATAAAAACCCATTAAAATACTTTAGTTTTCGTTTCATCATCACAAAACGATTAGATTTCATGGCAAGAGCCTTCATAAGTTTACATGGGGCATGCTGTTGCATAATAATTGGCCATTTAATAGAACTTTTGGAAGCCTCAGAAAAGTCAATCATTCGTCAACAAATGCAACAATAGAATTTTTACTGATTCACGCTTAGCTATTTACCATCTCCATTGTTGGCATCTGCCGTCTCGGCTGCAGCAGCGTTACTTGAATTACATTTCCATTCGATAGGACAACATGACTGCTTTCCTTTGCTGGTTTTGTAAAACTGAGGCTCGCACTTATTAACTAGATTAAACTGATTGTAAATGGCAAGTCCGCAGTTTACTTCCTTGCATACTCCTCCTTCGGTTGTGAGTTGACCTGAAATGGAAAAACATAAAAGCGAAATTAGAATTTGCTCATTGCATACTACCACAAATTGATTGAGGGTATGAAAATGGTGTCTGATAGGTATTTCAAAGGAAGCAATTTGTTTTAAAGTTTCTGTCACGGGAGACCACGACCACACGTACGTTTATGCGAAGCAATCAATTTTGATAGGTTTTCCAATCCTTTTTACTACATCACATTTGATATGAAACAGGGCCATAATACGTGTTTACAGAAATGGGAAATTCTGCATGCACGCTCCTACCTAAGTGCAAATTAATAGCTAAAAACCTTAATATGCACGCACTATACTAATTCATATAATGAATTCTCTGAAAATCTTTTTTCATGACATTCTGCAAATAATGTTAAAGAACTATAGCACGTATGTCGTGTCATTGTCTATCACGTTTCTGTATTGAACTATTTTTACACCATCATTGATCCTAACATGATTTGCATACTACCGGAAATGTACCTGCGATAAAAATATTTACAACAAAAAATTCCAACCTCACCCTACGACATCATACACACAATATTGTTCTCAGGAACAAAGATCCGTTTTTGGGGATATGTGAGAATTTTGCACAAAAAAGAAAGGGTGTGATTATGTGCAGATTTTTGGTAGATATGAATAATATGAGGACAGTGAACAATGAAACGGATTTTGAATTTGGACTCACCCTTCCAATTTTTGTTACAATGGCATGTAATACAAGGATAGTCATCGGGGTAAATAATTTGGCCCTCGACATAGTCTTTTCCGTTATAGCTGCATGTAAATGGGACCGTGTCATTGGTGTCTCCTTCTGTTAAAAAAACAAAAAGTCCAGGTTCATTGAATCTAGCTGCAAAATCATTTAATCTGTACATGATACAATAAACCCAGTTCATTGACTTATTTATATGCGTTGAGAAAACTGTCGACTTACTTCCAGGACAATAATATTCGGAGCAACATTCCGAATCGGAATTTCGAATTGGAACGCAACCAGCACCGGATGGGTATGGCTGACAGTCAACTTGAGCGCATACGATTCTTGGGGGATTGCCCTTGGGATATCCATCTGCGCAGAAGCAACTAGTACTGCAAGGACTTTCAGGAGTAATGTCAGGGATAGATTCTCCAACACTGTAAGTTTTGTTTCCGAACCAGCACTGCGACTTTTTCAGAGCTGCGGCAATGGACAATGCCATCGCAGTTTCGTGGGCTGCAACATTATATTGCAATAAATTAAAAATTGATAATGAGCAAAACTTACTTCATGACTCAATTGCCCACTTGTTCTTGATAAAGCTTACGTTTCTTTCCACACTTTTCTTTGCATTCTTCTAACGTTTTAAAGTTGTTGGCATTTCCGCCGCATCCAGAGTAGGGCATTTCTGTGCATTTTAGATTTTTAGCTGAGTAATAATACCGAGCCTCTTCTTTGACTGCGGATGAGTCTGCGCATGAACCAGACTCCGGAGGCAAGAAACAAATATCACATTCCCCTATGATTTCCATAAAACGCTTTCAATTAGGAAACTTTTCATGTTTATATTATTTTTTGAAAACATTTTTAAATTTGTAATTACCTATTTGGATTAGCGTTGCAACCAGTACCAATAAACCCAGAAACTTGTCCATGTTGTTGCACTGATAATTTTCCCAGAAAAGATTAAAATTAACAGCTTATGGCTATGAATGAAAATGGTAGATAGTTCTTGTGAAAATATATGGCTCAGCTCAGATGTGCAACTGAGCTGAATTAAAATGAGCGAGTACAAGATATAGAGAGATTTAGTGGAAAAATAATAATGAAGGAACAATCAGCTCATGTTTGTCATTATCAGATCGTGCAGCAGGTAAGCTACTCTGTGGAGTGCTTTTGAGAGAACTAAATTACATTACATTACATACGCACGACATTCTACTCTTGTGATACAAACGTCTCAAAATGAGCAGTAACTCCTACACAAAGTTATGAACAAATATTATTTTATAAAAGTAATATAGTTTACACAAACATGACTACAGTACATGTGCAGTGTGCAGCAAATTACAAATTTTTTATTGTTGATTTTTTCAGCAAATACCATAACGGCTATGACGGTTAGTGCATTTTATAGTATCCTACGCATTATGTTTAAAACTTATCATAAGCGAATTTCAAAGAAAATCACGTAGCATAACAAGCTTGCGAATAATCATTGTCTATTTATAGTTCCCATTTCCCATTATTACATGCATATACCTGTTCATGAGTCATAATGATTTATGGAGAGTGCCTACCTAATATAAACCGTAGTTGGCAATTGGCAAGAAGTGGGTATAAGCAATTTGTTGTAGGTAATGAGTACTTACACAAGCTACTAAATGGTAGTATGGATGGATCAAATAAACTTTGATTTATTGTTAATGCATTGTTGTAATTTCCTATGTTCTGTTTCACACTCTTGAGCGTGGCAGTTTCAACTCATTTACATTTGGACAAATAACAATTTACATTAAAGTGAGAGTTGAGGTAAGTTAAGTATATCATGGATGTAAGTCCACGAACCATGTACAAAGGACCACTACAGTGGCACGCTCAAATGCACAATGTTAATCGGTTTTAAACTGATTTTAGGTTCCAAATTAAATATCCATGCTTCTCGTCCATTAAAAGGAAATATAACACACTCAAAACATGTTTGCCACGAGCTAATTATGTTTTTCATTGTTGACCTTCATACAAAATGATGTAATAAACATCTAACTACTTCTGGGCTTTGTGGTTGAATTTTTATCAAGTTCGCAACACTGTCATGAATGAAATTGCTTTGAAATATTGTTCCAGTGGTAAACGGAAGTTTGCAATTTCTGTAAGTAAATCCCCGCAGATTGACGTAACTACAAGAAAGTAAAATATATAATATATGTTAAATCTTTTATATTTTTTATAATCCAAGACTGGAAAGTCACATTATAAATCATGAAACAAAATTGCTTGTCACATTGTTTTAAAAAGTTTACATCAGGAAATCCTGGGATAATTATATGTCTCAAGTAACCCCCAAATTGTAGCATTTAAATTACTACAAACAACAATAATACGCTTATTGAATAATATGATATAGGTAAGTTCAAAACCCAACTAGCTTTATTTCACCAATTCAGATCTTTCCATTTCAACCATTTATTCCAACTAATTACTCTATTTCACTTAAGACATTTTAAAGAGACTCTTGCGTTTCGTCTAGAAAGAAGTCTGTCATGTCAAAATGTCTTTCATGACCAGCAATTTGCATTACAAAACAATGGTTATGTGATAAGCACTCTTTTAAATTAGGCATTTGAAGATAATAACCATTTAAGAAATTAGGTGACATACAGGGTACAGTAGAACCACGTAGAACCTAACTTTCCGCAAAATTATTTTGGTCAAAAATGCCAACTTGCACAATGCCCCAGTGCATTCAGAGAAGACAAGTGGTACTAGCTTCGCCCCATATTTGGCTAGCAGTAGCCGGGAAGCCAGTCTTAATCGTCTCAACTCAAGTATGCGTTTGTTGATGTTTTCTTCAATTAGAAGCTGTGCATCTTGAAAATAAGTTTAATTGTCAGGTTATCAGTGAGCCTCAGAAATCGGGGACTTGTAAAGTGTTGAGTGTTTTGATTATGGTTGTGTATTCCTCTGCAACACCTGCACAAATGAGTAATACAGCCGGAGAAATTCCAAACTTTTCACTTTCCGACGACGTACTTGCCTCAGCAGATAAGAATGAGCCAGAGAATGAGGATGACCCTGTGGGGCACTTGGAGGAAGAAGCCAAAAAGCGGAAGGAACGGTTGCGGGCACTAAGACAAAAGCTGCTGGGTGGTGGGGAGGAAGAAAGTACAAAAAAGATTGATGCACCCCTTCCAAAGTAAGTGCTATTACCAATTAATTAATAAATTCATGTCGTGATCTTGATCTTAGAACGTAAAATGATTTGATAATTCATTGGGAAACTCTTCTCTTGATTGATTTTATAGACCAGTTTTTAGAAGCTATAATCCGACGGATGGAGAACTCCAAACTGCAGCGAAACCCAAAGCGGCTCCAATTGATATTGAATCGCAAGTTGCAGACAGTTTAGAACAGAGTTCAGTGACCAAGCTGGTGGACGATGTGGTAAGAATTTTATAATCTTGTCTTGTGGAATAGCATGTCATTCATGTTAATAGTAATCACGTTACTATAAAAATTCGTTTTCTTCTCTTTACAGGACCTTACAAACCTTGCTCCTAGAAAACCGGATTGGGACTTGAAACGAGACGTGGCCCCTAAGCTAGCTAAACTGGAAAGAAGGACACAGAAAGCCATAGCAGAACTGATTTTGGACAGACTGAAAAATAGTCAGGATTTAGCTGCCTCTGTGCAACTTTCTTCCGATCCCAGTTTGCGAACGGTTGATGATGATGAATGAATGACCTTTAAACTTTTATTTAATCAATAGTAATGGCTAATGTTTTATAAAATGTTATTATTATAGTTAAGTCTTTTTACGTGATATGATTCAGTAATAAATTACAAATCTCAGAATATTCTTTTAAAAGGGTCTTTAACAAATTCTTTTATTAGCTGGTACGACATGGCTATCAGTTTATTAAGGTTAGTTCAGCTTGTAATAATCATAATGAAATAAAATACCACAAAGTATCAAATATAAGCAGTATCACTCGGTATCAGTCATTTTAAATGAGTACTTCTTCTAGATTTACATCAATATTAAATATTCATAACCAGAATGTTGGTGCGTGTGGAATGAAGAAATGCAACAAAGTGATAGAGTGTAAAGTAATTAGTAGCTGTTTTGAGGGCAAGACGTATTACTGTATACAAAAACTGGAAAATACAATTCGATGGCAATATGTCTAAGAACTTTGCTTGGATTACTGCTAATAAAAAGAAGCACCCTTATCCATGATTGTTTTAGTGAGATTCTTTTTATGACTTCTTTTTCGATTGGTCCTTATCCTTCTTTTTTGAGCTGGTAGTTGGCTTCTTCTTTCCTCCCATCACACTTACTAGAATGCCTAATATTACCACAATTGATGCTATTATGGATCCTAGCTTGACAACTTCAGGATTATCTCTCATTTTTTCCACAATCATCTCCGTAAAATCGTCACTGGAAATAAAAGCAAGTTTTCAACATACAACATGAACTAGTACCAACTAAGCATTAAAGAACCAAAAATGCAATGGTTGGATATAGGTAAGCTTACAATGGTGACTTTGGTACGGGTACAGCCTCTGCCTTGGAATTTCGATAAAAATCTGTTGCAAAGTCAACTAGAGATTGAACGTCGACAGTGTCAAGCTCGTAACGATACAATTTTCCATGTCGGAACCTATTGAAAGCCAAACAATTCTTTGTTATCTTGCACTTATGCATTACAACAGAAAATTGTCAAGTATAACACTTACAGAATGAAGGAAGGTGTATCTCTGACATCAAATCGTCGTCCCGTGGCCCCTCCATCGGTAGACTTGTCAACTCTTGCTGTGTTAACTCTGAACTTTAATTCACAAGCAGCAGCTTCGAAAACAGCCTGTAATCTCTGGCTCTTAACACATGTCCCCCGGGTACTGTAGTAAAGAATTTAAGCAAATTGTAATAAACCCTCCAAAGAAATGTTCTAGGTACTAAAAATGTTATTTTTATACGATTACTTACAACATCACCAACCAATCACCGGTTGTCGCTCCTGTAGCGGCCTGAGTTAGGTGCTCGAAAGTATCATCATTCAATGCCTTTACAGTAGGATCTTGACATTTCTGGATTTTACTTAGCATTTCTTCCTCGTCAATGGAACCTATGGGACAAAAAAGTTTTCATTCAACCAAGTCTTTTAAACCCAAGAAATTAAACAATAATCCTGCAGTTAATCTTCGTACCATGATAAAGCATAGGAATTCCATGCCTGAAAAAGACCACAGCAGGCTCCAGCTTTGGACTGTACAGTTTCGTCAAGGGACTGGACACCAGTTTAACCACCCAAGCTCCTAACGAGTCTACTAGTACTTCCCGGTTATTTGCCAGTTCATTTTCATACTGATCGCATGTTGTACATCCAGGTTTACCTGTTGTAATACAAAATTAAAAGTTAGAAATCTCATCAACCTTTACATGTTAATATCCTCTAAATCCTCTCAAATACATTTGCCGAACTTACTGAACAATGCCACCACATATTTTTCAGCCTGAACAAGCTTAAGGAACTCATCATCCGACACTTTCTCCAGCTTCTTTGCACTGCACTGGCTAATACTGGAAGCTCCAACTAGAAGAACCACTGCAAATGCACATAACTGTGCAAATTTAAATGGACGCTGCATTTTCAGGGTGCACACCTGTGCTCTTCAATATGCCACTTTACTTTCCTAATTGTTCAGTCCACTGAAGGAAACGTGTAAAAAGACTTTAATTTTAAAGCAATTTAATAACTGTTTTCCTCATTTGCCTGTTCCCATTTAATATTATTCCACAGCTAAACAGAGGAAACATGTGTGCTTTCCTTATGAAGCCGAGATGACAGATGATGACATCCAAGACTGGGATAACCACGTAGTACATGCCAGATGCACACGTATGATGCACTATGCTGTGCTGATGCTACTTCCACCTATTATGCCGGGGAACACTTGTTGGCAGGTAAAAAAATCCTTGAGAAAGCCATAAAGCCGACACAATAAAGTTCTGTGCACCCAGTGCAATGCAAATTGCTGCAAAATTGATTCTACCTGGCTACCTGAAATTCCCATGCTCATTATCTTCATTGATGCAGCTTTAACTGCCTGACTGAACCTCTTTGTTTAGTATGCATGAAAATGAAATAGAAACGCTACTTCATTAAAATTGACATTAATGCCAAAATGCATGAAATCATTGCAATTAATTTTATTCAAAATTTTTTGATAGCATGATTAAAAGTATCCGTGTTAACTTTCAATAATGAGCTGATCATGTAGACTGGTTTAGTTTGGTTTTGGTAGGATTTTCTTAAATTTTGTACAATATGCAAAAGTAATGTTTTACGTGGATTACAGCTCATAAACGGTTGGATGAAAGTCAATTCTTAAGACCATTTTACCCTCATACTTGTACCTTAGGAAATAAAAATATCCTAAAATTAACTGGCAGCTGCAAAGGATTATGGTACAAACTAGGCAAGTTCATATACATTTCAAAAATCCCTTTTCATCTAGTTTGAAGGTACTATTGAAAGTACAACAAAACAAGGTACTTATTGCTGCGAACGGGTTCATTGTTCGAAGAAATCGAGATTCATATAAAATGTATTGGTTGGTATTTACGTTCCATAATGTTCCAATAGAAAAAAGTTTTTACTTTTCGGGCTCCTGAAAAAAATGCTAAAGGTACATGCTAGAGCTTATATGACTATGAGCTGTATGAATGAATGCCCTGCCCAGAAAAACTCGCCAAAGGATTAAGCTGTCGTCGTCTTCAAGAAACTCCATTGTTGCAGTAATGAATATAAATGAGCAAGAGTAAAGTACATCTCTTATAGAACAACAATGTACCTCTCTTAAGTACCCCTGTCCTCAGTACTTACTACGATGCATCTATTTTGGAGGGTTAAACAATGAACTCTGAACCTTTCCACCATTAAACATTCGGAAAAATGGAATATTACAACCCACTCGAAAATTTGAGCTTTTAAAACATTTTTGAAGCAGTCTCAGTATTTCACACCTCAGTTATTATTCCGTTGTTTCCCAGTGCAGTCCTACTTGCGTTCTGCAGAAACGTTCAAAATGAGAAACTTTTTAATTCCAGTGCTGTGCGCATTTCTAGTGCATTTTCAAGAATGCAATGGCATATACGATGAAAACTACTGCTATCCCGACTCACATAATAGCCGTGTAAAATCGTACGTTTTTGTAATTACCGAGGGTATAGTTCAACCTGACAATTATCAGCAAATTGGTTACATGATCAATGGTCAGTTTCCGGGACCTACTATCTACGTGAATCAACATGACCTTTTGCAAGTAACTTGCATCAATAGAATGTCCCAGCCAACCACGCTGCATTTTCATGGACTACTTCAGGCACAGTCACTAGGATCCGATGGCGTCCCACACGTGACGCAACATCCAATCATGCCAAATGAAACTTATACATACGAAATATTAATTGGAACACAAACAGGAACATTTATGTATCATGGGCATGTCAACTTTGATATTGTCTTCATTCATGGTGCCTTGATTATCAGGTAGCTTTTCATAATTTCATTGTTCTAGTAGCAAATGTATTTATGTGACACGGTTGGAAATGAGAAACTTTTACATTTTTATGTTTTAAAAATTAGGGACAACCCAAGTTTTTGGCATGCACTTGGCATGGATTACCAGTATGAAATTGGATACGAATACACCTTTCTCCTTGAGGAAATATATCATTATCCACTGACCCAGTTTTACGAAGACGTGATAGGCGAATGGAAGGGAAAACCCCCAGTAATGTCGCTTCCGATCAATGGAAAGAGTTATGGAATGTAAGTGACCGCATATTTCACCAAAAAATGTTAAGTACATATATTGTTCGTAATGATTTTTACAAAATATTTACTGAATTTCTGCAGATGGGCAGACAATAACGGATATGCAGATGGTTATGAAGTGGTGAAAGTGATTCCCGGAAAGACATACCGCCTTCGTGTGATTAACGTGGCATCAGACAACTTACTCCGCTTCCGTATTGATGGTCACAGATTCAGGGTCATTGAAATGGACGGCATATTGTGCTTCCCAGTTTGGACCGACCATTTGGAAATCAATTCTGGGCAGAGGTATTCCGTAATGGTAACAATGGATAGGACTGTAGAAAATTACTGGATTCACAGTGAGCTCATGAATGGTTACAGGTAAATCAAAGTTATTTTTACAAACTAGAGTTGGAAATGGGGCAAGGTAATACAAATATGAATCAATAATTGAATTGTTTTCAGTGGAGGTCCAGGCAATGGAAAAGCAATCTTGAGCTACGTGGGAGCCCCAGATCCAGAGAAACTTAGAAAACAAATTTTCACACAAGCGGATGTGTTATCTGCAAGTACTTGGATATTACCATCCCTTGTTCCAAATAAGTTACTTCCACAAACGGGTACGCAGAGAAATGAATTTAAATCAGAATAAATTACTTGAAACATATTGAAACATAATTTCTTCAACTTGCAGAGGTATACGATGTTCCCAAGAAAAGCAATAAACGAATCATAATTGACTGCCACATGAAGAAGGTAAATGGACAGTACAAATTTCTGGTGAATGGTCATCACTTTGAAAAGCCACATCTGCCCTACGTTCATCAAGTTCGAAACGGAATCGACATTGCGAAAAATAGCAAGCAAGTGTACAGCATCACAGAGGGACAAGTTGTCGATATCGTATTCCAAAACAGGGTTATGGATGACGGACCATGCATTCAACATCCTTGGCATCTTCACGGGTAAGTACAAACTAAAGTTCAGCTACTACTTTATCAATTGGGGCATGCTGAAACATTTTCATTTCCCTGTTTTCAGCCATTCCTTCTGGATAGTTGCTGAAGGACCTGACTCTTACGACACGGCACGTATTGATAGTGAAATTGACAAGAACATTTTAAGAGGTCAACTCCAATTTCGTGATGTTTTCACCATGTTTCCGTACCAAAAGAAGGAAAACGCTTCCAGTGGAGCGGGGTGCGGTTGGGCAGTAATTCGATTTATTGCCAACAATCCTGGCATTTGGATAGCTCATTGTCACATCACTACGCATGCTTTGATTGGAAAAAGATTTGTAATCTATGAATCAAGTGCGCACAACAGAAGACTGTACAACGAGTAAACTCCGACTAAACCGTATTTTTAGAATTTAATATGTTTGTTGTAAATATTAATGTGTGCTAATTTTCCGTTAAAGAATGTCATTTTTAATAAAATTAAACTGGTGGTTGCCAGTTGCATGCAATCATTCCTTCCACAACCACTACCATTCATGTTCTTTCTAACAGCTTTTGATGTCCTGCATCTTATATCTGCTACTGTCAAATGTTGAATAATGTTTAACAAATGACAAGCTTTATTTCAAGTGCCGAGTCATGTAGAATAGTATATAATATGATATTATAGATATTCAGCAGTCATAGTGTTCAAAATCTCGAACATCTCTTCTTTCTTGCCATCGTTTATTTTGAAAAAGCTGATGGTAAGCATATCGCCCAGGAATTCGCCTCGAGAAAGAACGGAGCGAAAGCCAGTTTAAAAAACATGTGCATAAGCAACTTCACGCATTCGAGCCAATCGCCAAACTTTTTTTATTCTGTGCAAAAACCGAGAAAGCAATTTACTTCAGCCTTCATGAATAGAACAGAGCTCGCTGTTTTTTCCATTATATTTATATATCTCATTTCCATGTTATATTGACTCTCGTCATAAAGTACGCGTATGAATACTTTTAAAAAAGTGTAAGTTAACTGCAGTCACGACACATTTCACATGTAAAATCCGCCTACAGTGCACACATTGCTGCAATACCTCTCTATAATATCCTTGTCCGCAGATATATTGGATTTTTCAATATTCGTTTTTTTCGCTCTTTCGAACAGATAAAGTTAATTACGCCTGCTACATATATGCCTCTGTGCGGTTTACACTATATAACTATTATTTTATTATTATGTCTGTGTGACTGGTGGTGACTACTGACGAAATCCACTGTGCTGTGCGCTTTTGTATTTGTTTTTTGCATTTTGAAATACAGAATCCGTATTTATATGCATTTGCCAAAATATCAGCATATCAACTTCCTTTCTTGAAGAGATATAAAACAACAGCCAATCGCCAGCTCCAAAAAGAAGTGCATCACTGCTGATAATTCTTCATTACCCAGGCAGGCACAAAAGCTGCTTTTTGAACAGCCTCTTCATTAAAAGGCATTTTCGAACAACTTCTTTGTATAGCACTCACCAATTTTTTTCCCGAAAAACAAATGTGTACACACATATATCTTCTTGTTCCTTGTGAATTGTAAGGAATCTCTTTGTATTTTCCTTTTAATTCATTCTCTACTTTTCTTTCTCCTCAGAGTGTTACGTGAAGTAATCTGTAGACAGACACGGTGTAAGTCGCCAAGTAAATGAGACATTATACAAACAGGGCTGCAAAACGAAATGCATACAACGATACCGTTTCTTTCTAATGAACTCTAAGATTACAGTTCCATACTAATCACTTGTGGAAAAGCTAAAAGGTTTTTACCTTTCATCATTTCTTTAACAGTTTGACTAAAGGTGTCTTTTAACCAAAGTAGTCTGAAAGACGGAGCGCACTGATTCGGAAGCCAGATTAAATTACGCTCTCAGTGACTTTTAAGGATTATAGAAATCATAAGTTGAACTTGTGAAAATAAAAAAGAGAACACACATTGAAACAAAAATTTGCAAAAGATATATTTTCTTTTCTTTTCAAAAGAATAATTATCCAAACTTTTTTTGGGTCGAACTTTGAACGTTTAATTGTGTGAAAGTGACTTTCACCCTCAGACACGTTCTGAGGTGATTACAAGTACCTGGTTCCTTTCGTCTACATTTGCGTTGCATTGGAATTAACTTTTCAGTGCACGTTTGGGTGTCTTAGAATTCCATCGTTAAACTTTCCATTTCCTTTTTGGGAATCTTTCAAAATGAGTGAAGACATTATTGAGGAGGTCCACACGCTGGACGATGGAGAAATGCGAAAGCGGGTTGTCAAAAAGACGACCTATGAGCTTGATGAGGTAAGTAACAGCAACATATATTTTTGCACCTAGTTTGTACGCAATTAAATTAATACAAAATTATCAGTGTGTGACAATTTATATGAACGGACATGCATCATGTAGTGGGTATGCAGTGAAATCCTAAAAGTCTTTCATTTGTTTTAAGAGAATTGTGTTCACCGAATCAGATCATGTCATTAAGATTAAGATATTATGTGTGGTTTGAGGATTTGAAGCAAGCTGTATAATAAATAGAGAATCTGTGATTGCGATAAAATAAAAAAGTCGTAAACACCGTGGTATTGTGCTCGACGTCATATTCTTTTGGAAACTTTAGCATGTAAATGCTGGGAACACTAACGTACTGTACAAAAAGTTTCCGTACTCTGTTTATAAAGCACTAGTAGAATTCGGGTTTTATTTCTAGTATTTAGCAAAGCATTAGAAGAGGCACTTTGTATCTATTCTATTTTGTAGTTACAAAGCATGATGATGATACCATGAGTCAAGCTAGTATTTTTAGAATTTTTGGATGGGAACGCTGCATTTTCCTCAAGCAATTCTAGTATAAAATGAATAGGCAGTGTATTTTTTGAAGAATTTTGTATGTTTGTGTACTTACTACTACTAGTACATAATATGTATTAGAAAAGCACAATTTTTGAATCATGAAAATAGCCGTTTTTGTCATCTCGAACAATATACATATTTTCAAATTAATAATATGCAGATAAAATTATTATTATACTAAATTATTAAAACAGAAAACTCGTCAGACTTTCTCAGCAACGCATTTGCGTAAGTGGAAAAATTACGACTACGAGCATCGTCTACCATCGTCATCGCAAGTTTTGAACGAATTCTTGTAAAAATATCCTTCCACTATGATATGCTATGCTCGTTTATGAAGCAGTGTGTAAACATTGCCATTTTAAGTCTTCGAAACACGTGGCGTCATGGAGGACGTGTCACCGGTTAGTCGGATTCACGTTCGCCCGAAAATTTATTTTCATCGACAAGCCAAGAATCAAAGAGTCGTCCTTCACTTTTTAACTTGTATGAAGCATGAAAAGAAGTTAGGCTCGCTTTGAAAACTACAAATCGATAGGCAACAGATAACTTGTTTGTCAGCAGCAAATACAAATACCAATATGTTCGAAAGACGATTACCTATACACTAATGTTTAAGAGATGATAATTTTGAATTTATAGCTTGGAAGAAGAAAATTTTAGACACAATATGTGCACTGTATCAGCTACTTTATTACGGAAAATTACAAATCTTACATGCTCGGCGTATTTTTCAAGGTTGCTTGCAGAAGTTTCTGTGTAAGTTGGTTCATGTGGTATCTGATGAATTGACAACACACTGATCCGATCTTTTAAAACAGTTTTGTCATCAAATTTATTCCGTGTAGGTATTACCATATATGTGATATTATACATATCTATCCCCATATTATGTATTTTACTTATTACTTAATATTTTCCATTATGCTATCTAAAATTAGCGACAATGATTTAAAAAAATGAACATGTTTACAGTCTGCTAATCAGCACAACATAAAGTATTAATGATACCTACAAATATTGCGTTTTTCCTCATTGAGCACTTCTCTTAAACAATCATGAAAGCAGGATACATAAACTTCATACAATAACACGTGCTCTTTCAACAACTTGAGTTTTTCTGGCTCCGACCTTGTTTTGCACAATTTTTTGGACTAAATTGTCTTTGAGGAATTCACAACAAAGTTGAACCCACTTTTTGCGTATCGTAAACCCACTTTCCAATAATTACCCCATCCGCTGCTGACGCTTTCCCGATTTAATGTGTGAGAATTCAAAGTGTCAGGAAAACAAACAGTCTTTATACGCAATTAAAATTAATCCTTGGTAAGGAATGATTGAGGCGAATTTTATGAGCAATAATGTAGTGGCAATGGTTTATCAATTACTTGATTTCTGCTCGGACAGCGGGGCTTCCCTCCAAGTCAGATGAATCATGTAGGCATACACGCTGCGCTGTATGTTATCTTTTGGGAAAAGTACTGAATGAAATAGAAATAGGTCAGGCCATCCATGCCACTTTCATTTTAAGATTCTTGACAGCCGAGAATTTTTGACTCGCAGTTCTGTGGCAAAAATTTATTTGTTTTCAAATGAAACTCTTGCTCACATTAAACTCTAGATCAATTCAACGGGCTGACAAATGTTTTCCTAAGTACTTTGCATCGGAGCTTACACATAGCACTAACCAGCCTTGAAGTTCCTTGAAATCAGGAATCATTAAAACATTACATATTTCATTTTCAAGAATGCAACCAAATACTTTTATTTGGCACTCTTAGTTTTCCTTATGCCATAATAATTATAACGCTCTACTGTACCGCCTGTGCTGATTCATAAAATGTCTTTGCATTTCTTGACAAGCTTCATTATAAAAAATTAATAGTCAGAAACGGTACAAAAAATAGGAAAAGCAGTGTCAAAAGTAAAAACTGACAGATTGCAAAGATCACTTGACATTCAATTACAAGCATGACTTTCGTTGTTTTTGGAAAGGAATCCTGTTTTTATTAAATGGCTTTTGTTGGACCTTCTATCATCTATTGCTCTGTATGAATTAGCTGCACACTAATATAGCTATGATAAGCCATAAAGTAGGGAATTGGGTAAGAGAATATTGTGTTAAGCAAACAAGGGATTTGCACTATTTATTCAAGCAAAAGAATATTTTTGGGTGGAGCAGGCACGAGGCACATGTTACCCCTATCAGCATTGCTAATGCTGCTGCCATTATAACATTTACTAGGAGGTTTTGTGAAACATGTCTACTACAAGTGCTCATGTCTTTCTTCGGTGGTGGTGGCTGTGATATGACTTTGAAATTTCTTATTTTCTTTAAAGCACCACATCAAGCGTTTTAAATGCTGACCTTGACTTTGGCTGTATCTACCTCTCTCTTGGAAGATAAATTCATGCGTCAGCAGAGACAACATTTTAGGCATAACCAATTTTTGACATTTTACTGATTTCCTCCATCTTACGCAGTTCTCTTCATCATCCGAACAAATTCTTTAGGCACACTCCTTTCTTTTATGTAATTCCAAGTGTTTTTGAAACAAGACCAAGTACATATACCAGTAAATGTAGCAGCTTTTTTTATTTGGATTCACCCAATCTGAATGATAATTCGCGACAGCGTTATTATTTCATCATGCATGCTTCCACCTTCTTCTCAACGGAAAACTTCTTTGCCCTAGCCTAGACCTTTCTCAATAAATTAAAGGTGACTCACAATAACGAGACTCGGGGCTTCGTGCTTGCCTTGCTTACGTCCGCGAACTTACTCCCCATTTTGGCAACAGAACCGTTTCAAATTTTCATTCGTAGTCAGTAAGTCATACTGTGTGGTTATCACCGGTCATAAAATATAAATTCATGGTCAGTGATGTTTCAAACTGAACATTTTATTGGTTGTGGTAATCACGGGTATTTGAACCATATTACATCTCAAATAGCATGACCCTGAGACTCTGCTTAAAATGTGCACTAAACTGCTATAAATGCAATTTACTTGCCCATAACTCATTCACATCCATCAAATCTTTCACTTTTAATTGAGAGAACATTTATATTGCAGAAACTGCAGAAATCGGAAAGGACATAAATGAGCCACTTGTCTGCATAAAATTATAGTATGTGTTAACATGAGAAATCTTTTCGGATAACGAGTGCGATTTCTTCTCAGAGATGTAAAAATATAAAAATGACACGATATAGTAATGGTATGCATCGTGAATGGTGTGAGCATCAATATAATATTCAGCAATAATGTTTTGGTGGAAAATGCCTCATTTATCACTGACTATTTTCATTTTCCCTTGAAACACTTTTCAGATTATTAATTAGAGGAAAACTTGTGAAAATTCTTACTAATGCTCTCTTTTGCATAAAATATATGGATGTGCAGGATGCAGTGCAACAATGAAAAATAAAAAGATGAGATTCCGCACAAAGTCAAATGCAACAGCGCATTTCAACCAATGAAACGGTATCATGTCAAACATCTCCATTTTTCCGACCAGTTCGTAAACATCTGGTCCCTCCCTTCAAAAGTCGTCATCATGTCACGGATATATTATATTTGTACAGACTTTGTTAGCACAAAGTACAAAAAATTACATGAGTAACACAACACAACCAAGAGCCAAACCACCAGAACATTTTCAGAATCAGGCATTCGCATGTCATGTGAGACTTTTTAAAAACTACATCTTTTACTACTACTACATTTACTTACTGCTTTATATCCACTAAAAGTACCAAAATAAACGAATTGTACCAAACATATAAGAAGGATTCCAACCCAACATTCTAAAATAAACTGTTGAATGAAGATTCTGATATATTCTCATTGCTTTTCATCCCTTCTTTCATATCCTGCGCATATGAAATCCATATTGCCGGTTTGGAAACGTGTTTAATATGTACTGTTACCACTACCAAAGGAAAGTTTCAAGCGTCATTCATGCAAGCTGTTTTCTTGACTCTCAAAAGCAAAAAAATGTTCGAAAATCTCTGACTTCTGAATCGAAAGGAAGAGATGAATGCCATACTTCATGGTTATATACTTATAGTGACAGAGCAGTAGAGGATAGTGTCCTCCGATATTCTCCGTAAGATTATGGGAACGGTACATCCGACGATCCATTTGGTGTGTGTTCCCCCTTCATATATGTTTTGGCTGTAACGTCCTCTCGGGGCCAAAAATATTCATAATAATAAACGGCAATATCCTCCAAAAGCAAAACTACATGTTATGCAGATAGTATACTTAGATAAGAGCATGCTTCCCAAACCCAGTGTACTTTTCGGTCTGTTTTTTATGATGATAATAATATCTGCCCGGATTTATGCTACTGGAAGAAATATATATCAGTAAAGAAAGAATTGGATGCAACCATTTTCCTTGGTTGTTCAATGCTCAACCTTTTTATCACGTATGTTATTTTTTCTTCTTCCAAATTTTCTTCATCTTAAGAAGTTCTCAAATGTGCGCATTTTGCGTTTTGTATCCAATCCTGCCAGACACAACTACTGAACCGTTTCTCTCCATTATTATCACGTATTCAGTCAAGCCTAAGAACAAGGAAAGAGCACAAGCTTAATTTCACGGACCTGCTAAATTCCTTCCAAGTAATTTCAATCTTGAAGGAAGTAAAAAGCCAGAAAACCAGACACAAGAAACACTTTGTCATCAGACACGGAAGTAAATTGCCTTTTGTTATAGTGAATTATCGCAAATTACCAGATCATAAAATTATTTACGGAGCGTTGAAAGCGTCAGCAAAAGAACGATAGATGCTCTGTTCGTCATTGTTATCATCGTATGGCTACCAAATGTGCATAGTAAAATTCATCAAATTTGGCACAACTACAGATCCAGTCACGTTTTGAAAATAGCTTTCTTTGCTGGTACTAGAACCGCAAAACTCAAAAAGAACCTGAAGAACATTTGAAAAAATACTTTGCTCGTTTGAAACAGACATTGTTTGCTTAACCCAACAGAAAAGTTGTAAGCGGTCATCAAAGCAAAAAACAGATACAAGAACAAATGAATGAAATTAAAAATAGTAGGTTACACTAATATTTGTCTGAACTGAATGATATTATATTTATCGCGTTCGTCTTTTTGTCCCTTGTCCAATAATAATTGTACATTGTCAATCATCGTTGAACGTAGTAGTGAGTCGTAATCTGAGTGAACTTGTACGTATAATATGTGTTGTGTATGATTATGTAACAGCTAGTCGGTTTGTCTGTTGTCCTTCTGTATTTAAATACATAGTGAAGTGTTCCAAACATTAATGTAATGAGAGCTACGACTTTCTTGGATTGAGTAGAGTATGCTTGCAACTTTTAACTGAAATCGGAGGCTAATCTGCATGAACTATTATTGATGAATATGGTTTTGGGCTGAAACATCAAGCACGTGTATCTGTCACCAAAAGCCATTAAGCTAAAAGATCAATAGAAAAGATTTTAAACGTTACCTTGAACTAAAATATAAGAGAAGAGGAAAACATTTCTGAAATTATTCAACAATCGTCTCGCTCTGAAGACTGAACAACTCTGAACAAACTTCTTTTTGATTTCGCCATCTAAAGCATTTCATTTGTGTGGCTGCAGAAAGAAAGCAAACAAAATGACTTCGGTTATGTCGGGCCACCGTTCTTACGGTTTCACCTTTTTCGATGAAGCGGTAATAACCAAAGATTCTTTAAAATATTTGAAAGTTCTAATTTTAGTGTGAAAGCTTTCTAAATTGCATGCTTTCTAGTTAAATCTGGCAATAGAAACACCATTACATACATATTTGGAAAGCATTACATGTCTATGTCACCCAATCTCCCATCATGATTTCATAAACATAACGGGAGGTTTTTATAAGTTAAGGCACGTTTTAGCAAGTATTTATAATCGAAAGAAAGATTCATTGAACTTTTTGTTGGACCACGATGGGAATATATTATGATACATTGATATTACGATTTTTCAAAAGTGACATGACAAGAAAAATTACTCTTCTCCTCCTATCAATTACCGAACAGCAGAGAAAGCTTTAGTAAATGAAAATTAAAACAGTAATCATCTCTGTGCAAACGGTGATGGGAGATATATTCTCGACAAGACAACCATTTTACGTTTTTGACAAAAAGCCCAGGTCATATACCTCTTAAGCAGATGTACAGTTTGCAAAACAACGAAATGCATTCTCCTTCCGGCGGCGCAGAGTAGAACGGACTATTCGCTTAAACGACATGCACGCCAACACATTTCTAAAAAATAAATAGATAAAAAGTAGAGATGAATAAAACCATCTTTACACATTATGTTTGCTTATCTGCATATTATGTCATTTTGCTTATTATCATAGAATATCTGCTTATTATGGTTACGAGACATTTGAAAACAAAAACGTGTTTCCTATCCAATATCCGCGACCACCATATTAAAGTTCAATTAGAAGGTTCTATTGAAACCAGAGAGGAGACACTACTTACTTGGTTACCAGTTTCATATTGTGAAGGAACATTATCACTTTTGCAAAATTGTATTTCATCAAACGACAAGTGTATTGCATGATTGCGGACATGAAAAGGCGTCTAAATGGGATGCGCTATTACCGCTATTATTGCAAATCCAAATCCCAAGAAGCAACTACTTTCTGAACTTCTTTTCTTGGTTAAAGTGAAATGAAAGTAGAGTTGCGCACAGCAGCTGCGTAAACCTTTGCATTGGGTCCAATTTCAAGCTTCCGTCTCCTTAGAAATTATAAGGAAAATTACAGTGAAACATGACTGTCGGGCTTTTACATGACAGATTTCGTGTCGAAAACATGGAAATTGAATACTGCAAAAGCGAAATAACTTTTCTTTGAAAAAAACTTACTTTTGTAAGTAACTTGATATCATCTCAAAGGAAACGACTCTACCAACTTGACCCACGTCATAGATAAAATTTCTAAGCTGAAAATTTAGACAATTTCGTTTGAGTCTACTGAATGCATTCAACACACTTCCTTCCTTTCTATCGACAACATCGAATATAAAGAAACGTTAAGTTTAAGATTCAAAGTTTTACGTTTAATGAAAACGAAAGTTTAAAGGAAGGAAATATGATAAAGTTTCGATTGCATTTATGTAAATACCTACATTTTACTATCAACGCCAACATACCTAATCTGTAAGAAAAAGAGAAGTAGTAGTTGTGATAGTAAGTAACATACGCATTTAAAATGCACCGATATCCTGTGTAACATCTGACATGGGAAAAATTGGGAACGATCCATCCTTCTTTTGCTATGCTTGCATACGTACCAGGAAATGAATCCAAAGTGCAGAGATTTGTTTACACATTTCACACAATTGGAAGGCTAAACATTTCAAAAATGAACAGAAACGACGGAGATTGATTTGATAAATGGGGAGCTTTGCCCGCTCTATCGTTTATTTTATTTTAATACTCTGCTATGCAAAGCAAAATCTACTAACAATACAATTTGAAATTCTGCCCGTTCCCCTAGCCAAATCAACAAACAAAAGTAGGTACAAAATGAGAGTGAACGCAGAGATTATTATCTATCTGAAATAGAGCCTACTACAAACATTTTTGAAATTTTACAACTGGTCTATCATTTCTAGATTTTTTTTCAAAAGAACCATGATCATTAGGCAAATAAAGGAAATTGTAGTTTCTAAATGTAAAAATAAAAGGTTTCGGACAAAAAACACAAATGCAGAATTACAGAACAAATCACGGGAATTGATAAATGCATGTTGTAGTGAAATAAGTTTAATACTTGCATAAAGGGAGTTTAACACGGGTGCCAATAAACCCATAAAACTATCAGTTGAGTAAAGGTATATTCGCAATATACTTTCAAAATAAAAATGTAGGAACCTTCCATTTGAAATAATGTATATAATGGAACAGTGACATATGAACATAGTTTTTATCTAAAAAATATGTGTGCACGAATTACAGACAGACAAAGTTGTAGGGAACGAACGCACGACAAACGATGGTGATGAGAACGAAGTGGTTAGTATGAAAATTCAAATCAAAATTGCAGACTTGAGCCAAGAAATAAAAAAGACGAAAGGAGAAGAGCAAGGGTAAATGAAAATAAAAAATCAAACACTACGCAAAGTTACGTTTTTCAAGTTGCACACCGCATTTCCTTTGGCAGCAAGGTGATTACCTACTTTGCAATTGACTAGGAATGTTCGTGTACAAAGAAATGTCTGCCGAGATAAATTTCAGGAGAGTGGAAAACGATATTAAAACTTTTAAAAGTCATGTTATATAATAGTAAAACTTAAACCAAAAATAAATTTGAAGATAAATGTGCATTAGACATATATAGAGACACATAATATTATATACACTGCTTGGTACAATGATGTGCAATTTTGTGCAGTTATAAAACTTTGATGTTGTGACTAGCTAGAATTTCAGTTAATTGACTTGGACCATAAAATGAGTTTTGCTTGTAGTGGGGATTAGCGCATGCAAATACATATCAAACAGGTACACGGGAAATGAAATAAATTACTGGTGCTATTTTACGCAATACTGTGAGGCGGTCTTAAACCAAAAGGCAAAAATTAAGGTGGTCTCGATATAGTCCTTCCGACTTTGAATTTTTAATGCACAACGCAAAAATACTCTTGTATCCTTTTTATTATAATCATCAATCATTTATATGGAAAGGAAAGTTCTCGTGTTCTTTTTGGCTCTCTTCCTTTTGGATACGTCCCATTAAGTTGTCATAAAACTCGGTATACCATGTTGCTGAAAATCAAATTGATACGAAATGAAAATTTAGCTACTAATCTTTTATTCTATAAAACATTAGTGGTTGTGGATTAAGCTACAGCTAAACTGTCTATAGTTATAATAGCACTAAAATATAAGATGTCTATGAAAACTTGGAAGTGCATTCATAAAATTATATTGAAAAGCGGAGGAAGATGTTGATTTTAGAGGATCTAGCAAGAATAGGAGTAATATTGCTGCGCTAAGGAATCATAAATCAAAACTATTTGCTAATATTATGCGGTTAAATTTCTTGACTTTATCAATCAATTTTGCATTATAAGTTGTCATTTTATGTAATTTGAAAACATTTAGTAACAGCGGAACGTTTCAAAATTGCATATATTAGTGAATTTTTATTATTTTGCCCGTTTTGAAGCGTGTGTGCAATATTTTTCCACTTTATGACTTATGGTGTTATTGATAAAAGGCTTGCAAATAGTGATTACCCATCCTAACAGACATTCATATTTTCTTTCTGTTTTACTTTCACCCGAGTCGTTTTACTTTAATTTTATCGTCTATCGTTGGTTTATGGTTTTCATGTAAAAACTCGCACCAATTAAAAAGGTTGTTTATTGTGACATGCACAATAAAAACAAGCAGGGTCAAATGAGTTGAGGTGAAGGGTGAACGAAAGATACAACGATTCCGAAAAAGTCTGTTTTACATATTTTTCATGAATGCTTAACAATGAGTGTTGAATAATAATAGTACAGCAACAGGTTGGGCAATAAATTCAAAATGAAAAATGTATGTAATTCAAGAATAATATATACCTATGTGTTGAATACACTATTTAATTTATTTGCCTTCTATTCCTACAAACTTGTGTGTTGAAACGTGATGTCTACTCATGCAAAAAAAAACTTATTGCGTTAAAAACAAAACATTTACGTTTCCGTTTTGACTTGAAACATTGGAACGTGAACAGTTCATGTTCCCATTTCTTGTATTCTTTCAATTTGGAAATAAGATATTTACATGTCATGCATGATTTTCTTCTAATGCAAATTGTGCAAGTTTATATTTATTTAGTACGTTACAGCTGGAAAACTACTAAATTTGATCCTGCCTGATAAGTATCATCCTCTTTTCTTTTCTTTGTTTTTTTTTCATTTTTTTAGCACATACAATAATACATAGCATGAAGTGCTATACTGCGCAAAAATTTGCATAATATTGAAAAAGCATTTAAAGTTTTTACAATCCTTGATCTACTTGAGATCAGGAACGTGGTAGGCTATGTTAACAAAAATATTGTCATTCCGTTCAGTTCAGTGAGTTTAATGATCATGTGTAGATCTCCCAAATGGTTAAGATTGGAACCCGATTCAATATACATTTTAAAATACATATAGGTACAATTTATGTATAATCAATACTGCAACAACATTCACTTTGAATTAACGACGCAGTTCTTCGTAGACCTGAGCCGTACTGTTCCAAAAATACAACACAAAAACAAGGACATGAGTAGTTAACAGGGACATCGAATTGATTCATTTGCAGTAATAGTAACACTATATAACTTTTACTCTGCGGATGGCCCTTTTAATAACAGCGTCATTAAAAACGCAACAAGTCAAGTTGTGGTTTTATATATTCCATATTATTTTCAACACGTCCGTTTTTTAGATATTTATAAAATTGTGCACCAGCATAGCACGGGGACAAGGATCAGGCCATAGACAACAATTTCATTGAAGGTTTGTGATGGTAGAAGCAGTTGAGCTTTGAGCTAGGTCTTGTTTGTTGGCTGTAGTTGTACCAAGTAATTTATGTCTTTCATCATTGAAATGATTTCAAATTGGATATGTTACATAGCAAGCCACAAGCCAGCAATAATCTTTTCTCTGTAAGCCAACTACAATTTCAGTTGTTTATGTAGCCTGATACCCCAAAAATTATGGATTATCACGACAAGCATCTACTTGATTCGATCCAATGACCTTAATCCGAGTATAGCCTCAAAGGACATCCACTTGCAAAAGCTGGGCTTTCACTATTGCTCAAAAAACCAAAAGTTGGTCCTGTTCCACATTGTTTACTCCAGATAAATACTAAATGTTATGAATAAAGCTGTTGTTGTCATTATCCTTTCAATTAACATCGCTTTTAATGTAGCCATCATCATAAAGCTATGTCTAGTGGGAATGTGGGAATCGTGCTTGTAGATAATATGCATTTGAGTTTTGAAACTCGGGGTTTATGAAAAATGAAATTATTACAAAATCACGAACAGTATTAGAAAGTTTAACTATCCATTTGGAATATAAAAATTTGAAAGAGGATATAATTTTAGAAGTGGCTTTTACTTTTACTAGGATTATGAGGGGAAACGACCAGTTTGTCACCGAGTCAGATCATCAAGATTGACCCAATTTTCTCGCACCAGTAAAATTCTTGTATAAACAGTACAGCAAAGAAAAAACTCTCCAAAAAGTGCATAACACATCACAACATCCGGTGTTGATTTCGGCTGAAAGAGATGATGAGAAGATGTTGTGGTGTCAGTTCCATTTCTGGCTAAACATTACCACACAGTTAAATTCGTTTGCGTCAGTTTAACTGTTTACCAATTTTTGAAAAAGTAGGTTTCTCTAAGATCTTGACACGCCAATACCCCCAACACCTACTTACATCACTTGACTCCCCCAAACATCTTGATGGTGCAATTGAACAACAAGTCAAGTATCCATTTGCTGTCACATATTTTTCATAAAATGTGCGGAAACTAAAGGAGAAGAAGCACTTTGACTTTATTCTCATAAGTGTAGTACACAGTTACAAAAAATATATTTGAGCATCTATCTAACAATTGGCCAACTTGCGTCCGTTTGTCGTTATCAGTCGTCTTCTGAATGAGTGAACACATATTAATTGCATTATTTACGAAGTCTAAACCGGGAAATTCTTGATTTCTTTATCACATTGACTCAAACACAAATTCAATTGCATTGGCCTATCAAAATTACGGTCAGATAATGAATTAGATCATTATTGGAGGGATAGCTTGATGATTCATGACTAATTTATACAAAAAGAAATTACAAATACTGGCACTATAAAATACGCTGTTTTGTTACAATGGCTTCTTTCCGTACCGCACTTTTGTTATGGTTGAAGAAACCTTAAGTTGAATGTATACTATGACAAAAGTTGGGAGAATACTGTTGTGAGACTACATTTTGGCTGTAGAGATCAACACAAGGTTAAAGTTCGTTAACTTACTTCCATCCTCAATAACCTCTGCATGGCAATTCTTTGCTGAATAAATTTTGAGGATATAGCAGATACCGTTTAGATAAACTGTTAAAAATGAATGCAAGTACGGTTAATATTTTCAGTGATTTATTAAAGGGTCCTACGAAATAGTACGAATTTTTCATACTTCATACATCATTTGTTGCTAGTTTGGAAAGCACGATCAGTGTTGCTGACATTAAATGCATTACAACGTAAATATTACTTCCATTCAACCAACTTACCGTCAATCAATACAACTACCTATAGCTATATGGAAATGCCAAAACTGTTTGTTTTCAGTTTGCTGATACTGATGATCGACATCGATATATTATGAAAAAGAGAAGCCCAGCAACTGCAAAATTATGAACCCTTTTATAAAGCTGCGTTTTCTGGAGCTAGTCATGAAAGTTTCATATAGAAAGCATTCCCTTGCTTGCCCTAAAAAGTTCTTTTCGGTTCGTCTTAAAGTTAAAATGGCTCTTGTCTTACATTAACTAGCGATATTGTATGTAATTCGTTGCTCTATCTTCAATAACGAACAAGACAATGTCTGTCAATACTACAATTACAGCAAGAGTTTATACAGTCGGAAAACCCAATGAACTTTCAGCCCGATGGAATCTTGGCCTATGGCTTGGAATGCAAAAACGGGTCGAATGTCTTCAATGAAATTCTTTCAATATATTTTAAGATAATTTTCAAGTGATCGTCGATTAAATTTTCAATGCGTTTATGTATATGCTCGTCTGCATTAAAAGCGAAGTTTCTAAAATCAATGAACCAAAAAACTAAAAGCTATGTCAATTATTTTGCGATCCAACAAGCAAAATACAAATAATCATGAACACTACTTAATTTTTGTTTTGGATTACATAGATAAACAAATTTAAAAGCAAGTTTAATAAAACAATAGTTTAAGTATTGCCCGAAAAAACTTTGTGTTCTACTTACAATATAATACTTTCATTAAAAAATATGTGAGTGTCGAAAATTGTATTTTATGAGCTATATAATTGAATTTACTATACTAGTAGTAGCTTCGCATTCATTATTGATGACACTAGTGCAAATTGATCTTTGCTCCTAAATAAACTTAATAAACTAGTGAATGAAATCATTATAAAATAACCTCTACGGATCACTCTTTCCTGTTAGTGAAATGGAACCCGAGTAAAAAGTACGAACGTTCTCAATACTTAACATGTAAGTTTTTCCCGTGCGTTACTTCCTATACCAAAGTACAGAAGGCAATTCCACTTTTTATACAATAATCAACAATGAGTGATTCTAATATAATATATTACGGTACGATGCAGCTCAATGCAACGTGACAACTGTGACTAATTTTCGAGAAAAAAGAATGAAATACAGTAAAAGATTTAGTTTTTATATTAACAGCAATAGATGGTATACAATTAAATAGCAATTGTGTTAGCTAGCACACAGGTTTTTTTCTGGGCATAAAGAAAACCGCTTTACGAATAAATCAGCACTGAGAAAACTAATAAATTTTTAATTAAAATATACCGTTCAGTTGAATCGAGACTACATGTGCAAGGGATTTTCCCTACACTGAATGCTGATTTGTCTGAACTTGAAGAAAAGGCTTTCCCTCAACAAACGGAACAGAGGAAGCTTTATCATAATCGCCTAGTCTTGCACTACTGACTCGTATCATTATACCGCTAATGACTTTAACTAAGCATATTTCCATTGTTTCTGGTTCAAGAACACAGAATATTATGTTATTATCTACGCTATGGCTAGGTAGTATTCATAACTAGTTTTTTCAGTACTCACTGATTCACTCACCCTCCCTAAGAACTGAAAAAACGGACATACTGGGATACTGTCAACCTTGTTACTTATTTTTTGATATAACATAAATATATCTTTACTAAAACTTGACACCTACTTTCAACTTTATCTCTTTAATAAAAGTTGCGCATTATAAGTCACGGTCAGGTGCAGAAAGTATATCGCTGCAGCATTAGTAATGAAGTCATGTAATTACTCAGTAATTTTTTAGCGAAACGCTTCAGACAAAGCCTTAATGACCTAGAAGTGCAAATCAAATCCATTTTAAATTTTAACAGTATTTGATAATATAAAGTCACGCATATAATTCTACGGGAAACTTTAACAGTCTACCTGTGTGAGATTATCGATAAGCTTGCCGGCAAGTCATATCATGCTAAGCTATACAATATAAATTATTTTCTGAGCATGGGGTTTATAAACTTTTCATTATTGAGATACCTAAATGAGGTAAAAGGAACATTTTGGTAAATTGGCATTTATAGCTTTGCAGATTTTTGTTTGAAACGGTTGTATTTTCTCGATAAGCAGTTTACCTTGAATTATATCCTCAAATTTTGCGACTTGTTAGACACCACACAATTCATGCCATATGCTATATGCAAACGTTTTCCCCTTGTTTCAAGTTGAGAACAAAAAGCGACACTTCCCAAGGACTATGGGTTTGCAACCACAAACCTCAGTTAAATCTTCATAAGTAATGTAAATTCTGTGTGACATTGCGACTGCAACGGTAAAGGAATTACGGAACGGTTTTCTTTTTTAAGGATTTGTATAATACATTCGCGTTTTGACATGCAAATATTTTGATATAATTTTACTGTTATTATTATCCCACCGCACAATATAAATCCTGCGTGACGCGACTACAAAATTTTTCTTCTAGATTCTACAAAAGGTTCTAAATGATAATATTTCAGTATATGAGTAGACTAAGTTATTTGTTCGAGAAACACAAGAATGTTTTAGAAAAGTCGCAAAACATTCATTTTGTCAGTTTTGCAATTTGTGGTTTGCAAATTTTTGTATATTGTGTCTGTTGTCTCTTTACAACTTTATGGACGACTTTGCTACGCGAAAGGTCAGATATACCTGACTCAAAGTTCCATGATGTATGACAATGAATTTTTAAATATCACTTGTACAAAGTCAAGTTCATCTGGTTGAACGTTGAATTTTCTTTGTCAGCACAGTCAGCAGTGGCGATCTTGTATAGTTATAAGGTTATATCTAAACGTTTTATATTTTGCCCCGGCACATTTACATTGGAATTGTTCCATAGTTTGGATTCAAAATAGCTCTCGAAACTTTTTAAAAATGAAACCCAAACCGTCCAATCTTTGATGGGGACATACGAAAACATATAAAGTTGTCTTTAATGACCTCGAATGAATTGCAAGATTGTAAAAATCAAACACACAATTTATTGCTGAAGGAAAAATCTGCGTTATTTCAGAGAATCTATATTTATACACATATACGTACGCATTGTAACATAAATAGCATCTCAGAACAAGATCTATTCTTTTTCGTAAATCTTTCATGGAGCATATATTCATTTAACCATGCTACAGTTGTAACAGAATGTAGGAAGGACCGTACATCAAATCTTCCATGAAATTAATTTTACATAATATACCTTATCG
The DNA here is from genome assembly GCA_029691765.1 of Entomobrya proxima. Lineage (NCBI taxonomy): Eukaryota > Metazoa > Arthropoda > Collembola > Entomobryomorpha > Entomobryidae > Entomobrya > Entomobrya proxima. The sequence continues at coordinate 19,199,694 of CM056172.1, forward strand.
TACACTTTATACGTATAAGTTTGCTCTTTCTGCTAGTCTGGCTTATTAAAAATAACAATTTTATTTATTTAGATTTTACATGCTTCGTTTCACCTTTTCCAATAGCATTTTTTATAAGTTGTTTTGTTTGTATCGAGTATCAACAACCGTCCTACGCTAATTCAACATTTTAATTCAAGTTTGGCTGATGTAATGCAATATGTTTACTAGCGTACCTGCAAATACACATGAAAGTAAAACTAATATATAATATATACTAAAAATGCTATATATATTGTACTTTTTTGTTAAACTTTACTCTTACCGTGAGTGAAGCATAAACGAACATCAATAAATATTGCATAATGTTTTCTTCTAAATAGAAGCAATAATATTTTTAAAAACTATACGCGAATAGCAGTTTTATTTTGTCACACTAATATCGAGTTACCCGCTACCTTAAACTTGAGCGCTTCACCTTCACGGAGTTTGCCGAGTTTTCATTGTCATAATTCCATACACGCAACAGAGCTTTCTTCAAGCAACGATAACCTTTTTGACTTCTTGGCAACTTGAGACTTTCATGGCAATCATGTCACAAGTGAGCTGTGTCGCGACTTGTATTTGTATTGTGTTTACTTTACATTAACATTAGTTTTTATAAACAATGCTACATGGGGTGGGAATTCCTTATCAAAATTTTAAATCTTTATGTTTATTTTCAATTGCCTTTTTTGCAATGCAGCGCAAACAATAAAAATAGATGTTTGAAGAGGAACTATATTATCCGATCGTGTTCTTGTTTGCTTGGTCCATCAAAACGTTGTGCATGTCCATCATCGGCACAGCATGAATCTTTGACAAATTGTTCCGAAGAATGAAAAGAAATACGAATAATGAGCATCATTAATTATTCACAAGTATTGTCTCTTCTGAAGCAACGTCTTAAGACGGGATTTCTGCAAATGAAAGCTAAAGTATACAAGTACAAATTATGCTCATTTGAAAGTTTAATGGAGACATGGGTGTGCACCATTTCTAATGTTGTTTACCAAAATCCTTAGACTTGACATATATTAATATGTACCTAGTTATAAGGAAAAAGGAGAGGTTCCATTAATATTATGCAAATTGATTCTAGCAGATAAAAGTTACAAGCATAGTTTTTTAAAACAACTGCGACATGCTTCCAAACACGCGTTGTTCTCTGATATTTTTTGGTACTTTTAGATGCGTGGGAGCCGAAGAAGTTCCCATGAACAAAGTGCGACGAGTTGACATGTATGATTATGGTGTTTAAGAAAAATACGTTGCAAAAAATCAAATAGCTATACACGAGGGCTACATATACGTCTCATTGGAATTCTTACTGAGTTGTGTGGTTGCATACAAAGACATTTTGTAAATATGCACCCAACACAAATATTAAGTAGGGTTTTGCCAATCGCACAACATGTAATTAATGATTAATTTAAAAATAAGGGAGCAACAATTGAATAATATTGTTTCATTTGACCTTTACAATATAATGCAAACATTTTTAAAGAACACAAAATTAGATGATATAAAATATAAAATCTAACGATTACTACAAGAAGACAACAAATGCTGATGTTTCATTTTAGAACTGTTTATTAAACATTCCATTCTACAAAAACAATGCGATACAAACCTCACTTTCAAGTACGCAAAAATGAAGACTCGAATTCAACAGAAACAAAAGTCAGTCAAATTACGGTTTTTTACGTATCAAGTTCAAAGTCAGACTTGTCCGCTATCAGCTATCTTGTATTGGAATGTCTTCTTAAAAACATTTTTAGCAAATAAATGATATTAGCAAAAAACTAAACTTTTTCATTGTATCACCGAATGAATACAAGTAAGTTCTAGTTCTCTAAAATAGAAGGAAAGTTTTTATTTGTTCATGACAGTTGTCTGGCTTTTGTTTTGCTTGAGAAAGGACCGCCATTACCATTATCATTCATCCATCACAAAAACAAGACCTTGATGTCATTTTAGACAATATAAGCCCCTTCTTCTTAACTAAAAAGCTGTTTTCTGTTTGACTAATGACTGTGACAGTCCTCTTTTTAACAACATAGCAGGAAACAGTGTTTGGAATCTATGATAAAAACTTATTAGGTTTACGTTTTTTTACTGTTTTGTGTGTTTGTAGTTATATTATTCGTTTGTATTTTTTAAAGCAACTTCTTATAAATAAGAGTATATATAATAAGAACTCGACTTGGTGCTGTGGAATTGCTCACGAAGCTTTGATTTTTGAAGTTTTGAAACGTGCAATTTAAGTTTGAAGCTGTCTATTATCAAACGTCGCAAAGTTTCTAAATCGTATTTAGATTTAGACAACCTCAGCTTTAATGATGAACAATTTTGTAGACTTTTGTAGACTGTATTTTAGTAAGGGATGATGATAATGATGAAAAAACCAAGTCATCATGTCGGCAAAGAAATGTTTCTTTATCATAGTAATTTAGCTTCTCATTTTCATTGCTCAAAAATAATGTTTATGTTCTCTATAATAAATGTGAAGCAATTGTTTGCAGTGAAATTATGTACAATTTGTTTGCATACAAATTACCGAGCCCTATCTGCTTTACAATGATTGTTTTCTTTGTAGGGTGTAGACTTTTATAGCAGTTTCGTTTCGAAATTGCAAGTGATAGGTAAAATGCAATTCCTGAAATCATTCGACTGGTAATTGACCTGATTATGCCGCTATAATAATTACTAGTTACAATTAATGTACTAAGCCGCTACAACACCGTACTGACTGCAATATAATTCGAAATAAATTACTGTTTTCAATAAATGATAGTGAGTAGTAAAACAAGATCAGATCAGGTAGTGAAGATAAGATTTTGAGGATATGTATGCGTACCTATTTGTACCAAGTGCCATTATATGCACTGTATCATGCTTTTTCTTTACTGAAATTTTAGATTTTAATTTTTAATTATTATTAATGTTTGATATTTTTCTTTCTTATAATTGTAGTATAAATGTTACACCTCAAGCATTTCGTTTAGCAGAGTCGAGTGCTTTCATTTGAAAATTGGCTTGCGAATTTGCCTCAAGTGCAACACTGCACAAGTTTGCATGTAATTATTGTGTATGAAATGAAATGATATAACAAAAATAAGATTAAGATAGAAGTTAGCACGTTTTCAAAGATGACTGACTGAGTAAATAAAGGGAATGAAGGTATTATTATCAAGTTTCTATTTTAAAGGAGGAGTAGATGAATGGAAAGTGATTCGAAAAATCTCACGTTGGATGAGTTTTCCGTTCTCCTTTCCCTCTAAATCGCATATAGGCACATCCGTGCATGCATGTATCGTTCGTATCAAGATGTTTATCTTTTTTAAAGATTGAAGATGGTACTAAATTCTTGAATCTCATTTCCTTTTGAAGGCACAATCACACATTTTCATCAGTGTACGATTACAATTGTCGGAAACAGTTGCAATCAGACAAAGGAACTTTTTTCATTAAAAATGTACCATTTTGTATTGTAAATTATATTATCGGGGACATCAATGCATTTTTATCTAAAGTTTTAGTTCGACAATATATTTCAATGTACCAACATGTCTTTGAATTAATGATAATTATTGTTGCAAAACTATTTTGTTCTTGGCTAAGTTTTTCTTTAATTTTTAATCGTCAATCGTAAAGTTTTGTATATGTATCTGCATATTTAAATTGAAACATAAATCATAATACCTCTCTTGTTTTCTAAGCTTATAAAAAGCCTTTTCAGGATAAACTTTTACTTCCTTAAATGTCTGGCAGCGCTCATTATAAAATTTGTCTCTGTGATGATTGATGTACTCTTCCTTCGTACTCACCATAATGAGTCATTCACTAAAAGGAAATGGAATTCTGAAAGAAGTTGAAGAAAGATAAAAATAAACAGATATGTCGAAAATGTTTTTGTTAAAAGCAGGAAATGCAAAACTTAATCTAATCTTAAATTGAAACGAGACTAGTTTTGTTGTAGTAGCACTAAACCGAATTGCTAATAGTGGTTTAATGTTTCATTCTCGCAAGCTTGTAGTAATATTACATGAATCACAGAGGAAAGCAAGCAGGTACATTCATATTAGCGGCAGCAGCATCTAAAAAGCTCGAGTTACTCGAGTATCATTCAGGAATGATTATGACATTTGCATTTTACGTGTAGAATGACTTTTTGCAATAAAAATTACTGTCATTCTCATTTTTAACCTTTTTTGGGGAAAACTTAGTTGAAAAAGAAGTCTTCAGTATTTTACATTTATATTCTCTTTGGACTTGTCAATATAAATTACTTGTATGTGAATGTGACAACCTGAACATAGACCACAAATGAATGCATAATTTCTGAAGCATTTGAATTCAAAAGTAAGAAAACAACCGTGTGCGTGTGTGCGAGGGCGGTGAGTGAATAGTAAATAGCATTAAAAGTTTGTTCATGATACATTTCATTCAGTCTAGTGACTTACTGAAATTTATCTAATAATACCATAACATATCGTTTGTATATGTAGAAGAAATTAAGGATATGTAGGGACTAGACAAACATACATTTAAACCATTCATTGCAAGCAAATGAGGCTTTATGGTAATTTTCTTCCCAAAACAGCTACCTTTTCCCAAATTGGTCAATTTTTAGTGATAGTGATAACCATCGTTGTGCATCTTTACTTGGATGAAAAATTATGTCTGTAAAATTTCGTCTGTAAGATTTGGATTTTTACGGAAATTCACAAATTCCTTTCCTTTTCTTGCTAGTAAATTTTTGAAGCTAAAGGATTGCTCATGGGTTGCATCTTTGATTATGCTAGTGTTTGCATCGTTGCATGCTTGCATGTTGCATGACCAAAAACCCATTGTGGAGCTTTAATTAATACAGAATATCGATAAGCATTTAGACCATATTAATGTTTTCTTTGTTACCACCTACCTAAGATATAAATTAATTGCAAAGTTTGTGCTTTCATGTATAGTTTGCAGTTTAATAGCTACACAACAGCATTTCGCGCTAAATATCCAACAATTTTATCGCGGAAAAGCAGATTGAAACTTTAGAGGAGTATTATTGTAAGAAAGTTGATCGACTTCCACCAACAGGTTCACCAGATTGTTTTAAAACATAAATATTTGGGTTTTACTTGTTTTTGTTTATAAACATCAGGTTGTGAGGATAAAAATAAATAACTTCCGGTTGAAATAGGTCATGAGTAAGGTGATATGAAAACTGAGATGCTCTCGTATTCATCATTTTCTCAATTTTCTGAACATACCAAACTCAATTATTGTAATATGCATTCGATGCTGCTACTGCTGCTGTTTTTAAGAATTTTTAACCGCACAGCTCTTTATGCATACCAAACTATCCAATTATTTTCGAAAGGAATCACTTGCATTATACATAAGTATCATTTTTATATCAAAATGTCAATAGTTTACTTCCTCCTTGGCGTCAATGCTCACTACAACTGGCAATCAGGAAAGCGTGTCCTGATCATTTTTAATAGGTGTTTATATTTTATATTCAATTTGATTATGAATCGTGTCCACAATATTATGTGATGTTTACTTGGATTAAATACATTCTTTACAATGATGTAGGCACATTTGCCAAGAATCAATTTGTCTTATCTGGGAGGTAATCATTATATGTGTAGGTACAATGTTATATCTGTTAAAGATACAGGATATGATATGACGCATTCACTAATCATGTTAAATGAATGAAAATAAAAACATAATTTACAATTACTAGATTTTTCATTGGTTGCATATGTTATCGGAAATGATTATAATCTCTTGCAATGGCAATATCAAACCTTTCGATTTGTTTGCAAGTGTGGATTTTTATGTAAAACAAATTCAATTAGTTATTTCTTTTCTTTATGTTATAGCTGAATATTATGCACTATTGAGGAAAGAAATGTTCGATTGAAAAATTTCATAGCAGAAATTTAAACAATATGAGAAATATGTTGAGACATAGGGCAACTGCAACTCTCGTAATGACATGAGGATATTAAACCATTCAATAATTTGTAAAGAATCAAACAAATATCCATTCGTTCGAAAAATATGCAGCGTTATGCAAACAAATTCGGCATGTCGCATACAAATAATCTGAACAACGACTCGACTTGTTATATTGTACAGAACTAATCCTCGAATATAATTACAGCTGCTGTATCATCAAACTTGAACTAAATTTAATTCTATACTACCACCTTTCTAATTTTATGAAGATTAATTAAACGCTAATGGTCAAAATGTATGATTCATGACACAAGCCATGCCCATGAATAAAAAATCATTTTTGCTTTAATAAATACTTCTTATATACAATTTAAAAAGTGTTGCCGCTAAATTAGGATGGAGTAATAATTGCCACCGGCAAATAATTTATTTTTTTAATTTAAAAGAAGATTACCTCTGTTAAAATCATTGAATTGAAGAAATGAAGTGCACATTAAGTATCACAATACAAAATACAACCCATTCCAGTAACATGAATTCAGAATTTGGCTCTAAAAGTCTAAAAGATTTTACAACAAGATTTAGGTATATTAGAACATGCACCAATATTATTTGACAAATCTATATTTTTGACAGATAGATGTACTGAAATGCGTATACTACAAGACCACGAGGTGACATAGAAAGCCACTGAAATTGAAAATCTTAATTGTGTTTTGTAAATACGCTGTAACATTTTATTGTAGGTTTACATGAGAATGTTGTTCCAAAGGGCTACTACTGCAGTATACAAAATCTTTGTTACAAAATTAATCCACGCTCATTTATATGAACACTTTCCTCTTGAAAATTATATTCATGAAAGCAAAGTAGTCAGCAGTTGAGCACACGTTATGAATTTGAATTGAATATAATGAAGATTTAATCGCGCTATGAGATGTGATGCTTTTTTTTGCACCATAAAATTCAATCATGTGCTATTACCCCAAGCAAAATGTTCGTGCAAACTTTACTGATGTGATGAGATTACATCATCCCTTCTGGTATTAGTCACTTGGTATCGTCAGTCATACATAATTTTCAATTTAGTGTATTCATGCTGCATAATAATGGAAAAAGGACACATTAGATAGAAGATAACTCATGATTCATGATTTGGTGAAGCAATGTCCTGTGTAAATAACCACCCTCATAAAACCTCCCACCAATTTACAGCAGCTATAAAAATGGACAATTTGGAGTTGTATCGGAGGTGGCGTGTATGCAACCGCACTCTGCTCCACGCATTCTTTAAACTCTCGCAAATTTCATCTCATCAAACATGTTTTATTATCATCGCTTTAAATTTATGTAACAAAGAAGACGCTATAAAGTCTATTTTTTTGACATAAAAAATTCCATTTTTACAACCTTGTCGTAGTAGTATTCTTTATCCACCTTCAACCAATAGAGCCACGCACGCAGTACGCAATAAACGCATGCATTTTAATACGAGTCAAAGAGAGAGATATTATTAGAACCTTCGATATTTTCGTTTCACGTCACGATTTAGTAAGTCAATCCACATACAATTAGTTTTTTGCCCTCGTTTTCTGTCTACCACTTTTCAAGTGATAATCTTCATCAAATCATTATGATCACTACAAGAAAGAATACCAAGAAGAATGTGAAGGTGCTTTCTTGCCGTGTACGATAAATTGAAATACGTCAAATGATGAACAAGAGCCAATATGTGACTGACTCTTTTATGCGTATTATGTATCCCTAAACACGACAACCAGCAGAAGAGTTAGGTTTTAGATGTACATAGCACAAAGCACTAAGTATATAGACTGCACTTAAGATTAAATTTCTGAACATCATCGTCGTGATTACTGATTACATTTACAAAGACGAGCTTCATGCTTCAGGCAAGGCAACACAAATTTCGTGGTGCTAAAAGTACAAACGTGAGTTAGCAAAATAGTGAGGTGAGGTGACGATCATCATAAAAAAGTAAAAAGAGTTCTTAAATGAAAATGCATGAGTTTCATTATGCTTTGTAACATAATCTTACAAACTGGCAACACCAAGCACCATGCTTACATTTACATGGACATACATGGCAAGGCCGTGTTATTACAATCATATTGGAATATGCAAAGAAGTTTGCAACTTGAAACAAACTTTTGCTAAAATGCATGACATCGATCAAAGGGGAAATAATAAACCAGAGAAGAAGTCATAATATTCAGACGAGCAAAATTCTGAACTGAACGAAAGTGATGGCCAGAATAAAAACATAAAAGCAACCACATTGATTGCCTTACATTATTCATACCACGACAGACATGGAACAAGAAGAGCCTTTTACTCATTTCTCTATAAGCTTATTTCGTTTAACCCTCTTTCTGATTTTCTGATTATATTTTGCTTGTATCAACTAGAGAGACGAAACTTGATCTTCATTTCATATCATAATCATAGTACTAGTGTAACTATTACCGTATTCATGCTTGTATATATTCCGTGCATGATGGCATGCAATGCGAAAAAATCCTATTTACAATGTACAACAACATGTCTCTTTTGCACTAAATACAGTTTACTTTTAGTCACTTTTTATGTTCTACGCTTGCCTGCATTGATGATGTTGATGTGCATGTGTGTAAAAATACTTGACCATAAATGTATTTTTCACTAAACTACTCCTCATTTTTGTATCATAAATTACAAGTGAGTGAGTAGCCTGAGAAGTAGTCACTCAGTCAGTAAAGTAAAAAAGGGAAAAAAGGATACAATGCAACTACACATTACATTTAGATTCCACTGACTGGTTTCATTTCATATACGCGTACTGCATTATTTACACACAACCGTCGGTGCACTCTTATTGTTAGTGGCTGTTATGTTGTTGTTGTGTTGGTGGCAAGTCGTGTGGAAGTGGACACCAAAATAATATTACAATTTATATTGCGTGTCTGACTTGAATATAAGGGGAAAAAGAGCCGCATATCAAAGCTTGCCATCAGGAAAATTCCTTATTGTAGGAAATGTACTGAAAATCATATTTCAGGTCCGTTTATCATCATCTCTTCTTCAATTCACGCCAACTTCCATACACAAACGGACTCTGTACGTGCGTAAAACATTACTTTACCGCACTGGCAATCTCATCAACAGTGACATCAGTCATCATATCATCATCATTAAAGCATTGCTTGCTTTATGTTATATGTGCCGTTTTCAGTTGGTTTCTGGGATGGGCAATGCACCACGTTGACTCTTTCTGCCAGTTAGTTAGCAGTAGTGGTCTGCCTCAAGCCAAAGTGCAGAAAATAAGAATTAAACTCATGAGTGTGCATTGTGTCAACAATGCAGTAATCCTACTCGACACGTCTGCTTGTCAGGCTAAATCACATTTTTAGACAATTGTAACATACAAGCAAGTTATCTATGTGAACGTACAGGAGCCGTGCTCGTCATCATTTATTACCGTCATTCTAATAACAGACATATCTAGTTGAGTGTTCTCAATTGAAGCAATTATCATATTCTGAAGAAAACCAGAAAAATCAAATGCAGTTTGCACTTTGCTACTCGACCTGTTTAAAACAAGTGATGTGCTAAAAGTGAGTGCACACGCTGCTTTTGCATGCTGAGCACTTAACAAATCTCTACTTGTGCAAATCTCTGTACAAAACGAAAATTCTCTGTGATATAGTTTTTTAAGCAAACCAATTATTGGAAACTTTTCTACAAACACAAAAACTGTCACATTATCAACATGAGCGTGTCATCACCCACACCCAAATCTCCGTCCAAAAATTCGGTATGGCAAACACACGACATTGTGCTAAAATGCAAATTAAAACGAAATTCTTTTCTTTTAAAACTTGCCAATAATCTTGTGCACTTGAAAGGTTTTGGTACATGAAAATATGAGTAATGTTGTTTGTACAGCGGCGGAAGTCTTTGTTGTTCTTGGAATGAGTTTAGAATTGGCTTGCTATTATGCATTTGTTCCAAGATCAAACCGTTCAGTGTCAGCTCGGAGTAGACCAACATAGCCCATATTATAATAGCTAAGCACATTGACAATGCTGCTGACTTTGGCTTTTCCAGGATATTTTTAGCAATGATGTGATGTAGATGTTGTTCCGCTCAGACCAAAAAACAGTTTTGTTAGATCGCAATGAAATGTATTTCTCCGGCTTTTTGCTGGAGAAATATGTTTATTGTAGGGGAAACCTACAAAACTGAATGAAGAAATGTACTTTGCTGGTTGATGTTGCTGGAGCATTTTCCAGCATTTGGGGTATAGCGTGCCATGTATTTGGGGATGGGCAATGTAAAAAGCAAATCTTTGAAAAGCCTACTGGCTATATTACATGAGAAATGCACAAATGGTTATGCAAGCCAAAGGAAAGATCCTGTTTCTCCACCTACAAACATTGCACACCTGAGTGGACGAGAGAGTCTAGACACAAAATCCCATTTCTTTGCACCTTTAGCACTATTTTTGTTTATATAGCGGTTTTTATAGCACAATTTTGCACCCTAATAATAATGGAGCAATAGGCGTTTGTGGACAGGAAAGTGCTGAGGAGAACCCGAATCCGGGCTTTTATTTTGGAACACTCGGGCTTTCCCCGAAAACAGACTGTCTGGAGGCTTTTTGGCTTTTGTTGTGCCTTGTCTCTAGGAAGAAAAAAAGTAGGGAAAAGGGGTTTCCGGAAGTTGGTCAAGGTTTAATTTTTTTGCAGACAAATATCATTTAGCAAAAATATAGTTGGTAGCACTTGTGTAAACATTTAAAGGAGAAAACCGAAGTTGGTGTTGGTATTTTTTCACGTTAAGAGTCACGAGTTAAGATTTGGGCTTGGAAATTTGGTATAATGCTCATAAAATTGAAGAGAAAACTTGGACGGTTGATGAGAGGTCGTTGGCTAATGCACATTTTTGGTTTCTGATTATTTAGGACGCGACGGTGACAACCACAAAAACAACTACAATGACTACGAGGAAGCTGTACGGGAAGGATCTTTCAGAATATGACAATATGGACGTGGATGAACTTTTGGCTCAACTAACGCCCGAAGAACTTGATATCTTGTCCCGAGAAGTGGATCCAGATGTAAGTGACATTTCACATGAATTTTGTACAAGGGGTGGATACACGCAATAAATTTTTTTCGGTTGAAATGTGTTTGTTCCTTAATCTTTTGCAAAAATGAGTTGGCGTGTGCAAAAACAAGTGCTAATGAACTGCACAGGCAGACGCTTTTGGAAATGTCAGTATAAAGAATGTTGATGACAAGCTATAATAGCTTTGTTCTGTTGGAGTCACTGCAAGTGCGTAGTTTAGTTAGTGGAGTAGCAATTGCGATAAGTGAACTGGTGACAAGTTGAACTAGGGAAACGTATCAGAATGTCAAAATGGGATGGAAAATTTGACGAACTAGCAATTTATCTATTTCGCCATGAGATGAAAAATGTGTTCTGTGGGGGATGAAAATTTGTGTTTATTTTTGGATGCACTAACGATGTAGTTTTACTTAAAATTCGGTTTTTACGATTTCGTTGTCCTCTTGTCCATTTGTCCTTTGGAAAGTTACATTTAATGTTAGCTGAATATACAAAAATGAAGACAAAGTTGGAGATTTGTAGTGTTTTGGAATACGTAGTTGGTGAAAACATTAATTGTATTTGTTTGTACAGGATTCACTGTTGCCTCCAAGTCAGCGCACAAGCTATTTCTGTGAGAAAAATGCCACTGGTCCTTTGAACCGAAAGCAGCTTATCGAACACATCAATAAGATTGCATTGGAAACTCCTGATAGACCCGAATCAAAACCTTATGTCCCTGGAACAGTGCGTGGAAAGAAGTGGATCCCTCCAGAGAAACCACTCACCAAACAGGAGGAGGAAATGAGGGTGGACCTTGGCGATGAATATGAATCGGCGCTGTCTGTAGCCACTGAAGAAGAAATTGTCGACCTTGCTGGTATGGCTCTGATTGTGAAGAAATTAGTAAAGAAATGTGTATCCTACATTTTGCTCATTCTAACTGATTTTTGCCTTTTCAAGCTATTCTCGGCTTTCATTCAATGATGAATCAGGAGCAATACCACAACTCTTTAACCGGCAAGGGACAGGTTAAGGGTGGTTGGAATGGAGTGGCTAAAGGATATGTGCCGAAGGCATTACCATTCGAGCCTCCAAACATGACGGACGTGGACAAGTCCATCAAGCAACTTGAGGAGGATGACTATACCCTCACAAACCTTAATCTCAACAATATTGCTGTGAGTTCTTATTAAAAGCATTGCAGTATTGTTATTTCTCCATCATGCTTCCTTTTGCTGACAAAATTTCTGTTGACTTTCACAATTTAGATATCTGAACAGCAATTTGCTGCCATGTTTGAGGCTCTCAAAACCAATACCAACCTGGACACACTCCTAATGTGTAACACGGGGTTGACAGACAGAACAGGACTGCTGTTAGCAGAAGCTCTCACACTAAACTGTTCATTGCGAACCATTAGGTAAGATAAGCATGCTTAGCAATTATGTTAAACTTGATTCTACCTATTTTAATGCATTTTAACATTCTATCATGTTATTGCTTGACAGTGTTGAGACCAACAATATGAGTCCTACAACGCTGGTGGCTCTCTTCAAAGCTCTTTTGGGTACCAAATATGTTGAAGAATTCAGAGCGTCCAATCAAGTAAGATAAATTATTATCCGAGGAAACATTACGCCACAGATAGTACTTGGAAATGTCACAATTGTGCCAAGATGTGCCAAAACCTACTAGAAATCTTTATCTTGTGGTTATGCGGATAAAACTGCACATGAAAAACATGGTTCCTTTGTTTTATTTTTACCTTGTCATGAACAAATGGGTTTGGACATTCCTTGGGCTTAAAAATCCGTGGCGTGCAGTTGTCGGAAAATTTGTTTTCAATTGTGACAGTTACAAAATATTGTAGTGGTGACGGATAAAAGGAAGTAGTACGATTTTCTGGCGAGTTGTATTCGTCACGTCATTTGCGTGTGTTGAATTCTAAACCATTGTGTTTGTAATTTCCCATCAGCGGTCATCAGTGCTAGGGAACAAAATAGAAACCGAGATCACCCAACTGATAGAACAGAACCCAACCATCCTCCGAGTAGGACTCCACTTTGAATACAATGATGCCAGAAACCGAGTGGCAACTCACCTCCAAAGGAATCTTGATAGAAGTAAGTTGCATGTCCGACCTGCCTTACTTTCCTTCTCATTAATTCAAGTCATATAGTGATAACTTCGAATTATTCACCTCTATAAGTTGACGAAAGCGATTATAGTTTTCATGTTATGCTGTGGACTGATGCTACTCAATCAAGGCAAAAGGTGACACGAAGAGTGATTTAGATCATGGCATGGTAGTGCAATAAGCAGGCAAGGGGCATGGGGAATTAGCCAAGAAAGTTTAATTACCCATAAAGGAACTAAAGAAAGGAACTGTTGTTGACTAACGATTCTTTGGAACATCATCACGTTTTATATTTTTGTTAGTATCATAAAGAAAATGTGGTTCTTCATGTAAGAGTTCATCTTGAAATTGTAAAAAGAAAAATGAAAGCATTGATGGCGAAATGGCATTCAGGATTTAAATATCTTACTAGTAGCAGTGTGAACAGTAGCATAGCCGCAGATAAGATAAACATTTATAATACACTCAAATTATGAAAGGATTCCGCCTTCGGTTGGGTCCTCTCTTGTGGGAAACCTCATCAACGTGACATGTACGTAGTAGAGCACGCTTGGCACATTTCCCTTTAACTAAGGATCGTGAATGTTAGGCTCAAGGCTTTCAAGTAAATGCCAACTGAATATCGTATCTCTTCAAATAAGCGAATAGAAACGAGCAAACCTACTGTACTATTCTGATAAGATGCTGAATAGAAAAACTGTTTTAAAAAACTATATCAATAATACGAGGAAAAGTGTGAAAGAAAAACATGCATGCATTTGAATGCAGATTTGGTTTTTTTTCTTTTTCTTCTTTGAGTTTAAGATAAGAGCTGTTCTCAGTTCCCACAGCAGATAGAGAGAAACAAGTATATTATCTCAGAAGTTCTGTTAAGTTGTTGCCCTTTGCGTTTTCGCTTTGTCGAAAGTGTTCTTGAACATATATGGTTGTTCAAAGATTTTTGGAACTCTGTCAACTCTTTTTACTGGCTCAAGCCATTTTGTGCACCCGAACATCGTCTCGTGAAAGGCCAGGCTTAAAACATTTTTGCAACAAAGTAAAATGTAAATCTACTGCTGACTACAAGTACCACCAACTGAAAGTGAGTCGGTTGAAAAGATATTATGTCGATATTTGTTGTAGGATATAAAATATATACTTTTGGCTTAGCCAACTTGGTTAGTTGGAAATTTTTTTATTGCCTCAATTTGAAAGCAGCAAACAAACACGAGATTTGCTAATGGTTTATTTTGCAGAGTTCTTACTTTACTTAAGCTTACTACCACCGCCGCCACTACAAGCGTCACACACAACCACTCATTTTGTATAAAAAAGTTTACCGGTTTGCTGATGGTTATGCCCAACCAAATTCCCAACCCAGTCAATTTACCATAAACCTTTTTTATATAAAAAACGGGAGAATAAATTATTTTTTATTCAAAGTAGACGGCAGCGTTGACTTTATATTTAAAATGGACAGCAGTGTTGATTTTTTATAAAATTGACATTTTTAAAAATAATACTTGTTGTAAGTTGTAAAACTACGTCCAGCGAAAAATTATTGGCGACAATTTTAGCATGAATTCCCCACCCTTCAATTGGTCTACATACCAAATTTGAGCTCAATCAGAGCAAAACTGTGAAAAACTACGCCTGGGGGATAAGCCCTACCCCCAGGGGTAATTGGTTAATTTGGCTGAATTTCCCACCCTTCAATTGATCTACATACCAAATTTGAGCTCAATCAGAGCAAAACTGTGAAAAATTACCCCTGGGGGATTAGCCCTACCCCCCAGGGGTAATTGGTTAATTTTGCTAACCTTTCCCACCCATTAATTAGTCTACATGGAAATTGAATCTGTTCCACTAGTACAAACTGCATTGAATATTTTTCGACCGTCTACTTTTTACTTATTGCAATTAAATTTATGTTTGAGTGCAAGAGTTGTTAAATAAAACGGCGACAGTGTTGGTGGTGGTTAGTTGTGTTTTAAAATACACATTTATTCCTTGTTTCAAACTGCTCTCTATATAGCCTACCAGATGCTGCTAATGATTCTAAATGACTTAATCCAGAGAAGGCAAACTCAGTGAAAACTCATGAAACCTAAGTAAATAAAAATTGCAAGTAGGAGTGTGGTAATTTTTAAAAAGTGGCATGTACTTTCCTTGTTGAATATCATGAAAGAGCATATTCTCTGACAGGACAGGCATATTTGTGATTTTCAATGGTATATATAGTGGTTTGGAGGTTTCCCTTGTATTTTCGAGCTTTTATTGCATCGCTATGCTGCTGTTATTGTTGGCGCCAGCTTTAGGAGACCAAAGATAGATGAGGATGTATTTCAATATTACAAAGGTTTTTTATTAGAGATGTTTGTGTTCATTATGCCCAACATGTCCATTAATTTTTTTTACAGAGATCATGAGTTTTAAATTGGCGTATAAACAAAATATGTTCAAACATTCTGTACCTACATTCGACCTCCACGCATCATTCATTTCATTCTTTTAAAACTCACAGTTTCTAATGTGTTGAGAGTATACGTTGAGAGTATAATATGGTATATAGGTAGGTATGGCGGGTTGATGTTTCATTTAGTTTGACAAATTAAATAGTATATTATATGCTGCTTCGTAAATGGTTGGTGATTAATAATAATACATAATAATAATTTTCTATATGTACATTAATTTTCAGTTGGTAATCTATGATTTAAAAATTAATCTCTTCTTCTTGTGATTCTATCTTTTTTTCTTTTCTTTCTCGCTCGTTAATATTTCACATCATTTCTCTCTTCTTGTGTCTCTTTGTTCACTTCCTACTTCTTCTGCTCCACTCTCAATCAAAACGCTTCTTCCAAACTCCAAAAACCACCCTACTTTTTCGTTGACTCTTGAAAACTTGCATTCGAAGAGCGTCTTGAGTTAAAGGTAAAACTCAGGAAGGGATCTGATGGAGGGATCCACATTCTCGAGACAAAATGAGCACAAAAGATGATGATGGTTGCAGTGTAAGAATCTCTCGAGTAGAATAATATTTTTATGGTAATTCTTTCTCTCTTTATGTGATTTCATTTATTGGCAGCTAGTCAGTATGTTTGTGACCATATGCGTGTGGTGAAAGTCAGTTTGCCTGTCTAAAAATTAATCACGGTGAAAGTCCAGTATATTAATATGATCTATGTCTGTCAAGTTTATGAATGAAAGTGTGCACAGCTCATTTTTATAAACACAAACCATTTTTCTCCAAAAATTTGTCTTTGCTAGTTTTTCCTCAACGTTGCACAAAAGCAAAGCAAAGAACCTTTTTGTTATGAAGCCCCGAAATTGTCCGATGCATAACATTTTAACAACTGTTGTGTTTAATATTTCTTTTCCTTTCTCGGCACTCTTCCTTTCTACTTTTACTCTTATCTGTCACTTTCGATTTGAAGTAGATACGTACATATTATGCTCCTGGTACCCACACCACACTTATCAATGGCGCATCATACGTTTAGGAAATGAAACATTCTTGTAATCATCCTTTATTACACACGAGGTTTTCTTTAAAACCCAGATTCATTCATCACGAAACTAAGTATGATTAGAAAGCATATTATAATATTACAGGAAGTTGGGAAGTGAACTTTTACTTTAGAGTGGATTGGTATTATGGTAGCAATTTGCATATTTCATCAAAGTTGCTAGTTTCTGCATGTCTTTATGCATCAAATCATTTTTAGTTTCAAGACGAAAGTACTAATTTTCATCACTCACATTCACTACAATGCCATTACTTCTCACATCTATATAAATTGTGTGTGTCAAGTATTAAAAACCTATGTACTATGTACCTACTTTGTAATTTTTAATAAGTAATAATAATTTCATCTAATCATCTGTCTTCTCTCTGTCACCTTTTTCGTACCACAAGAGTGCATGATATAAAATGTGTTGTTAATTTCAAAACTAAGCAAGTAAAAACGCATGCCACTATCATTTTAAAGTTATTCATTATTGATAACTAACATTTGATTAGTATGTTTAACATATATTTTACCTATACTAAATCGACTAGAGTGTGTATTTTCTAAAGACAACTAATACTAAATTGCATGTGTGTGATTTTTGTGTGATTTTTATAGTCCGGCTGAAAAGGATCGGTCGTGAGAGTAGCGAAAAGTGAACAAACACAAAATTGAACATTTCCGATCTTTCACAAATACATCACAACGCTGCCATTTAGTTTAACAGGTAATCTTGAGTATTCAAGCAGGAGAGCAGCTCATTCAACATTATACTAAATTCATAATTAAATCACTATATATTATGCTTTTGCAGTTTAGACATGTACTATGCAATGCTTCTTTACATAATATTCTTAGTAGTTTAAAATTCCACCTCATTCATCATTATGCTTTTGAAAATTGGGCGTTTACATTATTGGTTATTACGCATACATTTTTATTGCTGGGGGCTTATTCTGAATCAGCATCACCATACTTTTATTGTTAAGGTTCGTTGTAACATAATTTTGCACATAGGTACTCCACATAATATTTAAACAATGACTATATTGACGAAATTGACACGAAATAGTAAATGCGCGTTTCTTGTTCGAAAAGATACTCTCACTCGCTACTCGTTTTCAGTTGTAACTCCATGATAATGCCTGTGAAGAAAGTATCTTTTGATCGCAAACCTCTATTGATTTTTCCAGAACGCAAAACCAAACGAATCGGTTAAAACACTTTAAAAATTCGTCATCTGCACTACTCTCATCAATACACAGAACTTGAGCAAAATTATTCATCACAGACTTTTTACAGAGACATACTACTATACTACTACTACTCTACTACTGTACCGTTACTTCAACTAAGCACCTCTTATATGATGAGTTCTGCTCCGAGTTTACTTATGAAATATAGGAGGAGGATGATAATAATACATTACGATGATGATCTGACGCGTTGTATATTGTTGTGACGTCTCAAGTTCTCTGTTCCGTCTTGGTGTGTGTCCTTTGTTTCAGTAATTTTATTATCCAGTGATTGTTTTTTATTATTATTGTACATTATTTTGTTCGTTCGTTTCTTATAATTATGAACTCGTTTTTTGGAGACCAGCCAACCTTATAAGTTCTGTTTTTAACCATTTGTGCAAAATCACCAACCACCACCACCACAACACAACAAGTATATATCAACCAGCTCCTGTTTCTCACCAAACCCACAATGGAGAAAACAGTATTTTTATTTAAAAACTATTTCGATGATCTCCCAAAGTGCATTCATATAAAATTATATTTAAAAAATGTTTAATTTACAAGTTTGTGAGACTTCAAAAATGTGGGGAAAGGATTCAACTTGGATTTGTAAACTCACAAACTATTTTTCTCATGTAAAAAGCTAATATAAAACACATACCAAATCAAGACGCTTAAAAAACGAACTCACATTGAATTAGGAAAAAGCTTAGAGAAACAAAACTGTTGTAAATACAGGATATATATTACTATTCTGTTTCCGATAACGCTGCTCTACGTTTCATCATCCGGATCTGAAAATTCGGAATGAGTTTTATTTATTTATATTTTTGGAATGAATGGGAATAATTTTGTTAAAAATGAGGGGATATGCAATGCAGCTACTCTACTACTACTTTAGAAGAGAATTTAAAGAGACAAGAAGACTTTCTTGAAGGTAAAAATAATTTTCATTTTCGAAATGTATAATTTGTTGATGATGAATGACTGATCGAAGCGTACAATTAAATTCTACTGTCGTTGTTATTCTTGCTCTTGATCAACTTTCTTTTTTTTTCTTGTGTGGAAATTAAAAATAATTGGAAAGTATTTCATTTAATTTTTTGTTTCATTTTGATTTTGTATTTCATGTTTATATAACTCTCAGAGTAGACTCTACTGATTTGATATGTATACTATGATCTAATTAATTCGTTGATACTTATAATCTTCACTTCGTTGCAAGCAAAAACATAGGCTTACTACAAAGATTAAACATACATAGTACCTATATATTATATTATTTTACCCGACTACTTTCTCTAGTACTGACATATGAGATGACAGGCGTTTGCGGTTTAGTTTTACATACTTAACTACTTCTACTACGAAACAACAAAAAGTACTGCGAAAAAAATGATGACTGACTTGTACTTATTCTTTATGTATAAAATTCTCTTAATTACTTTCTAATTAGTTGCGCATATAATTTGTGGCTAAATATAAAATCTCTTGTAAATAATTTACACATTTATCTCTGACATCTAAATACTAGTGCATTATTAAATGTTGGTTGGTTGCATACTGTATGCAAGAAAACTACACGTATATACACTTTTGACTTTCTCCATCCCCACCTAAAGAATCTTGTAATCTATAGCTCCATTTTCGTACCTGCATTTTCCTCTTTCCCACTTTTCATTTCCGTATCAATCTTTCTAAACTTGTATCCCTTTTAAATCTGCATGTATATATGTATTTATTATGTGTAACAAACTCTTTATTATGTGCTGTGCATTGAGCTGTCAATTTACTATATTGAATGTAAGCTTTTACTGTACTGCTTATTAGTAACTTGTAAATAACTAACCTATTGTAGTACTAGGCTTTGTAGGGATGAGTTTTATCTGCACCACCAAAAGCACATTATTTTTGAAGTAGAATAGATTTTGGATTTTGTGAGTATTTTTGTCGGGAACTTGATTTTTGAGGTGCAGTATTTGAGCGAGCTATCTACATTTTGTACTTCATTGCCAAATTTATTTCCTTCTCGGACGGATGCGATGCATTGCAAAGCTGCGCAAAAACAAATACTTTTTTTGCGAGTTAATATCTCGACCAATTTTTTACTTCATTTTGACACTTGACGTGCAAAGGCAAACTCACGATTTTTTTAGCCTTTATTGCATTAATCAAGTGAATTGAGTTGTTATGCAAGATTATGCAATGCGAATGCCCAGTGTTTTTGTAAAATATAAGCTTTTACAAGTTCTAGCAAGCTTTACACATTACAAGGCTGTGGATTCAAAGTTACTTTTAAGCACATTCTTTTATTGCATTTTGATTGAATTGGAATGGGTGAATGGTTGAAATATGTGAATAGAATTGCAACTCTGGTCAGTATTTTGCGTTTAATTTATCAATAGTATAATATGTTAGAACTTGAGATTTTGCCAAGTTGTAATTCAATCACGGAAATTCAACCATTGTATTGTATATATTATTATTATATTATATGGCACTGCCGGAGTTAAACATTTTCCAGAGCTTTTTTTGATTTTACAAGAAGAAAAGAGCATCATTTAAAGTGTTGCGGTTTTGGTTAATTTTTGTTTACAGCCCGCTTACGAAGAATGGGACGAGCACCTCGTAATTTGTTAACGATTACAGGTAAATAAATCCTTAAATAATCAGCAGATGAAGCCACGCCGCACATACTTCTATCTACTACATTGCTGCAGGGACAACAGGAATATTATCACCGGTGATCCTGCTATAGCTTTCTATCAATTGATATTGAGACATTTTCGAAGCTGCCATTATATCACCAATTGGCCTTCTTTCTGTAGATAGCAAGTAAAACGTAGTAAAAGTACAGATTATAAATACATATAAATATCATTTTCTAGTGTTTGTAGAGGCAGGGATTTTGTAGTGTGAAAGTAAAGATATCAAGCTGTTGCTGATTTATTCAAATATTTCATGGTGTTCAGAGGAAAACTATTCAACACAAGAGGTTAACTAACTTACTATATTTATGCTCTTCTCTTTCTTCAACGCAAGACGCAAACAAAAGCTATATATTACATATTTGCACAGCTCCTACTATAGATAATGTCTTGTAAGACATACTCTTATTAGCTGTAGTTGTTCTTCTGTCAGTTAAAATATAATGATATAACGTATCGTGAAACTTGTATAGCGTATCCCAACTTAATGTGAAACTGTTTATTGTTGAATACTATAATATATAGAGTTCTATGAAAGAAAGATAAAACTATGTTAAGAAATAATTGCTACAACCAGCTTGCTGAAACTAAACATTTGACAGTTTCCTTTATCATGACACATACTGTTCCTAAACGTGACAAACTTCAAAGAGTTACAATTACTAATATCTTTAAACTATATAAAAAGTATATTAAGGAATATAAAATGTCATTAATATTATAGCATAACATTTGCGTGGTTTAAACACGTTTAAATGTGCATGGCTTTGCGTAAGATTTAACTAGACAAATTACATATACAATGAGTTTGTTTTATATCACTTTATGCTAGTAGTACGCAGAAAAAACCAGTCTTTTGTTATTACAGACCGAAAATCAATGCCAAAAATTTGAAGTGGTTCATTGTTTTAGGAAACAATTTAAAAGTATTTATTAAACAGTCCTATAAATAAGAATACTACTTCGACACGCTTACGTGGTATGTAGCTCTAGACCTAAATCCAATATCAAAATTAAAATACTATGCATGGTTTTATTTGAAATGTTTTTATAAAAGATTTAAAGGGGTATGATGTAATGGTTGTGTATGCCCACTTGGAGGACAAAAGTTTTGAAATTAATTTTATGCAATTTGAAGTAATATTGAATATTTATCATGGCAAAGCTAAAGCTCAATTTGCTATATTGAAAATCTTCCAGGAAATATTGAAAAGCAGTGACCCCACGGGAGAACGTATGTAACTTGGTAGAATATAGTGTACAAAAATGATTTACCTTTGATGTTATTTGACAGTGCGAAAACCGCAGTTCTGTTTATACTATAAACAGAACTGCGGTTAAACTTTATAGTTAGTAGTTTTTAGCATAATTATTTAGTTGTAAGTTTTATAGAGATTATAGTGATTCCATTGATTTTTATTTAAGGTTTCTGACAGATCATTTTGGGATAGATCAACACAAATTCTGTCATATTGCTAAAGCATAAACCATTGTTGTTGTTATTTTCAAAATGGTGGATTTTCGCAACTTGTACCTTTCTGTTAAAGCATGGTGTGGTTGGTGTTTTGTCTACACTTTATAAACACAGCATATTATATTATTTGTAAACAATAAATACATTTAATGTTGAAATTAACGGAGTGGCTCATAACAGGCTGGCTAAAGATTAATGCATGTTTCTGACTGGATTTAGTAACATTTTTTGTTCGAAAAGTGTTACTGGAATGCTCCGACTTGTAACAAAAATGTACCTATAGTGCTGCATAATTCACCTTTGTCTGCATTCTCTGTAAATTAATATTACATGCATACCTTTTACATCGACTGTTACGTGCTTGTTTTTGATATTTTGATAGAAAAAGGCTGGTTTCAAAAGTACCTTTCTTTCAACTAAAGGCAAAAAGATGTCGGTGTAACTGCTTCAAAGCTATTACCTACAAAGCCTATATATTAATGAGTACTTCACAAAAACATATTTGTAACATTCTTCAACAATTAAACTGCAACTTTGCTGCGTCAAGTCGTGTCTTCAAAAACTCTCTTTCTAAAGTCATCATGTAGGCAGCAACACACAAACATTGTTTTATTTTAGTTTCTTCATCTTTGTAAGGAAGAGATCATCGAATGTATTATTATTTACTACTACCAACTACCGTGTTGCTTTACTTTCAAATAGATATTTTAGTTTTTAGTTTACTAGTTTTAACATTTTGACGCACGTTCTATACAACATAGAATGGGAGTATAGTGATTCCCTTAAAATGTCATAAACTCTTGATATGATTTACGAATTATCAGTTATTTGTGTATGTACTGCTACTTTATAATGTAAGGAAATAAATGTATATAAACTATAATTAGTAATAATGTAATTTTTGTGTTCACCAAAGCGTGATTAATGATTAAAAATCTTTTACAATATATTAAAATGGAAATAAATTTTTAAACCGGGAAACTCGTTTCTTTAATCACTACCAGTACATTATTTCTTTACAGATCACAATAAAAGCATACAATATATTTACTGGAAAAGCATCAATAAGGAGAATGTCATCATGAACAACTTTTATTTGTGGAAGGTGAGCATGTAGTGTAGAACTCATTTAAAGCCTAATATTTCATTCAATCTATCTAGCGGATAGTCTTGAACTTCGTATGGCAATTGGCGAAAGAACAAAAGGCTCATTCTTTAAAGGTTTTTCCAATCTATAAATTATCACATTCCGGTCCTCTCCCCCGGTCACCAGATATTCGTTTGAATAGCTAAAGTAGGCGTTACTCACAGGTCCTTTGTGATGCGACAAGCTTTGTAAGCATGTGGACATATCTGGGTGATACAAGTGGACGGACTTATCATCGCTGGCGGACATCAGTAAACCACCGTTGGGGCTCCATCGAACCTTCCTGATCGGTCCGTCATGGACATTTTTAAGGTTAAATTGTAGGGACCCCGTTTTTAAATCCCAAGTTAAAACTGTTCCATCTCTAGATCCACTAGCCAGATAGTTGCCCCTTGAATCAAAATGGATGCTCAGCACTTCATCATCATTCTCTGTGAATTCATATAGTAAACTCGGGCTAGAGTTAGGACTTGGAGCTCTCATAAATGGACCAGATGCGCCCAACATACGAACATCCCAAAGACGTACTTTTGTGTCCAGGGAGCAAGTAGCTACCTTTTGACACATGTGGTCAAACAGACAGTTTACAATTTCGCTTTTATGACCCTCCAGCGTTGAGACCAATTCTCCACTTCGTAAGTCCCACAGAGCGGCTTTAGAATCCATTGACGAGGTCAAGAGAATATTTCCAGAGACATCGAATTGAATATTTGTAATGTCCAGAGAGTGTCCATTCGAAAATCTATACATTGCAATGCCTACAAAAATAAAATTGCATCTGAAATATAAATGCAAATGATAATACCTATGTAAAGTGCTTACCGAATAACTTGCTATATATATTTTGTCTTTTTTGATTTACCATTTGTTAGATCGTGGACATATGCTACATTATCTGAGCACCCGGAAGCTGCCATTACAAAGTCGAAGCTGGTTTCGGCGCATCTAATTTTTCCTTTTGTTACTGCAAGTTTAACTTGACTCGGAGAACTATTCTGTGTAGATTGTTGACGTGCTGATGTATCGATGGTAGGTCTCGATAGCTCATAAAGTCGAAGCGAACCGTCTTCAGAGGCAGTTAGCGCCCTGTCTCTATAGGTTGACATCGTTGAACTTAGCTCAATTGTAAACTGCAGTAAAACTGTTTATCGATGATTTCACATAATATCGTATACTTACGCAGGATGATTTAACGAAATTGCTGTTATCGGCTGAGTGTGCCCTTGTAATAATGCAGTTTCTCGCATTGCCCCCAAGTCCCATACGGAACACGAGTTTTCTGCATAACTTGTGGTTATACATCTATGAATTTAAATACAGTCATATAACTATCTATCTGTCTTGTCAGACCTTTCCCGATACTGTAACAGTTTTTAATGATGACTAATAAATGTACTAACTTTCTACCATCCTTACTCAAGCACATTTTCGTTACAGGACTAGAATGCGGGTGAAAGCTGTACTGCTTTACAAATCTCTTTGTATAGTCATGCAGGCAGCGTTCCTTGAGTTTAGTCAGGGCGTCAACTAATGCTGTCTTGTGATTTCGAGTGGAAAAGAGTAAAGGCTCACTTTTCAAAATGTCATTTGAAAACCTAGAAATGTTTGACGTGTAGTTTAGCTCCAGCAGCTCGATCACTTTCTCCTTGTTTCTTCCTTGACAGTCGAGATACTGGAGGATGAGACCGGGCGGGTAGTAACGAAGGTGGATAAATTTCAAAACTGCATCTTTGAACGCTTTATTGTTCTGCTGTCGAGTACTACGCAAAACATTTCGAAACTTTTGGCTTGCAGGGTTCAATTCCAAAATATCTACGTCATGTTTAGATAGTAAATCCCTCATTTTTCGTTAATTGCATGCTCTGGAGATGTTTTTTGCTAGAAAAACTGTACATTTGATAGTTACTTCGATTTGCACATAAAATAAAATAGTTGTGTGCACACATAATACATAATATTCCCTGTATACTATATAGTCCGTAGTTTTTGTACAAAAACCTGAATTGCATGAGCAAATTAGCAATTTGTGGGTATTCGTAAGATAGATGTCTCGTTAGAGATCTCCAATATAGTACATGATGTCTCGGTCTATTTTTGCACTTTATTTGACCCAGAAGGTACACTATAAAAATATAAAATGAAAGTGCTACCCAAGCATGCGCATTTATATATGAATCAAATTTAGTCTGTCAGGTAATCAATAATCTAAGTAAATTACCCTAAAGGTTTAAACACATAATTAAACAGTCATACTATGTTAACTATAATGCTTTAATATTCACTTTCACTTCGTGTTGTACTACTTTATTTAATAAAAAGTTATTCTAATTGAAGCATGAACAGTCCAAACTTATGACAAATGTATTATAAGTGGTACATGAAGAAACTCATGCGTTTGCTGCAATATTTTATTATGTTGCCGCAACTTGTAAAATCTTTTGTATGCCACAAACGGGCACAGTATCTTTTGTGTCAGTGAGGTCGGTTTACAGCGAGATATTCCGCAATTACTGTGGACCCTGTCTTCAAATGCTGTAAGCCGGGCGTACTCGAAACTCCAGAAGCTATGTGAGACTCCTCTATAATTGGATTTACATTTGATGTTTCGGAAGCTGTGGGGTTTTCCCAAAGCACCGCTTCGTCATGCAATATGTTCTCTAAATTTTCTTGCGTTTCCTGTTGGATAATTTCTTGTTCTTCACTTTGCTCATACTTTGTCGTTAGATCCATTGCTAGAAAAACCATTGCGATACAGGTACCAATCACAAGGATAAGGATAATCTGTAATCAAAGCGTTAAAAATTGAGTACTGAACAATTGGCTACTATTGGAAAAGCGCTTTAGTTTTTGTAGCTGATATAGTAGTTTACGCATATGCTTTTTTTCAAGTCAACTTCCTGACACGCATCAAAGTTTGTTAAAACACCATTAATGATTACTTCAGCCTCCTTTTTTAATTCTGGATGACTAGTCTGGATTCTGTCACAAAATCGGAGCAGTCCGCAGATTTGCAACTGATTTGCTACATTGATGTACTTGTTATCAATTGTATTGACTGCTACGGCAAGCAACATAGCACTAAACCCGCATGAAAAACATACAATTCCTTGCAAAGCTGCATTCTTGACATTTGGAAAGGAACAGTGAAAATTATATTAGTTGTTGATAATCCAAAGAAAGTGCGATAAATAAAACTAGCAGTATTCGAACATTCGTGTACTCACCCATTTTGTTCTTAGTTCAATACTACTGACCAAAGACGTAACAATTACATGGGTAATAGTCATGATGGCAATCATATTGATCGCCACAATGCAGCTGTCCTCGCTGGCCTGTTTTCGTCTCATGTTTGTAGAAATAAACTTCCTCATGTCTTTTGACTTTCCATTTAAGGTGATTCTATTGTTCTCAGCTTTTGTCTTTAATGTCAAATAATGCTTCTGCAAGTAATTTTCACAGGCAGTGTTGTCTTTGATGTCCAACCGTTCTGTGCACTCACTGTCGAGAAGAATGGACTTATTTCTCTTACTTAATTCACGATTGATTTTTATGCATACGTTCATCCCTTCTTCATCAACACGTTTATTCCACTTGATATCAACGCTTAGTGCATAAAAAGATAGACCAATGGCTACAGTCATTAAAATCTGGAAAACAATATGGCAAAGTCGTGACTTAACAAGTATTACAATAATTCATAGGGCTTTCTAATATCCTGTTACCTACAATCTGAAAACATTCCAGAATTCCAACTTTCTCTGTAATATATCTTCGCATAATGTTACCATTAGCCTAGCGAAGGGAGGATCGCAAAATCCCTTGAAATACATGGATGCCAGCATGGACGAGTATCATTTCCTACAGAGCATAATATTTGGATCAAGTTTCTTTCTCCGTAAGTTTCCAAAATTCAAACCTCTATTAACTTTCAATGCGGCTAGCTATTGCATTTTTTGTGCATGGTTTCATGTACTGTTGCATTAGTGGGTATACAAAATTGCTTTTTATAAAAAAAATTAAAGTAATATTTGTTATTTATTTATTATAAAAGCTTCCCGACACGGCTACCATACCAAGCATGTGTAGTAGCTGTTGATCATAACGACTGAGTCCTGATAACTGTATAATTATCTAATGTGGTTTTAGCTTTCAGATGTATTTGCCATTTTTATGACTGATCATCATCATGTTGGTACTTTTAAAACAAGCAAGATAGAGAAACAAACGGATCACAATGTCGCATGTGTCAAGTGAGTCAATTCAAGTGCCATTAATTTTGCTGGTCAAGAATCACAACGAAATTAGAAATTTTATATTATGGTTGTACTTATTTTATTGGGCATTTTATATTAATAATATGGAATGTGGATATCCACATAATGCGCAATAATTTGCTGAAGAATATTCAAAAAGCTTATATGAGTAGATTCACTTTGATTAATATTTTCTAGTAATAATAAACAATGCATATCTATTCAAATAGTGAATATTACATGATTTTTCTTGCTATGAACAAAACACTTTTTGTTTGCGAGTCATATATGTATGCAATGAATGGTCTATCCACAACAAATTTAATTGCCGTAACTGGATCGAGATCAAGAGACCTGGCTTGCGCCACGAATGCTGTCGCAGCAGCAGCTTCACTTCCTGTTAATTGAAAAGAACATAAAATTATAACATCGATCGCTCCAGTGTATAAATAGTCGAACCATATATCCCAGTAACTTAATGGAATACAGACCTGCTTCATTTATATCCAGTACACCTTTGTGAATGATATTTGTAATATGAGCACCCTTTTCTTCTGTCATTTTATCGAATTCTGCAAGTTGTGTCGTCATGCTGGGCATTCCAAGCTATACCGATAAATTTTTGTGTTAATATCGAACTCAGATTTACAGGTGAAGTCAAAATTTAATTCTTACATTTTCCACGACTTTTGTCCCAATCAAATCAACTTCAGAATTTAGCACAATCTTTGGCATTCGTACATCTACTGAGGTGTATCTCATTCTCGACGGTATACTTGCCAAGGTGCCATCTTGGAGTTTAGCCTCAGTTTCTTTCAGACTATGTCCCTTTTCTGGCAGAATAATTACAAGGCTATATCGTTGTGACTATAATAAGTGAAATACATAAAAGTTTCAGTACATCCCACATGCATGCACTAAAGATAACCATATATTTTTTTGGATTGCGTCTCACCGAATACGGCAATGCTACTGCTGAAGCCTTTAATTCTGGAAGTCTGGCATAGTTAAACCGACGTGGCCTTTCTAGCCTCATCATACTCACCGGAACCTCGGTTCCTGAAATCGTGGTGAAAGGACCATCCGATGTATATTCAGGATTAAATGGAAACTTCCATTCTCCCTTGAAGTGAATTGCATTTACAAGAACCATCAATGTTTGATTGTTCAACATGCCTAAAAGAATTTCATGATCAGTTTAGTTACAGAAGACAAGTGCAGTAGATAAACCAAAATCCTGTAAACATTTACTTGGCTGAACAATTTCCTTAATACGGTCCTTCGTTGCTTCCCGTACCCATTTGTTCACCGCATCTGCTGTCTTTTCCTTCTCACCAAAGTTGACTTGCTCAGCATCAGCAAAAAATTGATGACGAATGGTGTGAAGGAAACTGGGTTTGATTTCATAAAGTTGACCAACGTAAATTCGGTTTGCCAGTTGTAACTGCACACCTTCATCATTGGAATTATCCTAAAAGGATTTTTGTTTTAAACGGAATCTCGAAATCGAATGAAATCTAAAAACAACAATTACCCTTAATGCTGTGATAAGATCATGAAATCCCTTGTGTATTGCTGGTTCTTTCATATCTTTCCCAAGATGAAGTGCCTCAAAAATTTCCTTTTCCGTGTTCCCAGTTGTTCCAGCCATTAACATAGCCAAAGCAATGTTAATGCTGAGGGGTGAAATGATCAAATTCTTGTTTTCAAATGTGGGAGTAAACTCATCATTTCCAGATTTTGTTAATACCTATTACGATACAACAAAGCAAATCAAAAATACACTCAAACCCAAACATCCACGTTTTTTGCTTTGCTGATTTGCTTTTGCCTACACGATAGACATCCTCTGCGAATAAATTTCCGGATTCTACAACTCCTTGGAGTTCCAAAGATCTTGTGTCTCGTCTTCCGACTGCATTTCCACTTATGCACGACAGTAGAAGAACTGCCTGCACCAGTTTAAGTTTACATGAATCTGGAGAAGCAGAATGAAACTATATATTAGTCAAACAATCTTTTATTAGATTCACCTAAAAATTTCAATCAAAACTTACTGCTATCATGCATCTTTTGTACGCTTACTAACTGCTCTATTCACAAATCAAACAAATCTATTCTGGTTTTCAAAAAATGGAAACACTTAACCAAATTTTCATTTTGCACATCTACAGTTTTTCTGGCATGCTGCACACAAAGTGGCACTCAGGTGCAATGCGTGTACACTGATGCTGACGTCTTAGTCTTCTTGATGCTCTATGAAAAGATGGAAAAGATAAAAAACCAATTTTTCATGCTACATTTTTTGTACAGAATGCAGAATAATGTAATGTAGGTATGTGTATATGTGTAAAAAATGTTATGCAAGCTACTTTTTATTAGCATTCTCATGATCAAATGCGTAATCCCTCAACAACATTCATTTTCTTTTTGCAGTTGTCTTTGATTGTTGTACGTACATGATAGTTTTGTTTTCTTACAAATTCAAGTTAACATTAAAACATCAAAAAAGTAATAGTCCACGTCCGCCCGCACCTTTGCAAATGGAGGCTTCTTGTGGCATGATTCTCCTTTTTCGTCCAGGACAGGCTTAAGAACGTGCTTATGAAGAAGGTTTTCAATGGAAAAGGAATCTCATGAATCGTGCTAAGTAGCGAGTCAATAATCGTGACGATGATTGTTGAATACACCAACTAAAATCGTAATAAAAGTTTAACCTTGCGCTTTTCGTCTTCGTCTTGCTTCGTTGACCATTAAGAAGCTAAACTTATAGTAGTTTTCTTATTACTGACGTGTCGGCCAAGTACATGAAAATTTATACAAGGAGATTCATAAAGCATGAATTCTGAGGTTTTACAGAATGAAGTTAACGTTTAAACGGGGAAGATTTTACTGTACATGTTTACAAGGAAGATGTGAAATGAGAATTTGATGGATTTACTTTTGGAAGCAATGGCGTGAGATCGGAGAGTCCTAACAGATAATAAGTTCAAAATTCGTATACGTAGTAAAATTCCAGTTTTGATGATGCATGAATTTGAAGAAGATATTCTCAGAACTCTTTCTTTAAGCAACGTACTTGTTATAGGAAAGTAGGAATACATGAAGATGAGCACGATGAAATACTACGATATGAATATTTCGGGGCATTGTGAGATTACGGTGCAAAGTTGCAAAAAGACTATTGCAAGGTAAATAGTTCATTTTCATCTGCAAAGTTAAGATTCCTATAATATTTAGTTAATTGCGTCTTATCTCATGCCATGCCAGAAAACATTTTTAGTGTGTCAATATTTGGATAATATGCTACCGCTACCTGTTATACATCCTTAACATGCTTCTACAGAGATTTTGATGTCCTCTACGCATATCCAACTGAACCTGAAATGCGTGAAAAAAACAAGTTTCCACAATTTACTGCATTTAAATAACACAATTACATAATTTAATATTTACTCATCATCAAAAGAGTCACGAAGACATAATCTCGAAAAAGTTTATGCGTATTCTTCTTCCAACAAGTGTAGAAATAATTATAAATAAATGAAATACCTGTTTACAGGTTTCACTATTTGTAGTAGTGGACACGATAATGATGACACATTAAAGACCTTCGTATATTGAATTACTTGACCGATTTGGCCGTGTCTTGGGTTCAGACAGCTTGATGTATCCTACATTTTACAATGTCTGATTTTACGTCTGTATGCCATGCCAAATAATTTTACATGGAGCTTGAGTGGTGACATTCTTTAGTTATTTGATATTTGGCTCCCCCTAACATTTATTTTAGCCAATTTAGGGTAAACTATATGCTATCTAAATCAATTTGGCATCAAATCAAAATAATGATAAAATAGTAGCGTCTGTCCAATATTATTTAACTTACTCAAGCGACTAAACAAACACGACCAATTTCATGATCGTTCTCGTTTCCGTATATTGGGAAACACTGTGTTAACAGTCTCATCTTATTCATCAATGTGCAATAATGTTCCACATTCTTAACAAATGCAAAGCGGAAGTGTAAAATGTGCAATGTTGCATGAAATAGCTGCACAATTACTTGTAAAATATATTTTGAGAATAGCTCAGCGTTATGTACTGCTGTATGCATGAATGACTTCTTTTTCCTATTGAACATCTTTGTATTTTTTTATTAAAAATTGCAGTTGTCGATATTTAGAATGCATAATAATTTTATTATTAGTGACCTATTCCAATATTCTAATTTCATTCTTTTACATAGCAGTTTGCATGCAGATATTGCAGAATGCAACAAAAAATGGCACGATTCATGTTAAAAATTCTTAAGCTAAAATCTAAGTGTCAACTTTCCCGGAATGTGCACGGAATGTAACTTTCAGAATGTCCAGTAGGGTAAAGGGTACGTGTTACTTGCAATGCTATACAGTATAACTAATACTTTTCATGCATGCAAACACGCTATTCGGAAGCCAGCGATATTTTATGCAATGAAAACTATACGCTATAGTAGATGGAGATTCGGTGAAAGTTCCACATTTGGAACAATCGATATCTTCCAGCCAGCCAACTAATCCAGTGCATACTTCTTTTCTGTTTTCCCCATTCCCATTTCTTGTTGCGGATTCTAGTACTTTCACTTCGTTTGTGTGGTCAGTACATAGGATATTAAATAGTAACATTCTTAGGACTAGATCATCTGAATGTTGTGCAGCCAGCCAGAAATATCATTTTTTATTACAAAAATATTTAAAACCCCGAAAAATTATACACCATTTTATTACATTCACCCATATACTTAACAACAATATGAAAAGTGAATTGCATCCCATCTTAATTTTGAAAGTTGCTACAATATTATAGCTTTCCTGAAGACGGACAACAATGACAATGGAAATCGTACGAAGAATAGCGTGTGAACGGGAAAACTCCCAGTTAATTCCAAGTAATGCTACTTTTTTCGTATTTTTAGTAGTACATTTTCAGAGTTTTTAAAATGGCTAAATTATCAGTTGACATATGAATGTGCTAACTTTTTACTACAGGTAAACCTCGGGACGAGAGACAACGACTACGGTTATGGGGACTCTACGAGCTTCTTGTTCTACTTCGAATCATTCTTACTTTGAATATTCAGACGGGTTGGATTCACCAAGATGAGTTCAGCAATTCCCTGGAGGTCGTTGCAGGTACATGTCAGGAGTTTAAAAAATGTTCTGCCATTTTTACTGAAATGTCTTTAACGTTCGTTTTTTACTTTTTCATGGCAATGTAGGCGATTATTTCGACCTCCAAGTGTACAAGTCCCCTGTACATAACTCGACTTTCCCTACTCGCTCCATGGCCTTACTCCACACAACCATTTACCTTCCCTACCTTCTGTGCAACTATTTTCTCTCATACGAACATCCCATTGGAAAGGAGCTCATTCCCAACTCAAAGCTGCTGCTTTTGATCCCCCGACTTTTCAACGTTGCGCTATCCTTCGCCGTTGATTATCTGCTGGTAAAGTTTCTCGAACTCAACGATGTTACCACTAAGCCCACAACAGAAGAAACACAAAGCCAGCAATCTTCGCGTTTGGAAGACGGAATACAAAATGAGGGGCAAGGTAATAACGGCACTGACACAAGTGGAAATTCTCCGGAAACCAACAACAATAATACTTCAAGTACCACCTCCTCATCTGAGGATGCGGACGACAACTCGGGTGGGAACACCAAGGATTACTCTATTCAACTGGTGACCTTTGCCAGTTCC
Source organism: Entomobrya proxima (assembly GCA_029691765.1). NCBI lineage: Eukaryota > Metazoa > Arthropoda > Collembola > Entomobryomorpha > Entomobryidae > Entomobrya > Entomobrya proxima. Next base: position 19,232,984 of record CM056172.1, read on the forward strand.
CAAGTTCTCTTGGTCTTTGCCACGCGAACTCACCCCTCCTCCATAAATCTCTTGCTTTTTGCCTCTCTGCTCTATCTCGTTTCAGAGTCCTTCCACGCATTCGAAAATTACATTCCCAAGTTGGAAAAATACAAGAAAGCTCAAACTCCCTTGGAACGGGTGCAGTATCTTCGAGAAATGAAAAAGACAGGCTACAGTTGTATCCACAACTTGAAAGGGATTACCTTACTAATCGTTACTGGCTTATTTAACGATCCCGAGTTTTTTCTGTCTTACGCATGCATTCCTCTCTTCTTTTACATGCAAAGGGGAATCAGTCATCGTCTCATTGGAATGAAATATTTTCATGCAAGAATTTTTGCATTTATCGCCTTCTTCTTCCTATTCTCCGTTCCATTCATCCTCTGGGATTCCTTTTATCACGGAAGACTCTGCCTTAACGATTTTCGAACACTGAAAATAACTCCAGACAGTTTTGTGGTCACTCCTGCAAATTACTTTGCTACAAAGGATTCACCATTTCGCGATTTGGCAGCGTATCCCAAAATATTCATCATGTACTTTCTCCTTTTCAACGTGTTGGGTCTAATGGGCATCGTATCCTTCTTAAAGGAACTGTATGACATTTTCTTTGCTGAATGGAGACACAAGCCAAATTTAGACTCGCATTGGACATTTCTCAACTGCTCATTGTTCCTTCCTCTGTTCTTCCTCATTAGAGGCAATGGCATCAACACCTCGCCCTTTGATCTGGTTCCGTTGATATTCCCACTGGTGTACATGCATGGCCACAAAATCCCGTTGGTATCTCGATTCAGCTACAAAATTGGATTTTGCTGGTTCCTGTGTAACATTGTGGGAATTCTATTTTGGGGCTATATCAGCCAGGGAGGAATCATGTCCAGCTTTCTGGATTTGTACGATAAGCTCATTCCAATTCGTTTCAATGAAACGCACGTGGACATTACGTTCTCCCAAATGTCCGCCATTCCTCCCACATTCATTTTGGTGATTCCCTCAAAGTGGAAAACCGTAGTGGAGAAACCCGAGCTGCCTTGGGATGATCTTGGCACAACGAATGGAGACGGACTACCCCATAATCTATACAAAACTGTACTCAAACTGGAATCGACAAACAAAGTCCGCGTGTTTCACACCGGAGTTAGTCCCTTACCAATGAGTCACCTTGAAAGAGATTTGAAACGTCTTGTGATGAGTCAAGATGACATGGACCAGAAACATCGCATTAGTTTTCTTCTTATACCCTACGCACTTGGACGTGAAAGTGAAGAGACATTCAAGTATCTGAAGCCCGTTCATGTGAAAACGTACTGGAATCACATATTCTTGGGCAATCTAAACGAAGATTGCTCTGTGTGTAACTATTTCCAGTACGGGCTGAGTCTTTATAAACTGAGCCGTGTCAAAGATCATACAAACTATAAAAGCACAAACAGCACAAAACGCTCTGCGTTTATGGCAAACTTTACAGAGGATGATGACAAGTTTAAGCACATGTTCAAATTTCAAGATACGTTCTATGACTTTTTACTTTACATTGCTGATCTTCTCACTGCAGGCCTAACTTTTATACTGTTTTTCACAAGTTATTTGGTGTTTTTGACATAAACAAAAATGATCTCAATTAAGAAGCACATCCATCATACAACTATACTGAATATTATTGTTATTAATAGATTAACACGGGATATTGGTATTTATTCATTTGGTAACTTTTCTTATGTTCACAACGGTGATACAAAACATTCTTATTTGAGTTAAAGGAAAATGTAATATCATTAGTGTATATCATTCTGAACGTACTTAATTGGTGCATTAAAATATAGATCCACAACACGTTAGTAAAGGTAACTTTGCCCAATAAGTTGATTCAAATTGAAATTGTTTGAGCAAGTTTTGTTAGCGAGTAAAGTATCAAAACCAAAGAATTTAATTTATTAAAACCGATATTATGCGTTTTAGAGCTACTAGATATATTCAGTATTGAGATATATATTGTACATTCGATTTGCAACCTAAGTTCTACAATCCATACAATCATACAATTTCGCAAAACACTAACTAATATTTAATTATTTCTACTTTTCATAAATTTGGAAATCATTCAACATTACAAAAAATTATCTACTTCATGTTCATTAGCTCTCAAATATACCTACCAGTAGTTCAAACGGAATAATTTGACATTCTACAGTTAATTACAGAAGCTATCACAAAATCACAAAGAGTTGTTTTCTTCCAAAAGATCGTTTAAGTGTGGAAGGCAGCAAAACTAGATTGGTTTCCCGAATTTGCTCAGATGAGCGGCAGATTTGGCAGGTTTACAGGCCTAAGAATACAAAAGTATGTAATTTTTTAGTTCAAACAAACCACAAAGAACGGAATCCCATAGAAAGACTTTTCTTGAAACTTGAAAGTACTTACAGCATGTTCAATGTAATCATCACATCCATAACACCAAACAGACAAGTCTGCAAAACTGAGAGCAATCTTGTGGCCGGATGTTTCGCCGTGCTGAACCATGTGTCCATTCACATAACGGCTACAGAACACCTATCAAATATAAAATTCCATTGAGTAAGCATATTGTTGGCATTAATAGTGTGAAGCTTGTGGGTAAAAATCATGAAACACATACCGAATAGCACTTTAAGCATATCCAATTTTCTCCCTTATTCCGGCAATCAGTACAACATGATTGCACATCAATACCACATTCAGGGACAGGACCAATGTTATCCAGATGAGGGCAATTGGTACGTGGCTGAACAACCACTCCAGGAATATTTCCCTAACAAAAAGTAAGTAGGTATTACTTACACCGTACTGACATTAGTGGTTGAATTACACGTATTCTTAGAAATTAATGACTTACTTCACTTAATCCTTCCTGCATCAACCTTAAGGCATCCGTTAGACCCCCACCGGTATTCCCTGCTGCATCCGCTCCCGGTACTATCTCAACAGTAATGCTAAATGGCTCGGGTTTCTCCTTTGAAGCCGATGGTCCAGGTGCAGCTGCACCATTGGAATCCTGATTATTCGCTGAATCCATATTGCCAATAACTGGATTTGAGTTACTATCCACTAATAGGGTGCTACTAGAGTTTGAATCTTCTTGAAAGCTTAGGTCGCTATCGTTCAGATAGTCGAGTTTCAGTTTTTGCAACGAATTCAGCAAGCTCTTTTCGTCAACTCCACTTTCAATGTATTTTCCCACAGGTACTAGATTTGTATTGAACGGAAATTGCTTTCGGAATGGCTTGATAACGGACCAGTATTCGGCATGCGTATCTAAAACATTGCGAATAGATTCTACGGCGACGGGATCAACTTCATCCTTCAGCTGTAGTGGTGGTATCGGATCTCCCAAGAGAGCTTTAGTACACAGTGTCATGGAATATGCAATAGCTGTCAAGTTGTATCCACCCTCTAGCGCTACAACCATGCGTCCGTTGGCCAACGAAGAGAGCAAGTGAGTCATATGAGCATAGCCCTCTGGAGTTACTTTGCAACCTGTTTGAACAATGGTATGGAGAGAAAAAGATGCATTATTGCCATTCTAGTACCAGTACCAGTACCCCCAATGCACTACTGACTACACACTTTTATGCAAAACCCAAAACCCATGATCTATGCATTTTTTGAAAAGCAGAAAGAAGGGCAAAGTGAAACAAAAGCTAAACCATAATGAAACTACATGATACATTAAACTTAATGCTATTTAAAACATGGTGCTAATGAAAAAGTCCCATAATGTACAAAGTTTAACTTTACCTCCTAATGGATCTCCTTTTGCAGCATCAAAACCGGCAGAAACGAAAACCATTTCCGGATTGTATTCATAGGCGATAGGCATCACAACGTTCAAGAAAGCTGCCAAGTATTCTGTATCTCCCATGCCCTTTCTGTTCCAAGGAATATTAACATTGTAGCCGGTACCGGGTCCCCTTCCAACTTTATCATAGTTAGCATCATCAGAGCATGGAAAAAATGACCCATTATCGTAACGATGTAAGGAGATATACAAGACTCTTGGGTCATCATCAAAGACGTGCTGAATTCCGTTTCCGTGATGGACGTCCCAGTCTAGAATTAATATTCTGAAAGCAAAAAGGATTTTTAATATAATAAAAGTCTTGTGACAAATATCGAGTAAAATCTAGAATCGTTACCTCTTAAGGTCGTGATTTTGTAAAGCATATTTTGCAGCTAATGCGACATTATTAAACAGGCAGAATCCGCATGGTTCATCAATTTCCGCGTGATGTCCTAATGGATAATTTTAATTTTCAAAATGCACATTAATTCAATACATTCTTGATCAATCAATAATAATAATCTTTAACCAATATATTATGCATTGCATTTGCTTACCCGGTGGACGAACTATAGCTACTCCAGCTCGACTTTGACCATCAAGTACAGAATCCACAACCTATAGAAGTATAACAAGCGTATACCAAGTGAAACAAAATAACTTGCATCTTTCAATTAATCTAATTCAGGGGGTTAATAAACGTAAAACCTACCTGCAATATTGATCCTGCAGAAACTAAAGCACATTGGTAAGAATTGTTGTTAAAATAAATTGAATTAAAATGCTCCTTGAATCTGTGTAGGTCCCTATTTGACATGGTCTGCGTTCCTTTCATCTTTCTGATATGATCTTCTGTGTGAATTAGTAAAAGCTCTTCTTCCTTTGCTTCTCTACTTTTTAAGCGATGGCATCTTTCCAGCAAACCGAAATCACCGTGGCATGCAAAGATGTTAGATATTCTTTCCGGCCTTTCTGGATGACCCCTTCAAAATGACAAAGCGTTTGTTTTTAAATCAGAAGGAAGAATTTTAGTTAGGTATTTCTATTTACTGAACTAAAATTATGCTTACGGTTCTGCTGCATTTCTATGCTTCAGCATCAAATCATCGTAAACAATGGAGACACGATGTGGGGGTTGCCGTAAGTCTGTCGTGAGGATTAGCTGATTCAATCTGGTGTCAAGCGCATTCATCAACTCAGTGCTTTGTTCGGGATAACAGTTCCGGGTTTCGTATACTTTTGGTTTTGGTTCTGTCCATAAATATTTGGCTACCGGACGATGAATGTTCTTTGACTTGCGTGTCTCCTCACCTTCATCCACATGCGTTTGTCCAATCAAAAGTGACCACTTTGACTTAAGCATATACGTCGCGTTCAACACAGTTTCAACAGCCCTATCAAAAAACGGTTCGTTTACAGTAATAGTATAAATTAAAATGCAGTATCATTGCAAATAACATGAAAACTTAAATGGAACTCACTCATCTACTGGTCTAGATATGGCTGAAATAAGAGGACAAGAATCGCCCAACAGTGTTTTCAACGTCAGTGCAGCTCCTTCTGCCAAGGATTTTAAACAATATCCTCCTTCTAGTACTACTGCCACTTTTCCACCGGCTAAGCCCATCAAAGGTGAAATCAAATGTGAATAGCAAGCTGGAGTTACCTCCATTTCTCCCTGTTTCATACACATAATTAATTTCACAATTGCATTTTTGGTTTATGGTGTAGTAATATATATTTTAAGGATTAAAATCTATAGGGAATGCTTGGCTTAAAAAGTTCCTACTTTTTCATCTCCCATGGCGGAGTCATATCCGGCGGATACAATAACGAGGTCTGGAGAAAACTGAAAGTACAGTTCAATGTTATTTTGCAAACTTTCAATCACTGATTGACAATTTGACAGTGCACGTGTTACTAGTTAGACATAATAGGCTATGATATACCCTATGTCATGCTAATTTTATTATCCCATTTTAAAGTAATAGCCAAAATGAAAAATTATGCGAGCTTTTTGATTGCCAAGCATTTCCCCATAAACTTTGCGCGTATAATACCTCAAAACAACCCAAAGCTGCATCATAACCGGCAGATACTATCACTAAATCTGGATTAAACTGACGGAAACATGAAGATTAGTTTGATAAGCAACATACAAGGTGCTATTTTGCAAATAAAACATTATTAAAGTTTTAATACATACTTGGTACGCCAAAGGCAAAAGTAGTTGATGCCATATTGTCAGAAAGTCCGAGTTTCCCATCCCAGTCCTATTCAAAGGCACGTTACAATTATATCCAATTCCATCGGAAGATCCAATGTAATTAAAGTTCGACTCCTTAAGATTTGGCCAGAACAAGCCATGTTCGAATCGGTGCGTAGAAAAATAAAGTACCCTACAAAGTAAAAACAAAAACGAATACTCTAGCGTTTATACTAAGAATCAAAATGAAATATCAGAATCAGTGTTTTGTTAGTCATTTTTGGCGTCGGTACCTAGGATCATTGTAAAATGCTTGTTGCGTAGCCTGACCATGATGCACATCAAAATCCACGATCAAGATCTTGGATGCCTTTCCGCTGTCCAAGGCCTTTTTCGCAGCAATTGCAACATTGTTAAAGAAGCAATATCCACAATATTCTGACTTCATTGCATGATGACCTGTAGTAACAATTCAAAGAAACAACTTAGTAATCCAAAGCGATTTGTCAACTTGTCAATTTTATTATTGTTCAGTCTTACCAGGCGGTCTAATTATTGCCATTCCATTCTGAATCTGGCCACCCAATACAGCATCAACCAAATTTACAGTTGATCCTGCTGCCAACAATGATAAATTGTACGTTGAAGGATGAAAATAGACAGCATCGTAATTGGAGGCATGGCGTTCCAAATTTTCCACAGCGTTATCTGGACCTTCGCAAATTTTTTGAAGCTTTTCTATATGTTCTGGCGGATGGATCAGTAAAACTTCTTCTTGGGTTGCAATACGAGGTTCCAAGTGCTTGGCTCTGGCTAACAATCCCAACTCTTCACATCTATCAAAATTAATACCCAGTAAAATTATACACTGCAACACTGAAGTTTAGGCATTTAAAATGTTCAGTAACCGCACCTGTAGATAACTGATGACATCCTTTCGGGTTTTTCTGGATAGTTAGGATCCCACAAACAACGATGTTGGAGCATACTGAGGTCGTATACCACCCCAGTCGACCGTCTGATATTGTCTTTGGCATCTCGAGCCTAAAAGCATGTTACGATTCAATTCAAACATTTCACATTTGAGTATTTTTCAATGATATATGAATCCTTTAAGCAAAATTAAAGACAAATGGGACAAACCGGCTGAAGATGGTCCTTCATCATTATCTGAACCTCAACTTGAGGCTGAGGAGCTCGCTTCTTTAGCAAGGCGTTCTGTTTGGCAAGAAGAAGCGCTGGTGATGGCTTTGCAGTCGGTCTCTTGGACCGTTTTTTCATGCTCGTTGCTCCATGTTCTTCTGGATTTGGATTCCCATTTGAATCTGAACCCTTCTTCCCCGTTCTAAGTTGTCTTTCATCACCGGAAAAAGTGGGATTGTTCCCTACATTAGCATTGGCATTTAACGGAATAAGAATTGGTTTGTTTCCTTCTGAGCTATCACTACTCCGTAGATTTATGGACGGATTCGCCTGCATTGGGTCATCTATGGGCTTAAAATCTGACATCTTGGCAAAGCAGCAGCAAAATTTACTGAGATAGCAGCTATTTGCACACAAGATACTAGTCTAGGTGGACGACACGAAGCCAGTCAAAACGCTAAAATTAAAATTATCAAAGCATTAATTAACATAACGTAAAAGATATTAGTAAAGCTAGTTTTATAATAACAATCACTTTTGCTTGCTTATTGGCAAATTTTAATAAAAACAGAAAATGACGAGTTCACAAAAGTTTTAAAAACAATGCTTATTAAGAGTACACGACTTTTTTAACACAAACTAAAATGACAGGAATCGTCAACTAAAACGTTTAGTACCGTATTATGAACTTTGGTCTATTACTAATCACAATCATCAACTAAGCAATGCAAAGAAATTAATATAAAAAATTACAAAGGCAACAGGCTAAAAAAATGTCTTTCACTTTACGACTATTCAAAATAGTAAATACAATAAAATTGAAAAATTGGTTAAAATTCATGAATAAAATAAATAAAATGCTTTAAAAGGGTTAGTTTAGCTTGCATGAAAGCATAATGCTTTTTGAGCAAACATTAAATCATTTATGCATTTCAAAAACGCGTGTGCGTGGGTTGACCTGTCTACGGTCTATGCTTTCTTGTGCCATGATTATAACAACTCTAATAATGCATCCCTCTTCTACCACCCTATCTGGGTTTGTAAGTTCCATTTATGGTAGTGCAACTATGCCTCAGGCAACAAAAGGTGAACAATGAACTCTGCAATAACACATATATTTACCAACTCCGCCATAATGCACTGGCATAACAGCACACTAAGTGGACTTGTTATCATCTTCGAAAGTCTTGTGTAAGGTTTTATTTGTAGGACAAACCCACGAAAGTGTGAACTTTTTAAGGAAAAAAAGATGTGGACAAGGGCGTACACTTCATTTAATTTTACTGAGCCAAACCACCTACACCGTAAATTAAAATGCATTTCACATGCCAAGAATAAAGCAGACCAAAAATAACATCTTTGAAAAATCCCTTTGTTACATTGCAAAAAAGCTTTGTGTTAATAGCCGTGCTCACCGATTTAACATTAACAATTTTATAGCCTTTAGTCGATCAGCATTAACATTTTCAATTTTCAATAAAAACAAAAGAAAGCATTAATAATAGGTTTTAGGTTCTTCTGGAAGAAGCCATAAAAAACTTAAAACATTCAGCTCATAACACAGGCTTATGAATAAAGCAATAAATTCTCAAGCTAATTTGGCCGATTGAAATCATGAAATCACTGAGCATGAGCACTCAGCACTCTGTAACATGCTCCTGCTTTCCCCTCAATAAAAAGCTCTCTTGAATGAGCACAGAACGGTTTTAGTGCCAACAGACCCGTTTGCTAAAGTGTTAAAATTAAATTCGCCTGATTATACTACTTCGCTGATATCGATAATGAAATGCATGAGCAGTCATTCATGACGATCACCACAATCACACACACCGTGCACGCAGTCAGCTCATCAACTCAGCCCCTAAAAAACCTAAACAGAAAGGTACCTTTCCCCAGCCCTAATCATTTTTTACAAGTGCCATGATTCTTCATACTATACTTTAAAGCACACCTCACTTGCCTAATATGCAAAATGCCAACTGCAAAAAACGAAAAGCCGAACATTTTCCATTATTCCTCCTCTTTCTCCTCCCCACCATTAAAACACCTCTCTCTTTCCTATCTCAACAATACTCCTCTTCCTCACCGTTACTCTCCTCTTTTAATTAAAACAGTTCAACTAACTTACCACCGCCAAAAGAACTCTACAAGCTGCTTAATAACATGTCAAGTTTAACCGGAAGTGGTTTCTTCAAGCAACGGACACAGTCCCCTCCTGCAGTGGTCCTCCACCTCCCAGTGACAATCACGGTGACGCTGACACTAACAATCCACTCCTAACAAGTATTCATTCATTAATTACGCTTCAAGCCACTCGGACCACCAACATCACAGAGACCACACGTAGCGTTTTTTGACAGGAACAGCGCAACAACTAAATTCACTAAAAAATTGGTCAGCCTAATTCACAGGCTACAATTAACAAGGCACTTTGATATACTTTAACAACAAATTTAACAAAAAAGTAAGTTCCAAACTGGTTCTAAAATCCTAACCAAATAATTAAAATCCCAATTTTCTCCACTTCCTTCCACTTTCACTCCGTCGCCTGTCACATGTGCCGCAGCAACAACATCAGAAGATCAGCAGAGCAGATAGCTGTGTTTTTGTCCAGCGCAAACCCGTTCATCTGCACTCATCTGCAGCAAGCAAACAAGGTACTAAAGCACAACAAACAATGGACCAGTTTTTTTGGCTGCTTTTCAAAGCGCCGGCAGTGTTGACGGCTTGAAAGGGGCAATGCGCTACAAAGGAGCAAGGTGCAGATACTACACATACGCCATATGGCCTGTATCGCTGTATCTGCAGTGCACTGAGCTTTCTAGAGAGAGACTTGACACTCAAAAACAAAACAAACCAACACTCTCATCTTGATTTCTATACCTGTTCATGTTCATGCACTCAAATGCTTTGAATATAGCTTTCCGCTTTGCTTTTCTAAGCTTTTCAGCTTATCCCCCTTTCAAAATGAATTGGATTTAATTACATTTTTAAAACGGGTTAATTGACAGTTTTTGGGGTTTTAGGGGTAGGGTTTATTAGTAAAGGTGGTAGGGTTAAAGCGGTTAGAATTTCTAGTTAACTGTTATAGAGGATCCAGGGAGCAGGACAAGGTAAGGGATTTATAATTGTTCAAGGTTAAGTTGGGATTATGAATGATAATGACTATGTGTCAAGGGTTAGGTGTCAGTGTGGGGAAGTAGGGTGCATGAATGATTTTGGGATGTTTTGGGGAGTGCATGAAGGGTGCATGAATGGGCGATGTTTAATTGAGACTGGCTTGGTGTATTTTTAGGGAGGGTGTGAAGAAAAGATGAGCAAGTAAAGGGGCGAGAAGTTTTAGACGTGAACACAAACTCCTGGACAAAATGACGATTAAAGATTCGGGTAACCCGGGGGGTGGTGGCTCGGCAGCTCCGAGTCCGAATAACATTGGTCAGAACATGGGTCAAAGTGCAGGGCCCAGTAGTGCGAATCCTAAGCGCACTCATACCATTATGAGTGCGGAGGATGCGGCGGCGGGGAAACGAAGCTTTTGGGCCGAAATGGAACTGACTGGTATGCATCAAGTTGACTTTATATTTAATGTAAGGAATAAATGGAAAATGATTATGTAATTTATTAATTGTTTTATTTACACATTTTTAAAAGGAAATATAAGGAACATTTCTCCACAACTTTTTGACTTGACACACTTGACCCATCTCTACGTTAATGACAACAGTCTCACCAAGATCCCAACTGAAATCGGAAAGCTAGTAAATCTTCAAGTCCTTGATGCTTCTAACAACAAGCTTCGCTCTTTGCCAGCTGAAATAGGGGACCTGATTCGGTTGCGAGAACTATTACTCAGTAACAACTACTTAAGAACGTTGCCGTTCGAAATGGGAAGGCTATTCAATTTGCAGATACTGGCAGTCAAAGGCAATCCACTTCCGCAGGAGTTTATCAACCTGCATGCTGAAGTGAATGGAACCAGTAAACTTCTTACGTTCCTATTGGATTCATTACCAGTTCCTACTGTGGAGCCACCACCGAGAGCCTGGCTTCCACTAGCCACACCAACGAGAACTAAGCCAGCTTGCATTTTCACCGTTCTTTGCTATAACGTGCTTTGTGACAAGTATGCTACTAGGCAGATGTACGGTTACTGTCCTACTTGGGCATTGGATTGGATGTACAGAAGGAAGGCGATTCTTCAGGAGTTGCGTCATTATTCTGCGGATATCATTTCTCTACAAGAAGTAGAGACAGACCAGTTTTACAACTTTTTCCTTCCAGAGTTGCAACAAGATGGATATGCGGGAATATTTGCAGCCAAATCAAGAGCAAAAACAATGTCGGAATCAGAGAAAAAATTTGTGGACGGATGCGCCATTTTTTATCGAACGGCCAAGTTTAATTTGATCAAGGAACATCTTGTGGAATTCAATCAGTTGGCAATGGCAAACGCAGAAGGATCCGACGACATGTTGAATCGTGTCATGACGAAAGGTTTGTCAAATACTTACTTACTTAAGTATATGCAATGCAGGCCTTTGACATTTAACATTTTATAACATTTTGAATTTCAGATAACATCGGTTTGGCAGCCTTGTTGGAAACTCGAATTGAAGCTTGGGACAACGGAGTTCCTCATGGATATGCACAGCCCATCCTTGTTTGCACATCTGTATGTCTGAGTCTTTCATTTCTGAATTAGTTTTATATTTACTTTGTTGCATAATTTTTGAATCCTGCAATGGTAATTCCTTGTCATTTTAGCACATTCATTGGGATCCTGAATTCTGTGACGTAAAACTGGTCCAAACGATGATGTTGATGCATGAGTTGCGTCTTATTGCTGACGAGAGCACAACTGGAAGACCAAATGCCGCATCAGCAGGCAAAACTCCTTCTGAAAAAGTTCACCTTCTACTATGTGGTGACTTTAACAGTTTGCCAGAAAGCGGAGTAATAGAGTTTCTGCAGACATCTCGCATCTCTGCGAAGCATCCCGATTTCAAGGATTTGGGATACAAATCATGTTTACAAAGAATTTCCTACAACTCAGACCGAACAACAGAGTACACGCATGCTTTCCGTCTAAGCACTGCGTACAGCGCGGAAGTGATGCCGTTTACCAACTACACTTTTGACTTCAAGGGCATCATTGATTACATTTTCTACTCCAAGCCTAACATGACACCGTTAGGGCTTCTAGGGCCACTGGACCCTCAATGGCTTGTAGAAAACAAGGTTGTCGGCGCTCCGCACCCAAGTATTCCTAGTGACCATTTTCCATTATTAGTGGAGCTAGAAATGACCGCCGGTTCCGGACCTGGGGGTGCAAGTAATCAACAACCGACATCTGGACCGGGACTTTCCTCAACTTCAACCAGTAACGTGTCAACCAGCTCATCAAGTACTTCAAGCACTAGGCGATAAAAGCATGCACCAACAAAATGAAGGCAAAGCACACGCATGCATGCGATAAAAGTGTAGAAATTTTTAAAGTCGTGTGCTTTTGAATTATGATTTATGTAATTTTAGTTAATGTTTTAAAAAGCAAAGATTCTATAATATTATGCATTGTTTGCATTCTTGGTTGTTACTTAACATATAAGATGATTAAATGTTGCAAGTGTTTAAAATGTCAATCCAATAGAAAGTGCAACCGATTGTATAACCATTATTCTGATGAAAGATGATGATAAGTCAAAATGAGTTTTAGATTTTTGAAGTTTTAATTTTTTGTTTTCATTGTTTGTGTGATATAACGTAATACACAATTAAATAATGTGCGTAGCAGCAGTATACATGCAGACAAAAGTAACTTTTGTGCTTTACCGTGAATTTATGTATTGTGTAATTGTGTATCAAATGTTCGTTGCTGATCTGATTTTTCTTCAAACAGAAATAAAATATTATTTGAAGTTAAACAAACAATCCATTCTTCGGGTTTATAATTTTAATGAACTCAATTCTTTAATTGCTTTTAAATCACACGTTTGTTTGCGTAAGGCAACTGAATTTTCGGAAGATTTTAAAATAAAATGAAATTGTTGATATTTGTTTTACAAATCAAATGAGTGGTATTCTAAACAATAAACACATAGCAAGAAATAGACAGTTGTAAACTAGTCTACTTATCTTGTCATCTATAGAAATATGTTGAGGTAAGTTTCGAATATCAAATCATATACAGACAATATCTTCTTGATCTTTTACTTACCAACTAAGCCTCTCTCATCTTATCCTTACAAAGAATTTACATAAAAACGAAGCCAACCGAAGTAAACCTTTAAACCTTATGAACTATTATGATTACAAACAACAGCAAGAACCTGCTTTTTGCTATTGTTTCCTTTAATCCCATGCAATTTCTGGTACATACGATAATTTATTTCTGTAGTCTATCATTTACCCTCCATAATCCATATCATAACCAACAGTAATGTAGTTAATTGAGAAACATTACATAATGTAGCTATTTGACATTTTCTTTAGAATTGCTTTGTAAAAATGGAAGAATCGCATATGTCAAGACTTTTGACAGTTTTAATATTATCATTTGACATACTATGCTTGAACGATATATATTTTGATAAAAACAGTCGATTGCATCGCAGTCATATCTCAATTACTTAGGAATAACAGTGAAAAAATTTGTCACAGCAGCACTTTTAACGTTCGATACTAGTTTACATTGTGATACAATAATAATTATGCAGATTTTCCTATTTTCCCCGTACAATGTAATTCAAGTTCAGCTATCTATTACACAATTGTTATATGCTTAGAGTTTGATCGCGAAATTATAAAGCCTATCCATCATTACAATTAGGTTTAGGCGACATGTTGAGGATTAGCGCAGTCAAATGAATCGAATGGTAGGTATCTCTAGCTAGTCTTGGCTAACAACAAGATAGTAGTGTACGTAGTTTGTTATCCTAGACTAATTTAGTATAACCTGAACTGGACCTTCACGTGTAAGTTAATCATTTTCTTTTTATATTCATCGTGGTCTTTGGATCAAGATCCAAATATTTTAAAAGATTTCATGTTCCTAAAACTTATACTTTTTAACTTCAACTTAAACTTGGGAAAGATTCTTCATCTTGCAGTGTTGGTAAAGCTTTCTTTTTGGTTGAAGGAGCTGAAACCAAGAATACATATAATATTATAGATTTAACATTTTCATCAAAATAGATTATTCCGAATCGTAAACAGGAATTATCTAATTACCTGATGTGGCACTAGAACCTGAAGCAGAAGACATTCCTCTGCGACTTGGTGGCACGTAGGCACTACCCGATGATGCTGGTGCTGGTGCTGCTGAAGATGATGAGGATGATAAACCGGGACCCGAACCAGGAGCTTGTTTCTCTGCTTCTTCCTGTTTCTTTCGCAGAGAAGGGGGCACATATTTTTTCTCACCAGTTTCTTTCTCTGGTTCTTTTGTGCTTTCTTCACTTGGTTCTGCGAAGACTTCCGCCTCCGGTTTCGTTTCTTCACTTTCCTTTGGCGCTTCGGGGTTTGCAGTTGCGGTTTCCTTTTCCTCCTTTGGACTTTCCTCTACTTCCTTTACTTCCTTATCCTTTGTTTTCTTATTCCACGGTCCATCCTTTGTACCTTCACTGCCCTCTTGACCTTCCTGACTTGGATCTTCGTCCTCATCGCTTTCAAGCACCAATTCTTGGATTTTTAAGTTGGAGAAATCTGGTGCCTTATCTTCGGCTTCAAGCCATTCATCATCACCACCCACAGGTAACTATTCAAGTGACAAAAAAGATGAAATTCACGTGAGTTAGTTATCTAAAAGGGTGTAACAACACAAAAACAAGGTTTAATCTTGACATAAACTTACACCGGGTCCTGGACTTTGTCGCCCTCCTTCCGGCAAATAGTTACTCTTCCCAGTTTCAAGTTTCTTTTTCTCCTTGGCTCTTTGATCCAAAATTTTTGCTAGGTCCTCTGCCGTGTCAAACTTCTTTTTTGACTTTTTAGACTTGTCCCTTTTCGCAAAGAAATCATCTAAATCCGCCATTCTGGATAAACTACAAAATCACAAGAACTATCAATTAAAAATGCTAAAACGAGTACACCAGTTCTAAATGCAACTACAACCAAAATGCGTAAATACAAAAAATTGACAAAATTAACAACTGTACGACATATGGAACCTGACAAAAATGTCCTCTAAGACACTGTGGTTAACTCCTACAGCAACATCCTCTCACCAAATTGTAAAGGCAAACCAAAAGAGGTTATAGTACGCTTCGTCTTAATGTTAAGCGATCGATACCATTGATAACTAATCTATAATATTCCACATATACTTTCTCATTCCTTCTACCTTACTATCCTTAACAAAAGGTCCGTTTTAAATCGTAAATAGATGCATCTGTAGTCGCAATTCACATTGACCACCGGCAAGGCACAAAAGCCTTTATTTTAAGACATTTACGAACTCAACTAATCGAAAAATGCTTTACTGACTATACTCTGTGATCAACCACTATAAGCCCCAAGCAGGCACCTCCACAGGATCCTGTCCTTTCAAATTCAAAGTCCAATTCCTTTAGCGTTTTTACCTTCAAGCCGTTGTGCCAGAAAGAACAGTAAATGCCAAGTGTACTTTTAAATATCTTGCTAGTTTGCTACCAGTTACAGTTACAGACTGTACCTGAAGGGCTGCAGGTACCTTTCCCAATCCTAACAATACATAATTATTAGTATCCAACAATGCACTCTTTACCAACTTTGTAAAATATGACGGCCTGACTAAGCACTCTTTAAAGTTTTAAATGTCTGATGTATTTAACGGTACAATTTGCAATTAAACTCACTGTTTTAACTTAGACTTAACAAGCTTTAAAAGAAGACTTAGAATATTAGGTTAAATGTAAAAGAGTGTATTTAAATGCATTATTAACTCACCTTCTCTCTCTGGTTAAAATTAACCTGCTCAGATGATGTTGCTACTTTTATGGAAGGTGAAACGACTGAAGGGAAAGAATTTGTAGCTGTCTTGGTTGAAAGTGTTAGCCTAGGTGGAATATTATAGCCCATATGGATAGAAGGATAGAGCGCTTTGTATATAGCCACCCGGTCTGAGACACGTGTCATGTGACTGCCTCAGATACACAAGAATACACCGACTCTCACTTCAGTACTTTGGCTTGAGTTGATGGATGGCGTAGGTTTGACGGGTTATCAGGGTCGGGGTGGAAAACGGAAGTGGGAAGGGGAGAAATGGCCAAGTTTCGGGCACATGCTCTTTATCATGTGCTTGGATGCAAAAATGAGTCATACAATTGGAATTTTTGGAACTGTAACAATTTTTTGTATTATTATGCAGCTATAAAAATGATGAAAGCGAGATATATGAGTCATTAAAATGAGTCAACAAGTTGTCGACAAATCTTTTATTAAAATTGCTATTGTGCAAAATAAATTGTTCTTAGAAATATACATACGTAAAAAGATAAAATGATTCTTAAGAAATAAGCTGATATAACATTTTTACACTAGTCGCTATAATATTTAGGTTACATAGGTATAAAAGAAACCAATAAAATTCTGTCGGTAAACCGTCTGTACCTAGATTTTCTAATCTAGAAAACTATATTTGAAACCATTGTCCTTCATTTTGGCTTTGTCTCTTGATCTGTAACATTTCTTATGAAAATGCAGTCTTCTGGTACAGGTTGAGGCGTTTCTTCTTTCTCGCCCAGGTAGGAACAACCTATTGCCAGTACTGAGCCACAGTTGCTAAATGCCAATGATGAGATTCCGGTTGGATAACGGTGGAACTGGCATAATCTTTTCTTTTTCTCGCCGTCCCAAACGTTGACGAAGCCTGCAAATAGACAACAAAGTAATTAACCTACTTTAAGACATGTATTGATTATGCATTCCAGGAAAAATGAGGTTTGGTTTTTGGTTTCCATTCTCTGTATTTTTAATTCGATTTCCAGGAATAATTAACTTACCATCACTTCCTCCGCTAGCAAAGGTACCATGCTCCGAATGAAAGCTGATAGCGTTTACGGGGTAAATGCATTCCATGCCCTGCTCTTTTATTCGATGACATTTGAAAGCATACTTTTTCTTTTGGACTTCTGGTTCCGGATCAAAATATTCCACTGCTACACGTCCCTCTATACTGCTTAGAACATAGCCCTAAGAAGAACATAACAGAAAGCGTTAAGACCATATCAAATTATTTGCAATGGAATTATACTTTGTTCTATTTTTTCTTACCTGCTTGTTAGGAAAAATTCTGACACATCTAGTTTGATATTTTAGAAGGGAATCTCTTTGCTGGAAAGGTTGACTCATATTTCTTAGATCCCAAACAATAATTTTTCTTGCACTTGTCCCAACGATAAGCATTTCGTCTTTCACGCTCATAGTATATACCTGAAGGAATGATAAGCACATAATTATAAAAAACAATGAAATGTGCAAATATTTGGGAAGGGTATGCTAGGCTAGTTGATTTCGACTTCTTACTTGATCTTGCTGCGAATGCAGTCCAATTGGTCCAAGAGATCTCGCATCCCATAATTTCACCAAGCGATCCCAACTTCCAGACGCAATAATGTTCTTGTCCTCACTATACTCTATGCAGCGTACGGCGTCATCGTGTCGACCCACAGTGTACTCTGGACAATAGTAATAATTACAAACTTGCTATTAAAAACTTCCTCAAATCATAAGTTTACTTTTTAAAACTTCAACATACTTTGATCTCCACTAATATCGCAACTGATTATAGTACCATCCAATGCTCCACTAAAAACTTTGTTGGAATCCTGGAACACGAAAGATTTAGAAATGAGAAGATGAATTAAGGGTCAATTAAGCTAATTTGTAAGCCAATGTTTGTACCAATACCGTCATTAAACTGTCCAGAACAGGAGACTGATTATGGGTGTACTTTGTACGAATGGCATTGCCCAGGACGTCATACAATCGGACATAGGAATCCCACGAAGAAACTACTAAAACGTATGAGGATTTGGGTGCAAATCGAACAGAGGAGATGGCGTCATCCGGCGGATTCTTCAGCTTATATTCTGATCTTGTTTCCCCCATTTTGCCTAAATAATTAAACACATAAACCACTTATAACTGCTTACAACTTCCATTATCGTGGTATATTTAATAAGATTTTAAAAATTTGCAAACGAATCTGCTAAGTAAAGTAACTTCTGCTTACAACGGTCCAAGTTACGAAGGCGTCACTAACAGATCATCCGAATATATACGGTCGGATTAAAGATCAAGAAGTTCCTTGAAGAAGCTACTTAATGGCTTAACAATTAGCAAAAATTAAAGTTAGTCAGACAGAAAACTTTTGACAGGAACCAAAGCAAAGTCTGAAGTCAGAAGTAAACAATTCTGGAAGCCGCCAGCCAAGGGGCAAATAAATACTCCCGTGCATCGTGCATCAATCCGGGTGCTCATAGAGCTAGAGGGACGCTACAACATCCTTTAGCCTTTGTTGCAACTTGCAAGATTCGATGATCCTTCACCCAGGGTTTTGTTTGATCATTTATGTCAAGTCATAATTACCCACGCATTACTGACCGATAACCGAATTCTAATACCAATTACCCACTAGATGTAAAAATAGGCACACCAGACTAGGCATTATGCATTAATGAATTCATTAAATTAAAATTGTCAAACGAATGAAGGGCGCAAGGACACTTGTTCCATGACTGTTGAATGGAAAGTTTATTTTTGTAAGTATGAAAGGTTCATCGATCCTACTTTGTTTAATTGTACCGTGTTAACTTACATTTAGATAATTTAGTTGTTTCGTTCTTAATGGCATTTTAAAGAAATATAGTTCATGAAAACTCTGTATGTGGCTTCTGCAGTGCTTAATACACATAGTACTTCGTAATACGAAGTTCGTATGAACATAATGTATGACGAGCAACAAAGGTAATTACATCAAATCCTTCAGTAATCAACATCACGATGCATCCCTTGCTTCAAGAAATCCATTCACTCAATTATTTTTATTATTACATAAGGGGAATTGTTGCCGATTCCAATCGTGCGTCATATTTGTAAGGGTTACAATTTCGTGCAGCAGCGACTTGTAAACTTACAAGCACTACAACTCAAATTGTTAGTTAGTATCGTGCAGCTAATCTTAAAACTTGACCATTATACTCTTACGAATAACAAATCATGATGGTTCGAGAATACAGTATAACATGCATTGTGGTGTGATTAGATTGTTGATTTAGTTGCAATGTAGCAGCAGCGTAGTAAATATATAAATAATTTTCTATATACACCAAGCAAATTATACATTACGACTAAATGGTCACCTTTTCCTTCGAACTACTAATAGACATGTTGGATTGGATTGGTATTGGTAGGTGACGACTGCCATAAAAGATATGACGTACTTTTTGTTTCTACCCTTTAAGATGCCTTCAGGTATATAGCAGCCTTTATCATAGACAGTAATTTGGCATAAATATATACTGATGCACATATTCCCATTCCACCTCAGTTTATGATTAAGTTTCCTCTTGTAATAAGCAGAACTGAAAGTGGTGGAAGAATTTTTTTCGTTATTGAACTGTAAGTGTTAATATTAAATCACAAGCGCCATGGCCTACTCACAAACAGTGGTAATGTTAATTGCTTAACAAGTATTATGAACATTCAATTTCCTGTGCATTTTATTTAATTTCATATTTTTAAATTCCAGATTTCAACGTTGCTTTTAGGCCTGTTAGTTCTTCATAGCAGTGACGCACAGCGACAAAGAGGGCGAGGTCAGTATGGTAGACGCCAAGTTGCAGCACCTTTGGAAGACGCTGCCGTAGAAGAAGCCCATCCACAATATGCTATTTTGGAAACCACGGTCAGACCAAAAATCCATGAGCTTCATCATGAAATCTCTCCAAATCTTGGCGATGGAAACTTCAAGTATTACTCTGCCACTTCTGACGGTCTGGAATCCGAACAAGTGGGTCACTTTAGCAATCCATTGTACTCACAAGTGCATCAGGGATCCTATACAACCAAAGACGAGCATGGTCAAGTTGTGAAGGTCGACTACGTGGCTGACAAAAGTATGTATCGAGAATCTCCAAATGCAATCTTTTAAACCTGTTCCAATTTGGCATTCATTGCTTTCTATAACAATAAAATAAAATTAGCCTAATGAATCATCATGTTTTTTATGTTCTAATGTATCTTGTGTTCATTTGTAGATGGTTTCCGACCTATTGGACCAGGCGGTGTTTCTGCACTTCCCGTTGCTCCTCCAGTTCCATTGGAACACGCTAAAGCTAGAGAAGATATCTTGGCTTTGCAAGCGGCTATTCGCGAGCAACATTTGGGATATCTTCGCGCTGGATATGCTGCTCACGGCCGTTAAAATTCAATCAATCTTTTTCAGTTGTTTTTTACTTTTGTTTTCTAGTATAACGTTACTACTCCTTGTTCATAGTTGTTTGAGATACTAAACAATCATTAAACTACATACGTTCTGACTGCTTTTGGTTGGTTCGTTTGAAACATTATCAAAGAAAATTTTGGATTTATGCATTTTTTCTCAGTATTGTCTCTTTGAAGAAACAGTACATTTGGGAATTGTCTATTGCTTCTCACAGTCATTTTCTCTGGTTTCTGGTTTTATTTAGAAGATACCGGAAAACGTCATAAAATTAAAAATTATCCAGTTAGTGCATACCATATGAACCAATGTTTATTTAAACAGGGTTCTATGAAAATGTGTGTGGAGCTTTTACTAATGCGAAAATTAAATGTTCGACTATTTGTCTGACCACCCAAATGGTGCAACTCCGATTTTATCGAGCGATTTCGTGACATACTCCAATTTACAAAGCTTTCTGGGTGAAAGATGATTGGCAGTTTAATTAGTAATTCATGAGGCATTCGACACGAACGAATTTTGTTTCATCGGTTTTGACAGAGGGAAACATGTTGTCATCTACATTACATAAGACATTTCCTACACTTTCTTAGCAAATAACAAAATGGGAAACTATAAAAATAAGTTAAAGAAGAAAAGGTCAACATATGAATCATTCATTTATACTTTGTGTTAATGCATTGTGGATCGTAGGCAAAAATGGCATTACCATTCTCCGTTACCAAAAGTTTCCACTCGATTGAAATAACATGCCAAAACTGTTGACGTATGTATTTACCGTCACATTGAAAGGATTATTACCTCTATCCATTGACGCTCTTATCTTATCTACTAATTTACATGATGAAACCGTGCTTTAAAATAAAAGTCTCTCTGCACTTTTAGATTTCATTTTATGACAAGCTTTTTGAAGAATGAAATGTATATTTCGACACCTACGTAGGTTTACAAACTACGAACAATTCAAAGTCCTGCTCGTTCTATCTACTCTTTGTATTTGCCATTATTATTAAGACTCTACTTTGTTAACTAGCAGCTAAAATGGTCATGACAAAGACAGTTTTCATTCCTAAAATTTCATATTTGCTGTTTGCTTGCATAATATTGTTTTAAGAATTTAAGAAAGCTCGATATTTCACACAAGCCTTAAGGTGTGATTTCATGTCATTACATAAACTTTTATGATGCATCCGACATAAAAGATTACACGGAGACATTAGCATTGATATTGCAGAAAAGTGTGGGTTTCTACCGCGTGATCTATGCATGCATTCAGACTGCTTTTTCCTATTCTAGTCAACTAAAACAGCTATTTATGACAAGGGTTTGCTAACAAGTAATCGCTAACTTCGCAAGTTGACGTAGCTTTAATCTGTTTACTTCTTACACAACTTGTTTACTTCACTTCAGATTTAATCTGCCATTAATTTTTCTGTCAATTACAGCCAAGGTCATGGGTGTCGACGATAGAATGAATACATGCGACAGCGAGTCACTCAACATAAGAAATCAATTGCAAAGCAAAGAAAGTATTGTGAGTTGCAAAAAGATATGCATGAGATCACGAGGGAAGTCTGTCTACGACTATTACGCAATGTCCAATATATGTCGATAATTGTCAGCAGTAAAAATGCATGCATACATAACGGTTAGGTATTTATTGTGAAAACTGCTAATGCTTACTCGATCATTATTGATGTGCCACGTGCCTGATGCATTTGACAATCCGAAATCTAACATAATATGCATGCATCGCTATTTGGAACTAATAGTTGGATAGTATAGTTAATTATAAGCATGTATAAACTTCCTGTTTTCACTTTTTCTCCATGAATAACCAAACAGTGAACAAACTTTATTTAGCTGAAAATCATGTTTCGAAAATTCGGCAACACAATTTATGCAATAAACATATTACGCATTATGCATAAAAGTAGCTTTCTCTTAGATGTGGGACCTCCTAAAACCCAAATAACGGATGATATCTAGTAAATAATAATATAGCAGTTTTGTTGTTCTGTTGATGAGTTTCGGCAAATATTTTGAAATAAAGAAACTTAACCAATGTGTCTTTTGTGAAAGTACTTGCCATGTTTATTTGTGTATATTTCTCAATCAAGGTCTGATATATAAATACCTTCCTAGGGTTTTTGTGAGTTCATGTGACTTGAATTGTGTAATTATCATTCTCATATTTTATTAAATCAAATGAATAGATTACTTAATGACATTAATTAAATTTTATGACTAACTGCATAAAAATTACATATGCATGGGCAGTAGTTTTTACAAAAAAATTTTACTCAAAAACTTCTGTACGTCTGCACATTTCATTATGTACTTATGGCGGGGCAATATCATACTACTAGTAAATGTACACAGTGAAAGCATACGTGCGTCAAGTCAGTCAGTCGGGAACCAAAATCCATTTTGGATTCCAAGAATAAATTGACCTTTGACCCATTCAAACACCGATCTGTCCAAAGCAGAAAGAGAAAATCGATAAAACAAGAGGTATTTATTAACGTGATTACGTAAAGCATATTATAATATATACATACATCAATAGGCCAAAAGAATAAGCATTAATCATTCTCAAACACATTGAATACTGAATGTATTCATGGAACTTTCCTCATAAGTCCCCTAAATAAAATACATTTGTTTGGAACAATCTAGAGCACACCCATTCAAATTGAACTAAATATTCTACATCTTCGTTCAACATTACATAAACTACCTTCTTGCATGCGATGAGTTATTCACACTCTCATCACACAAAAGTGATGTGCTTCGTCACGTGCACCTCCTTCCCAGATAGCCAATTGTAAAGCAGCATTTTGATTGTTGGGAGGATCTTAGCTTAAATGTAAAATCTTTCATGTTATCAAATTCATTTCCTGATAAGCGCTTCACCAACTGCTAATATAAAATCATATTTGAATTATTCAAAAGCAAACGGATCGCATAACTGCAAAATACTGTGAATGAACTAACATAATAGCATGAAATAATTGAAATGCAAACATCTGCAATAATAGGATGCGTATGAGAAATCTAAATTACAGATTTTGGAGAGAATTGAAAGGAAAAACATGCGCACACCACAACGCAATTTGGAAATATGTTATGTGCACCGTGTCTCATTAAGCATTCGTTCATCATTGCATTGTTGATAATGAAAGACAAAAACAAGCCTCTAAGCGTATGTAACGTAAAATGTTAAAATAGAAATGATAGCGCGTACGGTGTAAGATAATTTACTGCTATGCTTAGTAAAAATTGTAGTAGCATTTTATATTGTTACTTTGTATTATGACTTGGTTGAGGCATCTACAGAAAACGTGTTTGATTTGTGCATAGGTATCTCAGAATAATCGTGTTGTTGTTAGGCAAAGTGAAGTCGAAACCCCCACTTCATAAAAGCGATAAAATTTTTGCAAAAACACTTACAACAGCATGAGAGTTTAAAAAACGTGGATGGGAGCAATAAGTAACGTGGTGATGCAAAATAAATCGTGCCCACACATGGAATATGGAATGTTCTTTGTACTTTGTAGTAGAAACTACAACAGATTCAGAATTGAGAACCAAGGCATAATGCTACGCACATTACTAGTATAAAGGGAAAACTTTGTTATCACAGGATTTTGTGGAGAATACTCATATTATAATATGTAGTACATACATAGCACGGGAATTGGTGGGTCTCTTTGGTGCTTGGCAAATGTGAATTGATGAAAGTGTATGGAATACGCTTAGTACTTTGCAAGTTTTTTTATTCAGGAAAACATTCATTCACTCACACATGCTTGCTCAGGTCTGTGTGTGCCAGCAAGTCTCTGGTTCTGCTACTTTTTCTTCATTACTTGTGCCTGCATAACTACGTGATATTATCCATCTCTAGAAACTAGGACCACTACATAATAATATTATTAATGTTATTTCTTGTGTTCTCTGGTTGACTCAACTGCATGAATTGGCTTTAAAAACACATTCTGGTGTTTGTTTGTTGGTCGAATTGGATGGAGATAATAGTGGACTACACCGACAGACTGGATGGATACAAATAGCAGATCATATTGAAGCAAAACAGCAGAAAAATGGTAAGCGAAATAAATAAGTAGCTATCTATAAAGTAAAATTTCTACTTTAAAAGAGATCATCTCTT
Organism: Entomobrya proxima; assembly: GCA_029691765.1. Classification (NCBI taxonomy): domain Eukaryota; kingdom Metazoa; phylum Arthropoda; class Collembola; order Entomobryomorpha; family Entomobryidae; genus Entomobrya; species Entomobrya proxima. The sequence goes on from CM056172.1 coordinate 19,257,765, forward strand.
GACCGTGTACTCTTACATCTGCATATAAACTTGGAGCATTCTGTATCCTTGCAAAGGTTCAAAAGGGTACATTCGCTACATATACTATTGAGTGAGGACAACTTACCGAAGGGCACTTCATCGTGCTTGTACTTATAACATATAAAGATTTGTGCTGCGGATGACAGTAAAGAAGATACAAGTGACACATTGCTTCATCTAGTTCACTAGATATCTCCGGAGAAAACTAGAAAACACAAAAGGTCCAGACGGACAGGGAGAGAAACCTGCCATAAAGCGTGTGTGCTAGCTCACGTACATCCTAGGAAATCATCTAAGCAAAACATTCTTGCTTTTTGTTGCATCCATCCGTGCACAGAGTCACAGGATAGTAGTCTTTTGTACTTGTCCAGTTCCAGCCTATTATATGATAGTCAGTCACCTTTTACATATTGTGTGATCATACGACAACAGAAGATTGCTTGAATGCAAACTTGTCCAATTAAGATGAGTGTCTTGTTGTTGTGAACATAATCTTACATTTTACCCTTGAGTTTTGAAAACAACAATACAAAAGCTGTATCTGAACGTAGTATTAGTATTATCACTCGTTTAGTAGTTGTCAAATCTAATACGAGAACATAATCAAGATTGTTCAAAGAAATCAGGGTTTTTTCTTAAGCTGGAAACACTATATCGTTAATCGTTGCCATTGTCCAGTTTTGTTATAAACCGCTCATAGACAAATGTCATAAGTAATTCTTTATCGAAAGTTGCATATAATGGGAAGCAAATAGAAAAAAAAACTAAAAAGAAACACAATCCCTCCACCGGGACGTTGAAGCGTTTTTCACTTTATATAACATGTGTATACATTACTGACGGTTATTAACAAGTCTTTTAAGCAAGTGCATTCAATAGCCAATATTCAAAGATTTTGTTTAGTTTCATAGTGTATGAATACTAACAGTACCGTACTATTGGTATTCATTGCCCTACTCGGTTTTGTTTCAATAAACAAAACAAAAATTTGATTTAGTGAGTGCAAAGTCCAATCTATTTGAATTTTAAATCAGAGAAGACTCCTCTTAGAAAGTGGAATAAATGTTCGTTACAGCGTTTCTTTCGTTGTACAAAAGCGTATCACAACATTTTTGGTTTCTTGATAACGGGGTAAGTCTTTTGTCTTAGTTCACATGATAATTTCTTGTTAAACATATTTACAACCACACTCTGAAGTTTATGTATGCATTTTTATAGTAGTGGGGTAGGGATGGCTGCATTGCATTGCGTGAAGCAAGAAAAACTACATCATGCATGTATACATGTAATTTGTCGTTAATTGTCTATTAACGTGATTATATTATACTGAGTATTGTTTGTTTCGTTGAATCTGCTTCCTCTAAATTGGCTTCTGTATCAAAATCCCATGTAGCAAACAGGCACACATGCATTATAATCATATATCTGGATGAAATACTCTATATATTACTTTGCCAAATTTTTCCTACTTTTCTGAAAAACTTCTTTTGGATATTAGACCAGTAGTTTCGCTCTGTCATGTGCAAACAGCAAATGAAGTTTTGTACTTTAACCCTTGATGTCATTGCCATTGTCACTCTTAAAGAGTCAGTCAGCAGTCGGAACAAAACTCAAGAGGTTGAACCATCCACAATTCATTTGAACTATTCTAGAATTCTAGTGCATACTCCTTATATTTTTCCGGTAAAACCCAGGCTGAATAGCATCATTAACAAATAAAGCGTCTTGTTTGTGTGTTCGCTTTATTTGTAGGTTTGCACGAACGTACACCTAATTGGGCTTTGCTAAGAAAGAAATGAGTGTTTTTGGCTTAATAATAATACGTATATTCGCATAATACATGCATGGTCATACACACATTGGCATATGGTATAAAGACGTGCAAACACAAAATTAGGACGTTTATTTACTCACTTTTAGAATGAAAGAAATGAATGAAAAAAGAGTGAAAGGCAAAGTGGGAAAATTGACAATAAAAGAAGCGAGCCCAAAAAAGTGATTTCATTTGATGAGGAAAAGGGATTTGCGTAGATTCATTCATAGACGTTTTCCTCCGGACTCTGGGCTGGAGTGGCAAAAATTACGGGTTTTTCATTGACTTGACTTTCTACTTTGTATGGAGTTTTGTAGGTGTGAAAAATACAATAAGCTTGCAAAGCGTGTAACGTATCTTCATTGCGGTTGCTGGAAGCGTTCCACTTTTCTCCTCTCGCGGATTTGGAATCAGCCAGGCTTGTTTACTTAATTCTTTCATTCATATATTAAAAGAACTAAGGAGGCAGTATAACGTAGGACATAGGCAGCATTTTAAGCATACACCACCGAAAAAATAATATTGAACTTTGGTTAAGGGAAGTAAATCACTTACCTATGGAACCATCCGAACTGAATAAACACAAAAGGAACAAAACGAAAGGTAGAAAAAATCAATCTTTCTTATAAGAACCTTGTGCAGATATATGCATTTTCTTTTGTTAAGATCGGTAGTTGCTCTTCGGCACACATAATTCCATGTCTTATTTTATTATTATTCTCCTCTCCGTGGGAGATACCACCTTGTGACTTTGTGACCACGATCAGAGCAACGAATTTGAAGGAGAAATGAAAGATGAATAGCATAATACAAGTAGATAGTAGGCATTTCGCTGATAAATGCGAGCGAGAAGTGCCAGTGTGTACCTTAATAGCGTGTATGGTAGCTTCGTCGTTTTCTGTGAAAGTCCATTCCATTCTGGGAAAGCAGCAGCATTAACATAAAGCTTGTAACAACAAAAACCAACTCTAGATTTTCTCACAGTTCCTGCAAACAACAATCTTGTACTTGTCCATGGAAAGCAAAAGTTGGTACTTGACTATGGTGAATTGACGGACTAAATATTACAGTAAAAGTTTTTTCGTTATGGATGGGTATTTGTTTGGGGAAAGTTTGATGAGATTTTTGCTCTTTGTCCGACAATTCGATTGGAACTGCGTTTTCAGCATCTTTAGATGTCAGAATTGAGTTGTATGTAGATGTGGATTGTAGATAGTCAAACATGAAAAGGAAGATCTGTGGGAACTCGGTTAGCGTGTAACTTTCATCTTTCATGTTGTCTTATTGCATAAAAAGTTTCCAGGTCTTTGTCTTGCCATTTTCTATTATTTGTTCCGCTGGAAATCTACAAATCCAAAAGGAAGAGAATCTTCTTTTACAAACGTTCTTAAAAGTATTTTAGTACTTTCGGAGGAATCTTTGAAAAGCCAAAACAACTATTCTTACACTATGCTTAACACTGCTTTCTGCATTAAGACCCGCTTTACTAACAAGAAAAACATTATTCCAGGTTATAATGTTTTAATGGATTTTCCTAGAAGTCGGCACATGTAAAAACTTATGCATGACATAATGCATTTTGACATATGAATATTCTCCAATAAATTCATCTTTAGTTGCTGTTGTTGATATAAAGAGTGCTCTAAGTATTTACTATGAGAAGTAGTTCAATATACTTATATGCAACACATATAAACAACTAATTGGGAAACAATCCAAAAAAGAGTTGCAAACTAACAAGAGTGTCATCAATTCACAATTCACTTCTGATTGATAGCACTTGGACATGCAATAACAAGGTACTAACCTTTCATATTGTTTACCTGACTTCGGTGATTATAATTTGTAGTTGTTTGTAATATCTACATGTTGTTTTATGATCAGTCTAATCAGGAATATTGCTTTTTGCATAATATACGATTAAAGTTCAAGTGGGAGAAAGTATCGCGATCTAAAAACCCGAAACCACAATACCCTGTTTCTCTTAAAGTTACCTTTAAGCATTTGTATTTGTGTACGCAAAAAACGTTTAATTTTTAAAATCCTGTTGAACGTTACCTATTTATTGTCCAGTGAATCAGGAATCAGTTATGTTTGCAACTTCAAGTTTGTGTAAATAAAAATATAGACATTAATACAAACAAATTGGTTTGTTTTTAATTTTTACATTAAATATATGTATAAAATGTTGAAATTTGTTTAGTGGCATGACTGAAACCTTTGTCACCTTTCTTATCAGTTTCATTCAGTCAGTTTCATGAAGGAACATAATATAAAATTCTATATCTGAATTGAGGAACTGACAACTTTAATTTTTATATGCTTATTGCTTATATGTCTTCTGTGCCGACAGAATACATGTAGACAACTGTTTGCAAAAATCTTCCGATTTTTTCATTAAGCGTCGAGCGTATTATTTATTGGAGATGCAAATCATGTTTCCTTTTTGTAGAATTACAGTTGAGGATTTATAGACATTGGACATGGTACATTTATCCTGCTGAACGATGAATGGGAGTCAAAGGTGACAAACATTTAAAGAGCTCCAATACAATTTTTGAGGAAGTCTATACGAGAAAAATGTTTTCAAAGATTTTACTTCATGAATTCCTTCGTTCCATTTAAAGGACTTGGAGGTGGAATGATCATATATAATATCAATGATATCATTGTATAATATAGGTATATGATAATCAAGTAAAGAAAGTACATGCTAGTGTTGTTGTTACAGTTAGTTTAGTATTGTCAGTCAAAATTAATCATAATTACAACGGAATATCCTATAGCATGCAGTACAAGTTTAAAACTTTTAATTAGTTGCAATGAATAAAGACAACGAGACAGTTTTACTCAAAAGCCAAATGGAATTGAAAATCCAATTCTCTGAATGTTATATGTTTTTGTATGCCTTATTGCGTTGTTCTCTGAATCTTGTGTTGATAATTTGATCAGGGTTAGCTACTTATTTCATTAATTCAAAGTACTGTCAACGTCAAGTATAGTTTCGTAGAGTACTTTACTACTCTTTTAGTAAGTCTCATTAAGCTTTCCAAGCCGTAAAAGAGCTTGAACACAGGTAAAATATATTATATTATTAAATATTAAACTGTGTTTGAATGCTAACATACCGTAGAATCAGAAACTGAAAACATTGCATGTAGCCTTTTAAGTTTGGTCCAGCCAGAGAGTAGTATTGTCGTAGGTCGTAGTGTCGAAGTTTGCTGCTTAATAGAATGTAGCTAGCAAGGTTTTTCATGCTAAACTTACCAAAACCAAAAGCCAAAAACCTATTTGCTGTTGTTCTTCCTTGCACGCTATGGTCTCCACTCCAGCAAATCTTCCTCCTTAAGCTAATCAACTCATGCGACAAGAGCATGAAAGCAATTTTCTAGATCACATACAACTTTCTATTTTTATCCTATTTGCATACTACAGCACACCACGCTGGGTTGTGAGCATAATCTTATCTTACCCATACATTCAAAGTCATCCTTGACTTGATGCTTGAGTTTGCAAAGTTTGCATAAAAGGTTTGGCATCATCATGCAAAAACGCTAATCACGACTCATTACTATTATTCTATGTGAATTTGTTGTTGTTTTATTTATTTCCAGCATTACTAAGAGTACAACTTTTGAGGCTTAGTATATCTTCCTGCAACGCTTATCATCATTTTTTGAAGAACAGAAAACGATTCACTTAGTGGCCAGGATTGTCACAAGACTGGTTTACTGTGTCTCAATTCAAACGTATACTATTCCAGCACATATTCAAGTAGAATTACAACTGTCGAAGCCTGACTTCAATTATGGTGAAAACATAAACACTATTTCTACATCGCCACCGCCATGACATAAGAGGATACAACAACAATAAGACCAGCATTCCAGATTACTAGATTTAGCACTTCTTGTTTCCACGCTGGACACCAAACAAGAAAATCTAATGAGCCACACTTGTTGACCTTGAAGTTATATAGTGGATCTGTTTACTAGAAGGAGGAAAGTGACGGCTTTCCCTGTTTTGAGCAAATTCGCCAATAAACAGGCATCTGCTGCCTGTGTAGATGTTTGCATCAAACTTCATTTTTTATCATCGCCAATTCTGCTACATCTTTTTTCATCTATAGAGCTGCACAGTCATTCATTCAGAGGAACAGAATTATATTTACCTTTGCTGTTTCATTACTCTCGTACGTATAAAACGGCCTGAAGCTTCAGCTCAAGTAATTTTCTTCCCTTTTGCCAACTGTTAACTTCATAGCCAAGCTGTCATAATACTATATTTACTGAGAAGACAAAGGAAACAGGATACAAGCTATATTCAATGTTCCGGAAGGGCAGGGAGTATCTACCTCGGCATCATCGTCTCCTTTCTCTATCAAGCATTTCAGTTTCATCATTACTCCCTAGTAGTAACCGTATTTGTCACCACCTCCACCACCAGTCCAGCAACAATATAAGTTGTACACCTTTATCAACCTTATCTCATTCTCCAGCAGATTCATCTGCCATCAGCACGGCGCGGCAGGTGACCAACGACGGGATCCTCCATCAGTATTACTGTGGGAATAACTATCCACTCATGAGTTAACAATACGGGAAACTTTTTATTTGCTCCATCTAATATTCGTTCGTCATATCGTTCTTGGATTACATTGTAATTGTAACCGTATCCCGATAAGCCGTTATAACATATTTTCGCCACACACGCTATTCGTTGTTCAACTTCTTTCTCTTCTTTCTTTGGATACTTTTACATCGATAGCGTTGTTGCCAAAAAAACACGCTACCTCATCAGCACATAATATTATAGCTCGTAGGACCAAACGTAACTTGGAAAAATAAGTAGCCAAAAAGCGGAGTTCTACACCTACATCGTGTACTAGCCGACGCGACGCTCTTCAGCAAATTGGAGAAAACGAATTAACTTGCTACAAGTGTACCACTTGCGTCATTCGTTGTCCATCTCAATAATCGAGGGGAACAACGTGGCACGCGTGGATTTGTCAAAGTAGCTTTTCTACCACTCAAGGAGACTGTTTTTCTACCGCTCTCAATTAAAATGAGGCTAACTCCGAGAATTTTCAGAAGTCTTGGCAAAATGCTGGACTTTTACTCGCAGTTTAATCCCTCACCGTTATCGATTAAGCAGTTTATTGATTTCGGTAAGTTTGCTTTCTCTTTTCTCTGTAGCTCTCTATTGTTTTAAGAAGGAGATATAATGAAGGAGGAACTGGCATTGGCGATTAATATTTAAATGAGTTCATGCTCCAATAATACATATTTTATGACCGGAGCTGTAAATGAGTGATTGATATTTTATGATGGAAACGTAACAATATCAAATATTATATATGTTCCATTTTATGACATGTATTTGCTCATCCTTCGGCAAAATGTATTTTTTTGGCATTCATCAATGTTGCATGTAGCTTTATTGATCATATCACGGTAGTACAAAGTGGACAAGACAATATAATGGCAGAAAAAGTTGTTTTCTTATTTTCTTAGAAGGGTGTCATATGAAATTATAATTATAACTCATCTTCAATCTTATTGTATAATTTTCTATTCAGTACAACAACAAATGCCCTGCCTATATGCAATCTAGGCTCTGTTCGTTTTTTTTCAATTACTCTTATGATAGTTTAAATATTTAAATAAGTCATTCCTGAAATACATGTGCCATTTTTGTATTCCGGGTAAATAGGCTATAACCTAGATTGCAACCAACCTGTCTGTAAAACTAGCAAGGAAAAACGGGTTGCATGTTAGCTCAATTTATTATTTGGGAAAAACCGTTTACCCATTATTACTTCGAAACACCATACTATCTCTTCCAACTTCCATTCATCCAGTATCGATTAATGGGAGTGGTCTGTTAAAATTAATCTGTTTATGTAATATTTTAATAGTACAATTCAGGACAAAATGTTTTATCTTACGGGTACAGTTGGTGTTTGTTATCGCTCAAGTGGCACCTTCCTTCTAAATTATTTACAACATCCTGTTTAAATGAATTTGAATAGAATATAAACTTTCGTAGATTAGGTATGCTGAAAAGCGTTTATATGTAGTTTTGTTTCTCACTGAATAGAAGCGTCAGGTAGAGGAAAGGATTTTGTATTTGGCCAGCAATGCATGACAAAGAAACTTTTTCACACGTGCCTACACGCTAGCGTCATATTATATGCCATAAAAGTCAGGCATGCTTAAATTAGACTAAACACACAAAAGAGATTAATAAAGTTTGTCGTGGCTTTGTTTACCCTATTCTCTACGATTATGATTAACTTGTAGCTTTTGATCATAGTGCATTTAGTTTCTGAAGTGTTTTCGTATACTTTATCAACTTTATACACGTTCCATGACGTAGAAAATAATACCTACCTACTTAAAACACTGATGGTCTGATAGTCTGATCTGGTGTTTGATTGTTTACCCTAGTTAATGTACAACATTTATCGATAATTTTTCAATGTCATGCATAAGATATGATGTACAAGCACTATAACCGTGCTCTGGCTTGTAAATTATAGTTGTTTGTGTGAGATATCATGTTTTGGATGGGCATGGCAGAGCCAAGTAGTAATCATGTCAAAACACTTGAATCATCCTCAACAGCAACAAAAGTTTGTAACCCTGTTCATTATTTTCGATTCATGGCCTTTTCCTACCAAATTTACCTGCCAGCTTATGTAGACGGTGGACGGTAAAAGTTTGCAAAAATACCTTGAGAGAAATGCTCTTATGGAAAGAGAAAGTTTGCAGTAAACAAGCCTATGACAAGTTTAATGTTCTTGGTGAATTAATCTGTGGTAAAGTAATATGCTCTCTACTTCATTCACATAAAGTTTTTCACTACTTCTGAATCTGGGTGAACGTTATGGCTTGCTCAGATCCAGAAGTATCACTAGTAGTAATAAACCCCTATTTATACTGAAAACATTAAAAGTCTCTACATTACGATCAACCTGACCTTGATTTCTAGCTTAGCTTAAATATAAACTGACTTAGAATGACGGCACAGTTTGTGCTGTTGTTTCCCCAGTAAGGATTTTCTTAGCAGCATACACGTACATGCCTAATCCACGAGAGGCGGCGTTCCTACATTTTTTAAATTGGGATCCAGGATTACAGTAGGATTACTAGTAAGACAGGAAAGAATAAAACGCAAATACTAAAAGATTTTATAAATATTTTGAGCTGGAAAACACATGAAAGTTGAAAGCAGGTCTTATTTAAATGAGATTGTTTTTAATAAATATGGCAGGGAGTTATTGAATGCACATACATGAAAAGAAATATTATGTGGGTGGTTATGAGATGCCATGAGCCATGAGGATTTCAGAAACATTGCAAAGGTTTTGTAAAATAAAAGAAATATAAGCGAGCCTCTGCTATTTGTTTTGAATTGCATTCTTCAGTTATAATTTAAACAAATATATTCCACCACTCGATCATCCTCGTATTCAATGCTAGCGGCAAGGTAAACCTGTAGTCTCATTTGAATTTTGAATTATATTCCGTTTGTACTTGAATAGTTTGCTAATCAATTTATAATAAATTGAATTTACTTCATGATGAAGTTACTTTGCACTTTGTTTCCAGCCCGGAGGAACTAATTTCATTTAAAGCCTTGTACTCTTTCTCTTTTTCCAAGTTTTTTGCTCTACAAATTTTTGCAAGTACCACACTTCCAGTGCGGTCTACCACACTTGGTTAGACATGATAATAAAGTTTGTGACAAGAAAAGTAATTTTCTTTTGACAGGATGTAGTGAATATAAGCATAAACTTTCATCATTATCAAATGCTACGTTGAACTTCGAAACAAAAACTTCGTCCTTTCCTACAAAAATCAGGTTTTTACCCATATGCATTTAAGCTTGATGTCAATAAAATGTAGTACTAACCACGGAACAAGGCTGCGAATTGCATTTATGTCGCTTTTCACCCCATATTGTTTGTCGCATAAGTTATGTAACATCATTGCTGGACCATGAATGATATATTTTACTTAAAGCTATGATATACCTTCGCGCGGTTGGCGGTTATACGAGTAACACGAAATGAAGATTTTTTTGCTAAAATTATTACTAAACTAAGTTTTCTTGAAACAAGTGGTGCCTAAATATATGTAGTTAGTTGAATTAATCCACACATGTAATACATGTAAAACGTTGCTGCACGTGAAAGACTGAAGACTTTTAGTTCAGAGAAAGTTTAAAACTTGTTTATTGTACGCCTCGGTTCTTTCTCTTTAAATTAGATTGAAATGGGCCTTTACATGTTGTATAATATAAAGTATTTTTGGTACATCCTCTACACTAAAGTGAAAGTAAACAAAAGAAAGTGACAAAAGCAGCCAGATCGCGACCTCCTTCATCCTTTCTCCATTAATGTTTCTTTTCTGTTAATTTAATTCTGAAACACTGACATTTTCAACCTTTTTATCATGGTTTTGCAGGACGACAAGCTTCGGAAGAGAAGTCATTTCAATTTCTCAAGAAAGAGCTTCCAGTTCGCTTGGCAAACATCATGAAGGAAATTAATTTACTCCCAGAGAAGCTGCAGCATATGCCATCAGTTCATCTCGTGGAAAATTGGTACGCAATGAGCTTTGCGGAAATCCTTGAGTTTGAAAGCAAGCCACCAGATCCGGATACTTTGAAGCTGTAAGCAATAGCATTTTTTCGCATGCACTATGTACTAACACTAATGTGTTTATACATCGTAGTTTCTTTGAAAATAGTTTTGCACCAATGTTTTTACTCTAAAATTACTTTAGAGAAACGTGGCATTTTGGGTTTTACTTTCAGTGTCATGTCATCATAGCACGTTATCATTATCATTTTTCCGCAATATTGAATTCTCCTTACGATGATGTAAAGCTCACATACTATTTTGGTTGATTTCTATGTTGACGTCAGTAGTCAGTAAACTTGTTGCAAAATATGATGCATGAACTGGGTTGTTGCAAAAGTGTTGAAAAGAAAGGATATAATTTGCCTTCATGAAACTTACGGCAAATAGGCCAATAAGTATGTATAATGTACTAGTATATGCATGCTACGTGCCTATGTGCATTTGGCATTTTCAGCAGAGTAGCTAAGAATTCACGATGAAATGAAATAATATGTTTAGAGGTTTAGTAAAGAATGAATTAAAAGTTTAAAAAGTGCATAATGTTTATATTTTTAAAGGTTTGTGGATACGTTGACTAAAATTCGAAACCGTCATGCGGATGTAGTTCCAACCATGGCCCAGGGAATCAAGGAACTGAAAGATTCTCATCATGTTGACTCCTCCATGGAGCACAGCATTCAATATTTCTTGGACCGTTTTTACATGTCCCGCATTTCTATCAGAATGCTTATAAATCAGCATAGTAAGTATAGTTTCAAAATATCACCACGCTATCATCATCCGTAAACGTTTTTCATCGAATGATCTTGAAATGTTGACCTTCCGCATGAAAACTAAATTTGTAACGATTATGAATGGATTTTTCGATAAAAATGCAAGCTTGCTTTTTGTTTGTTTTGCTAATCGGATTTTGCTGTCTTTGTTTCTGTTTTTAGCTCTGTTATTTGGAAAGACGCCATGTCCGTCAAGACATGTTGGTTCAATTGATCCATACTGCAACGTAGTCAGCGTTATCAACGATGCTTTCGAGAACGCAAGGTTTCTTTGTGACCAATACTATCTCGTATCCCCTGATCTAGTCGTGAAGGAACATAATGGTAAGCTTTTTCATGAGAGTTTCGAAGGACAAGGATAGATCGGAGAATAATTTTATGCCTGACATATAAAAAAGTTATAATAGATTACATGTGTAAAACCTTTGCATTCCTTTTTTGTAGGCGTTACTTCGGGTAGCCCCATTGAGATCGTGTATGTTCCATCTCATCTCTACCACATGGTTTTCGAGCTCTTTAAAAATGCTATGAGAGCTGTTGTGGAACATCATGGTGCGGCAGCTGATGATTATCCACCGATCGAGGCACTGGTGGTGTTAGGGAAGGAAGACATAAGTATTAAGGTATTGTGACATTTACACTACCGCCATGAATGTTTTATGCTTTCACCTGCATTGTCTCTAGCAATTAGTTGGCCACGTGCAATTGCTTGATTGACATTTCAATTTATTCATTGCTTTCTTTACAAAGATTTCTGACAAAGGAGGTGGCATCCCAAGACGTAACACGGATCTACTGTTTCAGTACATGTACTCAACTGCACCTCAGCCACCTGCTTCTACAGACCAATCGAACACAGTTCCACTTGCAGGTACGTGTGGAAATATAAAGTGTCATATTTGAAAAAAAAACTCTATGAACAATTAGTAGTCTATGAAATAAGGAAAAGAAGGATTCATTCAATGACGGGAATATATAAGAATTGTTCCACTTGATGTTTTTCAAAGGGTATGGATATGGTCTTCCACTATCTCGGCTGTACGCTCGTTATTTTCAAGGAGATTTAATGGTAACATCATTTGAAGGATATGGGACAGATGCTGTTATATTTTTGAAGGTACTTTAATAAGAGCAGGCAATTTTGAGTAGCAAGTTTGCTTTTAAATTGATTTGTGAAGAGCGGAAACTCTAATAGGCTTATATTGGGTTTATTTCGCAGGCTCTCTCCAACGAAGCAAATGAATTACTGCCTATTTTCAACAAGACTTCTACTCGCTTTTATACTTCGAGCATCCCAGCAGCGGATTGGAGTGGTAATGGAATCCCCCGTAGTATGAATTCTGCACATCCCATGAGCATGACCTATAGATTACCAGCTAAAAATTAAAACCCCCTTGGTTTGGTTTTAGTACATATTAGCGCAGCGTTTCCTAACTTTCATAAAATATTGAGTCTGAATGCACGCACACCTTCAGTTTCCACTACAATCTTATGTATGACCGAGCCGCAAATTTGCAATAATGCACCAAGTAGTTAGCACGGTTAGTAAGTACGTATCCATTTTACCTGTAGACTTACAGCTTTACTGCAGCCCACGCAGCAAGCTTTGTAGGATGCGGGGTGAATTAGAATAATACGGACTAAAAGATATCTCGATCAAGACACGAGTGTAGAATTTAGAATAGTTTAGATGCAATAAAACTGTGTAGATGCTGTATACTTAAGTAATTAGAATTTAGTTAATACTAATAAAGTGTATTGGATAGATTTTGGGACTAAGGAGTACCGTTTAGAAAGCACATAATACCACACAGGTTGGAGTAACTTTTTCCTGTAAATTTTACTGGTTAATGTTAACGTAAGGAATACGAAAGTGTGCAATATGTTAGTAAGGAAAATTATAATAATTCAATATTATATAAGTATGAAGTAGTTAGTAGGCCCTTTGCCTGAAGGCTGTTATATAAACATAATTTACTGGTTTGCAAAAACATAGGATCTAAATATCATAGTTGATAGTAAGTATCATAGTAAATCCTGTGTATCATTGTAGTCTGCAAACGCTGTTATACACATGGGAAATGATTACATGATGCACAAAAAAGACAACACAGCGACAGCAAATTTACTTTAATGATTACAGCAAAAATTTTGTACTATATATATCTAGTGGGTTTTAACAGGTTTGCTTACTATCGCTTTGGATGATTTTCCCCGTGTTTTGTATTATAGGAGCTTTTATTTTTGACCAGTATAACTTTGTACGTGGTTAGAAAGTGTGATTTTTGTCTGAACTCCCATCACTGCAGAGGATTGTATCTGTATTGTAGAAGTTAGAATAGAAGTCCTCGTGTTGTGTCAACAATTTTATACATCGTTCACAGGTTCACAAAAGTCCCACCCTACAAGATTTGGTTGAGATGACAGAAATTCTGAAGCACAAAAAGATTTTTAAATGCAATGCAATCGAAGGATGTTAAGGATTGGATGATTGGCAGGAAAACGAATGACCATTCTGTTCAGACCATTGATTGACTGGGAACTTATCAAGTGATATTTGATCATATATTACATGAAAAATTATAGTTTACGTTCAAGATTATTTCAGTTTGTTAAAATTACAAAAAAATATTGTGAGTTATAATTATTTTATAATTGTTTTATGTGTACACGAACAAAATAAGCATAATTTATTTGTATTCTTCTATAACACAGTCCAAAATTCAAAAATGAAGTATGATTTAGTCAGTTCATTCAAAAGTTTGAACTTACCAAACACAATGTTGTGTATCTTAAGTTGTATAGTAGGTTGAAACGTTTTTGTCAGTTGTAGCTAAAAGCGCAATCTTAGTTTAAAACTGCACACAAGTTTAAAAAGGTCTCCGCTGCCAATGATTCTTACACGCATTTTGAAATTTATATTACATGAGTAAAAAAGTCGATTTTAAAAGTGTTGAATATTAACACAAAAAATAATGTACTAAGTACCTGTATTGAAATGGAAGATTAAATCGCGATGTTGGAAATGCAGTACCATGATAATCAGTGCTATTCACGAAAGAATGAGAAGACATGAAACTAAATTCTGGTAACATTTTACCTATAGTATTTAATGTTACGCTGTATTTATCAGCAATATTCATACGTAAAAAAGATACATATGGACTAAACTGACAAACATAATATAATTAATGTATCCCATAATGTACAAGGCTGATATTGGTATCAACCATCTATCAATGAAGTGAAAACAACATATTTTCTTTAGCGTGTAATAAATTCATGGAATAAACAAAATAGTATTGGGGTTAGAACTGATAAGTAATAATAATAATAATCATTATTATTGCGAATAAAAGTACCACAAAGAGTAGTCGAATCTTAATTATGTACTTGCTATGAAATTATTTAATTCAACAATCCAATTGCATTTTCATAAAAGCATTTTACCATTCGTTGGGTACATTCATGCTCCACGAGTTGCTCATGTTGACTTTTCGTACACTAGGAAGTTATATTTAACGTTGGATTCCTCTTGCTCATCATCAGGTACTTCAGGGTCCCTGTTTAAAAAACAATTGAAGTAATACTTGTGCATTTTTGATTGCAAATGGTACATGTGCAAATAATTCTATCAACGTACTTTACTAGCTGATATGCATCTAAATCAAAGTCAGGGAAAAATACATCGCAGCCGTAATCATTTTGGAGCCTCGTCAAGTAAATCCGATGACAGTGGGGGGAGTCAAGGGCCAGCTATTAAAATAAGCAATTTTTATTCAATGACAAGCTTCCACTTTCGATCTAACATTTAGGTTCAAGCTAACTGACCTTATATACAAAACTTCCTCCAGTGATCCAAATTTTGTGTACTTTCCCACTTTTGTCGAGCTCGCTTAATTTTTGAATTGTTTCATCCCAAGTTGCAGCCCATATCACATCATCTCGTATTTCCTCCCTAAAACGAAGACCCACAACATCAAGTCAAAATCATATTTTTACATGCACAAAGTAAGTACATGTAAAGTAAGAATAAAATGCATTATTACTCTGCTGGCTGGTTTCTGCTCAGAATAACGTTTATCCTGCCTTTAAGAGGCCGAAATTTCGGAGGAATGGAATCCCATGTTTTTCTTCCCATTACAACCACGTTTCTCTTGCTTTCACCGGAAGTTGAGCCCGCGTCTTTTGATACAGCGGTTGTCATCCGGTTGAAATAAGCCATTTCATTCCTAAAGTCAAAACAAAATAGTATTGCATCAAGAACTTACTAATATACATTCCTCATCATCCTTATCAACATTAATCTAAAATGAAGAAACTGTACAAATGACACCTCACTTGTCACTTACTTTAACCTCCAAGGTAAATCATTTTTCAAGCCTATTCCCATTTTCGAGTCGCATGCTGCAATTAGGTTCAACTTGAGGTTGCTCATTTTGCTGTAGACTTGACGCACGCTATTTGAAAAATTCATGCAAAATACTTTTTTATAAAGTAAGGGCTGTTTTCAGTGGTCGCATACGGCTCTAGAGATGTCTTTTAACGTTGGTGTTATTTCCAGTGATTATCTGCAAAAATAGTTGGCAATCAATCAGTTCGGTTCACTCAATGAATTAAAAATCACGCTAACAGTATCCAATCTCCGTTCCAATGCGGTAAGTCTATTTTAATTCTCTATGCGTGATAATACGTAAATATGCATGAATCTTAAAGTCTTATCACAAGTTGCATTACATTACATGAAACGAAAAAATGAAAAGCTTCATTTCTAAGTATGTATTTAAGTTCATTAAATTAAATGCCATATTTCATGAAAACTCACGTGACAGTACCAAGTACATTGTTGTAACAAAAAATAACTGTCAATATATTCAATAAATCCCTTGATTTTACTACATTACCCAACAAAAAGAAAAGGTAAAATTTCACCATTTTTAACTGTTATAGTTGTACTTTATGCATGCATACATTATAATTAAAAGTACATGAATTATAGTTCTTCTGGTTAAAAACTTCTCACAAGGCTTGTACTGCATATCTTATGATGAATGCTGTCTTTTACAAAAACATGTTTTCCATTAAAATTATTTTCTCGTCAGGCTCTTTATCTGGTTTGACCAACCAAAAGACATACTTGTTACTAATTTCAAGATTTTGTGTGTGTAAGTAGAGAGTGTTAAAAAGGGACACTACTACTGTTGCTGATTTATGAAAACCTTATCAAACTTAATTTAACCTTCTATAATGACCCTTCTTCAGCAGCCACCACCTAAATCACACACTGATGCATACTACGCAAACAGTTTGTCGTCTCAGAGTCTGATAACATAGTTATTATGTGGACCATGATTACGTATATGAAAGTATTCGAATGCCATTCCCATTAAATCAAAGTTATTTATGAAAAGAAAGGATACCATTTTCTTGAAACTGGCCAAGTCTAGATTCGTCATCATCTTAAAGAAAATTTTAGGCATTAAAGTTTCATTTGAATTCCAACTATTCTCCTTTCAGTTCTGAAAACGTCAAGTGATTTGCAGGCACACGTAGTTAATTCTGTCTGCTAATTCATAACCCAACTCATATGAAGGCCCTCTATTCCAGAAAAATTGATTTTCGAGGAATTCAGTAAGTGCATATACTATATACATTTTACAAGTTGTTCTTTAATCGGGATTTGAGTAATCTTCGAAAACTCATCGAATTCCGGACAATTCATACACCATTTTGTTTTGCATGCATTCAAACGCATGGAAAATCTCGTGACATGTTCTTCTAAAATGAGGATTCAATGTGCATTGTTGAATGAATAATGGCACATATAATCCCATAGCCAGTTAACGATCCAATAAAAATTAGTTCCTAAACTATTAAAGTTTACACTCTCCTTTACCAAGTGTGTAAACGAGGATAAACTATATTATACTATGCGCTAAGTAATCTCATTTCTCACGGATTTTTTTGCTATTTTTCCAGGTCTGGCCATCTGCTGAACAGACCAACCAAAGCCTGGCCTGCTTGCTAGCCCATACATACAAATTCTGTATTAGTCGGTGGATTGAGCAACAATCAACCTTCAAATGTCAGTGTCGGCCTTTCGAGCTCTACTTTTTAGTGTTAGCAGTAGTAGCTATAATATCAGTTCATCGAACGCCATTTGCCGAAGAGCCTTACTTAATTTCTGTTCAGGCAGTGGAAAACACCTCAGTTTTACGGTAAGTGAAACTTATTTCTATTTTAACTTTGTTAAAACAAAATTTTCTTACCAAATCCAAATTTGGTGTTCACCTGCACACAACACACACCTGTTGAATCTCAATAGTTTCTCCAGTACGTACACAGAAACACAACACTTAAGGTTTGAAGTGTTTTCTGTTTTTATAGTCGTGGTACCAATATACAAATGTCACTAGACAATGGTCGCTGGAATTGAAAGTTCATTTAGGTTGTCGCTTTTTCAGTAATGATTCAATCGCTTGATTTATTTCGTGGCTGCGTTAATTGCTAATTCGTGTCTGATGGATTGCATGTGTCCATCCAACATAATATTATGCAGTTAAAGTAAAGGTAAAGTATGCACGGTCTTGTCAGTCCGACTTTGAGAATCTATCTCTTCATAAGCTATCTCAATACGCAATGTTACCACGTATGACAATAACTTTGCACACTTGTATTTCATGGATACATAATATAATGCATGCACAAGTTGTTGTTTCTTGTGTGCATCTTTTGCAGTACCAAAACGTGTGTAAGGAAATGCCCGCTAGTTCCGCTTTTGCGGAACAAAGAAAAAAGTTTGTCTTGTTTTTCAGAGGAGATTTTATATTACGGGGATTTTGCTACAACATGAAGATGAAATGAACATGACATAAGTTTTTGTAAAGAAAATCCTCATTGGATTAATTCTTAGGCTTCGTCAAAACCTTGGAATTCCATTCCAATGTTTTCCTCTTGGTTTACTTAAGTATATAATGTTTAATCACTCTTGATGAATTACTGCTACTGAAGGCAGTTTGAGTGTCTTACATTGCCCCGCACACTTTACTATGTAGCATAAGCTAAATTAGAAGTAATTTTACTACAAACCAAGATGGAAGATAGTTGCTCTGAAATAATGCGTCATTTGCAACGAATAAGTTTTGTGTTAAGATGGGGGAAAAGATCATAGTCTTTAATTAGCGTTAGTGTTTCTATATATCCAAGGCTTGCCATTAAATCGGTTTGACTTTCATACATCTAGTTTAGTAGATGAAAGCACGTGAGTTAAGGTTAAGGCCTTACGCAATAGGCATGATTTCCTTGTCTTCTTGCTTGGTTCAGTTAGACTTCTTCAGTCTATAGTATTCCCGATATTCTTGTATCCGTTATCCTGTTGTATGGCCTCTTGTTATGTGTGATTACATACTAAATGTCTGCTAGGAAGAGTCGACTATTTCAATTATATTATCTATGTTCCCAGATCATAAGATGCTGGAACTGCTGGAGAGGGGAAATATAAGTTATGTTATATGTTTTAGCAGTAGTAGTAAGTTCAGTTATTATAATAGACAGAAAATCATGTCTGTAAGCAAAAACAGACCCAAACAAGTCGCTCCATCATCATTGGCTTATAAGCTGAAAGCTGACGAACATGTAATTGGTATACTTAAAACTTGTTATGTAACCTTTTTTAAGATAATCGGAGAACCAGAAAAATACATTGGAGAGTTGTAGTAAACTTCTGTAAGACTGAATGCAAAATGAATTATTTTCTTGCATAAAGGCATTGGTACAATTGTATTTCCATTTTGGGTACAGAACTACGCTTAGCTTACTTTATTGGCCGGTTTGCTTGATTTAATTTAGAAAAGCGTCTGTCGAAAGTAAAATCTGCCTTAGTCTTTAAAAAGTCGTTCAACTCTCCACGCTGAACTTCTTGTGTATGTCATGCCACATAGTTTACTGAACAAACTATTTTAAAGTTGACCATTTAAAAATGAGGATATTATTTGTAATTTTAGGTTCCAATAGCGAACGGTACTTTTACCAGAAATCTCAACAAAATGGCTGCTCAATGGACAGGGCAAGAACCCTTGGCGAAGGATGACCCTGAAATCTATGCATTGATAAAGGAAGAGAAAGTGCGGCAGCGAAGTGGTTTGGAGCTTATCGCTTCGGAGGTATGTAATTTATGTTTTATCATATTTTAACGTGGTGGTCTTTGCAACTAAAAATTCTAAAAAATTGAAACTCCTTTTTTCTGAATTCAGAACTTTTGTAGCCGCGCGGCCTTGGAAGCAATGGGTTCTTGTCTGAATAACAAGTACTCTGAGGGCTACCCTGGCTCCAGGTATTATGGTGGTACTGAAGTTGTAGACAAAATTGAATTGCTGTGCCAAAAACGAGCTTTGGAGGCTTTTGGTCTGGATCCTAAGGAATGGGGATGTAACGTCCAGCCGTACAGTGGATCACCAGCTAACTTTGCAGCTTACACAGCGGTCATGCAACCCCACGACCGAATTATGGGTCTTGATTTACCTGATGGTGGACAGTAAGTTTTCATTCCAAAATGATTACAAAGCCATTTCAAATTCAAAACTAAAACGTAATCAATGATGAATATACAATTTCCATTTTAGTTTAACTCATGGTTTCATGACCGATACCAAAAGGATTTCTGCTACTTCCGTTTACTTTGAATCTATGCCATACAGACTTAATCCAGAGACTGGTAAAACTTGTTACTTTAATACGAAATATTAACATTTAACGTTATGTTTATAAATGGTTGTTTTTGTTTAAAAGGAACCATTGATTATGATAGGCTCCAACAGAACGCCAAACTATTCCGTCCTAAAGTGATCATTGCTGGAACTTCCGCCTATTCCAGGCTTCTTGATTATGCTCGCTTCCGTCAGATCTGTGATGAAAACAATGCAACCCTTCTTGCTGATATGGCTCACATTTCCGGTAAAATAACGCATTATTGCAAAAATGCAATGGCAGTTTTGCGTTCTTTGGACATGTGCAAATAATTTTTAACAAACTGTGTACTTTTCAATCTTATATCTAGGCTTGGTAGCTGCTAAAGTAATTCCTTCTCCCTTTGAATATGCTGACATTGTGACGACCACTACCCACAAGACATTAAGAGGTGTTCGAGCTGGTATGATCTTTTACAGGAGAGGATCACGAAAGTGTCCAAAGACTGGAAAAGACATTCCTTACGACCTGGAAAGCAAAATAAACCAAGCTGTGTTCCCCTCACTTCAAGGGGGTCCTCACAATCACGCCATTGCCGGAATTGCTGTCGCCCTTCGTCAGGTATTACATCATTACATCACCTTTTTACATTACATCAGTTCATATTGCAGTGAAATCATTTTTACCAAATTGACTTACAGACAACTGAACCTCACTTCCGCTTGTACCAAGAACAAGTTTTGAAAAACGCCAAGACCATGGCTAGTAGATTACTAGAACTGGGATATCAAGTTGTGTCCGGTGGAACGGACAACCATTTGGTACTCGTAGACCTGAGACCCAAGAAGCTTGATGGTGCTCGTGTTGAAACCGTATGTGATAAGGTGAATATTACTGCCAACAAGAACACCGTTCCTGGAGATAAGAGTGCTCTAACTCCTAGTGGTCTTCGTTTAGGTAATTTCAGATAACATACATATTATTATCAATGTGCATAGTGCATATCAGAGTTTCATAACCATATTTTTTCGATACAGGTGCACCCGCGTTGACATCTCGTGGTTTCGACGAGGGTGACTTTAAAACAGTGATCGACCTTCTGGATGAAGCTGTTTCAATCGCTGCTGATGTCAAGTCAAAGACCCAAAAGTTGAAAGATTTCAAAGAATTTTTGAACGAGGACAAGGAGACAATTCAAAAGTTAGATGCTCTTCGCAGTAAAGTAGAATCGTTTGCAAGAAAGTTTCCTATGCCAGGTTTTGATGAAGTGTAGTTTTGCATTTGCAGTGTTATGAATTTACAAGAAATTGAGCTATTTTCTACAGGAAATATAAATCCTTATATACTGATTTTCTGAAATAAAGTACATATATTACTGGCAAAATTCTTATTAAATATAAATAGTGTATTTAATTTATTGGTATATAAACCCTTTCTGAATGAGTGACGAGTACAAATCACATAAAAATAATAAAGCTTTATATCGGCATAATACATGACTGACTATACTGCGCGGATATCAGTTTCTGTCAAAGCTTGCAGAGATTAGTTTGCTTCGATTTTTCTTAAAACGTATCATGATAAATTGCACAAATTAAGATTAATATAATTCAAAATGCTACAAAAACATCATCCGACATGCCTTTTACAGATTACACTACTACTAGCAGTGAAACACATGTGTACCTAATTAAAACTCTCTTCGTTTAAAGTCAGCTCGTTTCTTTTTGTACCCACCGGGATCTTTATTAACATTTTTCTGTCTTCTGGCATACAACACATCCTTTTCTTGTCCTTGGCCTTTAGCCCGTCCTATATTATCACAAAATGAAAAACATGTTATCATTCATTAAAACAACATCTGCGCCGCCTGATGCTATGATAAACTATATAGCATTAATGCTTTTAATCTTTATGTTTATCATCAACTTACCGACTACATCATTGGAAGATGGAGGACCACGCCTGTGATGCTGCATTTTCTCCTCTCGTCTTCTTTCTAAACGCGCACGTACGATAGCTGGATCTTCGTAGATGTCTAATTTCTTTGTGTCTTTACTGGGTTCTTCATCTTCTTCTTCCTCATCGTCTGCGTCAACTCCTCCTTGCATTTTGTAGTTTAATGGCTTTATATTATCAGGTTCCGTCATACCAACGCTCACTTCGTCATACGTATCATCGTACTCATCCTCGTACTCAAGAGAAATTCTATAGCTTGGAAGTAGACTTTCATCTAGATATTGCTCTGGTTTGGAATCTTGATCCATTTGGGAAGACTTTAATTTTGAGGAATATTTGTTTCTTGCGGCAATAGCTTCTTTGTCGTGGGGTTCTTCATTCATCTTGTTTAATAAATCTTTAATTCTCGGCTTGATTTCTGAAAAATCATCCTCACCATACAAATGCCCTCTATCATCGAATCCGTGGCTCCTAGAATTAAAAACAATTATTGTAAATTGCAATGATTACGAAGCTGTAATGATACATGAAAACAACTCTGTAACATATTCATAGCTCAAAACGTAATAACACACCTCTTTCCAGGAAAAAACTTTTCCCCATCTGCTTCAGCATCTTGAATCATTAGTTTTGAAGCCAGCTTCTCTAATTCTGTATCTTCACTAACGAAGCTGTCGGTCGTAAATTCTGGGTTGTTGGGCAGTAAGTAACTTTCATTCTTGTATTTTTCCAGCCTGCTTGGGACACTCCCCTCTAAGAGCGCGTTAATGGCGGCTTCCGCTTGATAACCGTAGTGCTTCAAAACCACCTATGAGAACAGAATAGAAATATCATATGTATTATGGATGTTCAGTCACTTCAGTCGTTGTTTTCAACTGACTGTTTTATTGTTTTTAGTTTATTTGAATCTATTTTTTTTTTTAAATACCTCGACATATGAGTCAGGCAAATCAGGTAAAATATCCTTCACTTGAGTGACCAACGAAGTTAGCTCTGCACCCGTTACATCTAAAGAACACGCGCCAAGTAATTGACGATCAAAATTAGGGTCATACAATGGATCCACAACTATTTTCTCCACTGCGTAGTCTTCCCCACAAGCATGGAAGCATGAAGATATTGCATTGGCAATGTAGTCTATTCTCGTCTCATCACTGAAATAATAAAATTGAAACTCTATTGTATTCCATTAATTCCTCATTTGCGCAATAACAAATTATAAACACATCTCTCGCTACAATGACATATACTTACATGAAAACACCTCTGGAAAGTAGTGTATTGACATCTTGCTTAAATGGGTAAGTCTTTTCATAATCACGGATGAATGTCTTCTCATCCAGACAATTCGTCAAAACCTCAAAATACTCATCGATTCTTGGGTCGTTGGATGCTGTTACTTGCATAATTGTTGGGTTGGCTAATCCAACACGAAATAATCTAATTAGCAATACTCGAAGCAACATGACACGATCCTTCAAGTCCGGTAAGCGAGCGGCAACCTGATTCCAAAGTTTGCAGCAATTTGGCTCATAAGTTACAGCTAATCTATGAGCAACAAAGTTTAAAATCATTGATTAAATATTTTTCACGCAAAGTCAAAAGCATGTGTCTGGTTCACCAGAGCTGGTCATTGTTTCATAATCATTAATTAATTGTAATAAAGTCTTACTTCATTAATGCGTTAGGGAATTTCATGACAATTTCGGCTATCGGAGTATACACCTTGGCAAACTTGTACAGACCACAAGTTGTACTTAAAAAGAATGATAAAATCTCTTCATAAACTTCCAAGTTCCAGTCATCAGTTATCGTCGACTCTCTAATACGCGACCTTAACTCTTCAGTCATTTCTTCAGACTTTGAAAGCAGCACAGGAATTAGATTGCGAAAACACGTCACCAGCTTAGGGCAATATTTCAGTACGTTTTCTATCATTTTTGGCAGTATTGCGTTACTCTCGGAGTCATACAAGCAACACAGTGTTTGAAGCTTTAGAACATCTATAATCTGATGATCTGTTAAGAGTGACGCCCACGTGATTGGGCTGATAAAATCTTGCTGCAATACAAAAAGAATTACACAACTTAATGCTACCCCGAATCATACTCATAACTCATATTAAAGCTGAATCATTATTTTAAAAATCCTACCCTATTTTCTTTGTAGGTACATAATCGCAAAAACACTCGGAAAATTAAGGAATAAATGTCCTGATATCTTGGTCCTATTACATCATGCTTCAGGTAGAAGGGAAACTCTTTGTCGTACCACTGCGGAGCCCTCAATAGGAAGGATTGCAAAACAACCTGAGGCACTTCCGGGGCGTACACTATCACCGACCAGAACTTATGGTGGGGCACAGACAACAGCCACTCCAGATCCTTGGAATACATGTCCATATAATCTAACCACGTCAGCAAGGATGTCTCATCCTCCAAAAGTGTTTTACAGGACGGAAGATAAAATTCGATATAGTTCATAGAAGGGACCCATCTTTTATCCTAAATGACAATGACAGTTCTATCACTACTACTACAAACATAAAATGCCACATGTCAATCATATATATTATCATTATCATAACTTTACCAATGCAGGAACTAGTTTGATACATCCATTCGCATCCCTGATTTCCATCATTCGGGATTCCAACGGCATGGAGCCATTGTCTCCATCTCCGCTCTTGGAATCCACATTCACGGACTGGCACTGGCTATTATTACTGTTCCTGCTAATCGCACCGGTGGAACTGGAACCTGCACCACCCACATTATTTCCAGCACCACCTTTCTTTTTATTTCCAGGCCCTCCGGAACGGGAACTCATATTGACGCTGGATGTACCAAGGGATATCCTTATGATGACTTTTTTGTAAGGTAACGTCACCCCAAGTCCACTTCCGTCTCTCTCTTCTGTTCTGTTTATTTACTCACTTTTGTTTGGACAATTGACCACTGACCAGATGACTGTCAGATGATTTCTGGGATGTCAACAAACTCATCAACTGACTTGCAACGCTGTTTGGCTACTTAATCCTTTAATTAATTAACCTTTTGCACCAGAACTGAAGGAGTGGTATGCGGCTAATTAGACGGACTTTAGTTAATTGCGGATTAAACTGTGGTGACGTTTAAATGCCGGGGTTTGGCAGCAGAGGAGCAGCAGAGCAGACGAGAGCTTCAAATCACAGCTCTATCGACAGTCTGCTTTCAAATGCACACTTGTTTCGAGCTCAAAACGAGTGTGCACTATGCATTGGCAAGCTCGTGTTTGCAAATGATAGCATTTCCCTAAGCTAGAAGCGTGGCTAAAAATGCAACAAAGACGAGCAATAGCAAACTCCATACATGCCATAACGCTTTTATCATAAAAAATGCTTTTAATTACTTAGTTAAGTTCTTAAAACAGTTTAAATATAATGTAATTGTACATTATACCAAATCCTTGGCTTTGATTTCATTTAATTTTAATATGCCATTATTGCGTCATCAAATCTGTCACAGTCATCCATCATCGTCTTTTTCGGAGAACCTCTAGTTAGTAGGGTATGAAATTTGCCACACAGAACTCGAGGAAGTGGACACGCGTAGAAGGGTTTCAATTATGTATAATTTCAAAGGATTTTCTTTGACAATAGAATGGGTTCACTTATCGGGGTCCGATTGGGTTTCTGGGTACGCAGGCATTTTCACTTTCCTTTGGGATAAGGTTATGAAAAAAGGTTGGAATTTAGTTTTAAAGTTTGTCTTTCAGTGTCAGTAAACTGGGCTGAATTGTTAATGTTAGTAACTGTTTTATGCATAAAGGAATCTGTACTTTGGATTTGAAAAAGGTACAAAATGAGGCTGAAACACTTTGAGGGATTCAGGACTTGGTTATTTGAAGGATAAGGAATGAGAGGGTTAAATATTGTGACTTTGTGACATACACGAATTTTATAAGAATGTGTATCCGCAAAGCAAGGACAAGGACGCGAGACTTTTTTGTGACTTGATTAAGTTCTATTATATGGTGACATTAACAAGGATTGAAATGGTAAGGGCAGACAGAAGTCCCTTGTGCCAATAAGTTAGAGATAACCTTTGAAAAGACATGCGTAACCTTCAATGTTTCAAATAAAATTTGAAACTTTGAAAGCTCCTAATGTGTTAATGATATATGGATGTAAATTGGTGTTGAGATTTTAGTGATTTTTTTAAAGTAAGCATTTTGGGTCCAACGAAAAGTGGATTGCAACTCATAAAAATGAAAAATGACAAATGCTCCTAATAATATAAGAGGCCGTTTCTATTTGTGGAGTCTTTAATGTTCCCAGCTAAACTAACTACTGGCATAAAACACGACAAGCTTAATTATGATTCATGAGCACAGTAAACGCCTCGAAATCAATGCGTCCAAACATTATAAACGGTAAGATAGCAGAAACGTATTCATAAAAATTATTTAGTGTGTACATTAAATTGTGAATATGTAAAACTAAAATCTGTGAAAAAGGGAGGAAACATAAAATGTTTGTTTGTGCAATCATGTTTTTGCAATATTTCATGATACACATTATAGTGTAATCGTCATAATCGCATAATATAGATATTGACCTTCTTATATCATTAAATCAATTGGGTGGATTTCACAACTGCAAACAGCTAAAGTACTGAAGAAGTAAGCACCAAAATAAAATCTTTTAAAAAGTCAATATTTATTTATTTCCATTTTCTTCTTAGATCATTTGAGAAAGGAAAAGGGATTTGGAGAGTCAATTTTCCGAAACACACTCGGTCAAGAAAAGAACCAATATTCAGACTTTGGTTTTTTACGTGTTCTTCTAGTATTTAGAACACATAATATGCATTATACATATTATTTTCAAAAGTGTAAAATCGCTAGCTAGTGGTCATATAATAATGATGTTTTCATTTTCATGCATATTTTTAGACAGAGTGCAGTTGGTACATAAACATTAACTTCAAACGTAAAAAACTATTAATGTTCACTTCTACGCACAATATATGTACTACTCTGAGACATGTTTCAATGTATTTGAAACACATGTAAGACCACACCTCTCACAAAAGGCATTTTCAAATGAGCAACAAATGAACTTTTTCAATAAAATAAATGATGGTGAAGACGGAAAAGACCACTTTGACTTTTCCTGAGCCATTAAATGAGTATATATGAATGTATTGGGATTATCTGCAAGCTACACGTACATCCAAAACTTTCAACCTTTCTTTCTATTTACTAAACTCAGGCCAGGACGACAACGAAATGAATATCGCCACCACCACCACCGTGAACAAATACAAACCAATGCCAATGCACACAGAGCATGTAAGTTTTCAGTTTGAGCCGAGCCAAAAATAATTCCAGAAGACCTCTTCAAAGATCTTTCATCTTTCGCTACTCAAACACACTCGACTCATTCACAGCAGTCATCTATCTTCATCTTTGGTGAAGAAACGGTGATACATAATATATAGTACAAGAAGAATGTAACAGTAACCCATCTCGTTCCCGTATTTAAATGTAATGTTATTTCCCTTTTGGATGCCAACAACTTTACTACTACTGCTACAAACCCACAGAAACGAATGCGTACAAAGAGACACATATAGGTTTTCTTGTACAAAGTTCGGCATACATACTATTTTGATTACTCGAAAATACGAATCCAAGCCAATTTTTAAAGCTCTACCAACCAAACTATTAAATGCTACAATTCTTCTTCACTTAAATGCATCGTACGTGTTGCAAGAGTGATGTAACATTTTCGGCATATAAAATGTATATAGGCAAGGAACCAATATCAATATCATGTTATTTGAGGAAAACCCCTTGTCTTTTTCAATCTCTTGGGGTTCTTCATATTTTTTTCGTATTTTGAATTGGATAGAGATATGAACTGCATTCATGTTTTTGTTTGTGTTAGATAGAATGGTAATCAGATGCGTTCTCATTAATGCCGGTCCTTACTTCAATTCTCTCTGTCAGTTTCAGTTCATTTAGGAAATGCTGAACTGCTACCACCAAACCCACTGCTTCTGCTACTTCATTTCATGAAAATCTCTCCCTGGATCTGCTAAGGATGAAAATCAGTTTCCCATGCAGCTACGCTGTTGCTTTGCACTTTGCGCACTGCACTGTGCACACACACATCAATTATCAGCAAGCGTGCAAAAAGAAATGAAACAACAAGAGATTACGATCAATCAAGTTTCGGTGATCTTTATGTAAAAACGGTATCATCAACTTAAGTGCTGAAATATTACGGAAATTGGTTGTGAAGTTTTATTGTTGTATGAAGAATACACGCAGCAAGATTAACTTCTTTGTTCATTGTGAAACTTTAATCTTTGGAGAATATAGCAAGTTTTAGCTTGACTCGTGAATAATGCACATGTAATGTAAGTGTGAACTGTGAACCACTGCAACAAATCTTT
Organism: Entomobrya proxima; assembly: GCA_029691765.1. NCBI lineage: Eukaryota > Metazoa > Arthropoda > Collembola > Entomobryomorpha > Entomobryidae > Entomobrya > Entomobrya proxima. Next base: position 19,286,109 of record CM056172.1, read on the forward strand.
CAAAAACTGTGTTTTCAAACACGAGCAATTATTATATAAAAGCGTGCCTGGTTGTTTGTCCCCAAAAATGAGTGATTCTTCCCAGTCCGAGAGCTTCAGTGAAGCTTCAGCCAGCTTCACACAGTCTGGGGCAACTTGCGTCAAAAATGAAATCAGCGAAACAGTGCAATCATCAACGGACGAAAACAATGAAAGTGTCAGCAATTTAAGCAACAAATCTTCGAAGTTGCAGCGAGGTGCTCCTCCACCAATACCCTCAAAGCCTCCAAGGGTACAAGCCCTGGCTAAAGGAACTCGAAGTAGATCAGGAACCCCAACCAGCAGAAATGAGACCGACGAGGAAAATTCTTCTGCTGACAGTTATAAAAGTGTCACGTCCAGCAGAAGTATACCATGTAATGAGAACAAGGCAATGTCCGAAGAAAACGCTGACATTGCTAGAGAGGAAATTGCTGACGATAATCGTGTCACTGCGGGTGCTGATCTGAATGCAACTATAACCCACACTAGTCAAGAAATTGAAAGCATGAAAAAATCTAGTGAATTTAAGGAACAAGCAGCGGAAAGCTCTACAACTATGGACAAAGAAGAAAGCAACAATAGTACATGTAAAATGAAAAATGTCGAGATTTACATAAGTGATGTAGATAAGCCAGAGCTGGGAAACGAAGAAGAACGAGATGACGACTTGCTAGCAAACGACAGCATGATTCCTCTGATTATAAACGACATTTTACCCCTTCGAAGTCGAAACAACTCCCCCAACGTTGCCAGTAAAAAGCAAGGAATTGGCATTCCCAATCTAAACAATATGGAAACGGATGGCAATGACGATGAAACATGCATAACAGGTTGTTCATGGGAAATGGATGACGATGACGATGGAACCGACTGTAGCAGCAGCTGCGGAATGGACCAAGTAAACACTGGCAAGCATGATGGCATTTGTGGAACAACAGACCCATTAACTCCAACGACAAGAAGGAAAGCGACAGTTGGCTGTAGCATGGCCTCAGCAGGCAGCAATGCTGACAGTCAATTAAAAGATCAGATTGTAGTAGTAAAGCTTGCAGCCAAAGTGGTTCAGTGCCCGTCGGCTTCCCCATCCTCAACTATGTCTGCATCTCCTCGGCCACCACCGCCGCCGCCACCAGTTCCTTCCTATCCTGACTCCTCCACAGCAACAGACTCGTCATCTGCAGCTAATCCACCCGAGAGAAAGAATGCAAACGGTCGTGGCTATTACAATGATGATGACGATGATCCAGGAAAAGATGGAAACGAGCCAGGAGTTGAAGAAAGCTCAACTTCGGAACTTTACCAAAATATGGTTGTCTCACATGGTCTAATGATAGAAAGGGAAGTGGGAGAAGATAACATGGAGGTATTGGTACAGAAGGTGGTAAACCGGCAACAGCATTTTGAGAGTAATAGTAAAAGCCATCGTCCGTTTTCATTGCCTAGAAGACCTCTGACAGAGGGACGTGGAGTGCATGACGACTTTTCAGACGACGAAGAGGGCGATGATAACGAGCATTGTTATCAAAATATCATTGTAAAAAAGGGAAAATTTGCAGTATCCACAAAGAAAAGTAACACAAAGTCAAGTTGTGACCCGTCAGTGCAAAGCGTACCTTTTACGGGTAATATGAATACTATCAGTAATTCTGGTAGTGAGGCAGGAGGATTCTCTACGCGAATCATGGAACTGCCCACACCAAGTTCGGAAGCTCCTGTACCAGTGGTACATGCTGTAATCAATCTGCCTCCGAGAAAGGTTAGTTTAATTAAAGAAAGGAGGCGTTCCCGTTTGGAAAACTTGTCTTATCAAAGAGCATCCAGAATCAATCAATTGATGTTGGCCGAATTTAAAGCTGGGAATGATCGACCCAACTCGGTTTCCCTTATGAGGGACGGCAAGGTGATGTCGGTAACTTCAAACAATTGTTCTGATTTGGGAAATGGTGATGGGATGGCTTCCGAGCCTGGTTCAATAATCGGTAAAGTGAAAATTGGCTTTGGTTTGAATAAGGCCAAAACAAGCTTACAAAAGAGCAAGTCTGTTGTGACGGGTCACATGGAAAAGGCTAGGAAAAAGATGGGATCCTGGTATCAACGAAGAGTGAAGACACCAGTGGAACAAATGTCAAGATCAAACAGTAGACAGGCTGGAGAAAGTCGGCCTGATACTGCGTCCATTGAAAATTTGGCTGGAAGTCATGATTACAGCGTCTGGGATGGTGATGCTCATGCTAGGAGATCATCGACCCCAGCGGAGTTTTCAGATTTACATAATAACCAAATTGACCAAGAGGATGAAGCAGACGGTCCTGCTTATAGTAACGTGGTCTTTGGACGAAAAAGCCAGTCAGTTGACTTGGAATCCAGAGGGGATGATGTATTTGAACACGAGATTAGCGAAGATGAGGACAGCTTCAAAACGAAGGTAAAGTGAAAACCATTCTAGATCAAATTACTTATAGCTTTTTACGTTACTTCCGACTTGTCATGAGCATGACAATGACAAAGTTTCTGCTCGCTTGGCATAGTTTGATTTATGCACTTCCACTGTGAAGTTTTTAAGCTTAAACATTTTACGAGTAAGAGCACTATAAAATATTATGTACTTTACTTGTTACGCTGTACTTTGTTTTCCTATAATAGCTTGTTTTGTTAGCCTAATATTATGCCATTTTACTTGCACTTGCCAATAGTTGATAGTATGCCATTTCATTGCTTTGTATGTTACACTGTCGACTGTGTCGACAAATATTTGGAGTCGTTATACATTTTATATGCAAAAAAATCTCAAAAGTGTGTATTTTTCTGAAACATAATTGTATATTATTTCATCGTCCTACGTTTCCCACCACAATTATCGCCAATAACTAATATCTTGTTGTTTTATGGCAGCTTCATTTGTGAACCCATCAGGTTTTTACCAAACTTTTATAGCTGCAAATAAATACTCTGGTGCACATAAAATCCCTTAAACGACTACTATTGCTAAATTTCCTTTATAACGAGCCAATACAGTCCAAAACTACTCGTTTCCTTATTTTTATGCTGAAAACTTTGAATGGACAATCCACAACCCAAAGGAATCAATCAAATCTCTATACGCACGCAACGCACATAATAATAGCACTATACGTATTCAAGTTTGCAACATAGTCTATCAGAAATAATCATAATATTTTTATGATATCTGGTATCTGATATCATATCATTCCGCTCCAATCACCATTATAAAGCTACATTACCATCCGTCCGCATCCATTGTATCCAATCCCAGGAGTAGGTTAATAATGCTAGCAGAGTACATTTACCCTTCATTAACTATATGAACTTACTTTCGTAATGACAAAAACCCAGAGACAGATGAAATTCAGGATTATAGCAACATGAACAAGCGTGTATTCAGAATTCAAAAAAACAATCAAAACTTTTGTTCGTTTTCATTGCTAGATAGCTTTATAGAGACTAGAGAGCCACGTTTTTAGCCGATCCATCGTTGTGTTTGTCTAGCTGTCTGCTCTCTGCATGCGTCTAACAACCGTTCCTCGTGCAAAGAATATACAAATGTGAAAATCAAGTTAAGAGATAAGTAGCAAATGTGAATATATTATTACTGCTCTGTGCAATGAATACATGTAACCAAAATCATAAAATGTAAAAAAATATATACCCATTCAACATATCACTCACGCACATACGCAAAGGCTCATGTTTTGTGTATCAAAGTAACATCGCTTTTATCATCATAAAATCTAAAGCACTAAAAATGTACTAGACGTTAGTACACATGCTTCCCTTTAATATTCTTTAGTCCACAGCCCACCTTTATTTCTATGCGTATAAAACATTAGCAATTTTTCAGGCAAACGAAATGATTGTATAGATGGCTCCTCCATTAGTTCTACGCAAACCTTTTGGTTCACTCAAAAAGGGTGATTGGGATACACTTCTCTTCAAAGTTTTATTAGAATCGCAATAAAATGCATTAAATCTCTTGTTGCACATGTTTATGCTTACATTTATAGGAAAACTGTATAGTATTGACAACACGTCCCTGCACATCTGTATAGTTGTAAGTTTCAAACCTAACAAAGCATTTAACAATGAAATAAACTCTCCCTAGTACACTTTCAAGAAGATTTTTTTTACCTTTGCGTGGTTCTTAAATGTGTTACTCTCTACGCTCGTATGGCCATGCTTTATGCATGCAACGCAGCGCAAGATTTTTCAACAGACACACACAGATCATTCCTTGTCCTCATTCAATTCAAACGTATGAAATCTCCTTGGCTTGACTGCACTGCTATTTGATTTTTGATGCTTGAGCACCATGATTTCAGTCACTGTAACATGCTCGCATATAAAAAAATTCAAAATTCAACAATATAAAGCCAAGGAACAAGCTGACAATGTATAGAATACCTTTGCATGTAAATAAAACTACCTGCAGCTTTCAAAAGTAAAATGTATGACGAGAGCCAAAACTGCATTGTTTACTGGCTCATTGTTGATAAGTACGTACATATGTGCGTAATTTTTAACTTTTCATTTTAGTAATATTAATAAAAGGCAATTTTTCATGTGTTTAGCGATAGCCCGTATTGTATTGGTGGAAAGAGAGATTATCATTTTTTTGGCATACATAAATTGAATTTGTGTGCATAGTGCATCATCATTTACTTACCAGACTTTACCTGTAAAGTTAGTGCCACATCCATAACATACTATAGTAAGATACGATTTAGCTCTGCTTTGCATTTTTACTACACTGGGAAGATTTCATAGATTGTTAGATTGTTTACTATATTATGTATATTATTGCAGAAAAGTTGCTTTTTGTATACCTACCTGTGCACATGCGATATTATTGCATGCGAAACTTTGAAAAGGTAGTCAGTAGTTGTTGGGATTCTTGACAAGACTAATGTGAGAACGTGATATTGTTGCTGCCACTCTTGCCATAATTTTTGTATGGCCGTTTTTTATTATTATTCTTTTCTTTTTCTTCAAGGAAAAAGTCGAAGAGCGGCTCACTTGCAAACTTGTATAAAAGTTTTGGTTTGAGTGCGATGATTACCTGACATTATTATAACATTTGATTGTTATAGTTTAGAACGTAAAAAGGATCTGGTTTTTGTCAGTGCATGTCTGTTCATCCGACAACTTGCATATTATTGTTATTGTTGCCAGTTGCCACTTTTCTATTATTCCACGTATCAAACAAAATCATAGCAGATTATTTGCATGCTCTTCGTATTTCACCTTGTAAAAGTACCCATACTTTTGTATACATTGATGGCGATTGTGTTATCTTTCGTGTAATTTTTATCATCATTATAATTTCTTTGAGTTGCTGCTGCTGTCTTCTTGATTCGTCTTCAACTTTTCCTTCTGCAATAATGCTACCAGTTACTTAGTGTGTTGTTATAAACTTATAACAAAGTGCATCTTTGCACCTTTACCTACTTATCCGTAGATACATTGTATATCTAGATCTACCAAAGTAAATGTATCTACCTTATTTTCGTTACAAACAATTAACAAAAATCATTTTCGTCTGTTGATGATTATCATGAAAAGGTTTGGATAAAGAAAAAAAAGGTACATCATCAACAAAGTCGTTATCCTAATCATTGTCGTGTTCATTTGCATGTCGTGTTGGTATAAGTGCAGTTAGTGATGACAGAAGTGTGTGTGTGGAAACTTGGACTGTGATTCATATATCGCCAGAAATACTGTCATTTGTATAGAAATTCTCTGCTTTTTTCATCTTGGCATAAAAAATTTGGCGATAATATACACGCAACGTAAAAAGTTTATATTACACAGATAGTTTCCAAAAATCTTTTTGAAATCACAACTATATCGTCATTGTGTTTGTGGAATCAAATGGATGACAGGTACTAAGAAGAAAGGATAATGACAGGGAGACGAGGATGATGATGAACGTAGAGTTAGTTGAAGCATAGTTTGTTTCGTGTGTGATTCGTATTTTATTTGTGGACACGGATGGCGAACCGGATAAATTATGTGGAATAACAAAAAGGAAGAATACTATTAATAGGAAAGCATAAACCCAACAAAATGTTTTTGCAAAAGTCATTTTTAATTTTTGAATAAATAAAATGACCATCCCGTTTGACGGACAAAAGTAAATTCTACGTTTGCATTTTTATGCAAAAATTATTTTAAAAAATAACTCAACTGAACTGTTACTGGTACCACAAGAAATTGGATAGTTCACTTACAGCCTAACTAGTGCGGATGCTTATTACAAAAGAAGCCTTTGAACTTGTGTGGGTTGTTTTTGTTGAAGTTTTATGAAAAAGGCGTCTCAAGAGTGTACTAAGGTTTTTCTACTCCCACGTTACAATATTTAATCGTGCTGAAGAATCCCATGAGTTCGCCTTGTGTGTTCGTGTGTGAAATTCTAAAAACGTATCAATGCGGCATTAATATGTAATGTTGGTTGTTTTTGTTACATGTTGACTGTGTAATATCATCAATTTGACTACTTTAAAGCCTTCTTAGCTATTATGATGACGATGATAGATGAATATCTTCTTGGTCAAAAATGAAATCCTTCATTTTGTGGTAATCATAACAATCCCATAAGAAAGCCATTTTTGAAGCTGTTCGCGTTCTCATTCTTCATTGCCAAATGTAATGCGCCTATACTACCCACTTGTTTTCGGTTTTTTTTCTTGTTGAGTTTATATTACGCTATAAGTTGTGATATGCTATATGCATCAATGTTAGTAAAAAATTCCACCTCATAATTCCCGTTATATCTTTAAAACTTGGATATTATGGCGATAGAAAATTCGAAAAATGCTAAATTACTTCATTCCAATTTCGTTTTGGTTTGCTTTTTTGGTTTACTTTGTGCACAAAAGCCAAAGCCTCCCAGTCTAATAAAGTAAACCATACATATATAAAGTAACCGCAACAAATAGAAATGAAGCACACATAGTTTTTTTTTTTTGCAATTTGAACTTTTATGAAAATTTGTTTCGGGCGAGAATTGAAACGAAAAATTACTTTTAGTTTGTGCTTGGCTTCACACTTTAAGAGAGGTTTGAAGAATTAATGAAAGATTTTTGTATCCCAATTTGTTTTCACCCTCTGTTTACCTAATAGTTTGTAGATTGAGTTGAGGATGCGGTCTGCGGATGTACGGTTTTCATGGCCATCCATGCAAAAAAGCGGAATGACCGCTTTGCATTAAAGCGTATAAATAAGTAACTGTCCCGATAAAACCCAAACCGAAGGTTTAATTCATAGAAAAAATGTGTCACGCAGCATTTGACTGCTCAACTCTTAAAAGTATTTGAGAATTCATGCAAATTTGCTACCGTCTTCACCAACTTGATCGCTGTCATTACTATACTAGCATGTCAAACTAACTAGAGAAACTGGTAGTTGACAGTGAAACGGTAGATCACGATCATGACATCAATCAGTTATACTGCGCTGTGGTAATTACATGATGCTGGTATGTAATGATCTCATTTGAATTTTGTCAGCTATATAATCGGCCTTTTATTAAGTCACGCATATAATAATACGATTTTTCATAAAAAATGTATTTTGAACTTATAAAATAGGCAGCTGCAAGTAGTAAGAATGACATGCAGTTTTGCATGCATGCAAAACAGTTTTCTTTGTACAATGACTTATTATTGTCATACTTCCGAAAAAGTGCCGTACACTAACCTTTGCATGTCTAAACTATTAAAAAGCCTGATTTAGACTTAGACCACTGCTAAATTTTCAGAGAAAAGATTTTAAATTTGAGATTGAGAATTTGAGGATAGGACAGAAATACTGAAATGACATGCATGTTTATAGCTGAACTATTAAAGTTGCACCAGATTTTCTCTTGATCCCGAATGGTTCAGTGAATTGCAGTATGTATTTATGTACAATCTCCATAAAATCGTTTTACTTGATAGAAGGGGTCACAGTTTTTGTGTTTTATAAGCTATCCATATTTAGACGGGTGAAAATGTCTTGACACTCAATTATAAATAACCTGCTCATGCGTCACAGCGAATAAACAGTTACATGATTTGTAGGTTAATAACAAAACAAGATTCAGGTGCTAAATAATATTGTGCGGGCAGAAGATTATGTGTATTGTAAGGTCAGCAAGAAAGTCATCACATCTTAATAGCAAGTACATAATTCCATTTGCTCAATCAGGTATCACCTTTCACTCAAAGCAGGAGCACAAAGCCCACACACAAAAGATGTGCAAAACAATTTTAACAGGTCAAAAGGAGATCAACAGAAAATGGCAATATTGCAAAAGCTAGGGAATAACGGCTTGGCCTGAGTATCTTAAACAAAAATGGAAATGCACAACTTGATATGCTAGCGGTGGCGGAGAAAGATTACCTGACTTGGTGATGCTGATGATGACAGCGAAGCCGTAATAGGGAAAGATTTGAGAAGATGAAAAACATACTTATTTACAATTTTTAGCAAAACTACAGGGCAGGAGCAAATCATGGCGACACTAATATAGCGGTGGCCAATAGTTGACATTTGTCATCATTTTAAAAGTTGCCTACTTTGAAAGTTTTGTGACGCATCTTTCCATATAAAGAAGAAAACGCATACCCATAAGTTGTTTGTACATTTTTCGTAATTTAAAAAGTCGTTTCACTTGATGCAATTTACAGAAAAACAGAAATCCTGAGGTCATGCACCTGACCACTCACAATTAGAATTTCTGAGCTAATGGTCATAGTTCACAATAAATTTGCAATCAAAGCAATGCATGTATGAAGCCTTTCAACAGTAATAAGACCGTACAAACAAATTGCAATTAAACAAAAAGTAAAAATACAAAATTATTAGGGTATTATCACAATTTCATGCGCAAAATGACAAAGTTTTTAATTTTTCAACACTGCCATTGCTCCATTTCTCCGCGCATTCCCTGTTAATGGTACGCTAAACAGCAAGTGCATGGCCAAACGGTCGTATTTTCATGACTTCATTTGTTGTTTGTCGTGAGCATTAAATCAGTTGACATTTTCATTCGGGAACGGAAGACTTTATGCAGCTAAAATGAATATAAAGTGTCCAACATAAAAAGAAACGCAGTTTCATTAAGACGCGTATAGTAAACTTAAATGTTTGTTGTGTGTTGTATTTATAAAGAACATCCTGATTATAACCGTTTAAAGATTTTTAGTACATGTATTTTGGATCATCAGTTTCAATAAAAAGAACTTTTTATAGCCTTGTTGAGGTAGTTGGTGGGACTGGCTTATGAAGTAGTAGGGATGGTTCAATGAAATACAAACCCAGTTTTAAGTTTTTTTCTCGTAGTATCATGCATGAAAAATTAATTCAGTTCACTCATGCTTCATCCTACATTATTCCTATTTGTCATTCTGTTGGCCCTAGGTTCTGATATATTTAGAGTGAATTTAAATGCCTTTGTTGTCGCTATTTCATGATCACCGGTTGACAAATGCATGTACAGTACTGTTGCGGACGTTGACTATTTTATTACTGTGGTTGACGTTGACAGCTATAATGGTGTCCTACGCGTGATAAATGTATTTTGTAGCAAACAACTTGGCAAATGCAAAACTCTATATCGTTTGATTTTGCTTTTGTAGGATGAGTGATCTTCAAGCATGGAAGTGTCCAATTTTGAATTCTCATCCTTTCCGTTTTTATTATAGAATTTTATTGAATTCAAAGCTCGTCAAAAACTTTTGTTTTTATTGTGGATTTCCTCTTCCTGTTTAATTTATTATGACCAAGTAGTTGGCAGTCACAGTCGTGGTGAATGCATAGACAGACTAGGAATAATGGACATTTATGATAATGCGTATTATTGCAGTTAGTGGTCCTTTAAATAAATCCGCATCCTCATTACTCAATACACAATATTGGTCGGCACTTCATAATATCTGTTTGTGGTAAACATGGTGGGTAGACTGAAATTGAAGTGTTTTGCAACGTTTCGCGACATTAGCACAGGCAATTGAAGAATGAAAAGCTGCGAATGAATTTAGATAAATTATGCCATATACATGTCGTAATGACGTTCACATAATAATAGTTGTGAAAAGTAAAATAGAATGTTTGTTATATTTTGTGCAATTTTCAGAGATAGATCAAATCCAGTACCAAACCAAACTCCACTTACCAGAAAATAACTTTATCCGTTATATCAACTGCATGCTGCTTTTGAGCTCTCATTTTGATTGAAATGCATGTTGTGGCCTGTCCTTCCAAGTTAATTAAAACATGGGATGATGATAGTATTCGTTACCGTGTTTGACATTGTTTCAATTCAATCTATAGATTCTCTACAAAGTTAAACAATAGAAACGCACTTGGAATTTATCATGACTTGTAATCATTTTGTTTGCTGAATATTGAAAACTTTATAGTGCTGCAAATGCTCCAATTGTTGAAAGCTTTGTTTGTAAGTGAACAAAGCCTGTGTTTTGACTGAGTGAAGTTTTCAAAGTGTCATTAAAACAGCAAAATTATTTCAATCATGTCTCGCGAAAGAAAAGTGACATTAAGGAGGATCAAAAGCACACAGGTAAAATCCGTTATTGAGCAACGTTTTTTTTTTGTAAAAAAAAAAAGAATTCTAACTGAACGCATCCAGGGATTACCTAAATTGTATACAACTGTATTGTGACAACTGCTAAAATATGCATGCATGCTTCTGTAAACGTCGTGCCAATCTTTTCTTTTCATGGCTAATTATGTTTCTCTTAAAATCCTGCTTTGTAGTACTTTTGCATTAAAGCTTCAAGGCTTGGCTCACTATGCAAGCCCATTTTAGAACGTATACTGTTTTATTAATTTGTTTCGCTTATGCACATTTGTACAAGACGACAAGCTAATTACAGGTTGCACAAATATCTAGTCACGCTGAGAACTCTCCCGTGTTAACTGTTAGAGACTATAAAAAGTATCGAATATAGAAGATGCCTCTTCCACACAGTTTTGAAAAATAATTACTTGCATTTTGGTTGTTTTGTTGCTGCAATGTTGAATGTAGAAAAAGATTTCATCAAGAACATTGCTACATCGCGTTTGTTTATTTTTGTTTACTGTATACGTTCCTTGACTTCCTCTTTTTGCTATGCTTTGTTTTCTTAACATACCAAAATTAGCATTTTTAACTCCTAAAATCCATCTTCAAATTCAAAATAACAACTTTTTCTTGTTCAAGAACCAAATTGAATTTCTTGTAAAACGTTGAACATGAAGATGCATATTATACCTATAACTTTGCTTGCATGGTTTGTTCAATTAAGACTGAAACATGATAAGGTAAAATTTCACGCACTTAAACATCGTTAATATTTCAATAATTAAAACGCGTAAGCGTAATAATGAGTAGTTTCAGAGGTTGTCGTTTTTCTCTGCAGTTTCCTTATGATTTTCTAATTCGTATCCCCGATAAAATTGGCTGAACACTCATTCAGCCAATCTGAAAACTATATTATTATCCTCAATGATTATTGATATCCCCACCCTGCCTGAAAATGTTAGAATCCGGATGCATTACAGTCATTGATCATCTTGAATCGTACTTTTCCTGATTTATCTGCTGTTGCAAGAACATCTTTTTTCATGGTGGTATTTTTTATTTTGCTCGAAGCTAAAAACCAAGCAATAAACTTGGGAGTTCAAGCAAAGTTTTCTGCTGGCTCATGATGACAGGGAAGATTCAGGATGATGGCGATTTTATTTTAATATTTATTGTTCATAATCTCTTCATCCAAAAAGCTTTAGTTATTTAGTTGCTCTAAAATATAAACTCATGCTAATGTCGTCAGCTTTATAATTCGATAGCTCACTGCTGTGTTTGTAGCTATTATATGAACTGAAGTATCAAAAGAATAGAGAGGAAGTCGCGATGCTGCATATTAATCAATAATTTATAATATATTACACTTACATATTTCTTGGCACAACACCTATGTTGGTCACCATCACCAGAAAAACAACAGCACAGCAACATGTGGAGCCAACGTCGCTGTTCCTGCCGACTAAAAATTCTATGTGCTTCAGGCGCTTTGAAAATGAAAAAAGTATTATTTCATGAAAAGAGCACACCTTGCATTTGGCTCTCATTTTTCTGTACGATGTGTGACCAGGTAGGTATACACCTTCATAAAAGCTCATCTTCACTAAAGTGGGCTAAATCTAAAATGCTCACTTTGCTTCCCTCTGGCACGTATTTTTGTCCCAGAGTCCCAGACACACATCATGAATATGAATATTTAGGAAATGATTTGAATATAATGCACAGTTTAAGTCTTCCCTTCATAGTTTTGGTATTATTATTTGATACAAAACAAGCGTCATAGTCTCAAACTTTGGAGAAAATAGAAAATCTACAAGCCATATTTTCTTGATTATAATGTTGGGCCACGGCTAAATAGCGTCATGATCATGATTAGGATCACGACCTTTGATAATGGTAATGCACACATTATCGTGCAGGAATAATGAAAAAACGGTAGTAGTAGTAAGATTCTGACGATTCCTTACTCAAGTGAAGGTGAAGCAACAGGCAAGATTTCTAGCTCATCTCATCATTGTTCATTTCTCAACTTTTCCTGTTTTTATTGATACTGCCTACAAAACTTATACGTACTCATCACCCACGGTGTAAAGATCCTGTGCAACAATGCCCACATTTTTTGTGGCTTTTAAAGAAACAAAACACAGTGATTGGTTGCATTTTGATCATCATGAGGGCAACTTTTGTGTAATAGAGTCATATAGTTGTAAGATTGGAAAGATCTTGAAAGGACCTTGACTTTACATGTGTGCAAACATTTTTGTAGATTTCAAACGGTTCTTGTACTTACGATAAGCCATACAATATGTAAATACTTCGGGCTAATCATTGTTTTTAAGATCAACAAACGAGATTACGATCGATCACGAGGAACCGTGTAAAATATCCGTATGAATCTTCTGGCACGACCTGACCTCTATCCTATTCATTATATTTCTTCCTGTGAAACAAGTGTCGCTTTGTTTGATCATGAACATTGACAGATTGTTTGATTGATTAAGTGCGTTTTATCGTGAACTTTCGAAAAGAATCACTAGTAACGAGCACTGTGGTGTAAATTGAAGACTAAAAGCATGTATGATATTACCAGAAACAAATTTCTCGAGTGCTTTCCCAGACAAAAGTCTGCTGCTAGCAATCAGCAGCAAGACGATCAAGAAAATGGGGTTAAGCCATCGATTCCACGGTTGTTGGTAAAGTTGCATTATATTATACTTTTTATCATAATCGTAACATAATCTCTTTTGATTTTGCCATAAATGTGCAAGGTTCAAAAAATTTTGTTGGATTGCAATTTTTTAAAATATTCAATACGACGCTTTTTACATTGCACGCCTTTTTATTCTGATCTTCTGAGAAGTTTGAGCGTAAAACCTGTTGCAGTGATGATTTTGCCAATGCAATGGAATGCTTACACATACAAGGGCATACAATCAGAGACCAATTGCATTGGTATTGGTTCATTGAATTGAGAGGAATCATTTATCTTGATTCAACATTTTGATTATATGAGCATTGCTAGAGATTATTTGTGAGAATATGAAATCAAACTTGAGCGAATAAAGAAACACAAGTTTATTTTACAATGTGAAGCCGTCAACCATTGCGCTGTGAAATTATAAGGTTTTATCCACCGAAAAACCTGACTTTTTAGTATTACTTTTCCTGTGAGTTGAGTTGACTGTTGTTGATGCCGTTGTAGTAGCAATTTTGATACTGTCATCAGTCATGCTAACTACATAATTCGATACTTGTCTTCTTGTCTACCTACTTCTGTTGAGTGGGCTACTTTCGTTATATCTGTCTATCTTGTTAAACGTAAGATTCTTTTTCGTTTGAAGTAATTATAGAATAACCTGCTCTTTTCCATTTGCATTATTACACACAACGAAATGGGGAATATTTATTCAACTGGCCTAGAGCAGAAGATGAAGCTTCGTTTTACTTTCTTTAGTTCTGGTCTCATCATTTGTAATCTCGAGTTTTTTATGAAGATGATTTAATGCTAAGATTATTTGTTTTTGTGACACCATTTCGGGAATATGGTTGAATGTTACACGCACAGTGTTTTATGGGAATGTGGAGGTTGCCAATTTCTTGAGAAAATTATGTGAGGTTTATAATATGAAGAGATGACGTGCTAAGACACTTGTCTAAAATTACATGAAAATTGGAATTGGAACAACAGCTTGAACAAATAGCACAAGAAAAAACTCATACAGACGGATCCAGTTGTCGTTAAAATAGAATTTTTAGGACGACTTACTCACAGGCTAGGTCGCGGCAAAAACTTTTACTACAAAATCTGCATTGCATGCGCGTGATAAAATATAGCTTGCTATGATGCGTGGTATTAGTGGTAATGTCGAAAAGAAGCACAATTACTGAAACTTTATTTCGACAGAATCATTCATGGTCCTTGTTAGATGAGAAAAAATGTTTCAGTTGTTGTCGCCAATGTCGTTACCGTAACTTATACTTGGGCTTGGTCGCATGTTTTGCAACTGAAACTCCTTCGAAGGTTGTGGTTTAGGAAGGGAATGGATTGATTAAGTTGAGTAGTATACCTGCTACATGAAATCTTTGATGGCTAATCAATGAAGTATTAAGTATGCATTAGATTGTTTGAATAAAAAATGCGTTTTTTGTTTTCCTTCTTGCTTTTTGGGCGTGTGTACCATTTTAAAAATGGAGTGATATAACGCAAGACAAAAAAATGAAGTTGCGGTACTGGTTGCAATAAAAATGCCATTCAAGGTTAGTGTTTGATGCGGCAAAATGCTAAGTGATCTAAATTATCACTTCTTTGATACTTAAGTATATTTCAAAATAATGATATTGGATTTTTTGTAAATACTATTTACTAAATAGTAGCCAGTTAGTGTTGCATCTTTGCCGATTCCATGCTATTTACTGCTGCTAACAATTCAAGGACTTTATAAATTGACTATTCTGCATATGTGCTTGCTTGACAATTGTTTGGAATTAGAAATAGGTACAAGAAACGTATTGGATTCGGGTTGAACGGAATTTAAACAAAGAAGCTTACAGCATAGTTTCTTCTCTATAAAATCAATGGTCCTATCTGCAAATATTAATGCTTAATTTACAAGTGATGTTGGGCAAATACATCACTGCAGTACCAACAATGGACATGAATGAATTTTATTGATCTATCAAAGTAAATAAATCTGACATTGACCTTCATGTAACGGGACATTCCATCATTTTTTCATGGGTCGAATATTGATTGTTACTAACAGACGCTTTTGCCTAAAACCATCAATTTGTATTACTAACTTTTACTGATGGAATCTACTGATTTGAGACCAAATTGTACTTGTTTTTGAGATTTGCATTGCACTCGATCGTTCTGCTGGAGGCGAAGAATGATTTGCTAAATTATACCAATGACGTGTTTCACGGGGTCAAGATTAATAACATGCTTGCTACTGCTTCTGGCACTTTTAGTTCTTCTGCATTCAGTCCAGGGGACACCGCAGCACTCTGCGTCCATGACGCAGAATTCGTCGTCATCAAAAACGCAGAATACTGCGTCCTCTCCGCAGAAATCTGCGTCTTTGGTACATAAACAAGCACCTTTTTTGAAGACGCAGTATTCTGCGGCCTTGGCCATCTATTCTATATATACAAACTGATAATGTTGTCCATGTTAATATGCATGCATTTAATATTTGATGACTAAGCTTGGAATTTTTAAAGCAAATATATATTTCATATGCTATATTGCATTCATTACGCGAATAGGCACTAATCTGATCTTCAAACGACAAAAACTTATTAAGTTTAGATTTAGTGCAGTAAACGTTATTTGTGTAAGACGGGGCTTCTAGTTTGCAAGGACGCAGAATTCTGCGTCGTAAAATCAGTTTTAAAATTTAACTTTCAAACGTAATTATCTCAAAACCCCCACGGGAAAGTCCAAAACCCCCACGGCAGAAAAATTCTAAATTTTTTAAACTTTGAAATGGTGAAAAAAAATCGGCGTGGTGGGCATTTTTAGGGGCGTGGCGGGTCAAAAAACTGCAATTTTTTGCAAAAACGACAAATTTTCGTGTTATGACGCAGAATTCTGCGTCGATGACGCAGATTTCTGCGGAGAGGACGCAGTATTCTGCGTTTTTGATGACGACGAATTCTGCGTCATGGACGCAGAGTGCTGCGGTGTCCCCTGGACTGGCATTTGCGTATTATGCAGGTTTACATCTTCATCATTGTTACATCAATGCTAACTTTTTATATCAACGTGTGCAAATACTATGGTGTATCTTTAAAAGACCTTAAGAAAATACCGAATTAAGTATGTCTGTATCTGAAAAGCCTTTACCAAAATATTACCATAAATATATTGTTGCGAGCGATTGTCAATTTGCTTCTTTGTATTCTAAAAGTACAAACTCGCGCATATGAAGTAATTGCGTAAATTTCCAATATAGCCTAGTTTTTATATCCCATGTGCTTTTTTGCTTTCTTTTAAGTGATTTGATTCTGTGCTCGTTGATTATCCATATTTATTGTTTTACTCTTGCAGGGCCAGAATGAGTTTGAGGAACTTCGGCGAGTTGTCAAGCAGGGTGGAGACTTTTGCAAGGATTTGGCTACGGTGCTTCAAGAAAGGTACGGTATCTTTACAATTTGCTTCTTCATATCACCATTTTTAGTAGAAATCATTTTGGCTATAGAGGTTGATAATAATTTATTACTCGAGCTTTCGTATACAAGCCGTATACTTTTTCAAGAGCATAACAAGAAAAAACATTTTTTTGGAGAATATAATGAACAAAACACTAATTTTTTCATAAAAAAGTTTTCAATTTTTTATATAATGGGTCATAATAAGTCCGTAGCTAATGGTATCCATGAGGCTATGTCCAAACCAGTGTTTCGGTTAAAATTGTTCGGGTGTTTTTGGATAAAGATTGCTTCCTTGAATGCTCTTTGGAACCACCGATTTTCATAACAAAGTAAGGCTGTGGAGCCTACATCAATGTTATGATTTGGATGTTGGTCCTTGTGT
This sequence comes from Entomobrya proxima, assembly GCA_029691765.1. Lineage (NCBI taxonomy): Eukaryota > Metazoa > Arthropoda > Collembola > Entomobryomorpha > Entomobryidae > Entomobrya > Entomobrya proxima. The sequence continues at coordinate 19,303,247 of CM056172.1, forward strand.
TCAGCAAGAGCTGACTGAATTGTTCTGTTGTTTCGAAGATCTGCCGAATGTTCACTCTTTCTCCTGTCCAAGTCTTTGGTTTCTCCTATGTATGAGAGTCCACAATCACACGGAATTTCGTAAACTCCAGCTGGGGGTTTCGGATAGGAATCTTTGTAGTTTGTTAGTGTTCGACTAAGTTTGCGTCCAGTGTAGTATCCCAGATCACGTTGTAAGTGTTTCCGACATATTCCAGCTATTTGGTAAGTGACAATGCCAATAAATGGTATAGCACACCACTTCCTTGGTGTAGACAACGCATTTTGAACTGGTGCATTTGCGCGAGATACTATTTCTTGTATTCGGGTTGTTACCAAAAATTTGGGATAACCATTTGCTATTAATGTTTTTTCTACTAATTCCAGTTCTGATGGTAGGGATTCATCATCGCAAACGCGGACTGCTCTTATAGTTTGTGAATCGATCACACTTATTTTTTGACTGCGATGGTGATGCGAAGTCCAGTCCAGATATCGATTTGTGTGTGTTTTCTTTCTAAAAACTTTCCTGCCAAGTTTGCCATTTGGTTTCTTTGTAAGGGATACGTCTAGGAAGTTTAACGTTTCATTTTGCTCGATCTCCATTGTAAATTTAATGTCGGGATGATACTTATTGATTGCTGTCAATACTTCATTCTCCTTTCGTTTTCGAACGACAGCAAACACGTCGTCAACCAGTCTTACCCATAATTTGGCTTGTGGAATTTTTGGTAATATCTTGATTTCCATATCCTGCAAAAATATTTCTGCGAAAATTGGAGACAACGGACTTCCCATTGGTGTTCCTTTAGTTTGTTTGAAGTATTTCCCTCTCCAGGTTATGTAGTTTTCAGTTACAAGATTTAAAAGTTTTGCAATGTCTCCTAAATTGAGGTTGTCAGCGGAGGTTTTCCAGTCATTACTGTTTTGTAATCTTTCCAGAACAATCCGAATAGTGAGATCTATAGGTACATTCGTAAAGAGAGAAACGACATCATAAGACACTAACGTTTCCATCTGACCTACGTCCAAATCCACGATTTTGTCGACAAAGTCGTAAGTGTTCTTGAGGGTGTGTTCATGATTAGCCGAAATGTACTGTAGTATGACCTTCAGAAAAATGCTTAGCCAGTAACCCGGTGTATTACGGTAGTCCACAATGGGCCGCATTGGTGTCCCTTCTTTATGTATCTTGGGTAGTCCATACAAGATAGGACATTTTTCAGTGTCTGGTCGTATTCTGCTATAGGTCTCTTTGGTTATCTTTTTGGTCTTGTTAAAGTCCAGCAGTACTTGTTTTATCTTCTTTTGGTAACTTTCGATTGGATTTTTTGAAAGTTCTTCATAGGGACCTTCAGAAATTAATGTAGACATCTTGTCTTCGTATTCTTTTCGATCCATGATCACTGTCATGTTGCCTTTATCAGCTTTCGTGATTATTATGTCTTTTTTACTTTTGAGTGATCGTACCGAACGAGATATCCATTTAGGAATCCGTGGGTGCATATCCTTCTTGTTTAGGAAGGTTTTCAAGGCGTGTGATACTTCATTTCTGACTGTATCTTTAGCAGCAGCATTGACTTCCTTTTCGTCAATTCCTAACAGAATTTGTTCAACACACATTATGGTTTCCAGAGCCGATGTTTTGATATGTTTTTCTGGAAGAGCATAGTTGAGACCAAGACTGAGTGTTGCTAGTTCTGCTTCGGTGAATGTCTGAGAGCTCCTGTTTTCCACGCATTTGGGAGCGATGTTAAGGATTCTGTGGATTTCTTTAGATTCCTCATTGATTTGCTCTTTGACCAATGAGTTGAACTTTTTTGTCAAACGTTCTTTTGAAGGTTATAGAAAAATTATATACTGTAAAAAATTGATGGAAAACACCATTTATCTTCGCATTATAAAACTATGTCACGGTATAGATTTTTTTGCGGATGCATATTATCATCCGCTTTCGTAATAATCGACGAAAACCCCACTTTCATTAAAGAAAATGGAGGGAAAACGAAAGCAAAAAGTTTTCCCCTGTAGTTTACCACATGGAGGAGTTTAGAACTAGTTACCCCTATAATTAACCCGGTATCCAGGCGGGCGTTGCTATACTTCCCTATGATGCCAAATCCGACCTTATTCCACACACTTTGGTCCAATCCCTTTCCAGTGACAATAAGCATCACAAAAAAGTCAGGTCACACAGCAAGTTGTGCCATAACTTCCTGAAACCAAAATAGATATTTACAAGAATATGCGAGAAAGTCATAAAATAGAATAATATATAAAAAGTGTGGCTTTATAAAGAAAAAATCTTTTTCTTGACACACTATGTGCCGTACAGGATTGAAAGATGGCCAAGAGATTTTGAGACATGGGTGGTGGTACTCACTCACGAAATTGCAAACATATTTTAAGGCTTCCCATTAGATTAAAAATAAGCAGGAGGAGACGACATTTCAACTCATAAAATCATTATTATTGGCACTTTTATGATTATTTTAGCAACGACAGCGCTTGCTCACACTCTACTTAAATTCGTGTCAAGCCCACACAACAGGCCACACTGTCATCCTTGTTTTAATCATCAACAAAACATATTAGCATATTAACTAATGGAAGCTTAATTTATTTAAGTACCCGTTAAATTTGTAGAAGCACTGTTGGTGGTATTCAAATTAAGATGTTATCGTTATCTACTGTTGGGTTTTGTGCCACTATCACTCACTAATACACGGTTCTGTCAAATAGTCATGCACAATGCATTTGAAGCTCATAGTCTAGTCCTAGTAATAAATCTTTCACGCGTTCAATTTTACTACTGTGGTGCGAGTTATAGTCGTGCTGAGTAATTCACCTGCAGTAGTAGAAAAAACCATTCCCTTTCTGTAAAACAGTATTGTACACGATTGTTTAAAATAATGTGTTCCTAGACAGGGACTACTACTGTTAAAAAATAATGCCTTTCAGCAAACTGTTCACTTCAGCAACAAGCTGTACATTGTGGTTGAAGTTTTTGTATGGGTATTTTTTGCAATTCATTCACTTTTAACGTTCTTCCTAACCCAACTTGGCTTTTAGATAAGATCTAGAAATGGCTATTGACTCAAGAGTTTTTGTTGCAAAAACAGTAAGTTAAGTAGCAAACATTTTAACATTTTGCTTATTTATTATGTGCATATATTTTAGCCAACAAAAGCACGATTTCTCTTTTTTCCTTCCGCTACTAAAATGAAAAGGAAAGGAAGCCAGTACTAGTGTGAGAGACAAGATATAGGAATTTGTTTCCCGTATAGATTGTCGTGAAGATGTGCAAGCTTAATGATTAGTTTTAGGCTACAACTCTAACCGTATCGGCGTGATCAAAGGCGTGAAATGTCTCAGCTTTAAACTAAAAATTGAAACTGACAAATGATTTCATAAAAAAATAAATACACAGTAAAAATTATTAGCTACATCTGTGCTTGCAAAAGTTATGAAAACTAAGCAATTATCACCAAAATTATTACTAATTATGACGGAGAAAGGAAGGAAGGTGATATTGTAGTTAACACACAAATCAAATGTGATTTAAAACGTTACAAGTTGTACAACCCACCTCTCTGACTGCATATATTCGTGCATACGCTCTGCATTTATTAATTATATCAACATTTTGTACAAAATTTAATCACTTTAGAATCTAAAAACTGCTACCAAAGACAAGAACTTGATTAAAAAGCACAGAACGTGATAAATAATTTGTAATCAGCCTTAAATATTCCTACTGCATGAAATAATCACATGCAGATCTTGTTTTATTCAACCGTTCCTTGAATTAACTAACTATGACACGACAACATAATAATCATTTTCATAAATTCATACTGCACATATCACACATGAACGAAATATAATTGGGAGAAATCGAGAAACAACATGAAAACGTACTTACATCTCTCATTTCTGTAACTAAATTGTATGGTGGTTTTTTAAAGTAAGCAAGTTACAAGCAGCCAAGTGAGCCAAGATATTTGTCTCTTTCTGAAATTTCATCAAAAGCGTTTTGCTCAAAGTCAAGCCATAATGTTGCTTTTTATTCCTACTAATTTACTTCACTTTTGGCATTCATTCATTTACCATTTCCATTATTTGTTCAGGAAGATCGTGATTTGAATAAAGATATCGTGATATCATGGTGGTGCGTAAATAACCAGCTTTTTTGCATCCTTCCTGTGTCTAATCGCATCTGACTCTGTATATATTGATTTTGGATTTCGATTTGGGAAAGTTTAGGGCGACCCTGTAAGCAGCAGTTCTATTATCTCAAGGGTTGAACATTACCAAACAAGGCGACAATTTTTTGTGGTAATCGAAGGGGAGTTTGCATGATTGATGATTTTTATTGCATTGCAGTAATATAAATATTAATTGAGATGCAAACATGGAAAGTAGAAGAAAATACGCTACTATTGAAAAATGAAAATGAATATTGATAATTTCAAGTGATCTTGCAAGAAGGGTCTTATTTGCATGTGCTTACTGTTAGATTTTAAAATAGATCCTATCACAGTGGTCATGATCTTGTTTGTTTCTGCCGCTAAGCGCGACGCGACGTGCAGTGCAAATTCCTTTCTGACCATCAACAATGCTCCATAATATTTTACTTTTTATCACTTGTATCATAATTGTCAAAGTTTTGCATAGTCATTGTTCCTTGTGTCAATCTTGAGATCACTGATTTAAAAATTATACCACAACTGTAAATGATATACGGCTTAGTCATGCGTAAGTGTAAGTCAGGTAGGCAATTTATTGCACACATTGGCTATAAACTGCAAATTCAATGGCACGGGCTCAACGTTTCCTTTAAAGGCAAAAGGGAAGAGAAAGAAAAGGTTGTGGGTACAAATTTGATGAATCACTTTTCTTGAGATGGGATGAGATAAGCAAAACTAAAACTCGAGTGGTTGGACTATGTGCCTTGAGTTTTGAGTACAATATTCAATATAATTGCATTTCATTACCATTTTAGTCTGCACAAGATTGTGCCTATTTTTCACATGTTGTTTCCTGCTAGTATCGTCTCTAGCAGTATTTTATGGTCTAACGTTTCCCATTTTGCTTCGACACCACATTCACATTGTAAAAAAATATTATCAAGTAATGTGCTATTCATGTAGTAAGTTGCATGCAGGCACGAAATAAACGGGCGTTGAATTCTGGTCTTGAACTCCAAAAGTTTGAGTGTACGACAGCGTAAACGTCATTTTCTTACGTTCACATTTCATACGTAATGGTTGCAGGTGAGGTTGAAACTTTCGTTAATTGCAATCGTGCGTAGGTATACACGTCTACGTGTTGCAAAAAAAACCACATTATTACTTTCTACTTGATTTGTTCTCGTAGTACTTTTTTGCTCTCGTTATCTCTTCTGCAAAATTCTTACAGTCAAGTAATTCAATTCAGTACAAAAGACAAGGTTATTAGTCTGCATCGTATTTATTCAATTGAATTACGTATACCTTCACTATGCACAATCAAGTGCCCACAAAAATTAAAAACATGGGTGGATAAATGATTTGATTACTGTTCAACTGTCAGCCATGTGTGTTCAATCAAATAAATGAGCAGAAATAATTGCAAAAAAAGGGGCATGAACTTTACGAATTCAGGACTTTTGAATTGCTTTATGTAAATTTGAAAAAGAACAAGTATTGTTGGCTCCATTTTAAGCTCATTTAATGTCTGATATGTTCTGATTAAGGGCAATGTTGCATATATTGACAGTAATTGAATAGAATAGCTAGCTGTGGATTAATTAATGCAGGATAATTTTTTAGAAATAGCCCTAAATGTGCACAACATACTCCTGATTTTTTAAAACTTTTCTATCTTTGATTTATTTATTTGAAATGAGATATCATTACTAGTACAGCCAATGACTTTTTGAAAAAGACTTACAATAAGCGACTGCTTTAAGACGTTATAGCTATATAGTAATATGATTACAAAGTATAATTAACATATTAGTTTGCAGCGTTAGATTTATGACCATAATAGACAATATGATTTTATCATTGACAAACAGGTATGAGTGCATTGTTGTTGGGGTGGTGCCGATGATCAGTTGAGTGAACTGGAGATGACAGGTTATAGACATTCGTTCGTGCTGCATGCGTTCACTCAGTTGATCCAAAAATTCATTACAAATGCATTTTGTCATTTAAAATGTATCGTTGTAAGCGAAGTGAACAAATTATAATTGTATTTTTCAATCCTTTTGAGTTTCAGAATGAATATTGATGGTTGAAAGTTGGTAGTATAGCTTTAAAGAAACTTGAACTTGTTCGGATTTTTATATCATGAAGCTTTGACTCAAAGTTATAAAATATATGGGTTAATTAATTTTACATAATGTAATGCAATTACCATTTTGTTTTCCTTGTTGATTTGTAAAGCTTTACATGCACGTATATTTTCAAATTATAACGGTATAACAAAGTGATTATAAGCTCATTATTACACTATTATGCCACGATATCACCTTAATTAGTACGAAAGTTTTAAGTTGCAAGGTGATGCTGGCATAGTGGTCAAAGTCAAAACAACTTCTGCTGTCTGTTTTGGTACTCATCTAAATTATGCTTTTGTTCCGGTACAGAACTGTAGTTTTTACGCTGTTAAGAGGGTGGTTATTAAAGTAGCTCAAGAAAAGGTGTATGTATGTTCTTTATTCTAAGGGTTTGGTTTATCATATAAAAATACAATACACTTGGACCATGATGGGATGGGAAATGATTGCCGTTTGATTGTTGTAAATGTGACACTATTGTGAGAATTGCTGAATAGAAGGACAGAGGACGAAGGAAGCAATTCACATTTATTCTTCATTGAAATTGCAAATGATTCCTCTGTATTCTATTCAGAACGTCTCCCTTTGACTCTAGTATTGTACGTGGATTATTGACAAGTGAAATGTTTATTGCAAAAGCAAGGCAAGAAACATAAAAGTCATTTAAATATCCGCTAATTATATGTAATATGTGCCTGCACGGTAAACACATTCATATTCATATTAATCGTAGGACGGTCCTGTCATTTTGTTCTTCTACACTAAACCTATCATTATGTAGAAGGAACATGAAACTGTCATTGTTGTGTTTAACAATATGTAATAGAAATTTAAGTATGATATACGTCGAGAGTTGGTTAGTGTGGTATGCACTTTCTCCTGACGACAAATTATATAAACGAAGTAGCTGACTTCGAGGTGGCCAGTCCCTAAGTCTATGGTTTTGCTTGCTTATGATTTCTAAAGTTGGCCATTTTAAAAATATTGACTGATAACACTTGAATTCTTAAACTTTAGGTACAACTTTTGGCGAATATGCCAAATCAATGTTTGTAGTCACATGCAAAAGTTTTATTTGACATGTTATATTCACGAGTATACATTTATTTTTAAAACGTCAAAGCTGGATTATTCTAGATAGCAAACGGTGGATATAAAAATACTGCGCACAAAACTAAGCCCAGCAAAATATTTGTTTGCTCATTTAAGAAACACAGAAAACTAGGTCTTGTTTTGTGCAGATCACTAGCATCGCCGCCTCCATACCCAATCTCTCATCAACTTGTACAAACATTTCATAGGTCATTTAACAGGCTTTATGTTTTCTTTATGAAAAGTTCCCACAAAATGTTGTAATGATATCTCTTCTGTAATCTGACGGTCACACAATAATTGAGACTATGAGGATAAAAATTGTGACGCGCTATACTATAATGTATTAAGTAAAGTACAAACTTTGTATTCAATTCAATGGAAACTTACAAAAAATGTATGCCAGAATTAGAACGCAAACCATTTGTGCATTATCGTCAGAAAAATGATAATGCAAAAGATGTGCAAAACTGTAACATGATGTTTGCAATTCATCCTTTTTATTTTGCTTCTACTTAAGATATTATTTGTTGTAAGCACCCATGCGTACTATTTTCCTTTGAATTAAACTTGTAATCTATGCAATTTACTAGAAAGTGTGTTATGCATTCTTTTATTATAAACAATCAGAATGAAAAGAAGCAACAATGATATCCATCTAAGATATTTATTTGAATGGGAATGCGTTTTGCTTCCTTTATTCATGATTTCATGTTACGGCCGAACATCCGACGAATAGAATGAGTAGACTTAGTAATGAATCCCATAATATCCTGTGTAATTATCGTCCTCTGTCATAATATGTCCGTGTTTTTGTAATTGAATAAAATTAATATTTATTCATTTTTCTATTACGTTTTTGATTTGCAGGTCGGAACTGGAAGCCCAGTATGCTAAGGGTCTGTCTAAACTTTCAGCCAAGTTGCTGAAAGCTTCAAAGGAAGCCACAGGCTCGGTTGCTCATGCATGGCAAGCTGTCGCTGTGCAGATTGACACACAAGCTGAACTCCACAGGTAGGTTATAATACCTAATCTAAAACTGAATTCTTATATAGTATTTTTGCACATTTTGAAGTGGTATAATGATGATCAGGGGTCTGGTTCACCAGCGCGGCTCATTGTTTCATTATCATAAGATTTAATGCGATGATGATAATGAAGCAATGAAAAATTTCGGTGAAACAGGCCCCAGCTTGCAGTTCATGTTGATTTCTTCTTGCCGAAAATTCTTCTAAATTCACATTCTACGAATCCAACCATGAACCGCTACTACTGTTTTTTCATCATTATCATCATCGCTCGAGTCCGATGGCATTATATTATGTCGGATTGAGTAAAGATTCATGGTGCATGTGGCAAGTAAACTAATCAATTAATTCGTTATAACGAAGCATGACACATGAATATTGTAAAGACATGCAAGGTTCTTACAACTAAAAAAACACTCGTCGTTTATTTTTTAAATTAAACGCAAACGGTTTTATTTTTCATTTATAAAATTATAGCAGAGAGACGGATAGGGATTGCAATAATTCATTGACATGACACGATTGAATTTTAATTAAATGATTAAATGACCAATTTTTCAAATAGCTTCCAATTTTCCATGAGGGCTTCCGAAATAGTGCAGCTTATCAATTTTTTCGAGTTGCGATGCGGCCGGAGCGTCGTCGTAGGGGGTTGGATTTCTTCTTTCGAGCCGCAGGGGCAGCAATTTTCTTCTTCTTTTTGTCCACACTGGCGCTGGAAGACCTTGCAGACCGTTTACGACCTGCAGAGGCTGATTTCCTCTTTCGGCCAGCCGGGGTTGCAGATTTCTTCTTCCTTTTGTCGACGCTGGTGCTGGAAGCCCTTGCTGACCGTTTACGACTCGCAGAGGCTGATTTCCTCTTTCGGCCAGCCTGGGATGCAGATTTCTTCTTCTTTTTGTCGACACTGGCGTTGGAAGATCTTGCAGACCGTTTACGACTCGCAGAGGAGGATTTCTTCCTTCGACCAGCCGGGGTAGCAGATTTCTTCCTTTTGTCAACACTGACGCTGGAAGACCTTGCAGATCGTTTACGACTAGCAGAAGCTGATTTCCTCTTTCGGCCAGCCTGGGATGCAGATCTCTTCTTCCTTTTGTCAACGCTGACGCTGGAAGACCTTGCTGACCGTTTACGACTCGCAGAGGAGGATTTCTTCCTTCGACCAGCCGGGGTTGCCGACTTCTTCCTTTTTTCAATCCTGCTTCCTTTCTTGGACGGCTTCTTCCTTGAAGCACCTGCTGGCTTCCTCCTCTTCTTTTCCGCACTCCGCGAATCTCGAGTCTTCCTCGAACGTTTTGGACCTGCTTCGGCGCTGGCTCCACCACTTTCTTCGTAGTTCTTCATCTCCCGCTGGTAGCGTAGCTTGTCTTTGTCTGCAGCCTTTTTCCATTCCTACGAACAAAACCAGACTTTGGTTAGAGCCAGAATAAAACTAAGAAAATAATTTTAAATTATTGCAAAAGTACCGTTTTGTCCTTTAGACTGTTCCATTCCTTTCCTGCGATCTTCATCAGGTCGGTCTGCGAAAGGTCTTTGTTGTTTTTCTTTAGCTGCTCCCGGTGGGCATTCATCCACAAGAAATAGGCCGTCTGGGCTCGCTTCGGCTTGGACACTGGCTTCGTCACGTTCGCCATATTGTTCATAACCACACTTCTCTCAATCCAATTTCTATCAAATTAATCGCGCAAAATAACACTGTAAACTTTCTCCGAGCGAAGTGAAAATGAGCTTCGGTCGACTCCGACTGACTGACGGTTCAGCTCTCCGCTCCAACTCCAAACGCATTTACTCTTCGAAAATAAAAATAAACAAGTGCGTAACAATGGCAACGCTGCTGGCAAACTATGCTGACACGCAGTTGTCAGCGCCATGCGCCATACTTGCAGCAAGTTGCAAAAGCGTTTTTTACGCAAATACTTTTGCGTGCTTTTACAATAATGCTTACGCACTGATTTCTCAGTGTCATGAAGTTCATGGTGCATGCAGCAAGCTAGCGAATCAGTTAATTCGCCATAACGGAGCATGACACATGAACTCATGAATATAATGACACTTAGTATAAAATGCCTTTAAGCAAATTATGTAATTTTAGTAGTTTTTCTACATAAAGCATTAATTTTATGCATTTTGGTTGCAGACAATGGTCAACTGCTTTAGCAGACGAAGTTGCTCGACCACTAAGGAGCTCATTGGAGACTCAACATAAAATCCGCAAGTCCGTTGAGGTTCTAGTGGAGAAAACCACAAGAAATCTTGCGGAATGGAGAACAGCAGAATCAAAGGCAAGACGTTTCTGAATGAAGCTATAGTGTTATATCATATAACTAATATGGCAATTATGTTAACTGTAATATGCAATAATGCTGCTGTTTTTTGCAGGCCAAACGTCAGTGTTTTTCAAGCTCGAAAGAGTTTGAAAAATTACAGGAGAGCGCAGCCGTCATCGTCAACAATAATCTAAACGCTGCCAATTCCGCAGGCAGTAACAATGCTAACACTGGTGCTAATGGCAATTCCAACACCAACAATTTGGGAGGAAGTAACTTGGCTTTGGCTGAGGTACGCACGAGATCAAGACTTCTGAGTGTGCCTCCATTGGAAAAGGATCCAATCAAGGTGAGTTTCATTGCAAAAATGTCATGTTCAAATTCTGTCAGAACTTTTCTTTTAAATGTCATAATATTCTATTTTAGCTTGAGGCAAAGAGACGAAAGGCAGAGGAAGCCGTGAGGAGAGCAGATATAGAATATTACACTTTTTGCGTACGTTCCGAGCGAGCCAGGTAAAGAAAAGAAGATCATAATCATGATGCTTCTTATATATTTTACTGCTATTTTAATAATTAGCATTAATATATAATTGCTTCAGGTTGGAATGGGAAAGTGCTATTCGTAATGGAAGCACATGTCTGCGAACATTGGAAGAGGAAAAGCTTACTCTGCTTCGTGACCTTGCTTTGAAATACTACCAGTATCTGAATGAATTGGCTCCAAGACAAGCGCAGAGCGTGGAAAGTTTGGAGGAACCTGTCAAGAACTGTAGCGTGAGTCAAGACATGCATGCAATTGTGGATATCAGAAGGCACGCTGGTGCAGAACAACTCCTTCCAGATTTCTATGCAGAAGATACTTCGAACCTTATGAAACGAGAGAGACGTCAAGAGGTAGGCCATTTGGCTAAAAGCTTAGAAAAAAATTAAATAGTGCAACACTAGAAATGAATATTATAATTGTTTCATTCATGTTGTTACAGGCATTGCAAAAGTTTCTGTATTTGGTGAACCAAGATTTGGAACGTGAGAAGAAAGGAGCGATTGGGATTGAAACGTTAGCAAAAGCCATTGCTGAAGCTCCCAAGATCGACAACGCGCATCACGACATATCTGATAAGCTTTACTATGTAAGTTTTAAAATAAATTCACATACTTTCATTTTAATTTATGCTACAATTTACAGCACAGTGGCCTCGGCCTGGTTCACCGAAAAATTTCACTGCTTCATTATCATTATTGCATTAAATCCTCTATTTAAGGCTCATGTTAAAATTAATGAGATAATGCTAAGAAGCAATGAGCCATGCTAGTGAACTCAGACCCCAGATCTATCATAGATAAAAATATTGATTGATATTTTAACAGGTTAAATCAATGCTGCTATATCTGGAAGGAACTCGTAGCAAGGTAGACAATGCACTGGCGGATATTGAGGGTCGTCAACGAACTAATAATCCCATTACTCAATACATGCGACACCAGAGAGATAAACAAGGATTTCCTCAGACGATTCTAAAGGTTGGATTACTAAAACAGTATCTTAATATACAATTATTTTTGTAGGGATTCTATAATAGATTTAATGAAATTAAATATATACACAGGTACCCTCTTGGGCTAAGGACGAATGTTTGGCATTCTGCACTGGAATTGTCTCGGCGGGAAGCACTTCACCCGATTGGAATGATAGAGGAAATGCTGATGGAACCTCTGGTCAACATGAAACAGATTTTGGTACGTTTTAAATCAAATTAATGAATTAAGTTAGGTAGGTTAGTTATGAGTCAGGTTATCTAATAAAATGACTTTGTGCCTGCAGATGAATTTTCAAGTCAAGATAGTGGATGTGATCACAATACAGACAGTTGTGGAGAGGAATCCAACAAAGCACCTTCTAATCTCATTAGTGCACCTTCTATTGGAAAATGCAGAGCCATATATGACTACGATGCAAATCTGTTTGATGAACTTACTATTAGAACTGGTAATTGTCGTAATTAATATTATTGCAATTATTTATAATCAAATTATTGCTATTGTCAAAAAACCACTATAATTAAATTTGATTTTTAGGCGATGTTATAAATATCCACGATAAGCAGGAAGATGGGTGGTGGCTAGGAGAGTTCAATGGAATTATAGGGATATTTCCAGCAACGTACGTGGAAGAACTTTCTCCTCCTTCTCCTGAAGCTAATCCGGCTGACTGAAAGTTTCGGTTGAAATTGAAACTATTGCATAGTTAAATGCTAAGTATAATTCAATCATATTTATTTCGTTTCATTCGTTGTTGATACGTATATTAAGGACGTAAACGTGCGTGAATGTTTTGCTGTTTTTTAAAGCATAAACCTTTTTAAAACGTCAGCAATTCCGGTTGTAAGTGTAGATAATATATTATACATGTGCATAAGATCAATTAATATGAGTTGCCAAAATATTGGTGTAATTTTTACTAAACGAAGGCAACTACAAATAATGTACTGATCGACAGTGTTTTTTATTATCGATTCAAAATACGGTGAGGTATAAATAGCAATAAAAACTAACTTTTAAAAGTATAAAAACATAGTAATATTTACACCAAGAATCAACACAAAAAAAGAATAACAACTTACAGTCACTAACAAAAAAGGCTTAATGTTATACAATTTATGTAATTTGTTGTTTTAACCTTTTGTTGGACAAGATTCTGTAATTACAGTTTTTCTTGTGCTTTTTGAAATTAATGTAAAAGAAAACTAAATAAAATGTAATATTTTTTCGAAATGAAATATATGGGGCGAAATGAATCATATTCTTCTGAAGTTGTCGGCTGTCATTGTCATATTTGTGCTGCTGATTATAATCTCGGAAAGCATTCGCACCAACACTGTCCATCAATGCATTTTGGCTCGCAGTCTGGAGCAAAATAATTGTTTCGCTTGCAGGCAATGGCGCATTTGAATCTGGAGCATTCGCCTTTAGATGTCAAATCTTTTCCGCTGGTCACATCCTTATCTTTGCTAACCGGAGTATCATTCAAGGAGCGTCGTTTTCTAGAGGATGTGTGTGCATTTGAGTTTGAACTTTCTGTATTTTCATCAGTGGAAGTACTGTTGTTGCTGGACGGATGGTCAGGTTCTAATGGAACGTGGAATGAAGATACTGGAGCAGAAGTTTGAAGAGCCACATCTGCATGATTTTCAGCAGGAGTTAAAATAGTGGGCGACAAAGGTTGTCCATTAGGTCCAAACATACTGGCTGCTGAGCGAACTGGTCCTTGCTCGTGACCGTTTTGGGAAGCAGCAGCGTTCAGCACTGTAGGGGATGACGCGGGATAATACTGGTTGTTGTTGTAAAGATGCTGACTGTTGGTAGGTGGAATGGGTCTCCATTGTTGCTGTTGTTGGTACTGCTGCTGAGGCTGCTGTTGCTGAAGATACTGCTGAGGTGGGTAAAATTGCTGATAACCAGGACGGGGTGGGGCGTAAGAAGGCTTGGGTGTTGTTGTTGTCACTGGTGCTGGGGTCACAGGAGCAGTGGAATGGAAAATGGCAGCGATGGGTTCTAATAATAAGATTCAAAATTAGATTAGGGTTTGAAGTGACTATGTTTTAAATAAACTATTATGGTATTACTATGACTTACCTTGTTGCACTGCAGATAATGGAATTCCGAAACATGCACAGGCTTTTGATGTAGTGTTGCAAAGTCCATACCACGCCCTAATTTCCATTGTACAGAAAAGGTGACACATCCTCGTGGACATTTCTGAAGCATCACATTCCAGTAAAACGGGTGTCAATTGGTTTTGTTCCGGTTGTCGTTGAGGATGCTGTTGCTGATTTTGGGAACCAGCAATACTGTTACCATTTCCGTTATAGTTATACTGTTGCTGCGAGTTTGGCAACGACTGAGAGTTGACGTACTGAATGCCATGATATTGGGATGAGGATGGGGATGTTGCAGGTCTTGGTGTCGTTGATGGAGTAGGAGGAACAGGAGTCCGTTCTTCTATGAACCGCACTAAAATGTATACAAAATCGTTATTTTTTAAATATAAAATAGGAATTTGTCAAGTATGTTTTAAATGTTATCGAAGCAAGGATCAGGTTTTAGTAAATTTAAATATTTCTAGCATTTTTCGCCATTTACCTTTGACTGCATGGTTATCTGGAGTAATACAAATGCACGATGCAAAGTCTCTGCCGCATCGGGCGCTCACAGTATCGGGGTTTGTGGACAAGCAATAGGCTTTACAAAAGCTCTCATCCTTGCAGCGATCGTCAATATCATGGGATGCATTAACTTTAAATGAAATTTAAAAAATATATGCACGTCTTTATTTTCAAAAACGTCTACTTTGATTAAACTTACTATTACCAACATAACGATTTCACTTACCAGCAGAAAATACCAGGACTGCAAAAATGGCTGTGAAAAAGAGGCAACAACAGGGTGTCCCACATAGCCCCATTTTGCAAATATTTTTCGTTTCTCACACAGAACAAAACTTGATTGATAAAAACTAACGGAGGAAAATTACTTTTAACTCTAAAGTACTTTGTTCACTGCCAAGTTTACTGGATAAGGTGAGTATTTTGAGTAATTTTACGATGATTTGAAAATATGGATTCAAATTTCTAGGACCGTTCTCTCCTAGTCTTTAACGCAGACTGAAGAAAGTTGTAGAGGAAAGAGCTAGAGAAGTTTCATTACACTTCTGTACACATAAAATCACCCTTAAAGGGTACCCTCATCTTCAAGATTCTAAGTAAAAAGGGTCGACATTTCAACCCCACTTCTTGCATTGTAGATCTGATGGTTCTTATGCAATGCACCTGCCGGGGCAACATTAGAAGCGTTCACTTCCTGGTAAACACTTTATGAACGAAAGAATTTTTATGGGTCAAGGGAAGGAAAATCCTAATGATCCCTACTGCTTTTTATCTTCAAATCTGGCACAAAAAATATATGAAAACAAACCTGAGTGAAAAAGGAGTAGAGTAGTAAGCACATTCTACTGGCCTAAAAAGATCTTCACGGGCATTATTGGTAACAATGTCAATGCCAAGAATGCATCTATGCCCTTGAATTCAGCTGCCCTACTGCATCCCTTTCTTCCTTACATGAAAAATCAATCCAGTTCTTCTCTTCTCTGTACGATTAGAGATAAAAATCCCCTTTTCAAGACATCTTCCTGGAATTAAAGCCAATCGTTCGTGTTTCTGGAATTTCCCATTTCTTTCCGTCTTCCGCATTAGAAAACTAGAAGATGCACTTATTCTTACAGCGTACTCAGAGTAATATGTTGTGTAGGCTAAAATTACAAAAACAAAGGCATTTGTTTCTTTGTCCAGGGGTATAAATTCATTCTTTACCTTATCTTGCTAGCAATGATCATATATTATATTATTTTTTACTTTGTTGAGAAAATTATCATTACATAAAATCAACTATCTTTGAGGCATGGATTTCCTATCCCTAAAGACCCCTTTGCTGGATAGCTGATAGAATGAATTCATGAAGGTCATATATGTATAGGCTGTTTTGCTTTAAGAAATATATTAACATAGGTAATTAAATCCAGATTTTGAAGAACCAATTGTAATATATATCTCACAAGATTTTATTGTGTAGTGTAGATTTTAAATACTTTAAACAATTCTATAATCTAAACACTTATTCTACTCATCTAATTTCAAAGTACAAAAGAGTAAAAGAGCTTTGATGTTGGTTACAAACTGCTGTCGCACTAACACTTTTACTGTTGAGCCTGTTTTAATAAATAGTCAGGAATTGCTTTAGCCTCCACTCGGGTAACTTTCAAGCCCACACCCTCCGGCAAATTTCTTTCAATATACTCCAGAAATGTATCTGCTGTAGAGGAAGTCAACTTGTGGAAAGTCAAGAATCGATGATGCGTTCTTACTTCATAATGAACTTGATGCTTCTTGTGTACAAAAGCAGACTTTAAGAGTGCAAAGCGCATTTTATCGGGGTGTGGAGGAGACCAACACTTTCCCACTTTAATCCCCAGATGAGTAGCTGCTGCAATGACAAACCACTGGTAGCTATCCAACACTGAAGGTTCATACGCCAAAACCTCCAGCTCTACGGCTTTATACAACTTATCCAGCTTGACTTCGGGTTCCGCCTCCTCATGCTCTGGGGGAACGACATCCTCAGATTCTGATGAATCAGACGAATCTGACGAATCGCTTTCACTATCCGACGACGATGACGAACTTTCATTTCTTGGAGGTTCCTCTGCAGATTCTACGACTTCCTCTTTAGCTGCCTTTTCTACTGGTGGTGGTGACGGCATGACGGTATACGATGCTTTCGACGCCTCGTCAAGGTTTTCCCATCTTTGTCCAACGATTTTCATCAAATCTAACAGTTAAACAGATTGTTAAGCAAATTAGTCATTAAAGTGGTCAACAATGCACCTCGCTGATCAGCGGCTAAGATCTCAACAAACCTGTTGTTTTAAGAGTAGGATTCTCCTTCTGAACTTGGGATCTGACTTGTTCCAAAAACCTGAAATAGGGGGTCAATGGTTTCTTAGGTTTGGGTGGCACTTCAACTTCCTTCACCTGGGCTCCAAAATGTCTGAAAAAAGGAAATTGCTCTAATAAAGTACTGTTTTGCAGTATAAAAGACATCAAGTATTTAAAAGAAAGAAAACTGAAATTATGTTCATACAACCAATTCAAACAAGCTACAAACAAAAGATACAGCGCATTCTATTGACCACTGGGGTCAAGTATTTTAATAAAGTAAAATCAAGTTGTCACTGCAAGGCTTGCAGTGTGAGCACACAAACGTACTAGACAAACGAACTACATTACACAAGGACACGTTTAAGACATTTAACAGACACTCAGAAAGATTAGAAAGATGCCCAAACGTTAAAATTACGAACGGTGGTGACCTCTGCTGCGTAACTGCTCCTACGGTGTTACCAACGCGGATGCGAAGGGTCTTCAATCCGTTGGTTATCCAGTTGGAGCTCATTGTGCAAGCGTGTCCACTCAAATCAGTACAAACTCTTCAATCCTTAAAATACGCCACAGGCAACGCAAAAGAAACAAAAAACAAGCCTGTTGTGATCATATGATGGCCACGGCTTACGGCTCGGCTATATTGAGTGATACTATAAAAGTGCCGACAAGTATTTCGGAATAAGGCAAAATGTTGGACTTGTCTCCATTTTGTTAATGGGCTCAATTAATTATTGCAATTGCAATGATTATTATGCAAGATGATTATTTATATGAATGCACTCTGATGTGCATTATGGGTATATGTTAGGCAGATTAGTAAAAATGCTCTTAAAATTAAGAATTTGGATGTATATCGTTCCTTAAAAAATTTCGAAAATGAGTTTATAATTATTAGTACAGGTACTTAGCGAAGTTTACTAGATTTTATTTTACTATTAAGGAAGTTCATGACATTTCCGTCACTTCCGCGCAACTATACAAACTGACTCCAATATTTTTTTTGTAATTACATACATGTTGGATAACCTCCAACGAATAGATTACATCCGACACTCAAACCGAAAGGAAATCATTTTTATTATTGACCTAAGAAGAAACTTTATAGGAGGATGTACTTTTTACATTGAACATATATGCGTCTAGATTTTTCCGGGGAAAGTGCCCTTTTCAAGCTGATCCTCCCACTTCTCCACCCAGGCGAAGGGACACAAGGAGGTGTACACCTTCTTGAAGTACTCACATGGAGAATAGTCCTCCCCACGGAGCTTTATACACCGCTTGTAATCCAAGAAACTGACGTAGCAGTGCCTGTTGACCATCAAAGCAAATAATTAATTGATCAGATGATAAGGATAAACTCTTGAGTTTGAGAAACTATATGTCTTTTATTTAAATGTATAACTCACTTGGTTTGATTCATATTGGGGAATCGTGGATCAAAGGGAGCGGTGGAGAGCTCAACATTATCGCCCATGATTGCGGATGCCGCTGGAGGCATAACACCTGAACCTGGAATGTTTAAAAAATAATAAGAAACATTAGCAATTAATTAGTCCAATACATCTAACCGTTAACCTAGGTACGTATAAATCATCAAAACCGAAGCAGTTTAATTGCAATTTCCTCAGATTTTAAACTATAATTATTAAAATTACATTCTTCATTGACAAAGCACTTGATAATATGTATGTATGAACTTTACGGTAAAGGTGCTTTTGCAATATCTTCTTAAACCGAAAACATTAAATTGGAATGCACGGAAAATAAGCGAGCTTGATATTTTCGAACATCTTGCAGTTTTTTGCTATACTCTCAAGTACACTTAATTTACAACTTGAGATGAGGTCACAATACTGCACTCTGCACACAAAATGAACAATCGTAATTGGAGGTTCGGAAATGAGTATCAGGGTAGAAGTGGGAACAGTTTTAATGAGTGTAGATATAACCGGAACTTACCTTCGGTTTCAAACTTTAATTAACCTCTTGTGGGTCAAACAGTTGCGGAAAGGAGAAGAAATCTGGATTTCGACTTTCTTGTAAATGGAGAGCTCACCCCTTTTTACAAATCCAAACTGAAGAACTGCTGATCTTATGGTCTTTTTGCAAAAAAACTACTCTGCATTACTAACACAAATTGATATCCTGCCAATGTTGCCAGTCGGTATTCGGTCTGTTCTGCAGTCGGCACTTGACTTACCAAATATCGATCTGCCTTTAGTCTTCAGCAAATTTGTGCTGCAAGTCATATAAAATCTCCGTTAGAATGTGCTGGCAGTTCACTGTTCTTACACAGGAGCTGTGCGTTCTCTCTCGTCTTTGTTCATCATGGTCCATCATTTTTTCTGTTCCGCCGAATCCAAACAGCGTCATAATTATAAAGTTGATTCATGAAATCATCAAATATAACTGCATTACTACAATCTAACTTATGTACCGATTACTTATATGCACACTCCATGCCATCTTATAAAATGGCAATTAAAGTTCGTGCAAGAAGGTTTTCTTCTGATGTCTTATCAACCTTTCAGACAAATGTCACTTATTCGATGTAAACAAGAACTGGATAAATATGCTCCTGCTTTTTAATGGTAAGTGACATTTGACACTTTACATCAATCAGACATATGAGTCGGGTGCAAACTTGGAATTATGTTTTTTTCAAATATAAACACCTAACTAAAATGTTATGTATGATTGATATTAATTAAAGTATATATATAACTTGGTCTGAATTTATGTTGTAATGATTATATTTAGTCGATTAGTCGTTCTGTCGTTCATTATCATACCACCATGACTTTGGCACAACCGCACCCATTTCTGCGCAAATGTTTGAGCCGTATTTAGTATTCAACCGGTTAGGTTGATCTAAAGACACTTCGCTCCGGTATTCAACTTTTCTCCTAAAAATGGCGAAAATTAAAAGTACACCAACGTTAAGGGTACTTTTCTTGGCTTCGCTAATGTGGAGTTTGCTGAGCATCTCCAGCGGAGCAACTGTGAAGCAAGAAAACGAGCCCGAAGGCGAAACTGGTAAGAATGAAAGGGGAAACGTGAGACAAGCAAATAAAAGAAAAACCATAAAATGTTAAATATTAAAAACTGTATGAATTAAATTTTCAGAGTTACCGTCGACGGTATCGGTTGTGCTTCTTGGTCGAAGGGGTGCCGGCATAACGTCTACTGTAATTACAATATTCACAATTTTCAAACGTATTTGAAAAAAGTGCAACATTTCAATGCTTCTTTCTCACTCTAAATTCCTAAGGTTCGCCAACTATTAGGACCTAAAGTCACTATTCATCCTGCTCAAGAAGCTGTGGCGTCAACGGACATATTAGAGTACACTATTCGCCTACACTATCCAGGAAAAAATGCTCCCGTTTATCTCAAACTGGTTGACGTTCCTGGACTTGAAGTATCAGACAACTTGGAACATGATGCGGAAATTCTTTCAACCATGAAATCTTATTTGCATGACAAGGGTCTCCCAACATTCTTTCTTGTAGTGTATCGTCTTGATGACAAAGAAATAGCCCAGCCAGATTCTCAGTTCAGACAATTACTGAAGCGATTTGAACGTTTCCAGCAAGCCCTTTTCCGAACCACTACAGATAATACAATCTTTCTACTTACTCGATTACTAAGCGAACCGGAAGAAGTCCAGCAAAATCCCAATGCACGTATTGAAGAATTTCGGAGGGTTATTCAAGAATCCATATCTCTTCAATCCCCTATTGAAATTGTCGTAGGTGATAATAAGCCAGACCCAAGCACGGTTCAAATGGAAAGCGGATTTATTAAATTACCTAATGGAGAACTGTATCCAAAAAATATTTGGGAAAAATTACTGCAAGTGGCAGATCGGTCAGTGGCCACACAACACAGTAAAGATTTGGTGAAGCCGACACTGTCAACAATGACTGAAAACCGGGAATCTGCAGAGTTTCACACACAAGAGATCGTTGCACATGCCACGGATGAGGACACTTTTGAAAGCGATCTCGAAGCATTCGAGTATCTCCTGCGACAATCAAATGTCAATTTACCAAAAAATGATGTTCAACTTTTCTTGCAGACATCTTATGAGAACCAGGATGCCCCAACCCAAATTGCTAGTTGTGCCCAGCTACTAGCCTTACAGTTATGCATTCGAAACTTGCATCTGGAATCAGTTGAACAATTACCTCAAACGCAAACTGGGATAGTTGAGCTGTTCCAACAGGAAGCGGAAGGTGTAATGACTTTCAAATATTCTTTGTTTTATCTGAAGAAAGCTTTGGGATTAGATGTCCCAGAATACCCCGCAAGAAATTTGGTGACAGGATATGGCTACGATGTGATTAGCGATCACTTGATACGAAAATCCCCTTTCCAACGAAACTCCTCCAAAAGGCCAAGCTCTTCATTGGGGTATCTGTTTCCAGATTATATGGAATGTGAGAAGCTGACTGCTGTTGACGAAGTGGTTTTAGCAAACTCAACGGAAACAGACGATGCTTATCAAGAAGAAAGACTTAAATATTTGATGTTACCGGATCGCAACGATATTGTACTTTCACAGTTGAAGGGAACATCTAAAGCGTTCTTAAATCTGAGACCCTCGGAGTCGGGAAAACTGGTTGCAGGGAAGGAGGTACGAATTCTGGAGTGCAAAATATCAGTGGACAATGATTCCATTGCAATAATTGACGAAACCTTCATTTCTGCGGTAAATAACCTTCCGCTATTAAACACAACAAACGAGAATTCTGTTGCCGTCTGGAAACTGTTGTTCCACCAGTATGGCACTCACATTGTAGTAAAAAGCTTTGGTGGAGGGTGTTATGAAGGAACACTTCTCCTACCACAGGGAGAAAATGCAATGCAACTCAACAGGGATAATATTGGGGATACTTTGACTCGAATAGTGAATTTTGGAGATTTAGCTGCTCAAACTAAGGATGATACAAAGGCACTGGTCTATAAATTCCATGTTGACAATGAACTCGACAACAGGGCCACCCATTTGAACCTTGTGAACGAACCAGTAAAGAGCCGAATCTTGAACAATTGGAAACACAACCTGAACTTGAATTTCGAAATGCTAACGACTGAGCTTGAATTAGTGCCTTTGAGCCAATTAGTAAGCATTGTAAACAGTGAAAAGGCTACTGATGCAGTAGAAGCTACTAAATTACTACTTCAAGGAAAGTTGACTGCCACTTCTCAGCCGGGGGTTGCTGCAACTGATGAGAGCAACGACAAGGCTACAAGAATAGCAAAGGCCAGAAGCCAAGCAGAAGCTTTGCAATTAGCAAATCTGGATAAGACGATTAAAAAAATTGAGCAGCTACACAATTTTCTGGAAGGTACACGCAGTGGATAATTGACAGTACTAGTACTGCCCTTCTACTTGCGCTTGACTTATCAACTAACACACCCAAACCACAAAATAATTTTCAACTTTGAGATTCACATTTGAACAAAAATTGAGAACTGTATTTCCAATAAATACAATAAATTGATGATTATACACATATTATAAATATGTAATGTACTACTTTATAAAACCTATAATAGAGGTTACTGCTAAGTACACTTGTACGTAAATTATGCTGTAAAATCTTATCTTTTAAATAATAAAGAACTTATAATCCGCCTCAACCTTGAATTACTTCGCTTTTGCTCGTGCCTTGCTACTTTGGCGAACTACATCATCGTGACCCTGCAAAACATGAGACAAAATTAATAATCTTAAATGCCGCAAAAACGGTATAAAACTGCATAAAAACGTATTCAGTTTCCACAAATACCTGCTTAAGCATCTTTTCTTCCCATTTTAAAAGTGACTTTTCATAAAGTACAGATTCGTCTCGATATTTCGTAATAAATGGCGCCTTTGCTGCATCACTCATCGTTTTCCAATCTGAGTTGAAAACAGTTGAGTAAAGAAAGAATTAACATGTCAATCACGAACTAAAACGATTTATCTTTGCTACAATAAAAATCATATAGCCAACCTTCACTAAGCTTCTTGGCAGCCATACGATACTCTCCAGATGGTGAACCTGCTGGAACTTTACTAGACAAATAGAAGAAAAACGGTGATGGAGGTTTCTTGGGTTTTCCAAGATCTTTCAGTCTTCTTCTCTTCTCCCGTTTCTCTCGAGAAAGCTGCTTATCCAGTTTCATCTGATGCTGCGCTTCAATTTGATCTGGAGTTAGAGATCTTTTGTATTTCTCAATGATCGTAGTGTAGGACTCCATTTCACTTTTATACGCTTTTATATACGATGCTTTCGACGCTTCGTCAAGGTTTTCCCATCTTTGCCCAACGATTTTCATTAAATCTAACAGTCAAACAGAATTGTTAAACAAATTAAGCATTTTTTGGCATCAATAATCAATGGATTAATATATAAAGACCTCGCTGACCTTAGGTTAAGATCTCAACTAACCTGTTGTTTTAAGAGTAGGATTCTGCTTCTGAACTTGGGATCTGACTTGTCCCAAAAACCTAAAATATGGGGTCAATGGTTTCTTAGGTTTGGGTGGTACTTCAACTTCCTTCACCTGGGCTCCATAATGTCTGAAAAATGGAAATTGTTCTAATAAAGTACTGTTTTGCCTTTTAATTGTCGAGTATTTACAGTGAAGAAAAATAGAAATTAGAGTAAACAACACATAAAAGCTACTACTAAAACTACTAAGATACAACAAATTCAACAATATGACCCACTGGTCGTGGTTAAGTTTTTAGTACGAAATTCTAACAGCTACCGCACAAACATAATAGACAAACGAACTGCATAACACAAATACACGTTTAAGACATTTAACAGACACTCAGAAAGTTTAGAAAGATGCCCAAACGTTAAAATTACGAACGGTGGTGACCTCTGCTGCGTAACTGCTCCTACGGTGTTACCAACGCGGATGCGAAGGGTCTTCAATCCATTGGTTATCCAGTTGGAGCTCATTGTGCAAGCGTGTCCACTCAAATCAGTACAAACTCTTCAATCCTTAAAGTACGCCACAGGCAACGTATTCTGCAAAAGACACAAAAACCGCTTATCATCAAAAGTCTGTAAAGTGCCTTTTATCATCCATTTTGGAGTTTCAAGGCCATAAATCTCCATCATGACATGACATGAATCAAGCAGTTTAAATGGAAAGCGATATAAACCGTTTGTATAACTTACCGGTGCCTTCTTTAAAATTCTTGCAAATTTGCAAGCTTTCCAGGCGTTCCATGCAAACTCTCCAGTCAATCTTGAAGACCAGTTTAACTCCAGGTTAATTTTAATGCACACCCCCACACTTGACCAAAAGCAACGTGCCCTGACTTTACACAGAGCTGTGCATCAGTTGTCAGCTGTGTTTACCTCCACTTGAATCTTGTGCATTCGTCAGAACACAGGCCAATGGACAGGAGAAGCGGGTAACATTTCACCAAGCTTCAGCGGAATAGGAGGTCCTTCCCAACAAAGAGCAATAGCAAATTTGCTGCATTAGTTCAGTCTGTAAATCTGGTCTGGGGTGTACGCCTTTTCTGGATAAATTTGTGGGCAAAGTGCGTAGAGTACATTTGAGCGCCGACTTTTTCTCTTTGCTGGGCTTTGTCGTCTTGTCCTTCTTTCTTTACGCATTTTTTGGTGGAAAACTGAACAGGAAAGAAAGAAAGCTGAGGGATCAGTGTCTGCCTAAACCTTGATCCGTTCGGAGTAAATTTGTGGAGCTGTCAACAAAAAGATATTATTTTAAAGGTAGGAAATTTGTAAACAGTTTAAGTGATAGATTAACTGATTAGCAGTAGTATTAAGCGTTTTAAAAGGTGTGTGTAGGTGGGCGGCACTTGCGCAAATTTGTAGTTTAGGATTAATTTAATGAAGGGCTGTTTTCATATTTCTTTTGCAGATTTAAGACTGAAAAGGTGTTGGCCTAACTGTTTCTTCTTTTGCACTTCTCCGATTCCCAATTAACTAGCCAAAATGTTTGAAGCACGACTTTCTGAAGGTGGTATCCTCAAGAAGGTGCTTGATGCCATCAAGGAACTTCTCAATGAAGCCAGTTTCGATTGTAAGTTGTTCAACTGCAGTGAACTTAATAATAAGATTGCAAGTGTTAAGCTTGTGACCTGAAAGAGTTGAATTGAATATATTTTTGTAAAAATGTGCGACTTTTCTTTTCTCGAACAGGCTCAGAAGCTGGACTTCAGCTGCAAGCTATGGACAACAGCCATGTATCCTTAGTTAGTTTAAATCTGAGGGCAGAGGGCTTTGAAAACTATAGGTGCGACCGTAGCATGTCAATGGGAATGAATTTGGCATCTTTGGCCAAGATCATGAAGTGTTCTAACAATGACGATGTGGTCACCATCAAGGCCCAAGATAGCGCGGACATTGTCACTTTTGTCTTTGAGTCGAAAAATGGAGACCGTGTTTCGGACTTTGATATGAAGCTGATGAACTTGGATCAGGAACATTTGGGCATTCCTGTAAGTCGAATTAATGAGTCTGCTGCGGCTGGTTAGCTTTATTCAGATAAGCATTGATGGAATTCTGAATTGTATTTTTTGTAGGAAACCGATTACGCCTGTGTTGTGAAGATGCCCTCAGGAGACTTTGCGAGAATTGTAAAAGATTTGTCCCAGTTTGGTGAATCCATTGCCATTGCCTGCTCCAAGCAGGGAGTCAAGTTTTCATCTACGGGAGATATCGGCACTGGAAACATCAAGTTGGCCCAAAACAGCAGCGCTGACTCGGATGAAAATATTGTGATTGATCTGCAAGAACCCGTTACTCTAACTTTTGCTTCAAGGTAGGAAATAAACAAAAGCTAATTGCCCCTGTGCTTACCAATGATTTTCCATATCTGCTTCAGTTCACCACTAAATATGTATCACCTTTTTTTCTTTTTTAGGTACCTTAACTCCTTCGCTAAGGCTTCTGGATTGTCCGATAAAGTGACACTATCCATGTCTCCTGATGTTCCTCTTGTGGTTGAATTCAAAGTTGCATCCCAGGAAAACGATTATGGCTACATCCGCTATTACCTGGCTCCTAAGATTGAGGACGAAGATAGCTAAGCTGTGAAGATAAGTATTATATTCAGGTTTAGGATTATGCATTATGATTTCAGTTCAACCGTTCAACCCAACGTTTTTGCAGTTTATGTAGCACGTTTTTATTACTGAATAGTTAATACAAGCAACTCTGTAATAATGAGGTTCAGTTTTTACTTTTTCTTTTAATGTTATTTTTGGTTTAATTATGTGAGATCAGATTTACCAAGAAATACCTCATATTTAATATGCTTTTACGGAACTAAGATTTCTCAATAATAAATGACGTACTAAATTACCTAAGCCATGCGTTTTGAATGTATCACAATATCTTTATTCATGTCATCAGCTAAATCATGACACTAATTTCTTTCAATCTAACCGACTTCATATGTTGTCATTGAACATACATTTAATCCACAAGGGCTTAATGGCTAGTTAGGTTTTTTGTGAGATCCATCCATCAACATTTTTGACGTGGCTGTTTCGAGACGCTTGGCAGCAAGTTTAGCATATAGAGGTGTTAAAACCTGAAAACAGTTATAATAATACAGTCACTGTAATTACTTAGCTCGTGGAATAATAATAGTAGAAAATGCAATTGACAATAAAGCATTCCATTAGTCTAATTTCCCAAATAGATCTCTAGTTAATATGTATTTCGAATTTTTCTTACATGATTCCATATCACTAAAGCGCCTGAGTCTATATGACTGCCGATGTTACGCATCTCTCCGCTGTAACTGTTGGGTAAACAATGACAAAGAACATAACAAAAGCTTGATATATGCAACCATACAAGCCCATTAATCGAGTTGTGAGGTGGAAAATAGCACTTACCGGACATAAGCCCAAAAGGCACGAACAAGAAGAGTGATTCCCAGCATCAGATTAAACATATTAGCGAATGAGTACATCCCGATTAGTCCGAATAAGCCTGATAATACGTAGCAACTTACTCCAACTGTAAAGAGGGTGGCAGGCGTTCTCGTTTTCGCAGTTTTGAAAATATTTTTGTTATCGTTATGTGCTCGGAAATTTACAAGTAGTTCTTCAATTTCCTATGAAAACATCAAATTCATCAATTATTATCATGTCACATGTAAGCTCGTTGATAATAATTGTCAATTGGAATGTTTATTTACCTTGTCTAATTGATCCCTATATTTAATGGAAAATTCATCCCCACCCATTTTTCTTTTACTCTGGAAATGTTCCAGGGCCTTCTCTTTGATTTGACTATGTTCTTGTTCTAATTCAGCTGTTGATATGAATGGCTTGGTCCCTCCACAGATATCTTCCATGGAGGATGAATACATTTCTTTAGCACTAGCGACAGCTGAAAGGTTATTGGCTTCTGCTGTGGCTACTAACATTGATTTAGGCTCCGGAAGCTCATTTCCTTGATATACTGCTGTGTAAGCCTTGAAGTAATGGAGAAGTTCTTTAGCTTTCACTTTGTTTCCACCGATTCGTTTCACTAGTAGATTCTGTGGATGTAGGACGAGTGGAACAAATTCTTGCAATTGTTTCCGGAAATCCGTCTCAATATCTGGAACAATCAACATGTGATAATCGCATTGCGATTAGATAATAATGAAGATATTTTTCTTGATCTATGTATGACATTTGAAATACTTACCCGAAAGCCTTCCATCAAAAGTAGGATTGGTTGCTACTTTAAGGCCAGGATGTGGCATTAAGTAACACGATATTTCAGCGAAGCATGAACGAATATGCTTTCTGAGAGATTGCAGTTCGTGATGTTGTTTTTCTGAAACCTGTAGGCACAAGAACAATAATTATAGTTTGAATGGGAAAATTAATTGCAAATCTAGAGCAAATAGAGATCTGTACCTGAAGTCGCCTTTCCAGAATTTGTTTTCCTCCTTCTAAGCCATAAGGAGCTTCATAAGGATAACTCCAATCACGCACTAAAAACAGAAGCTTCTGGAAGGGTGTATCCCCAGTATCCTCAAGGGCTAAGCGACCATACTCCGTGAATAACTGAAGATGCTGTAGATCGTCCTCTTGAATGTTCTGTGTCAAATTGAAAATCTGTACAGAGCTGGTCATTGTGCTGAGTGCAAAAATTGTTGCACAGTCACGGACAGTGCTACGACTGTCAAAAGCGCCCTACAAATTATTTTTTAAAACAAAATTAACTTCAATTTATACACTGTTGAATCCAGTATGTAACAACACGGCAAATCCAAATACCTGAGTATCCATTAATAACACTGCAATTTCTTCACCGGAAGGTACTTTGACTCTGAAAACTTCTGGCCATAGAAGAATTCCTGAAGTATCCCTTTCTGCTCCTCCTCGCCAAGAAAAGCCATCCAGAGGTTCATCATCCTTTCCAACCCAATCTCCTTGGCCCTGTAGAATAATCATTAATTGTTAGTATTTTACAATTGCAAGCATATACCGCCACCGGTTTACCGTCATGGCTCATTGCTTCATTAGCATTATTGCTATGATAAAGATAATGATGATAAAGTAATGAACATTTTTAGACGTAGCATCGGATTTCGTCTAAAACCACAACTTACCCCAGATTTCAAGTAACGAAGAAAGTAATCCAGCATAAAGGATTTTCCCTTTCTGAAGGCTCCAGCAATTGACACAACGGCAACTGGTAAATCCTTGATTTCATCCTGCAGCAGCACTTTCTCCAATGCCTCATCGTTCAATTCAAAACGGTGCTCGTCATTAGCGTTAAGAATCTGAATGGCTTCTCCCACAGCACCTAGGCAAATATGTCATTGTTAGTTTCGATAAATCTAAATATATACACTTCAATCACTTTCGCACTTTCTATTCTTCTGGCAATATTAGACCAATTTCAACAAACTTATCATCCCAACACATTTGCCGACTAGGAAAATGCAAATTTTAATTGCATGTAGAATAATGACATCGTCCATCATCATTTCACGTAAATTTTCTAAGCCTTCTGTTTATTACAAAAGGTTTGCATCTTCATGAATATTGCCTATTACCAAACGGTCTTCTCGCAACCAAAGATAATAGGATAGGATATGGCAATGGCGTACTAAAATGGCTTAAAACTTTGCTATAAAAGTTATAAAAATCATAACCAACCTTCTCTAAGCTTTTTAGCAATACGATACTCCCCAGAGGGAACTGCTGGTGGAACTTCACTAGACGAGTAGTAGGAAAACGGTAATGGAGGTTTCTTAGGTTCTCCAAGATCTTTCAGTCTTTTTCTTTTCTCCTTTCGAGAAAGCTGCTTATCCAGTTTCATCTGATGTTGCACTTCAATTTGATCTGGGGTGAGAGATTTTTTATATCTCTCAATGATCGTAGTGTAGGACTCCATTTCACTTTTATACGCTTTTATATACGGTTCTTTCGACGCTTCGTCCAGACTTTCCCATCTTTGCCCAACGATTTTCATCAAATCTAACAGTTAAAAAAATTAAACATAATAGTCATTATTGTGAGCATGTGTTTCAAAACAGGAAACAAAACACAAAACAAACCTGTTGTTTTAAGAGTAGGATTCTGCTTCTGGATTTCAGACCTGACTTGTCCCAAAAACCTGAAATAGGGGGTTAATGGTTTCTTAGGCTTGGCTGGCACGTGAACTTCCTTCACCTGGGCTCCATAATGTCTGAAAAATTGAAATTGTTCTAATAATAAGTACTGTTTTGCTATGTAATTGATAAGTATTTTCACGTGAAGAAAGCAGTACAAAATTATATTGACAAAAACAACAGAAATAAGCTACTGCTACAAACGATGCAAGAAATTTAACAGATGCCCAAACGTTAAAAGAATGGTGGTCACCTCTGCTGGGTAACTGCTCCTACTCCTAAGGTGCTACCAACGCGGAAGCGAAGGGTCTTCAATCCATTGGATATCCACGAGCTCATGGCTCATTGTGCACACCTTTCCAGTACACCACAGGCAATATTCTGCAAAATACACACAAAGAATGGCTTATCAGAAGTGCCTTTTATCCATTTTGGAGTTTTAGAGCCACAAATCTCTGTCATCGATGACTTTGGCAGAGCAGAAGTGATAGACAGTTAAAAAAGATATAAAAACCGTTGCATAACTTACAGTTTCCTTCTTTATAATTCTCATTAATTTGAAAACTTGGCTGGCCTTCCATGCAAGCTTTCCCGGCAATCTTGAAGACCAATTTAACTTCTGGTTAATTTTCCAATGTAATGCACTCCAACTCCAGACTTGACCAAAAGCAACGTGCCCCGGTGTACACGGAACTCTGCACACCTTGTCAGCTGTGTTTACCTCAACAAAGAGCAATAGCGCTGCGATTGCGACAGTTCTTCTGTAAATTGGTCACGTGTGTACGCCTTTTCTGGAGAAAATTTGTGGGCAAAAGTAAGCCCGTACATTTGAACGCTGACTTTTTCCCTTCTTCTTTGTCCATTTTTGGTGGAAAACTGAACAGGAAAGAAAGAGATCAAGAATTCTGAATAACGATGCATTTTTTTATGAATAAACGATACCTTTGAATATTTATGTGAATCTAAATTAGGTTATGTCAGATTGCCCATGGCCCATGTCATCAATTTCTTTCTTACTGATCGACTTCATTTATCAATTCTGCGATTTTATGCCACTTTTACTTGCGAAAGTTTGCATATTTTATACTAATTATTGTCATTATATTGTTTTCTGGAATACAAATACCTTTGATCACCTTCTTTTCATGTGTCATGCTTTCAAATTCTGAGGGCTACGTACGTGATACGTAATGATGGATGATTATGTGCTTAGTGCCCATGTAATAAGTTTATCAATTCAATAAAAACAATCATGCAACCCGTAATTAATAAAAATAACGATATAACAAAGTTTTATTGTTTTTCTCTTTTTATTTCCACTTCATTCAAAAAGTTAACTTATAAAGTCACAGCTGGCAAATTAACCAACGGTCCTGCTAACAGTCTGGGATACTTGCCAAGCCCTAATGGTGTTATCGGTGTATCCAGCGTACAAAGTCTGTCCATCGTTTGACCAAGCCAAAGATAAACAGTCAGGTTGAACGTTCTTAGATGTGTTCTGGGAGACAACTTCGGGCTTCAGCTCATCAACCATGTTCTTAGTTTCCAGATCCTATCAAGTAACAATTAAAATTTTGTCAACTTTTCTGCTTTATAAGTTTTAAAGTTTTTATCCCAAAGATTACCGTAATTAAGATAGAAACTTACCCAGATTTTAATAGAGGGACCAGTGGCAGCACAGAGCCAGTAACGGTTAGGAGAGAAGCACAGGGCATTGATGATGTCATTGTGATCCAAGGTGTAAAGATGCTTCTCATCATGGAGATCCCAGAGCATAGCCTTGGCATCCTTGCCACCGGAAGCACAGAGAGAACCATCAGGAGAAACCGTGACAGTGTTCAAATATCCAGTGTGCTTGTCATGAGTTGCCTTCAGCTTGCAGTTAGCCAGATTCCAAACCTTTAAAGAAAATAGACAAATGGCTTTACATTAGAATGTATAATACCAAATTGAAATTCAACTGTTGTTTGAAAATCAACAGTTTGTCATGCGTCAACATTTTCTCAACGCTCACATGTAGTAGCGACAAGAATATTTATGCTAGCACAATTTTACTTTTGCATCGTTTCGACCCTCAATTTGTTACTGAAACAAATCAAGGTCTAATAACGTGCAAATTATTGCTAAATGGGAAAATCTGTATTTAACATTTAAAATTTTACCTTGACAGACTTGTCCCATCCACAAGACACAATAATTGGCTGAGCAATGTTAGGAGAGAACCTAACACAAGAAACCCAGTCAGAGTGTCCATCCTCCTGAATGGTAAACTTGCACTGAGCCAAAGTGTTCCAAAGCTTGATGGTGTGATCGCGGGAGCCAGACACGATTTGACGGTTGTCAGCAGAGAAAGCCACGCTCAGGACATCCTATAATTTCACCAGAAAAAAATATACTATATTAGAATCGCACTTCAATCAGACAAGTGGATCCAAGGATCAACTCCTGGAACCTGAGCCATTCAAAATGTATGCAGCAGGCTTGGATTTCGGGTCTTATGAAAAGACCCTCTTTCCTCGCCTTATTACCGGACCATGGACGATGAAACCAGGGTTGAATGCAATTAGATAACTGCATCAACCAAGGAGGATTGACCAAGTGTGATAGCACACCTACCTGAGTGACCCATTGCTGGCTCACCTTACTTGTGTCAAGAGTTACAAAAAAAAGTTACAAAAAATCTTGCACAGTTCTTTTCTCATCCCTGTATGAAGTGATGATGCTGGGCAGATATTTAATGGCTCAATTTGTCTGAGTCAAGTTATAGGGAGAGAGAAAGAACCTTTGTATGATCTTCAAAACGACGAGTAGACTTTCCAGCACTCAAGTCCCACAGACGCAGGGTCTTGTCCCAGGATCCAGACAGAGCAAAGTTTCCATCAGACGACAACACGACATCAGAGACAAAGTGGGAATGTCCGTACAATCTCTTCACTGGCATTCCAAAGTTGGCTTCATTGCGGGTCAACTTCCAGACGATCAGGGTGCGATCTAAAAGCAAAATTAAAACCAGACAAAATATTAATACTAGTCTCTATTCTTCCTCTTCACCTTCCACCCCACTTTCAAATTGGTTTTAAAACCAAAATCAGTCCCATATCCGCAAAGAAAGGTTTATTGCATTTTCTTAAGAATCAAGGAAAGGTTATCATCACTAATTAAACATACAATTAAAAATGCTTCAAACATTAACACAAGTTACCTCTGGATGCTGACAAGAGAATGTTCTCATCCTTGGGGTTGGTCGCAATCTGGGTAACCCAACCGCTGTGACCCCTGAGTGTCCCACGGAGCTGCAGAGTAACTGAAGAACCCTCCATTCTTTACTTTTCAGTGGCTCACTTTTAATCAGTGATTTAATTGCAAAAGATTTCTTGATGACGGCAAGAAAATTAATTCTCCACACGCACCCACACTCACAATCTCAATCGACAGAAGGGAATGTTCAATCTGAATCTCTGTACCAGAGCAAAAGACAGGCAGAAAGACGGCAGACGGGAATGTAGCAGGCCGGCAATATGAGCAACTTGAAAAGAATACCAAACGGACGGCGTGCTTTAGCATGGCTCGTTTGCAATCTCGCTCCGTAGAATGCAGCACCTTTCCAACTGAAGGCTTTGTGCTGCCAGCGCAATTCGCAGACACAATCCGCGAGATGGCCAGAGCTCAGAGCTGAACACTTACAAATTTCATGAGCGTCACTTGTCTGCCTGTCTGAATGAACTTTCCTTTGTTCATGTCAAGTGGAAGGTTAAAGGGAATATTCCAACTTCCGGTTTTGGAATGTGTTTCTTCAAACTTCTTGAAAAATGGGTTTTATGCCAAGTTGTGCCATAAATGGAACAAATCAATAAACTGTAGGACTATTTTTCATCTTTCATGTAATTTTATTTTGAAGCTCTTTCAAACGCATATCGCTTGACTCTCTTAACGTAGCAGTAAATAATGACAGTCACTTTTTAAAAATTATACATACTATATAACAGTACAACAAGGACATATATAAATTAAATGTTCAACAGTTAAAATCAACAGCAACAGACGAGAGAAGGAATATATTATATGATATGGTGAAATTTGATTTATGGTAATTTTTGTAATTTGTTATAGAAGGGGAGCACATCCTTTTGGTAGTTAAATGGTAAGTCTACCTTTGGACGGCTTTTTATGTTTTGTCAAAGTTTAAAAAATTATCTTCTCCAACCATGCAGGGCAATCTTTGGCAGGTCGATGATGGGTTTCAGTTTTCTGTAAAGGATAATAAAAAGACGATTTATAAGCAAAAACGAGAAAAGCTATTTTAGAAACGGTTTTGTGTGGAATTTAGTTGCATGTAGTGTTTACTGAATGTATGCAGGCTTTCCTGTGGGAAAGTTAAGTTGGAAATGTCCCTTGTTCCGGTTGCTGCTACCTCTTGGAGGTTTAAAAGATGCAAAGTCTCCAGTAGCCCATCCGGATGCTGGTCTCTGGTTTCCTCCACTTCCTCCCTTGCTGCTACCGCCACCACCTCCACTATTGCTGCTAGATGATTGACTTTGCTGACTGGCCCATCCAGTGGGTTGAGCAACGACCATTTGCATTTGTGGGTTTGACCAGCCTTGTTGCATTTGCATCATGGAAGGAGGAGGTCCCCAGCCGCCGCTACCTCCACCAGACATCATTTGTGGTGGTGGAGCACCCCAGCCACCACCGCCGCCTCCAGCACCACCACCACCTCCTCCGGCAGCAGGAACAGTAATAGTTAGAACTTTCTGAGACTGTTGTTGCTGTTGCTGCATACCACCACCTCCCCAACCGCCTCCTCCTTGATTGTTATTGTTGTTGTTACTGTTGCTGTTATCATTATTGGAGGAGCCCCATCCACTGCTGTTATTCTCCTCTTCTGGATCCCCGCGTCCGATGCCTAGAGCCTTAATGACATTTCCCAGTCTTGCAAGAATGCCAGTGTTTCTATTATTTCCCTTCTCACCCAGCCCATGAAACTTGACATAGGCTTCGCTCAGCTTTGTACTGTGATCGTGGTGTCTTTCATTGTGAAGCTTCATCCAGCCGTGACCATGTCCATGGTCCATTCCCGTTTGGTGGTCACCTCCTATCCAAATTCCCCTCGATTTCCTTCCACCGGAAGACGGTTTTCCATCCTGGTGTCTCTCTTTCTTACTTTCCTTCTCCCTTTTTGCACTGACTTCACTGAAAACAAGGGCTATTACAACAAGCCCTGCTAATAGGGCACAACGACGTGTTGACGATCTCATGTTGACCACTCTCATGCGAACTGATGTCTAGTTTTGCACACACTTTTTGCACGACAACAAGTCACAAAACAAGCGATTTCTTTTTTCAGAAAAGAGCAACTCTTTTTCAGTTGAAAAGAGAGGCTCTCTCTAATGCTTCCTTCCTTCCTTCCGTCCACTCCAACGAAAGTTCAATGCTCACGCATGAAATTAAAAATTTGTACTGAGATGTTTGAAAGTGATAGTTTTTGGTTAAATACTTTTGCTATAAAAACTTGAGTGATTCAATCATCATCAACATCTTCGGCTATATAACAAGACTGTGCCGAAGATGATGATGCAGGCGAAACTTGTCAGGTTACTTACTATATTATTCCGTTTTTCCTTTGTTTACTAAACGGTATAAAGCGTTATAATACATCTCGTTTTGTTGAGTTGCTTATCATAGTGTAATCGCAGATCGGTCTACGTGGTTCATTCTTATATCATTTTTGTGGTTGGTCCGACCATTGCATTGATAATATGTAAAGAAGGTAATGCAAATATGTTGACAAAATCGTTTTATAGGATAATATAATCACAATCAGTACCAATCAACAAAATATCTTGCAACTTTTAAACTTAATAGTAATACTTAAATGTATACAAATTGGGGGAACTGAGTAACAAACTTCGATGTAACAGCACAGCAAAGAGATGCCCTTTAAATCTTACTTTTGTCCACTGTTGTCGTGTTTTATATTGACAACGGAAAATATTACTACTATTCAAATGTTTTACATGCATTCTATAGTATTGCAATTGAATTGACCAACATTCAATACTGTCTGAACAGAAACATTTTGCAAATGCTTTTTAGCATTTAATTTTGATAAGGAAAAATTGCAACGTTTCGTTTGATTTAATCCACATAGGATGTCGGCAAATGGTGCGAATGCGAATCGGTGAATATACATGTGTTCTGCCAGGTTGACCAGTGTAGTTGCAATAGCATTTTGCTAACGAGGTAGCATCTCATCGGTTCTATCATCATCACGATAACAGGATATCCGTTAAAACTCATTTTTTCTCTTTTCTTTGGTTTATCCCATTTTTATCGAAAAACATACATTCGTGTGAAACGCTTGATACACGAACATATTTTAAATATCTTAACTTTTAAGACAATTTAGGTTATGCATGTTCGAAAAGCAACAAAGTATGTTGTGATTTATTTTTTAAAATAAAAGTAAAAGTAGTCTTGAATTAGATGAAACACCCATTGTGGTAAGAAAAATTAATGCTTTTGTACAAGCATGAAAATAAATACTGATTTTCGTGATGAAAATGTGACAGCATCGAAGAAAAATTAACAGCATTAATGCAATATCAATATGTATTAGATCAGAAGATTAGGCTTAAACACGGACTGTTTAGCTAATAGTTGTTAGTTGTTTATGGCTCAATCCAAATGTATTCATAAGCGTTCCGTTTCGAGAAAGTATAATGAATTGGTGTAGTGCTAAAAACGTTAATCATTTCATTACTTATGTTATTACAAGTATTTTCGTTAACACAAATTTGTAAAATTGCGTTTAAGTTAAAGATGACAAAATGAGTCGACTTTCAAGAGTCAAGTGCAACATTTTTCACACTTCAGATTGGAACGTATTAATTCACATCTCATTCATTTTCAAACGGACATCTGCAGCATTCTATGCGAATTTTCTTTACTCCATTTGATATGTACAAAACGGCATACAAAGACATAATTTGGATAAAAATATGCCAGAGTTTCCCTCTTGTTTGATTCAATTATGTAAATTTACAAATTCTGTAGGTGACAGTATGAGATACACAGGTAGACAGACCAACTTATCAGGAAAGTCCAATCATAATTACGTGAGAAAGTTTAGCTTTTAGCAGTGTGCTTAACTTTTTACAAAGTTATGGTTATCCTTAAAGTTCATATCAAGCTTTTATAACTTTTTCTACGACAGATTATAACGATGATCTTTCCTTATTTAAGGAATAATCATAGTTAATACATGAGGCATTATAGTGATTTTCTTACTGAAAGCTATGAAGTTTGAAGTTGCTTCAAAGTCCGTTAGAAATGGTATATTAATTTCTACAACATTACATTATATTACATGCATACACATTTAAACCGATACTATGATGTTTACAAAAATTCTATAAAGTAAGAAAGACATACTTTTGTTTGCGAGAACGAGAACTTAAAATTTGTCACAAAAACCAGAAAATCTACCAAAATGTTAGCCTTTTGAGCATTGCATTGCTCAAAAATTAAGGAATATTTGAAAGAGCGAAGTTTTGCTTAACTTGCAAAACTAGCTACTTAGAAAATACTTATTATATTTATGTTTCATATTATGCTTATCGATGAATGTAGGATGCGCTACTGAATAAACAATTCATGATTAGTCGATTTAGATGAGACAAACATTTCTTATTGTATTTCAGTCAGATCACTGTCACTGTCACTCTATATAATATACTAATATACA
The DNA here is from genome assembly GCA_029691765.1 of Entomobrya proxima. Lineage (NCBI taxonomy): Eukaryota > Metazoa > Arthropoda > Collembola > Entomobryomorpha > Entomobryidae > Entomobrya > Entomobrya proxima. The sequence continues at coordinate 19,340,828 of CM056172.1, forward strand.
CACGAGGAAAAGTGCAGTAGTTCATATTATAAACGGGTGCTACCATTTAACCGTCTTGGTGAAGTACTGATATTAATTGCCATATTACAACAATTAAAGAATTGTCTATATACAAAAGAAAATGTGTATTTTGTACAGCTATTGCTAAAAGCTACATATATTCTAACCGCCTATGTATATTGCATATTTTTTCATATTAACGCTTTTAAATCATTATATACCATACCGCATTGGGTAAATTTTGTTTTTGCCCATAGTTCATTTTTGGGTGAAAAATAAAGAAAATTGCTTGAAGTTCACTTTTGACTTAATAATTTCATATTATGTAAAGGGACACAACAAAATGTTGAACAATTCCTCGAAAGTTTGGGATCTTTTACTTCATGAAGGAATGGTTATAGTATATCTTCCTGATTTTAAAATTATATACCGTTATATACTGAAGGTTTCGCACCTTTATTTTTCTTCCTGGTCAATTAAACTCAATTCATACACACCTAAGCAATTTAAAGTTGTACCTTTCATCCCAAATGGTTTCTCAAAAAAATTCCATGTCCTACCTTTCATCTGACTGACTGATACGAAAACCCAATGATTCTAAAACCTTTCGAGCAGAGAAAGGCAGAATGCCTTTTTAAAGGTTAATCAATGTCATAATGTCAGTAACATCATCTACCTACACTAATTATAATTGAAAACTCTGTTTCAGTTAATTTGAAACATAATATTACGTGACTGCATTACGTGAAATTTGTGTAACCGATAATGGTTATGCAGACACTTCTTGTAAAGCCACAATCAACAAGTCACAGTTCATCTCGCAGCGTCACGAACTTGTAAAAAAGCAACAAGAACTTGAATTTTTACTTCAGGTAATCAAGTACTAGTACTATTTCTATACCTATGTGTCGTGTAGGTGCAGTCGCGCGCAATCATCTTCATTTTTACAACAATGTGGTTTTTGCCTGTAAGAGTTGCATACAACAACCAACGATTATGCATTTTGGTCATAATGATTTAAGCTTCAGAAGAGAAAACTTTCGTTTTCATTTGGCATCATCAAATAGGAACACAAAAAACTGCAGTCTGATTATTGATTGCCTTTAGCATACCCACTTGTTGGCAGTTAATGCTTGTTTGCTAACGCTCAGTAAGCTTTAAAGGTAAAAACTATAATTTTATGAAGACCTAAGTTTAAATGCATTTACGCAAGTTCATATTTCGTTCAACCGGTTACGAGTGGTTGGGGAACGAATATGTATGCAAAATTATTCTCATTTATTTGTGAAAAGTCTCCTTTTTGTATTATCTATGAAGAATTACGCACTTGTATTAGTTAATTATAGTGAATTTTATTTGTAAAGTAGCAATAGTGGTGTATTTAGAAACGATTTATAGAAGGAGTCAGTGCAGCTTCTATAATGATTCATGATAAGCTTTCATCACTTACTAAAGTGACCTTGCATCTTCAAAGTGATCTTCTGCCCACAAAATCTACATGAATAGACGAACATTTCCTCCGTTGCAATTCCAACTTTTTTTATGATGCCGTTACAATAGTGGCTATACCACATATTATGTGAAAAATTGAGACTATTTGGCTAGTAAGGTAATGATTACGATACAGTGCAACTGTACCCGACTAATAACTAATAAATTCGCTACACACTAACGTACTTCACAATGAATTGTCGCTAAAAGAAAGACTCACTCACGTTACATTACATTTTGTGTTGATGTACTTCAAAGAGATAAGGTTGAAGATAGATATATAATAATTTTATACAAACATCGTAAAATACGTTTCTCGTCACTATTACAAATTAACGACATTCTTAACGACTATTACATTGACCACTCTTATATACTATCCATTCATCATGTTTAGGTAACAAAGTTATAAACAACGAATCAATGAACTTGAAAGCTCATTCGAATACTATGAAGCCACTGTTTTTCATACTTACCACATACCATGATGCCTCAGAAATCCCGTATGTGAGACCACAAATCCCGTCTGGACAGCCACAATTTTAGAAACCAGAAGTCTGTAAATCTTCACATTTGCCTCCTTAACATGCAATGACACATGACACAATCAACTATGGTAGTAAAATTGTAAACCATTTGCTTACAGAATATGTCGCGTGCTAAAGCGTCGATGTTTTATCATTTTACGACTTTATAAACAAAGCTTCCTCTTTCGTTCATTGATTATTTAATCGAATATTCATGTGAATATGATAACATTTATGCAAATATGGCAAATCACGCAAAATGTTTAAGCGTTTATACATAGTACATATTTTGTACATTTCCTGTCTGATGCCGCGGAAGAAAATATTGCTTTTGATCGATTACTCTAGCCATATTATAGACATTTTAAAAAATGTGCGTGCCTACCTTTATTGGATGTAAATACTTCAAGAGCTGTAATTTGGTTTGGCACCTTACTTTTTTATCAGATTGGCACTTGCAAAAGGTTGTGAAGTTGTGGGAGGAGAGGAAGAGTAGCCATTTTATGTAAATGCCAAAAATAATAAAAATTTTAAACATTAAAAAACGGCAGATGGGTGCGATATTAAGGAAGGACAGCAGGTGTTCTGCTTGTGTGTGTCAATGCGTCTTATTGCTTTTTCATGCATAAGGGTAAAAGGGTTACATAATAGGGTTTAATGACCAAATCAAAACGGCACAACGTTAATTCACGTTTCTTCATTGAGTAATATTTATTATGAGGCTTGTTTGCATATGCCACCTTGATAATTTCCCAGTCATTTACATTATCACCGGAAGAAGTGTTTATTTTAATGTGACTCTAAAGTAGGAAATCAAACTGTTTAGAAAGTTAAGCTTTCTCACAGTGCCCCAACCATACATAGGTGACACTGATGGGTTAATCAGGATTAAAGCGTAAATTATTGGTAACATTATGTTTTAATAAATTAATATAATTTGCACAACTTTTATTTTAATAACTGAATGTGACAGTTATGATGCTTCTTTTTAGTATTTAGTACTTGGCTTTAATGGCAAGCTTCTTCGCAATCTTTCTGGTTGTTGAATCTGTTGCTGTTTCCTCCACACCCGTAGAAAATAAACGGAGAACACTTGGCTTTCTCTTTGTTGTAATGCCACACTATTTGTGGATTGTTTGACTTTTCGTTATCACATCGTCCTTCATCACGAGTCGGAGAGCAAACGTCGCCTATTAATTTTTAAAATTACACATTGTCAAAAATTGTACAGAACATGAGTCTGGAACATTCGTAAGACGATATTTTTCTGGAACATTATAATATCTTAGAGCTACTCGTAATTAGATCCGATTTTTCATTTTCTCGTAATGCCCCATCCTCCACCAGTTCATTTGGGGAACACTTGGAACAAGTTTCTTCACAATCTGCCTTCAGTTGAAAGCGATTTTTGTTTCCCCCTCTCCCTCCCCACCTGAATCTACGACAACTACCTTCGGAAGGATCGTAGTACCACACTCGAAACGGAGCTTTTCCTCTGGTAGCTCGGTCAGGGGGTAAGTTGCAATAGTCTAGCACAAATCTGCTATTAGTTTACTGTTAACTTATGGGGCAAACCGCAAAACTTTTCATAAATTGTAAGCTTACCTGGGCAAACTTGCTTGTCACTTCCGCTTACCTCCGAGGAAGTATCTTGGGCTGCAGTTCTTTGCGCTTTAGAAAGCAAAATGACCGCAACCATTAAAATCAGAATAGGTTTCAGACTGTGCTGACCTTTTGCCACAGCGTTTTGTGCCATTCTATTCTTCTGATAAGATAAACCTTGGAATTTTATACGTTTCTTTGTTTTGGAATTGATTTCTTGACGAGAAACCAACAGGGTTGTGCTTTGATAGAAGTCTGAGAGCTAATTAGTGATAAAATGAATCAACACCGTTCGATTACAGTGACTGTTCCGGAAAAACAACGGATATTTAATAGTTTTTGCAATACGCGTTTTGTCCAATAATATTTTCCCCTTGAGTCATTCGACAGAATTTTAATCAGTGTTATTTTTACTGATGCAGAAAATTAATGCAAAACCATGCACAGCTTTTAATGAATGACCATCCTAAAACAATTCGTCACGTAGTGTTATGTATAAACTTTTATTGTCTTCTTTCCTCTTACTTCGTAGTAATTAATATTCAAAATCTTTGTAAGTATAGGCTGTGAGATAGAAAGTTTGCTAGCACTGAACATCGAATCAAGAACCCAAAGCAGAAGCAGAAGTAAAACTCCTGGAATCAGTTATTGGAACCCAGGCAATTCCTTTACCGAAGCACATTATGGACATCATTTTACTACTCACTACAAATCCTTGGCAGTCAGAAACACCAGCATAAAATTTAATTGCAAGATTTCCACTCTTATCCCAAACTGCTACAATTTGGTCATTTGATAGCGTATAAATGAAGCTCTCGTCAATCTCAACACCTACCACAGCTCCCCTTTGACAGCAGTCTGTTGTCCAACATTCGTTTATGACATAATTCACACAATCATCTTCTTTGGTAATATTTAGTGACCATAAACTAATAGAACAATCATCCCCTCCGCATACAATTATATGATTTTCGTTATGGTCAGTCTCCGTGGTGGTTACGTACGTCTTCATTGAAAGAAACGCAGTTCTGCGAAGAAGTGATTGGAACTCTGAAGATTTTTCCAGTAAAGACTTCTTGTCGCTGCTGGTCTCAAGCCTCTCATAGCTAACTTCTTTCCATGTCCATAGCATAAAGTATCCATTTGATGTCACTCCAACTATTCGAATCGGTTCATTTGCAGGTTCATTCTTCAGCAAATTAACTTTCATTACAGCATGTGAATTCCCAATAAGCACTCCCGCTATTTTAAACTTTTGTGTTTTAGTGTTAAAATATAGGACGCGAACCATTCCGTCAGAACATGCGCTAAAACACCATAATTCGTTATTACCACGGTCTGTTACTACGATGTCCATAATTCTGACATCACCCTCAATTTGTTTGAATGCCGTTTTCACAAGAATTATCTCTTTTAATAGTTCCAGTCTTCCGTTGTCAATATCTAATATTGATACAAACATATATAGTTGGTAATACATGGCTTTGTAAATAATTTATTCTGAGTAGCCATAAATCTCTCACCTATTCTATAAATGCATAATTGTGATCGTCCTCCTCCAGTGAATAAAAATGTCTGATTTGATACATCAGTAATTTTCCATATGCTCCTAATACTTGAGACGTGATTTTCCATACACTCTATAGATAAAACGCTCTGATTCACCATATCCCATTGAAACCATTTCAGCGAACCGTCTTCACTTCCAGATATGTAGTCGATTTTTTCTTTCGAGCTTTGAAGCTGAACTGCGCAGTTGATTGTTCTACTGTGTAATCCATCCTAAATTAAATTTTATAGTCATAAAATTAATGATTTAGAATATTACAACCACTTTAATGCATGAAACTAAAATTTTACGTATTTAGCATACCTTGAGTGTGTTTTTAAGGTATCCTTCCATAGGCAAAAATGTGTAAAAGATTTCTTTATCTTTTACAAAAGTAAAAGAAGCATTTTCAGAGCCAGTTTTACCATGTCCGTATTTGAAATCCCACTTTCGATTACCACCTCCCCCACACGGTATTTTCATCAAGTTTCGTTTCTCGTTCATACTATGCACTATGAAATCTTCCTACAAACAAGAAAATATGTCTTGAATCTCTCTGAAAGGTTTTTGAATTTGATAAACTAACCATATCAATTAAGAAACTAAATTAATTACTAACCTTGAGAAAGCCGCAACATAACATTTGTCCCATGTTGAAATAAACCCCTGTAATCCACTCAAAATTCATTGCAAATGTACTTTGGGGAACAAACTCGACTTGTGTATCCTCCTTGGAATCGATTATAATGTTAAAACACCTCACTTTTCCATCCCTTCCACTTGAATACAATTTGGAGTCGTGATACAGCAAGCTTGTGCAACCATCCTTGTGCGCATTTTCGAATTTTTGAACAGCTTCATTCGTTTTGTGGTAACAAAGTAAGTGCAAAGTTCCAACTTCATCCCCTAACACAATGTACTTTCCTAAAATCTCGACAGCAGCAGGTACCCCGGGCCTTTGAAGACTGAGATCAAAGGTTTGAAGGAATTCTACTTCAGAACGTTCACCAGCATCATTTTCTTGCATAAGGAGTACAATTGCACGGTTAAGACAAATTATAAGTAATCGTGAAGGATCCAACCATATCATTGTTATAATGTTCCAAGAGATTTTTGTCATGAAAATCTTTTTAGCATACAGAATGCTCCTTTTGCTTGAATGATTTTCTAAAATAATACAGGAAACAAAATCAATGCCAGTCAGTCCAACCTGCAAATCTACTCTTCTAAAATATTTTGAGAGTTTTACAGTTTGTTAACTTACCAGAGATAAAAATTTGGGCTGTATAAAAGTGTCCGTTATTACCAGCCACAGCTAATATTTTATGGTCAGGAGACATCTTAATGATTTGATAGCCCTCACATCTTGGGTCATGGAGCAGGTCAAACTGTTTTCCTTCCCAATTAATCCCTATTACTCTTCCTGACTCCATTGAAACCAACACGTGATTTATATCCAGCAGTACAACAAGTTTTGGGTAATCTTTGTTTTCTACAAATCATTATTGAACAAAAAACAGGTCAGAATGTTAACGATACCAAAGCATGTTTTAATTAAACAGTTAAAAATGTGAAATAATAAAATAAATGATGTGAAATATACCTGACCATCTTCCAGATCCTTGTATTCGAGATTTATCATCTTTCTCACCGTCAAAGGGTATAACATCGTAGGGCAACACCCGTGGTTTAACTTGATACCACCACTTTGGCCATTTTCTTATAGAACCGTCATTACCGCCAGTGTACTGAAAGGGCAAAGAAATGGATATTTCGTGCCGGCAACAGATTTTTTAACAAACTTGACTTAAGGCTTACCAAAATCTCCAAATCTTCATCATACGCACAAGTAAATATCGGGGACCCATTATGTGCCTTCCAAGTTTTATGCTCCCTGCCATCCTTTAGAATATTTACTCTGACCTCTGAGCTCTATAATACACAGGGAAAGAATAAAAGAAATGCTACAGAATTCATATTTCTTCAAAGCATAATTGATTGACTGACAATAGTAGTACCTCTCCCACTGACAAAATATAACCGTGTACAGCTAGCGCTTTCCATACTCGAGCATCATGGCCATAAAACCGATGGAGTAACTTTACTGACTCGTTCTCCTCGTTATCCTTGGAAAACTGCCACACACCAACGGTCCTGTCGTCGGAGGTACTTAATAAGAGCTGTCGGTCTGCATAATACTCCAGGGAAAATATGATTCCCTGCAATATGTAATTTGAAAAATGTTCAAAACGCATGTCCATTTGAAGCTATAGAATGACAATTAATGCCCACTTACATCATGGCATTTTAATTCGTGCTTAATTACAGATTCTTCTCCAACAACGTCCCAAACAAAAATCCCGTTGAAAACTGTTCCCGAAAAAACTCTAATATGATTTCGTGTTTGTCCACAAATCCTTCCTGAGAATAACGTTTCCGATTTACTGCACTTGATTCGCGTCACCTCTTGCAGATCTGTAAAAGTTCCTTGTGACCCATGACGCTCAGTTCTTTGAAATATCACAATGTAGTTTAGCACCGACAAAAGTGCCAAGTAGTTGCCACCTTCGAGCCATTTGGCAGCAACCGGGATAAAGTCCAAATTCAAAAGATGACGATAAATGTCACTTTCGGTGTAGTCCAAAAGCTGAAGACCAGATTTAGATGAGCGGGTGAGTCGTACTAAGATACCCACGCTTCCTGCCCACACGTAACCAATGTAAATGTTATCATAAGGCTTATCAGACTTTTGGTGCCAATCTCTCGGGTTATCCCCACACTCCAGTGCTGGACACTGCATGAACTCCATTCCAGAAATAACCAACTGACTAGGAAATAGCTGGAAACGTTGGAATGGTTGGGAATCAAGATAGGCCATTTTCATTAAAATGGAGGGACCTTCCGACGCAACTAGCACCATTCGGTCTAACAGTTTTAGGCAAGTAATTGGCAGGGAATGATGCAACAGTTTATTTGGAACTGGCTGATCCATTTGTGTAACAGATAGAATCGGCTCGTTTGTACCAACACTCAAGTTTTGGATAGTATTAATTGTGGACTCTATAGAAGAAGCAGAGGAGGTTCCGGAAAGGAGTTCAGGAATAGTTTCCGGCAACAGTTCATTTGTTTTGGTTTCTTCCATTTTGGGAAAGGTTGTTTTCAAACGCTTCAAGATGAACTTTCAGTGCACATGCATTTAATTCTAAACTGTAGCGCTTGCCTTTCATTTATTCACAGAGAAAAAACTGTCAAGAATATTTTAATTGACAAGTTTGAAAGTGACAAATGTCAAAGATGCGGTATTTGGCTCTAGACACTCTGGAGCAGATGCAAAACACGTGTTGCCAGCAGAAAACACGGACAGGGTAGTCTGCTGTCTACATGCTTGGTAGTGATGTACAAGCATGAGCTATATGACATGACATGTATGAAGGAACAATGGACATGCGAATTTGGAATTCTGGCTAAATGAAACCGATGCCTGCAAGCATACAAGTTAGTTGTAGTTATCTTCTTGTTGGATTGATGCCTTAAAGATTATATAATTTCGGTAAAGCATACATCTCTCGTTATTCATAATTCGGTTTAAAAAATAGATTTTTTATGTGCTGTTAGTTTTGGTTTACTTACATACATTGCACATATTGGTCAGCAATGCTGACGCAGCAAGAGTCAAAGTCCAACTTTAATTAAATATTTGCGTATGCATATTTTAATAAAAACCTAATCCACGTTAAGCTAAATTAATCGTTTAAGGCCTTCTTTGGAAATGTTTACTCATTTAGCTATTTATAACCCTTTCAAATATATGACGTTTAGTGCAAGCGCATCAGCGTCACTGATACTTGACGCATTGTTGTTTAATTTTTCATTTATTGAGTCATGGGCTTTGTTTTATCATGGGTTAATCCAAGTAGAGAGATGGATTCGATGAAAAAATGCAACTTAACCCTGACACGCGTGCTAACATTCTTTTGTATTAATCGATAAGATTGCCCTGATTATATATTTTGCTTAATTTCAGGTGTTCCATAATTCTGATTTGCATATATCGCTTGTTAAAGTTTGTTGTTTTCTTGTTTATCGCACTTATTGTGTCTGGATCGATGTTATGAAAAATTGTGATTGTGAAGGTTTTTCAATAACTCATGTTTACCATATACAATATACCTAAATCCTTGTAAAACTCAATTTGAATAGCCATGAACTTTTGCAGTTATCGGATTTTGATAAAAAGTACTTAACATGACATTGTTGCATAAGAGATTAAGCTTTTCCCATATCATACGATTGAGGCAAACCCCATTTTTACCTTTGTAATTAGTTCATTTTTGAATCTCCTTTTAAAAAGATGCATTTTGTGGGTGGGGGCTGTAAACTGTATTGATGTGTGTATGAAATCGAAAATTTTAGACGTGATGTGTTTGTCAATTTAAACGGTAGTTCCTTACGAATTTAAGCAGTATTTCAACCAGTTGTTTATTTATCAAAACCGGAAATGGCTATAGCAGAGACTCCAGAGGAATATGTAGCCGGATTAAGAAGCAAGTTTGGGTGGGTGGAATATTTAGTGTTTGCACTTGTATTGTCCATGTCGGCAGGTATTGGAATATATCATGGATTCTTTAGCAAACGTGGTCAAAACAATGAAGAATTCCTTATGGGTAAGACAAAATCACTTGTCAGTATTCTAATGGTTAACATATAACAAGTTATCATGAATGTATGTGTAGGAGGAAGGTCTATGAGTGCATGGCCCGTTGCATTGTCCATCATGTGCAGGTCAGAGGGAGAATCTTTTGAGGGAGAGCATATTATTGAAAACTCTTTCTGAAATTTTCCATAGATGTGTTTGAATATGAAAAAACCTATAAAATGTTAATTGTTGCAGTTTTGTTTCTGCATTGACGGTGTTGGGAAATCCTGTTGAGACATACTTATATGGAACACAATACATCACTATAATCTTATGCTTTATTCCACTGACCGCCCTTCTTATCTTTGTCTATGCACCAGTGTACTTTAAACTACAATTAACGTCTGCTTACGAGGTAAATCCTACTTACATCAATCTTCTTTCTATCAGGATATCACAGTAATATTCATATATCCTTCCCTGAATACAGACTTTTAGTTGTTCACAATAATTACATTTTGTTTCGCAGTTTTTCGAAATTAGATTTGATTCAACTGTACGAACGTTGCTATCTCTCGTCCATTGTTTCTATCTAGTGTTTTATATGGCACTAGTTGTGTATGGACCTAGTTTAGCAATCCAACAAGGTAATTTCTAAAAACAAGATGGCTTTACTTTCAAAATCGTATCACATCAAAACCAACATTCCAAACAAAAACAATACTTTAGGACATATTTATCCAAAAGGTGATTTTCTCTTTGCAGTTACCGGATTTGAAACCCTACTGTCTGTAGCAATTATTTTTGCAATTTGCATCTTCTATAGTACCCTCGGAGGCTTTCGCGCAGTTATTTGGACAGATGCGTTACAAAGTATAATTATGATCATTTCTGTAGCAGTTATTGCAATTAAAGGTACAGTGGATGTAGGCGGATTTGGAAAAATGTGGGAAAAACTAGAAGACACCGGGAGAGTATCTTTCTTTCGGTATGAAGTTATTATATTTCGTTTTCATTTGCTTTTACAGTAAAAATAGTTCATAAAATTTTATTTCAATGATTCATGTTTAAAGTTTTGACCCAGATCCACGTACAAGACATAGTGTATGGGCTGTTTTATTTGGCGGATTCTTTCTTTACATAACTATGCTCGCTGGTACTCAAGCAAATATTCAAAGATACTCATCGATGCCTGACTTGAGGACAGTTAGAAAGTACGCAAATTGTATAGGATAGAGTTTCTCGCAGCTTTTTATTTCCTGATTTCCATATATAAACCTGATAACTTTTTCATAGATCCCTTTTGCTAAATTATGTGTTTCTTTCGATGATAATTTTTCTTTGCACATACTGTGGAATAGTAGTTTTTGCAAGATTTTACACGTGCGATCCCATTAACGCAAAGGTAATGCATTACTTAGATTATCGCATTATCATTTTATGGTAATTACTTTTTACATCTATAAATGTATAACAAAGCTTCCCGAATTCGCAGCTTGTAGAGACAACAGATCAAATTCTTCCTCTGTTCACGATGGACATTGTTGGAGACATACCTGGACTTCCAGGGCTGTTTGTCGCAGGTTTGACTTGTGCCAGCTTAAGGTACTAAATTCGTTCAGCCGTGAATTAGTCATGTTTTTCATTCTGAATACTATTTACTGATAATTGGAAGTGTGACTTTTATCTGTGATTCTGTTTAACTATGCTCCTATTTAGCTCTGTGTCCAGTGCACTGAATGCAATGTCCGCAATTGTCGTAGAAGATTACATTCTAAAATTAAAACCCGATATGAGTGACAGAATACTATTCCATGCATCTAGAGCCGTCAGCATTCTCACTGGATGTGTTTCCTTTGCCTTTATATTTGTGGTTAGACTAATGGGTGACATTTTCCCGGCAGCAGTTTCCCTGATTGGAATCTTAATTGGTCCCACATTTGGAACTTATTCGCTTGGAATGATGTTTCCGTGGGCTAATTCATTGGTATTCCATTATGCTGTATTTAAGCAGAAATATAATATATTATGCAAGACACATTTCATTAAATATTAATGACGTATTTGATACAGGGTGCACTCCTTGGAGTTGTGGCATCGTATATCTTATGCATCTTTATTGGAGTCGGGGCAGCCATTGGTGGAGGCAACGGAGACTTACCTGATCAAAGATGCTCATTGTCAACTGTAAACTGCACAGAGTTCTTTACGGACAATTCTAATATCACACTTGTGGATCATTCCATTCGACCTTCAGAAGTTTGGAAGGATCGAGATGATAGCGCATACATACAACTAATGACCACATCCTATCTGTTCTTTCCATTGATAGGCTCTCTAGGAACTATAATTTTTGGACTATTTTTTAGTGGTATTGTTTCTTTGCTTGGGCTAAATCGAAATGAAGAGCCTGTAAGCATTGACTGCTTAAGCCCTCCCTTCACATACATGTGGAAAAAATTATTTCCAAAACAAATGGAAAAATTGATCTCTGAGAAAGGTCTTGGGAGGGATAAAAAATCCAATAGTATTACAACTCCAAAAAAGTCCATTTCGTCCATCACTCTTACGACAAAGATGTAAGCGAAAACATTTATTAATTTTATTGAAGGAATGGCTTTCCATATTTTACAATGAATAAACGAATTTTGTATGCAATGCTCATTAAATTCTTGCAAAGCGAGCATGATTTTTAGAAAGTGTACTAGTTACAAGTTAAATAGTATCAAAAACGTCTCCGTCTAAGACATCGGTTCCGGAAAAAGTTGCAATCATTGAGGCTCCTAAAATTGTTTCCGTTTCCCCCACATCCTGTTTTAATCAAGCAAACACATTCAACTTTACAAGCTTAACAGACAAACATTTTCTAAGAAATCTAATAATTTTGTCAGTATTGACTCTACCTCCATAAAGAAACGAGTCACAGCGACCGGACCTGGAGTCAAAAAAGTACCTGGGAAGGCTTGCACGGCAATTTCCGGGATCAGCCTTTTGAAAGCATGCATCTAAATGCAAGAAGCAGAATATCATTAAAATCCGTATATAAAGACAATTTTTCATTTAAAATATCTTCCTACCTTGAGCACTCACGCTCACAAGAATGCAACAAAAAAGGGGAATTAGCCCTAATATAAAAGCAATTTGGTAATTGAACTTCATTTTTATTGTCAACGAAAACACTGTCGGAAAACAAATGAAATGCAGTATGTATCACCACTCAACTCATTTTACGGAAACTGTCTAAAACAAATTGCCAGAACACTGCTTCTATTTATAGTCTTGCATATACTTGTCAAAAATGAATACAACACTTTTTTACAAATTAGTTTGAAAAGGGCAGGAAACGTCTTTTCATAAAATTCGTTTGTTCCTTTACATTGTGGTCTGTCAACGCATGTGCATACGGAAAGAGAGATGAAATGCCAATGAAATTAATGTTAAAAACCTCAGGTTTTGGTTATTATTTTTTATACCAAAACCGGAGAATTTTGGTGCTTGCGTTTTCCACAAAAAAAGTTGGATTTTCCACATCGGATTCAGGATAAACGACTGATGCGCAACGGAGAGCACAGAGTTATATGATAAAATGATTAATCCTACGTGCATTTCGTACGCAATGGATGAAAATGAGCAAAGTATAAATTAAAACACTTGGTTTAGGGAGAACAATCTTCAAATATTTTTAAAAAATATGTGCATTCCGCATTGCATGGTACGGTATGATACACATAGGTAGTTTCGTCAACCCGGACAAAAGCAGGAGACCGTGTCGACATTTTGTTCCATCATGCAGCAAAACAAGAGTGGTAAAAGGCTAATTAGTCATGGAATGAGTGGCAGATTGCTTTTGTTCTGTAACAATAATGGTGAATGGAAACAAATGATGTGGGACGCATTTTGACTTGAATAGTAATTCTCACAGAATACGACTGATGACGTTGACAAGATTGTATGAAAATAAAAACCACAAAGTAGTTTTTGTTACATTTTAGTTACACGCATTTGCTTAAAATGATCATGAAAGTAAAATTACTACAATACTTAATATGCTTTTCATTATACGCACATTTTCAAGTGCTTGCGCAGTTCGATTTATCCTGCTCATTAATTCACCTATAATGACACCGAACCGAACTTTAGTTAACATAAATAGCTCATATTATAGATAAAACTGACCATTGGCCACAGTCTATGGCCATCCTATCATCATGTATAAAAAATATAAACTTAAACCATGTAACTTGGTATGGACAATGTTGAATGTGATGTTCGTTTGTTCCATTTTCTCAATTTGATTGAGCTAATTTTCTAGTGAAACACTAATAGTCCAGTAGTGCAAAACGCGTATGGACACTTCCATTACCATTACCAATAGGTATTGTTATCATATATTTTAACGCTTTTAACTACTAGACTTTACGCCATGGAAATAGCACATTAAAATAATAAAAAAAAAACCGGAAATTGGAGAATGAGATGAGGTATTACCAATACCTATTGTTTCTGTATCATGATCTTATCTCTTTATACTGGTGACTCTGGTCTGGTTCTCAATTGACTGAGCTAGCTAATTACTATAAACTATATAATTTAAACTTTCAAACCAAACCGACTTAAAAAGCAAGCATGGCAAGCAAAGGTTCGAAAATTCCCAAACTCAGCAAATCCAACACTCCAAATTCTTCGAGTAGCGATGCTGGTCAAAACCAAGGAACTCGGACAAATGCAGTCAGCAAATTCAAACGAAACACTCCTTTGTCATCTCCTCGACACGCTTCTCAGGTTCCACCCCTGCGGGCTTCCCCAACAATGCACACTCCAAAACGAGCTGTACCAATAAAAAGCCCACGTAAACAACCACCAGTGCAAAACAACGCAAGACCTTCCCTGAATGAAAATGTTGCTGCTTCCGGTGACCTAAAGCAAGTCGTCGAAACAGAAAAGAAGTCTGTTGTACCAGATCTTATGGCTGGTGCCACTGACAAATCTAATGGCGTGGTGAGTGATCCTTATAACGATTCGTTGCAGAAATTCTCACATGCTACTTCTCTGACGGTCGAGACCCCGAAAGATATTAAAGGAAACAACTATATTGAAGAAACTACGGAAGTAGACAACGCCCTAAAAGGACTAATTATGCCTACTTCAGAGCATGAATTCAGTAATTATCTGCACCTCACTTCGATTCCAGAAGAAAAGGATGGGGTGACAAATAGTTGGAATGAACCCTTGGTACAAGAAGTTCAAATACAACCTGCCGTCACAGCCAACGAAATAAAATGTGTACCGCAAGTGGAAAGTTCTGATGTATCTGCATCAATGGAATCAGCAACAGCAACTCCGCAATTTCCAAGTTGTTTCCGAAATATCTCTCATGATAGCCTATTTGATGTTACAACATTTTCTCAATGTATCGAAAACAATTATGAACTTCCTGAAACTGTCAAGTCAAAGATTTTCAGTCACGCAGAATCATTTGTCAATGAATTGACAATGGCAGCAGCTCAGAAATCTGTACCATTCCTTATTGACTTTGAAAAATTTGCTGGGATGGCCCTAGACAACATGAATGGATATATGGATCACTCATTCAAGAGTGATTCAATGCAAAATTGTGGAGGTCCAGAAGCCTTATCGCCTCATATTGTAAACGTCTCTGGAAACGAAACACTACATGATGTCCTGGAAAATGAAGACATGGTAAACTCAGAGGTTATCTATAATGAGCCGTTGGTAACAATACAGGAAATGACGGAAGATGATGATGAGACTGTCCTTCTACCTGATTCCAAGCCATCCCTCGTACAACTTCAGAGTGAATCACCTCCTTACTTTAATCAATATCATAAAAGCTGGTCCAACATTGCCCCAGAACATGCTAAAATGAAAGATAATGAAAGAACTTGCAGTTTCCCTTCGACCAGTACGGAATTACATGCTTTAAATGATTGATAGAAAATATTGCTTGTTTAATATTTAGTGAAGGGGCTAGTTGGTAAGAATTTATTTTAATGTAGAAGAAAATGACACTCCAGCGACATTGGCTGAAGATAATGCGAATGTGGACGTGTTATATGAAACCAGTTCCGGTATTGTTCGTACCAATTCATGCGCATCAACCCTTGCTGGTGAAGCCGAAACTTTTGAAGCGGTATACTAATTACTGTTAAAACATGTTAAAATACTAAAAAAACAGCAAGCTGATTAAGCTTAATTTTGATCTCAAGGAGGAGATTAATGACGTTGCAAAATTAGTTTCCGAGAATACCCCCGTTCTGCTGGGCCCCCCTGTAGAGCATGATTCTGAAGATGAAATGGATATCATTCAGTTTGCACCCGATTCTGACAACGAAACGGAAGTCGAGGATGAAAGGCAAGTAGAAAACCTGTACAATGCTTTGATGGACCAAGAAAATTACAGTCGGACTGGCAGTAACAAAAAGGCAAAGACCATATTCTCCGTGGATGTTCCAATGACTCAAGTCCAGGTGCAAAGTGGTCCTGGTGAAAACGGAGATGGGCGGGGTGTGCATTCCCCAATAACTTTAAGTAAAGAGAATGCCACTACTGAGACCCCCTTCATCTCTTCTGCAATGAAGTCTGCTCGAGAAACTGTGACAGATGTGGACGAAGACGGTTACTATAATATGCGTCAGGAGATTCCTCCAAGAAAAGCTGTTTCTTGTTCAGGTGTGAACCAGAACAAATTAGTATTTTCTCAGAGACTTGACATCGGTAATATTGGTGAAGAGTTTAACGCAATTATAGAGAAAGCCGTAACAGGAATTGTCAAAAATTGGATTAGAGCAGGTACTAAAAATTCATGTTCTAACGATTTTATTATTCCTGGAACAGTTAAAGAAAATAAATCCGCTCCCAACATGAGCACTGCTGCTGCAGAGGTAACCCCAATGGTGGAAATGGAGTGTAGGGCGTTACTTCCCAAGAACTTGATTCTTCAGCAGGACTACACTAAGAAGAACGTGTTTTGCAAAATTGTTCCAATTCATAACCCAACATCTTCATTGTATGCATTCAAGGTACACACCATTATAATACAGATATTACGGGTATTACTCAAGCTACCCACTCCGGTGTAATTAATTTTTGAAAATCTTACTAAACTACAAAATTAACTATCATAAGGTTTGTTGTGGACAATTCCCATCGACTCATTTCACTGCTTCTCCGGACATTGGATTGCTCAAACCCAATCGAAAAGTGTTTGTAGAAATCAAAGCAAGTAATGTTAGAAAGGGAAACAAAGAAGTTTTACTCAATGGTATGATCAAAATCAAGATATTCCCTACGTGCATAAGTGAAAATGATCCAGACAGACTGGAGAAAGTTTACCAGGTATTTAGACAAATATCTAGTTAAAGAGGAATTTGTACGCATAAAATGTTGTGTTGTTCTGCAAATCGAAAATTCTCTTCCACAGAGGTTGTGTATGCAGTGTCCAGAGTTGATCCATACACAAACGCCAAATCGCGTAATAATCTGGGAAAGCAGCAATTTGAAACGGAATTTAGAATTCTTGAATTCTATTGAAGATGACGAAGAGCGAAAAAGCTTGAAGAAGTATCTTCATGACTGTCAAAGCGGAAGTACTCTGGTTGGAACAAAAAGTTGTCATTCCAACATGTCCAACCGTTCTGAAAATGAATCAACACAAACTCTCCTGCGAAGCATAAGGGAACAGCTTGGCATTGCAAATGGCCATTTGAAAGAGACATTCCAGGAAATTCTTGCTTTACAAAATACGCAGTCGGTGACCTTGTTCCTCTGCGTTCTCATTCTCATTGTTGCAGTGGCTGGCCCTCTGCGGCACCTTATGGAAGAACCAAAACCGGAAATACAAATTCAAGACTCTTGGTATGAAAAAATGCTCAAGGGTCTCTATTTGAAGTAATAACAATGGAACTGCTCCCAAACATCATCAAAAAATATTGCCAATGAATTATTAGTCTCATTTCTCCATTTGAATTTGATCATGGATTTAAAAAATATAAATCGCTCATGTCACATAATAAAATCATTGTAAAATCAAGCAAAATTAACCTTCAACATTGTTGTAACTTTTCTTTGCATGCATTATCGACCATTTCTGCATTTTGTGATATGAATTAATTTGCTTAAAAAAGTGACTTTGTATAATGAATGTGTAATGTATGATTTTAAAAGTATGAAAAACAAAAACAGTATATGTCATAAATCATAATCTAAAGGCAGCAGAAGAGTTTCATGAAAGACGAGGTACATAAAATGTAGCGATAATAATTCTTTCTAAAATTCTAAACACGCATGAATATCTAATATCTATCTACCTACCCAACTAACTTCCAAGCAATTTTTGCTGATGACTCATAGTCACACATTCATTAAGTATATGACATATTATGCTTTGTACAAGCTTTCATGTAAGCTGCGATCGAAAATTATGCTAGCTATAGATGTACACAATAGTAGTGGATGGATAGGCTGGACTATTAACTCAATTTGTACAATTTCTATGAAATTCCTGTATTCTTTTATATAAGCTAAGCTGCAGTAAAAGTAGGAATTTTCTCATGAATACATACATTCATTTTCATTCTTCATTCATGATGTTATAATGCATAACATGAGCTTATTAAATAGCTCAATGTTCATTTTTTGTAACTTACAGAACGGATAACTTGATAACTTGTAATACTACTCTGCTAACACACGTCATGTTTAGGCCGTCTCTTCTCCAATGCATGTGTCTGAAGCACAGATTCTGTTTGCACATGGCATGCACTAATATTGTGTGAATGCATGTTTTCATCTTTTTTCACCTTTTTTCTTTTTTCATCTCTCACAACTGGCATTAGGTATTTCTTTTCAAGATGATTCACTCGTAACAATCATACTCGCCATTCCCACACGTACATTTTTATGTAGTTGGTAACAATCACAATTCAGTGTCCTGATGGGGATCCTGGTTAAGTAAATCTTGGGTGTCAATCTGGAGTAGTGGCGAAAAAAATGTAAACAAGTTGGACTATTTTGTCGAGTATCTGTTGACAATCGGGTCTTTTCTGCTGTGACAAAGGTCATTTTGATAAGGCAGTTGACGACTGTTGTACTTATAGACAGATAGGTGAAGTGGTTGATTGTGTGGCCTGTGGATGAAGAAAGACTTTAAAGGACTAGCAAAGTAAAACATCATGTCGGATCAGTTATTATCGGTGCCGTTGAAAACCTCTTCGGAGGTCGATGTCACAACTCCACTTAGAGCAGCTCTTAAGATCAAAGGGTTTAGGCCGTTGGAAGCTGACTGGTTTAAGGAGTTTGAAAAGCTAAGAAATCTTTGTGTAGACAAGAACTTGTCGAAAAACCAGTCTTCTGTGGACGCCTTGAGCAGGTATACAATTCATACAATGAATACAAATTGTATTATACAATGTTGAAGGGAAAGGTATGCAAAATGCAAAGGAATCCCCATTAACGTTGTTTTTTATTAAACTTTACTAGGTATCATGATCAGCTATTGTCACTGAATGAGAAAGGACTTGGAAATGTTGCCAATCTTAGTTTATACTGGGAGAGCTCGTTGGAAAAAGCCGGGTTTTTCGGTGGCAAATATTATACATGTAAGGTTCTAGGAAAAAACTTTTTAAGAATTTTAGCCTTTGCATAATTAACTAGTTTCTAATTGCTATGTTTCGTTCTAGATGCTTCTTGCTTTGAATTTGAGCGAGTGTCCGTTCTCTACAATATTGCTGCACTTCAGACAGCCCTTGGAATGGAGTGTCGAGCTTCCAATCGTGACGAAGGACTAAAAAGCGCTGCAAAGTACTATCAGGTACTAAAAATACGATTATAAAGTTTTAGAATACTTCAGTAAAATAAATTATATACTAATTGCAGTACTAATTTTTGTACAGAATGCTGCTGGCATCTTCATGCAGCTTTGTGACATAAAGCAGGAAACGTTAGGCATAATGGACGGGTACACGCTCACGAATGACATGAACCCTGATGCCCTAACAGCCCTGGCAGCAATAATGGTTGCACAAGCACAAGAAGTATTCGTTACAAAAGCCATTTTGGATGGTATGAAGGATGGCATTATCGCAAAACTGTGTGCTCAGGCTGAAGATTTTTACAAAGATGCACTTACCAAAATGAAAAAAGACAACGTTAGAAGCTTATGGGATTCAACGTGGACAAATATTGTATGATAGAGATTTTTGTATACTAACAATTATGTAAGAAGAAATCCAATGGAAATTTTGTTGAGTTTGAGTTTATCGTTCATTTTTACAGATAAAAGGCAAACAGCTAGCAATGATCGGTCTGGGCGAGTTTTATCAGAGCAAAGTGTGTTCATCCAAAAAAATTATTGGAGAACAGATAGCTCGCTTGATATTAGCCCAAGAAAATTTGAAAAAGGCACAGGACAAGCTAGGAGCAGGAGGATTTGTCACGAAATTTATCGCAGATGCTGAAAAGCAATACCAGTTAGCCAAGAAAGATAACGATATGATTTATTTGGAACTTGTACCAGCGGCCGAGAAATTGGAACCTATTGACAGAGTCGCTAGTGCAAAATTAGCTAAGGCTACTCCTTGTCCGGAGAAGATGTCTCCCGATTTTAAAGACATGTATGACGTGCACTTACATAATGATAAATATATATTCAAGGATTATTAATATTAATATTTCAAATATTATTATACTTAGATTCGAAGGAATGGCGGTAGATCCTAATGCTGTTGACCCACCAACTTTGAAACAAATTTTAGGAAGTACTGTGACTGCTCTAGGAAAGTACGTAGGAAACAAAATGCTCAGCCCTTCTGGCAAGTAATCAGTTTTGATGTGAATTGATCTTCCTGCCCGCACTTCATACTTTATTAGAATTGACAACTTACACGGACAAAAATTACGGTTCATATTCGATAAGGTCTTATACTTAAACTAGCTGAATTATAAGTCTGTCCAATTAGAGGAGATTTCTTGGAATTAGATCTATGATTATCGACTTAAGTAAGTTTTTAAGAATTTAAAAAGATAAATTGTGATAATGTATGGAAACATTAGTGCTTTTGAGCAAGATATATGTGATTTAAATGTGTCTTCTTAAACTAGAAAGATCTGCATCACAGTCTTGATTGAAGGGGTTATACAATTTACTGTAAGAATTAAATGTAGAGTGTAGTCACCTCACGTTACGAATAATAATCGTGTTTATTGTCTTGATTTTTTTGTAGTTGGAGTGGTTGAATGTGAAAATATTTGAGCAATATTGAATAACATGGTTTTAAGACATTTTTTTACAATGCATGGCATATATACTTATATCGATATCATTTTAAAATATTTTGTTTTCCCAGTGATTGTTGTTTCTATTGTTTAAATGCGTTTATTGTTTCATGTATGTACTTAAATGTCACATTTATTTCTTATCATTGGTACATACAAATAATTGCTTATCAGTACTTAATAAATTGAAAAGATATCAACGATACAAAACTAGAAAAACGACAGTCATTTTAATTTAATATAAAGTCAGAGAAAATCTCCAATCCCTGTAAACGTTGTCCTCATAAAGCTATAATTTCAAGGAAACTGATACACAAATATCGTATCACTGAAGGTCCTTCTGTTTAATCATTCAAGTTGTACCATTTCTTTCTTAAAAGGCAGTAGTTTTGATTTTTGAGAAGACGATCGTAATCGTGTGTAGAAAAGACTGCTGCGTAGGACTATTGCTATAGACTAATGTCGGACCAATTGATTTCGGTGCCTTTGAAAATCCCATTCGAGGTAAACGTCTCAAATCACCTCAAGACATCCTTTAAGACCAAAGGTTTTAAATGATTTCAAACCCATTGGGTTATCCAGATTTGTGCGAAAAAACAATTAAATTAAAGCGCTTAAAGCACACAAGTGCAAAGTAATGATATTTAGATTTTGCGAGTTTTCAAAGTGTTATTTATTTCAACAGAAGTTCTTTATTAAGAATCAATTTGGCATAGGTGTGTTTACAAAAAAGTTCATCTTTGATTTCTTGTGATCATTCTTTCTAATGCTTTAATTATATGTTACCTACAAACCTACATATATACTTTATAATGTAGTTTGTCATATTATGCATGGTTTATCACATTTATTTCTTAATGTATATTACTATTAAATTACAACGATTTCAACGGTAAAAATCATAGTATGGCAGTCATGTTAATTAAAATTAAATACATGAAATAGAAAGAGAAGGTTAAGCTTATAAGAGAACCTACCGTATAACTAAATTATCCCTGTTCCTAAAATATATTATTCATAAATTCCCCATGTATCATATTTGCCTACACAAAATTATACCATTTAGAAATCCAGGTGAAAAGAGGCAATGTTTGGCACCATTTCATGATGAGATTAAAACAAGTTTAAAGAAGTAAAAGAGAAAAGTACTTTGGAATACATTCACTTAAAGAATTGAGGTTCGAACCATCTTAAAGTTTTGTGATAGAGGCAGGGGGTCACGAGGAGGTGGGAGATGGTAATTTTGTACGAAACGAAAGTAAAGTTGAGACTTGGTCGGGTTGAAAATAGAAAAGGGAAGATAGAATGTAAGGGCATTCCTAAAAGAATAGAACCCTACTCCAGAGACCAAAGCTTCAGCTATCTGGAGTAAATTATAAGCTCTGTAAAAGGAAAGGTAAGCACATCCTTGTAAAATGTATAGCGTTATTCTTTTTAGATTAATGCTACCAAGAACATTTAAATTTAAAATTAACCATACAGACAACACTTCAAAGTTAAAAATGAACAAAATCAACAACATCCAACAAGGGACCTTTTAAAAAACTGGTAAAACATTACAAAGGTGGTTACATTGTTGAACTGCATGCATTGCATTGAAATTCATTTTAGTACAATCAGAATCATCACATGCATGCAACAATAATTACATAAATTAATGCATTAACATCTTGCTTATTCTTGTACCATCATCACACTGTAGATTAACGCATTTCAAACAAACAACAACTGGTACTTTTACATTCTTCATTTAGTATTGTCGGCCAACATATTTGAAATCTTTCTGGTGTTGAAAGCCGCTTTGGCCCGCCTTGTATTTAATAACACGCCGAATTCCAAAAGGGTCCACATAGCCAAAACTTCCAGCTCTCGAGCCATCTAAATTTAAATTTTAGTTGAATTAAAGGCTTATCTATTTTTAAATAACTTATTTTTTTGAAAACCCACCTAATTCAGTCTCTTCTTTATGATACTGATGATTATTGATTCTGTATATAAAGCCAGTGCCTCGATTTCTTATTTTTAAAAAAAGATCAGAAAATTTTTAAACTTCACTTTCAGCGTTCTAGAGGGCAATTTAATCAATTCAATTTAATTTTTAATTTACTTACTTCAATGGCGTGGCGTACTGTTGGAAGACGTCGTAACCCTCACCCGTTTGAGGACTCTGCGCAGCTTCTAAAGGGTCACATAAATGAAATCAATTAAATCTGGTCTGTCATTATATGCTAGCATAATAATTCAGGATTACTGTTTATAATTCAGAGTAAGATTTTTTAGCAATAGAAAACGCGCAGCAGAGAATTAAATTAGCATTTGGCATTATATTGCATTTTAAAGGCTTGTCAGCAAAACGCATTTTGTTGCATATTGTATTGCGTTCATGGCTTGTTATAATGAATGAATGATTATCAATGGTTTTAATATACCAACGCGACCCCTGATTTTTGCGTGGTCAGCAGCACATGCGCTCAGGCACCGAGAGAAAAAGATACCTTTTCCGTGAATAAAAAGAACTCATATTAGAAATGTTACTGTGTTAGTAGGGAAATGACACGTACTCTCCGCAGACCTGAGTTAGTCTGCCTAAAGATTTGAACCGGTGGTCTTCTTCCTGGGAAACGACCATTCGCGGGAACAAGGGATGCAACTGGTATGGCTATGGCACTGCTACTATCCGTGGCCGTTTTAATTGCAGCCGAAGGCGTTGAGTAAGTAGCGTTCTGTCTACTTTCTTCGGGATAGTAGAAAATGCTGTTTAATGGCACTGGCTTTACTGATCCAACCTCTGAGGCAAGGAAAACCTTATGAGGTGCACCATTCTTGCCAGGCTCAGGATAGTATAGATTATTCTTGGGCGAACTAGAGATGAAGGACGTGGGGATGAGAGGATCGGGCGTCACCGAGACTGTATTGTAGTCATAGAATGGGTTGGCGGTAGTTGTGTCCTTGATATTGGCAAAGAACACATCTGGGGGTTTGGCAACTTTGACAGAATGGGAATGCTTCTTTGGTGAAGGAGGTGAGTACTTTTGGGATGGCGCATTTTCCATTATGGAGTTTGTTCCTACGAATTCCTTAAGCTCTTTCACGACTCTGTAGCCCTTTGAATCTAGCATAATACATAATTATAATATGTATATAGCACAGTGCTATTAGCACTAAATATATTTTAATATACATACTTATATATATTATATTTTTTTTAAAAATTAACCTGCAATATAGTCTGTCATACGAAGATAACCTGCAATCAAGGATAAAGTGTAATTAGTTGAAAGAGTACTTTTTTATGATGTGAATTTGAATGTGAATTAAAGGTAACCTGTAGGATCCACCCAACCGTAGCTGCCTATTACAGTGCCATCGTCCAACCTCCTTTCCTTTCTGTATTGACCATTGAAAGTTTGAAATTTGAAGAACCTCTCTTCACCCTCATCAGTCTGAATGTGGTACTGTGTGGGAGTCTTTTTCCAGCCGGAAATAGAACTCTCTGAGGTACCAAGGATAGTGGTTATCTGAAACAACAACATAAAAAAAGTTTGGTTATGGTAAATTGAAATCAAATTGCTTGATCTTGATCTTCAGCTATATTGCTAATGACAAGCATTTTTGGAGGTTAATTATTATTATTCCTTAGATCTTTGATGAAGACTTCATTTCATTATGCCCCAAAAGTTTTAAATGGGCATGCCCTAATCCAAAAGATATTGATTATATTTTCTGCAATTGGCGATAAGAAAAGTGCATCACCCACCACCCATCATTGTGTTCGATGATGTTAACACCAAAAATGCCATAATAATTTTCCTGAAGATGTGCTCAGTCTCCTGTAGGGAGTTTGCATTTGATTATCCTAATATGTGATTTTGAAAAACAATTTATTTCATTTGTCCTTAATCTTGATTCGCAATCATTGAAAATAAAAACTATTAACCTTTAATTAGTTTTTAAGTAATTGAAAAATAGTAAGGCAAGATGCGATCACTTTGCGTTGCTGCTAAATTGTGATTTTAACTTGAATTGCGAATCAAATGCTTTGTAGCCAGTAAAATAGTAGTATCAAGAACTGCAAACAATCGGGGCATCCTGAGACGTCCTAAATCCTGCCTGAAAGTATCTTTTTAAAGAAACTGACGAATAATCAATTAGCATATCAATAAATCAATTCTTCATAAAGGGGTCATACATCCACATTTATTTGTATCTGTAAAGACAGACACCAGGAATGATGTGTCAATGTGTCTAGTCATTACTAACTTTACTATGACTAGAAAAGAAATCATACTTTTGCAACTGCTGCAAAATAATTGCTGGCTAGAAGCCATAAAACTGATGTCGTTAACGATGCAACGATCCTCATTACGATCGACCCTGCCACTTGACCTCTGAGTTGCGTTGTCTTTACTTTTCAGTTACACTCTATTAACTTAGGGTAACGTGAATAATCCAAGTTGAATTACATTGTCAGCCATTGCCTTAGCGCATATTATTTTTCAACGGTTATAAATGTTGTTGGAACCAAACAATAAAAGTAATTGTAGAAATATCAAGTTCCTTGCGAGCACCCTACATTTTTCCTTTGAAGTTGACGCAAGGTTGTCTTTCATCATTCCGTTTTATTTATTACTCAAAATTGTTACGTTCATCAGTGTATTTTTGGGGATTTATGAGATTGTTAAGAAGTATAATTTGTCTAAATTTGGAAATTGTAAACAAACCAAGATTGAATACACAAACTTGCGTTAAGTGTCCTCTGTAAAAGGGACCGCCTGCAGGGAAACCTGGTATTTTATTGAATGCACTCCTCAATTACTGGCTGGAAGTTTACCCACAGCAATTTGAAACAAAAAATCACGAATTTAAAAGGTGGACAACAGCTCACGAACTAGACATAAAACTGTACACAATTTTTCAAAGGACACGTGAATTCAATTGAGGACTTAACCATTGAGTGCTTTGTCTCTGTATGTTCGTTTTACTTTACAGATGAAATTGAATGATGATAATTTATGCATGTAAGGTTTTTCATGCTGCATTTCAAAAATATCAAATTATGAAATTATATTATGCTGCAAAACAAGAACACAAGTCTCAGTCAACAACCCTTTTATCTAAAAATAATATTATTATTGTTTATTTTACTTACTTAAATTGTCATACTTAACTGTAGTATATGTTTGAATTGCCTGTTAAAATGACCAATTTTAGGGCGTTTCTTTTCTGATTATGCAATTCAAGAGTTTTATAACAAGAGTTATAAAAACTCCGACCCGTCAGCATGAAAGGTCATTATTTCCAACAAATAATTGTATCAATTACAATTACAACATCTATAACTGATAACCAACTCAGAAATAGCTTGATTCTTGCGATATAAATTAGGCACGTTTTAAGATCTTTTGATAAGACCTTGAAGATACAAACTGATTACCCACAACCAATGGCGAAGTACCCCATGTTTAATGTTGACAAGTCACTTTTACGAACTTTACAGTTTCTACGAAGTGTACGATTTTTTGGTTCAATTTATTGCGGTCAATCCCTACAGAGTTGACATTTCTGCCAATCCATCGAGTAAAAGCAAGCATTAAATACCTTTGACCTTAGAATTCGAATTTCAAAAATCGCTCTCGTCAGTTTTGTCTCCTAATGACCAAAAATGTTTCTGTGAAAACAGAATTTCGAAAATCGTTTTTGGGACTGAGTTATCGTGGTCACAAGATTTAAAATTCGAATAACGGTCTGACGATTTCGAATTTTTGAAATCGGAGTACATATTCGTTAGTTTGGTCAAAAACTAACCTATAATCATGTGTCGCATGCTATAGGTCACTCAAGCAACTTAAAAATCCGTCGTGACCTTTGACCTTAGAGGTCGAATTTCAAAAATCGCTCTCGTCAGTTTTGTCTCCTAATGACCAAAAATGTTTCTGTGAAAACAGAATTTCGAAAATCGTTTTTGGGACTGAGTTATCGTGGTCACAAGATTTAAAATTCGAATAACGGTCTGACGATTTCGAATTTTTGAAATCGGAGTACATATTCGTTAGTTTGGTCAAAAACTAACCTATAATCATGTGTCGCATGCCATAGGTCTAATAAAACGAAACGTGACAAATATTGGATTATGCAAGATGAAAAGGTAAAAAAGTGCTATTACATTGATAACATCTAGGTTTGCTAATAAGTAGATCGATCTAATTCCCGGAATTCATCCTTCGGTGCATAACAGCGAGTGGTTTATGATAAGATTTTGAGCGTTTTTAGATTGGACCAATTTGATTAATTTTGTTGAATAAATTTTTGGTTGCGTCATGGCTCAGCTAAAAAATATTGATAAGTTTGGCCTTTCAATAATACCGATTTTAAAAGTAAACGACTATTTCTGCGATTCATGTATATTTTGTAAAATAAAGTCACGTTGAATTCTTGTTTAGTATTTTAGAGTTGGATTGTAGTGTGGGAACATAATGAATGATCATAACACACTATTTTGTAATTCTTCCATATTGTCAAACACGGAATTTAAAGATATATATATAAAATGAAATCACAAATATTATAAATTGCCGGAATAAGGTAATCTTTACCGAAATGCAGACACACAAATTACCATACCCTCATTTTGCTCTAGTTGCAACGAATCTCGGACCATTTTTCATGTTACGACACCGACACCATGAACGCATAGAACAATGCTACTGACTGAATGTCACGAAGAAAGCCTAATTTACACACAACAATGGAAGTTAGAAAGACGAAAATAAACAAAATGCATGATCATGTCTAACCCAGCCTTACACACAAACAAATAATTTACTCATGTCTTATTGTGTTTGCTTGGAATGCTGAATAAAGTAGTCTGTAAATTACTAAAGTCAGAGTCAGAATTGCATTTTAAGTGAGAAGTTACCTCCGGCTAGTCTAGCTCTTTAGCATAACTGCAATGTAGACGGCAAAAGGTGTCATTGCTTATGAAATGAATATTTCGTTGATTATTGCTAACAGTTTAGCACGGTGAAAAACTAGAAGTTTCATTCCGGCCTTGTTTGCTATAATGCTATGATGAAGGGCTCCATTGAAGGCAGCAAATGAGAAACAGTTAACCTGCCGAGTTTATAAACAGAATTGGCTTATATCTTAAAACTTTGTACAAAACGCAAAGGAATTTCATTATTCCCCTTTCCAATCAAGGTACTTTACAGTGTACACAGTCGTCAGAATCTGAAAAGCCTGAAAAAGACATTGTCGCTAGTTGCAAAAATGAGGAAAGGAAATGATTATTCGGTTGAATGCAATCAACTGATATCGACCAAAAAACTATTTGTGTTTTCATGTATTTGTCATTTAATGTAGTTTTTGCCTTAAAACCGCAGCAGTCCAATTTGGGTGGTTAGGGATAACCTGACATTGCATTATTAGTAAGCTTGTCTTACTACTAATATTGCCTGAGTCGTTTTTTTGTGGACACCATATCTCTAACACCAAATTGAATTTCCGATTTCCGTTTTCGCAAAAAGGTTTCTGGTCACTGGAACCTGTGCACTACGAAGCCCGAATTTTGAAATTCGAATTCTAAGGTCAAAGGTCACGACGGATTTTTAAGTTCCTTGAGTGACATATAGCATGCGACACATGATTATAGGTCAGTTTTTGACCAAACTAACAAATATGTACTCCGATTTTAAAAATTCGAAATCGCCTGACCGCTATTCGAATTTTAAATCTTGTGAACACGCTAACTCAATTCCAAAAATTATTTTTGAAATTCTGTTTTCACAGAAACATTCTTGGTCATTAGGAGACGAAAATTACGAGAGCGATTTTTGAAATTCGAATTCTAAGGTCAAAGGTCACGACGGATTTTTAAGTTTCTTGAGTGACCTATGGCATGCGACACATGATTATAGGTCAGTTTTTGACCAAATTAACGAATATGTACTCCGATTTTAAAAATTCGAAATCGCCTGACCGCTATTCGAATTTTAAATCTTGTGAACACGCTAACTCAATTCCAAAAATTATTTTTGAAATTCTGTTTTCACAGAAACATTCTTGGTCATTAGGAGACGAAAATGACGAGAGCGATTTTTGAAATTCGAATTCTAAGGTCAAAGGTCACGACGGATTTTTAAGTTCCTTGAGTGACATATAGCATGCGACACATGATTATTGGTTAGTTTTTGACCAAATTAACGAATATGTACTCCGATTTTAAAAATTCGAAATCGCCTGACCGCTATTCGAATTTTAAATCTTGTGAACACGCTAACTCAATCCCAAAAATTATTTTTGAAATTCTGTTTTCACAGAAACATTCCTGGTCATTAGGAGACGAAAATGACGAGAGCGATTTTTGAAATTCGAATTCTAAGGTCAAAGGTCACGACGGATTTTTAAGTTCCTTGAGTGACATATAGCATGCGACACATGATTATAGGTCAGTTTTTGACCAAATTAACGAATATGTTGTCAATTTGCCAAAATTCGAAATTGCTGGGCACTTACAGCCGCTCTAATTCTAAGCATAAAGGATGTTTTAATTATGGTATATTTGAAATGAATTTGAAACTTCGGCAAGCTTACTCTCTACTACATGATTACCATGTTTTATTTACATTTTAACATGTTCGTGTATCTTGGTTGTCCAACAATTTACCAATTACATATTATAATGCACAGGCGTGCAGGTACCTGGTTTCGTTCGTACGCGTTGAGACTTAGCATTTTAAATTAACCTAGCTATCTAATACCAATCTCCACAAACGGTGCGATTTTTTTATCACCCATTTTAACGAAAATTCTTATAGTGCGCTCTTGGCAAATTTTATGCACGGCGATTCATTTGTAAGTAACAAACTTTCCGTTTCATGATGCCCGAAAATTGAACGCCTTATCTATCAAGTTTGAGGAAGCGAAACCGCCGATATACTTAGCTAATTGTACATATAGATAAGCCTATTTTTACGTGTAAATAATATATTTCGTTTTTATAATATAAAAGTCTAAGGAAGTATTTACATCATGTCCATTTTGTTTGTTACCATTTATTTTTAAAATTTGCATAAAATCAAGAACTTTCCCATATTCACTCACAACTTGAGTTGGTGAATTTAGTTTAAATTGCATTGCCACTTAGTGCATATCTTTAAAATCCGCATAATATGTTTTATGTGGCTTTAATAGTTTCGAATAAAAGTACAGTTTATGTGTTATAAAGCTCGATTTAGTGCTTCTAAATTTCTATACTGCAAATGTTATATAAGAACTGTAAACAAAATCTACTATTCAAATTTTCACGATGCATTCCTACAAAAAGTACAAATATGCCAACAATCAAAATGAGTCCAACTCTACGCACTAATTTGATGCATTCTTTGTATACGCACTGCTTAAACAGCCCAAATCTGTCAAAAAGTTAACAGGACAAGCAAAAGTAAAAGCAGTGATAAATAACAATGATATGATGTAAGTAAAATTCTAGTGTAGTGGTAGTAGTTCATATTTTTTTATTTTAAAGGTCTAATGAAGCATGAAAAATCATGGCAAGCAATAATGCAATAAGAAGAAGCATGCAAGTCATAAAAGCTGAAAAATTGTAGCATTATGTCATCTCCATCTGGTTAACATTAGTGCGTGCTCCCAATAAAAAGCACTGTAGTAAAATTTAAACGAATTTCAATTGCATGTGGTTGGGCAGGCATTCAAAACTTTAAGAAACAAATAACAAAAGTACTGGTTAGTTATTATTGGTTTGAGTACATGGTGCATTTTATGATTGCATAATGATCATTAGGCCAAAGTCGGGTCGTGTCTTTTTTTAAAAAGTGGTAGATTATATTATAATATGCAGTAATAAATTAAATAAGTCAATAATATAGGGCGAATGGATGACACATCATTACATTGGGTCATCATTATAGATTTTATAAAAAGTAAGTCATATCATCAAAGAAGCTTGCTGGTGGCAATACGTGAATCTGACCGCAGGCTATTTCACGATTCATATATTTGTGATGCTTCTGTGTAGATTATTGACTGGCTTTGTATGAATGGTAATAGATCTGTGGCCAGGTTTGCTTATAGATATAATTCAGTTTAAAGCACTTGAAAGTATCCGTTGCATTTTGCATTCAAAACAATTCTTGCAGCATGCCAATAAATTTTCAAAATGACCATCAATTTGTCACTGGTCAGAACTGATATGTAATCTTACACGGGATGGATGCATATCATTAGATTCATCAGCAACATTTTATCTGCACTGAACAAAACAATTTTTCTTTGCTATGCGTATCATCATTAATATTTCAGTAATTTCGTTTGACTTGACATGTAATTTTTCACCTCAGAACAATCAAAAATTAAAGGCACAATAAGCAAATAATATGCTACCAAATGTTTGTTTGACAGATATGCATGTTGCTCCCTCCCGCATGATAATTCTCTAGATGTTAATTATTTTCAAATGACCAACTTCATTTTCGATTATACTGGCTCCTATGTTATTTTCCTTGCCTCGCCTAACCTCATAATTCAGTTTCAGGAATTGTTCAACATGAAATGAGATCAGGCAAACAAACAATCATACAGTGTATGAGGACAGCCATAATGAGGCTTACATTTTGGCGAAGTGGCGAACCCATTATTGCATTACGTTCCCAAATTGTGTTCAATTTTGCAAACTGTTTGCAAGATCAATCAGACATAGCTTAAGGTTTCTCAATGATTGCAAATGTAAAAGATTAAAAGCTTAAATTAAACTTGAAAAATAAACTAACACACTATAAAACTAATATAAAAAACTCAAAGAGTTTAATGCATTGTAAACATTTTTCTTAAACTGATCTTTGTTTATTTCAGGAAGAGGATAAATGCATAGTATATAGTATCATGAAAATGGTATTTTACTTGTATGAAACTTCGTACACAAGCCCAATGACCAGTGGCTTACGTAGATTAGAGGAACTAGCGCTAGTTTGATTGCAAATTGCAGTTTAAATTCCTAAGAGCGTAAAAATAGTTAATGTTGACCCTGTACTGCCCTAACACCTACGCGACACGGTAGCAAACATAATGGTACTTCACGTTAACCTTCGTATCAGCCAACAGAATGCAATGCATCTTAAGCATATACTTTACAAAAACGTCGCTTGAAACCACGTCTTGTCTTCATAATTTATTAGTGATGGTCGTTTCACAGAAATACAAATTACCTTTTAGGCATTGATACCACTTCATGGTGTTCTATAACAAGCCCTTTACTCTTACTCGCACCATTTAACGAGGTAGCGTTATTGTCACTTGAGAGCAATAAGGAACCTACTTTGTCACCATTGCCGTTTCTGTTGTCACACAGTTTCCTGAGTTTGGCTGAGCCGAACACGTATTTTGTAATCTTTTGCACAGTCATCCTCAGGGAGGATCAAGGAATTGATCGACCTCACGCAGAGAGATGAGTTAAAGACCTGCTTTAAAAACATAAACTTCACGTTTGTATTTGTAGCATTTGCTCTGATAAACGACAATTACGGCCACGGTCATAGAACAACTAGCTATATATACAAATAATAAAAAATGAAGAAAAAATGTTTGTCAGCCCACGCGGTGATCTTGCTCTTCTTGTTTGCAAATAAATAAGCAGAGAGGAGGAGGAGGCATCTTAGGGAAAATTCCGATAACATAAAAGCAACAACCACACAACGACAGCAACAAAAAATCACAATAACCAGCACGAGCCAATAAATTACCTACATGTCTATATATGCCTAACTCCACGTGTGTGTCTCTGTCTCTAGCAAACGCATAATATATTCCACAATATCGTAAAATTCTAATCAATCATTTTTTCAAAAAGGAAATTGTTCTTGGACGAATTGCAACAATTAAAAGAGCAATGATGATGAAACGCGCATACATAATAGGTGTGCTTATACCGTAAGTGCAAATCATGATAATGGTCATCATCGTAACTGCCATACAAATGGAACACACCGACGTTTTTCTGTTATCCATGTGCTATGTACGCATGCATGAGTGATATTTATGTAGGTATATTATTCACCATGTGCCTTTATCACTCTTGCCATTTTGGTTTCTCGTCGGTTAAAATGAAAAAGGAGTTGAATGAGGACTAAGAACGTAATGTCAATAGCTTTACATATTGACGATAATGTTACATTGGAAAAAACTGTATATCTGCATCGTTATTATTGCTGACCATGTTGCCAGTGTAGTTTACGTCACCAGTATGACTCGTCATATCTCATAAATTTTAAACCCTTACCACTGTAAAATTTCTGAAGGATTGGCAACTTGAGGCACTACGGTTTGTAACACGTATGTAAGCCCTCTCAGGGTCAATCCGTTACTAAAAGGGCAAAACAAATTAGGAATGTCCAACTGTTGGATGGCACAGGCAATCGCACGATTTTACGATAATTCATACAAATTGTTTTCTATCCATCCGACTTAAGATACTTGCAAAGATAGTAAATAATTTATTGAAGCTTGGTGGTTTTATTGGAAATGGTTACTGAAGCAAATGGAATGGATTATGGGATGCCATATAGCCATCAAGTGTAAGGATTGAAATACCGAGCTATCATTTTCATACCAATCGTAATAGGAATAATAGGATCGATGGTCTTCACTTCAGTATCCATTACATCAATGTCGATCTAATGATTAATGAAGTATTGTGACACTTATGATTCTAAGAATGCTTGCATACAGAGTGTGTGCAAGCGGTTAGAAGTATTAAGCGTGACAATCGGGCTTAATTGAAAAATGGTCAAGTGATTGGTCGGTGGTCACGCTATTACATATAGCAGTCTAAGAAAAATTAATGAAGCTTACAAATTGGATGCGTTTAAAGCGTATGAAATTTAAACGTAAATACGTTTGCGTTGTAGGAGTAGAAAACTTGTAAATTATGAAATAGGTAATATCAAAGACGGATGGTGTTTCCCTACGGCAAGCAGTAAGGGAAACTCCTCCGCGTCATTCTTGTGTGATAATGAAATTCACGAGCAACATAGTCTCCTGCCCACTGTCCACCCTTTAATGAAACTTGCTTCAGTAACCCGAAAAAAATTATGGCACAAAATGCATTCACACGATTGCATAATAATTTTAATAATGCTTCTTATTTTTTAATTTGTAATTATTTCACTTGACCTCATAACTCTTCTAAATCCAATTAATTAGTTTCAGTCGATTAACTTGATTAGTTATAAGTTCTTGTATGAGTCCATACAAATGGAGAAATATGGAGATTGTATGAACTTTGCCGTTAAGTTCAATATTTCAGTCTAGTCTATACGGTTTGGTGTCATATTTCATTTGAGACGGACAAGATGAGTAAAATAACACGTAATCAACAAATACACTAAGCCTTAAATGACCTACATACCTAGCACTTTTTAAATGACAATTTTGATGAACAATGCTTCAGGTGAGAATCTGTCTAAGCTCTGATTATCTTACATTTTCACATGCAAACTTTGCTCTAATTTTGGTATAAAAAGTGAAATGAGCAAACGGCTAGAATTCAGTAGCAAAAGTGATGAAATATATACCTAAGTGGGTAGGTAGGTAAAGCGGTAAGCATGAAGTTACAATTAACTGTTATGATGATATACATGGGATCATTTTATTTCATAGCCCACAACAAAAGTGACGAGACCTTGTCCTTTCCTCACTTGCACTTGAAGAACGTAAATATCAACCTCACATAAAAACACTTTTGCTTTCCATCTCCTGCATTTTTTCAAACCTACGGCTAATCTAAATTGATCCCAGACCAAATTTGGCGAAGCATCCCTTTGTTCATGAAAGCAATACTGGTTACATGCAGTACGTCACTTTTAATCTCGTATCATTTTATGGATAGCACTTGGCGTTGATTAAAGTAGATCTATATTTTACCAATAGTATCTACGTAGGTACCTTCATATTCTTTAACAAACAATATTGACAGATTGTAAATAGAATACTCACGTACCAGGCTTGCTAATGAACTAAAAGAATACGCTTTAAATATTAAGTAATTAAAATTATATTCTTTTAAAAGTTGGATCTTAGTAGTGACCATTCTATTGTTAATGATTGATTATCAAGCATTGAATAATCAATCAAATGGCCGATAAATTTTCTTTACGCCTGCAAATGTCACAGCTACTGTGAATGATTTGCCACATATCTACTGTATAATTAATTAATTGTGCCTCGGCAGATGAAATGAAAATAGTAATTGAGAACATATACGCAGAAATTTAGTCCAGATAAATTTTACCAGTGCGCCACCATATTCCATAATCAGAATGCGTGCCAAGTGCAAACATGCGTGTAGTAAAATGTTTTAAAGTGATGTTTTCATTTTTATCTCTATAAGCAGTAGCCATTACACAAAACTCGTTGATCCTGATCTTGTTACACCTTTTCGGTTGTCGTCTACGTTTGTTGTGCCATTTTATTTTATAACCTTGAGATTTCTATTTGTGGTGACGGCAAAGACTATTCAAGAAGCAAACCAAATGCTTAGGCAGTAATCGTGCATTTCGGTACTGATTTAGCGTACCAGGGGGTTGACAATCTGCGACAAAAGTCTTGAATCTAGAAAAAACTGCTCTTTGATTCATTTTTATAAGTTTTATACATTTAATACAGTGTGGTATATTGTAAAAATGCTATTTTTGTTCCTTTGTAAACAAAGGATCAAATGTTTTTAACATCATACTATAGTCCGCCGAAAAAGAAAGAAATTACAAGAAATTATGCTGTTCTCGGAGAAATTGCAGTTATTTAGTTGTAGTTTTTCTGGCTCGCTGCCAAGTGCCAAAAATATTAATCTCTTTTCTGGTCTTTGTCGAATTGAACCTTTTACATAGTAGCAATTTACATCTCGTCTCATGAATACATGAATGAACCCTCCTATTTTTTGATTTACATAAAAATCTTCTTTTGACTCATCTTTTTTTTCAGTGTCACATATTACATGTGTTCGTATATTCAATTTTTGTTTTGATCTTTATCAAAATCAAAAGATATTAACTAGTGCCATATTATATTCTTTTCTCCGCATACATTATGAAAACTCCAAAAAAAGAAGGATGAGAATTGACCACAAGCGTTTTTTCTTTCACACCCATTCAAGAATAATTTGCATTAATTAAGTGTCTAGTATTACCTAATCAGCACTTTATTTTAGGCCGGTGATATCAATGTTATCTTTTTAGTCATCTTCGCATCTTAAATTCGTTATTCATTTATCCGCCTCCTCCGCCCTCAACAGAGAAACAAAAACCTTTAGCTGTGATAATGAACGTTTTTTGAAGTTGTAGGGACGTGGCATATGCACCAATTGCACAACATTTCTACTCTTTTGCAATCTGATGCACCTTAAATGGAGATTTTAAACGAAATTTCTCATGACGCGGATTAGTTTTATGGATTCCTTCCCGGATATGGAAATGTTACGAGACCACCTAATGAACTCTGGCAGTATAGACCTTTTTCACTTGAAAAACAATTTATTGAACATATTTTAGGTAACAAGATAATTGTTGGAATTGGGGCGCATTCATCAAGAGCTCAACTATAGATATAGGGGTTTCAAACAGGAATGAGAAGGTGGGATAAAGTCTTTTTCCCATTTCCCGGTTTTTACCGGTAAAATACGGTATTATACACTTGACGTTGGTGGTAAATACCACCTTACCCTATCCAAGTGTCCAAAAGTCCAAAAAAGGCATAATGAGAAGAACCCTGTTATATTTAAAGAAGCGGTAAACTCAATTTTAACAAAACAAGCAACAGCAGTTTTAAACTCATTAAAGGCTATGGAAATAAAGGAGAACGGCATCAAAAAATAATAAATTAGTTAGCATACAAAACATCAGTCGACACCGGGAAATCCTGTGCCAGTGCCAGACAAATCTGTGTTCTTTTGCCGGAGGAGTCTGTGTCAGAGTCGGAGTTATTTGATTAGCGAGATCAATATTTGATAAAAAATCAATCAGTTCAAACTCGTACTGAACACGAGACATGAGCATGACTATCACATGATAAGAAGTGCATTTAACGAATGCTATCATTCATTGGAGACTCCAATTTGGAGTGGAACATGGAATCAAGGCACTTTTTAAGTCAAGGCACACTCGCCGATAATGAACGTAGCTGTAGACCTTGACATGTTGTAAAATCTAAAAATTCAAAGCGGTTAGCTAATTCCCGTACAATTGGTCACAATTTCCAATTCTGGTCATTCGTTAAAGGTCGACTGGTACTAGGCTTGTGTTAAATTTACCACTCCCTACCACCACCGTCGTCCCCGTCTATCCCAGTCATTCCGAGATACCTTCTTCGGTTTTGTTTCAAATCCTGGTTGTTGGTTGACTTCATGCATCTCTTTACATGTCATTGACATGATGTCAACATGACCAATCGTAAATTGTTGTATCAGGGCCGATAAATGTGGCGCTTGTGCCGGTGGAGTTTACTTCCATTAATGACGAGCATATTATATTTTCTAGTACACTACTAATAATACTAAGCTGCTGTTTACAATGCCAAGTTAGGCGATTTTCTGCAGTCAGCTGCCTGTTACCTTTAATTTAAGCTTTAGCTTTAATTTTCGTTCAAAAAGAAGCCTTTAAAATGGGGCAAAGTGATACCAATTGAATGTGTACAATATCTCATTTACCAGTGTATTTAAGGCACTTTTGGACAATTTGGACTTTTTCCCGGGAAAAACCTTTTTCCCACTGGGATGGGATTTATCAAAATGGTGGGATTTACTCATTCCTGGTTTCAAAGTCCCCACATAAGCATAACGAAAAAATTAGTTGTGTTTCATTGTTGCTCGGTCATTTTTTCTCATTAGGCACATCTCTATTTGGAAATGGAATTTGCAAATATTCAAGAATCTAAGCGAATAAAATTATTTCTTATGGAAAAAGGTAGCAAGTATAGAGATTTTGTGCTTTCACAAGAACGTACTATTTTAACGAATGCCCATTTTGAAAAGCAGATTTCAAAGATGCACATTACCCCGGTTTTGGAGAAAATATACGTTTCTGGTGTGGGATTCTTTTGTATCATATCCAACAAAAATATCTATTTTGTAGACAATGCAAGGCAAATGCCATATTGTACTCCCTTCTCCGAGTCACATTAAAATTGTTGATTGGTCAGGCATAGCCAAAAGCCAACAGTGACGTTTTAATCGATGATTATTATTACAACCATGCAAAATAAGCGCAAATTATGGTGGCACAGCATGCGTTACATATTATTAAAATGTTCAACAAGTCCAATAAAAATTGGCAGTGAAGCATATGCCAGGGAAAAATTTGAGTACCCTGCCCATCAAAAACATTTCCGCTTGAGCATACAATACTAAATAGGTTTGAATTTCATCGACTCCATAAATTATCCCTGTGAATAGCTTTTATTGTTGTAACTTACAATTCACCTAAAAACAGATGTAAATACTTCCTAACTGCATTCCTTTTATCAAGTCATCATTCGTGTAAAATGCATCATCCTATTACAGTCAGTAGTACGGTGGTAATACTAAATAGCTACGAAAATTCGCGCATAACACCATAACTGTTTCGAATTTCACAGCAATATAGTTATATTCAAAGTATTATTATGCATGCATGAATGTTTTACTACTGTTGTGCTCCTGCATAACAACTAACGCACACAAATCATTTTCCCCTTTCATTCATGTCAATTACGATATTTATGACATGTACGATTACTGTCGATGGAACTTCTACTTCTGCTGAAGGGACAGGAGTCGTTCCCTACATATGGCTAACAAAAGCACTACGAAATGAACGTTCCCATGAAGGTTGTACACTGACGAGGGAAGTCACTTAGATGCTCCATCAAATTTGAGAACCTATGCGCGAATGTTGGTTAGATCTTGGATTCTAAGTTGTTATGTACAATAATTTTATAATTACTGTAAGTACCCCAGGGGGCAGCACAGGGGGGTAAACTCTAGAACAACGTACCTGTATCCAATTTTTGCCAAACTTGACACACACATTCCAAAAATAATAAAATCAACTACAATAATGTTTTTGTTACTCTAACTACCCCAGGGGCAACACGGAGAAAGGGTAAATATTAAAAAGCGTTCCTATATCCCAATTTTCACAAATTTTTGCACATGCTATAACGAATAAAATTAACTCTAATTGCTTTTTAGGTTTTCTTGCTAATCTTGCTTTGTAAGCATTAATTTAATTTAACAGCATTATATATTATGTATCCTAAATCATAACATAAAAGATTGTATCGGTTGTATTCATGTTTTCATAATTTTCTCCTTTTTGTTACTCCTTAAGATGGTTAGATTAATTCATAATTCATCAGAGTCATTTTAAACATATTTGGAATGTTTGTGCCAAATTTGGGGAAAATTGGCTTAAAATATCTAATTTCATGAATTTCACCCTTTTTGTTACACCCTGGGGTAGTTAGATTGATTCATAATTTATCAGAATCATTTTAAACACATTTGGAATGTTTGTGCCAAATTTGGAGAGAATTGGCTTAAAATAACGATTTTCATGAATTTCCCCCTTTTTGTTACCCCCTGGGATAGTTAGATTGATTCATAATTTATCAGAATCATTTTAAATACATTTGGAAAGTTTGTGCCAAATTTGGGGAAAATTGGCTTTAAAATACCGATTTTCATGAATTTCCCCCTTTTTGTTACCCCCTGGGGTAGTTAGATTAATTCACAATTTATCAGAGTCATTTTAAGCACATTTGGAATGTTTGTGCCAAATTTTGAGCAAGCAGGCAAAATGCAGGTGTGGCAGCCAAAAAACCTCCTTGTCAGGGATCAACACAGATCAGCTGACGTGATTCCTTTGTTCGTTTCTTAGGTAAATATTACGCGTCTGCGGCGGATGGGGCTGTGCATTGTATTTGTCGCCGTTGTGTGACTAGTAATAAGTTTCTTTAGAAAACGAAAATAGCTTTTTACGTGCGTAGGGTGATAGAACTGGCATTATTAAATAAAGAATGATCAAAAAATTATCCAGTCAAAATTTGCGACACTTGTATTGTTCATGCCCCCAGTCCCTTCAGCAGAAGTAGAAGTTCCATCGACTGTATGTATATTACGCCATTATGGTGATGAAGTTGTAAAAAGAAGTTGGTCGGAGAAAAATATTATGTGCAAATTGTTATACAGTGTGTAAAGTTAGAAACCAGATTATGAGTGTGATAAGCAGAGCAAAAGGGAAGATGATGATACACGAATTTATCTTTTGTAAAGTTGATGATGTATGCGCACCCGCCCTTTTGTTATACGTTTGACTTTTTAAAAAAAGATGCCAAGCGGTCATCATAAAAACTATTTTGTAACCGGTACATCACATCTTTTTATGCTGCCATTGTGAGCAAGCATAATATTCCGTTTTCGTCAGACAGGATGGAAATTGCAAGATCTTTTTACCTTTGCAACGTAAACTACTATTTTATAGAATGCCAATAGATTTCACTTGCGGAGGAGACAAGCATAAGACGGAAAAGATTTTGAATGGCCGATTACATTCTCTTTGTGCTGAATAAATCGGGCTCAAGCTGTGGTTTCTGACTTGAAATCGATGAGAGTGAAACTAGCGTAGATTTTAAATGTCGTTTTCAAACGACGCAGCATGACAAGAAGTCCATTATGGAAGTGTCTGTCGATTTCTTTAATAATATTTTAGTTGGTTCGCCCAAATATAATAAGTCCGTTTTCCACTTCGTATGTAGACAGATATAAAAGACAGTTCAACGCTCATTTATCTCTCCATGTCCATCGCTTGCCAAGCATATATACATACCTTCTTTCGATTGCATGCATCATGATCATGACGATGATGTGAGGATTTGTTCTGTCAAATTTGAATCCGAAGAGGTTCTCTTACCAAATTAGATCAACGAATGTGATAAAATGATGAAAGTAACATGAAGTGATGTCACTTTATATTTTTGGTGTATCACCGGAGGAAAAAATAGAAAGACAAAGTGATCCTGAAATGACATGGCTTTAATTTGATGATATTTCTCTTCAGGCACTCACTTTCTAGAAGCGGTTACTTATAGGGCACTGATTGCACTACAGAAGTGCTAGCATATTATAATTGTAGATAGACATCTTTGTAACTGAAAGTGATGGAAGCATTATATGTTCATCCAAATATGAGTTATGCATATTTTGCAATTTGACATTTTAAATTTGTTCAGTCAAACAGTATTTGGTTTAAAAAGCCATACAACAGCACTACGTTTTGGCTAATTAGGTTTTGGTGAAATGAAGTCTTAATTATTGTTTAGACTAGCATAATGTACGCTTTCTGCTATATGTATCAGGTTAACGGGATTACTGACGACGGCAATAACTTATTTAGTGTTTGGCAAATCCAGTGGTGCAGTAATTGAAACGAGGTTGTCGACCAACTGCACACCTGATTTGTTGCAAAATTACAAAGTGTCAGTTGCAGGCGCAGTGGGAAATGGCACAAGCTAATTATTACTGTCCGCACCACAGACCGGATACACCTTAGAGCACGAGCGACGTCAACTGAACGCTGCAATTAGCATTACATAAAAAGGCATAAACTCTACCCACTACTACGTTAAAGTATTATGTGCGTGGCCATTCAATACGGTAATTATTTCTCCTTGACTAAACGACTGGTTTTAATTGCCAACAGGCTATACATTTCCCTTACAAGTAATTATTGAACGAGTAAAGTAAAACAGATCCTGAAAGCATGAAAGAAAAAGGTGAGACTTCTCAATAACAATCAACAAGTTTTAAGAGTGTTATGTAATAAGAAGGCATGCAAACCATTGATAATCTAAGAATGCCAGTGCTCGTGTTGCGGTAGAAGACGCGCATCATTTTTCATGTTTTCAGCACTTTTGCTTTCAATTATAAATGCATTTCATTTTCATGCCAGCGGGAAAGATTTCTCCGCTTTAGGTCAGGTCAAGACGATCATATCACTCACTCATAACTCATTAATAAAAATATTGGGAACTCACGCAAAGTGATTTTTATTGATCCTCATAACACTTTTGCTTTTGTGGAGAAAAAATCTCATTACTTTTAAACACCTAAATCGTAATGTAATGTAACAAAGAAAAAATAAGGGACCGTAAACGAAAGTCATTTATTTGTCAGTTTGTATTGATTTCCTTGCAGTAATAATGCCAAAATATTTTATCCTTGTCAAATCACCCCAGCTTTGATATATTTCCCTGTGCAATAGTTCAACAGTTCAACACCAAGTCAATTGTGACATTTCCTTCCCGAGGGCATATATGGTATTTACGTTTTGAAAATGGCTAATAAATGCTGGTAATTGGGGAAGAAATTGGTGCGTCCAACCTCCTACAAGATTGATCCAATAAATCATTCATCAATGAGTAATAAGAGTTTAGCTCACCACAAAAAGTAAGGAAAAGCAAGTATGGGGTTGCTTTTATTGTTGAGATTCATGATTCAAGTGAGTTCGATGCGCTTACCTATTTAAACTGCCTGTTACATAAATTCGAAAAACATGGAGGCACCAACTATTTGCATCCCTTCCAATCCTACTAAATTTCATATTGGTTATTCGTTTTTAATAACAAGTGTATAGGCAAATAAAAATGAAACCACCATCATTATCGTTATCACCATCATTATTTCAAGAATCGAATTAGTGTTATACAAACTTTTCTTTTGAAAAATTTAAAGCAAAAATAGAAAATCATGCTGGTTAAAAGAAAAGATGTAAAGTAAACCAACTAAGGGTAAGGTGTGTGTGCAGAGAGTATAATGGTCTTCGTTGTATCTCTTGAATCTCATGATCTAAAACCACTAAAAGCCGAGGAAGTAGAGAAACAATCTCTTTTCACGAAAAGTGGGACGACTGATTTTGATAAGTTCAGAACAAAAGGTTGTCTTTGTTTTGTTGTGGTAGGCAAAGCAGAGAAAACGTGTAGGTATAAACATTGCTAAAATGGTAGTATGATAAAATAAGCTTTATGGTATTTATGGGAAGTTGCTCTATGTGGCAACTCATCGTGCCAATCATGGCAAAATGCAAATCCGGACTCAATTTTTTAAAAGTGAAATAAGTAACTAAAACAATATATGCTCAAAATATGGACCCCTTTATGGGCACACAATAATATATAATACTTTATGTAGTTTATTAGTGTAAAGAAAAGATAGGAATGAGCGGACGGCCAAGACAAACATATTATAGTGACACGTTTTGGTAAAGCATATCACTCTCCTATGATCTTTTAGACACGTGTGATGTACACTTTTGCCACTGAGAGTAACATAACTATAAATTAGTTTGATTTCTTGAAAAATGTTTGGAGTGTTGTAAACTAAAATAATGCTTTTACAAATTCTATATTTTTGTTCAAGTATTTTTTTTCAGTGGGCTAGGCTGCTAGGCTTGACCGCTAGCCCCAGTCATCTTTCTTTATGAAAAAGGAAATACTGCTATCATCTTCCTGTGTGCCTTGCTTGTGGTC
This sequence comes from Entomobrya proxima, assembly GCA_029691765.1. Classification (NCBI taxonomy): domain Eukaryota; kingdom Metazoa; phylum Arthropoda; class Collembola; order Entomobryomorpha; family Entomobryidae; genus Entomobrya; species Entomobrya proxima. Next base: position 19,384,488 of record CM056172.1, read on the forward strand.
TGGTTTTTGTTTCGAGAAGCCAAACGTTGTTGCTTTTCCTAGTGTCCATTTTTGCACATCCGAACAGTGCAATTAGCCTCCGTATTTTGATTATGCACTCATTTTAGTAACCGCATTATAGTTAGTGGTGGTATGCAGTGAATAATTTGGTCAAATCAACTTTTTTAGTCCTTTGTTTATTCCAAAAAAGATAATTGCTGCTAATTACATTTATACTATATAACGCATATTATCTGTTCGATATAAAATAAAGTCGACATTATAAATTCTGATTATGTATGACCAAACTGAATTTAGTTGCGTCACCCATCTATCTAATCATGCATGCAAGCATCCAATATTGTGAATTAAAGGTTAAAGATAATCCAGATTTTTTTGAAATATTTATATCCGGCTAAATGCAAACTAACGCAAACAAACTAATTGGGCAATGCTCGACTAAAACTTCCTTCTCAATAAGCCAATCCAACCGATTTCTGCGATCAAATTAACATAGTGCCATATAAATACATTAATATTTTAGTGCATAATCTAGTACATATTATAAACTTAAGTAGGTATTTACTATTGTTATGAAATATTGTACACTAATAGTGTACTGCACTTGACGTTGACTGTCAAGGACTTTACAGTTGTTTGTTGCCCGAAGATGCATCATTATTTGAGCTCCTTCATTATTTAACCCTTGTCGCTCATTTATGTCACATTAAAGTTAAAAACAAAAGTAAAATGCATGTCAAAATATTTCTGCAACCATCATATCCATTCTATTCTTTCATTTCTGTTGTGTTTTGCTGTAAAAGTACTAAAGTGTTGCACAATAGACAAAAGCCACAAAGGTGAGTTTCTGCTGACTTCACTTGGAATGTCAGGTGCGTCATTGGAATGTCAACTTACAATCATATTTCGTAGTGACAGCATCCTCTGATTCTAAATATATATATATGAACGTACACACATAAAGCACAGACTGTGTGGCTAATTTATTTAATAACATCGTATTATTAACAGTAAATCTTTTTAAACAGAAAGCTTTGCTGGTGCTTTGTACTGATTCATCTTAAAACCATACCAAATTGACTCAGTTCATAAGAAAAACTACTAATAATGTTATATATGTGCTGACACAAAGACTGCTAATGTCATTTTTTAGGTTTTCTGGATTAAATTGTTTTATAAGGAGCATGAAGGTGAAGGAGTAGCTACAAAGTGTGTACAGTAAGAGACAGAAAATTTCATTTCATATGTAGCTAAAAATTAACTTAAGCCTTTTTTACCCTCGAATTGGTCAAACAATTTGAATTTTTTTATCAAGATTCTTGTCTTTTAGTTTATACATTTCAAACGACTGCCTTTCTGTTGTATCGCTTTGAAATGTTCAGTAATGCGCAACGTTTCCTTTTTACTTTGAAATGATTTCATGTGTGTATTATTGTACTTTTGTTCTTTTTTGTACATGTCCCTAAATTGCGTTCATGGTATTTTCATGTAGTATTCACTGATGGGGACGCAAAAATCACGTCATTCTGTGTAAAGAGAATCTAAAAAACGATTACTAAGTACAGAGTTATCTCTATTTTTTCTTGGATAATGGACTATTTGAGTACTGCGGATTGGGAATATTTTAGGATAATTGCGACTTCAATCAAAATGACTTAACCCGCCGTCTTTGATTTGGCCTTCATTTTTGCATGAAAAACTTTATCCAAGAAGCCACCACCTTATCATTTAAAATACCCAAACCATGAAATAAAATCAGCCATTCTCATTTTAAGCTAAACCCGATGAAAGGGATAAATGAATAAAAAGTGTATAGTCAATAGTTGGCAATCATCTTCCAGTTTTGCCAGTAAATCATGATAACATAACATCATCGTTGAATAATTCAGAACACTTATTACGTAAGAAGACATATTATGTTTCAACAACAATGACACAGCCCAAATTTTTAGATAAAAATGTATCTATCAACTAGAATGACATAATTCGTGCCCTTCAATCTTCTCGTTTCTCCAGATAAAATAGCAGCATTGCACTATTATTCTCTTCTTAGAAATTCCATTACCACAGACAGATAAAGGAAATACGAAAACATGAACAAATACACGACTGAAATGTAATCTCAATTTTAGAAATTCCACTGGCAATGTAAAGTGCCCACTTACCCAGTCAAAGTTACCGATCATCACATTTGATCACATTCGGTTCTAAATTTGTTTATTCCCGCATACTCATGTATCTTTTGCAATTTTCATCTGACATAAATTACTCACGGAAGATATTGAATCCTCAAAGTTAAACACGTTTTCCATGTTTTTCAGAATGTACCTGTCTGACCGATGCTTTTTGTATTTTTTCCCCTTTCTTGACTCTATCAGTCATTTACATAGAATTCCACCATATAACATCCTTGATTCGGAAAAGGCATGCAACCGTTGTCCAACCCAAGGAAAACCTGCATGCACGTGTGAAAATTTTGAAGTTAACAACATGACATGGTCTTCGGCAAATCTACACACGCTTTTCCTTATCAACTTATTTTTTTACAAACTTACGTATTTCAAATTTAGTATGAAAAACTACACATCTTTTACATCAGCAATCAATGTGGGCTAAAGCCACCATAAGTGAAAAAGTAGCAAATTATTGAGTCATCCGTCAACACCATTTTTAAAATGAAACATTCAACAGGATCTTCCCGGACGTCTATTGGCCACATAACATTTTTAGTTCGTAGACATCAAAACAAAGTACGTCGAAAATCATGATATTATGTTGACGATCACTATACTGTTTTGTAGTACCACTTTAAACAAAATGGAAGTACTTTGTAATTATCTTTTTTCATGTATCATTGATAGCTGTGTGTAGTGCTAAAAATGATGTACACAGATAATTTATGAGAGTATTTACACAAAAGCTAAATTACATTTTGCCATCATTTCAAATAAATGGGTGGCATAAAGTATGAAACGATTTGTCTTTTTAAAAGAAGCATATAAAACCAGTAGGTCACAGATAAAACAGATAGTAGTAAAATGTCAGAGTAATATTTATTTTCGTCCAAATTTTATCTTTCAAAGTGTTTTTTCTCAAAACTTGATAATCACAAATAATAAATCAAATATTATAGCTTCCTTTGAAAACAACACTGACAGCATTCATTATTTTGCTGAATTTTCGGAGAGACCTATCTTTAAAATGTTACATACTTTTTCACTGAGGCTTTCAGTCGGTTAAATTATGAAATTGAGAAGTACGATTATTGCTGCTTGACATTCTTTAGTTCATGACTTGAATTTGACACGTCTAAGAATATCATAAAGTGTTCAATTAACTGTTGGATGTATAGAAGACAAAAATACATTTTCCATCCCAACCCACCTTGTCTGAGGTGTCCATATAGATTATCTATGGCATATCACGATCAGTATATTATACTACTATTTCTTCTTCAGCTCTAATGTTTATGCCTAATATTCTGTAAAATACTATACGATCATCATAAAGGCACAATACCTGCCTACCTGCTTTTCAGGCGATCATCACACAAATCTAATCCAAAACGAGCAATCGACTATAGAGACAATTACGTACACACGCCGTGATTTTGATTAGTTTTGATGCGAACAGTTGCCAAAAATACTTTTAAGTAGCATCACAGAAGCTATATCGTAAAACATGGAAAGTCAAAAAAACTAAATAGTAGTCAAACTGAAATTTATTTTGACTAGCTTATTGGAGTCAACAAGTGACTGTATAATTTTGTCATACTTCTTTTTTTTCACGGTCAACTTCAATATTTACATAAGCTACTTTGTATTTTTATCATAATATATTAAAAACTTGGGTAGGCATGCGTAATTGAAGTAAAGAGTTTGATAAGCCTGCGCTAAGTAATCGGCATGATTGGGTTATAATAAGCCAAAGACCAAGCCAAGTAATCTTGTACGCACCATTCAAAATAAAAAGGTGCTTAATCGACGATAGATTTCACAATGATTAACGGCCATCCTTAATTAATTAATAAGTATTCCTAACAATATTTTTGTCCTTTAAAAATGCGCATTCCACTTGACTTAAATGAAAATTTATAGAAGCTTAATATGCTTATGAATATAACGAACATATAAAATACGTACTCTCTATATCGTTCAAGGAATGAGAAATTCATGAAGGTTAACATGTTCTCGTAGATTATTTCAGTAGCCTGAGTATACACGTATATACTTTGAGAATGGTCAAGTGGCCTATTATGTATTCTTAAAATAATCAGAAGTTCATCTTAACACGAAGATAAGACAAGAAAATCTCCAATAATACTTCTGATATGCAGTAAGTACTTGTTTTCTATGAAATATTAGTAAAAGTTAAAAGAAGCTTAAAACATAGCACGAAACTCTATCACAGTGGCCATCAAAACCATGCTGATGTGAATTCAATTTATATAAGTCAGCCTTAAGTGCAATAATGTGTGGTTTATCACGAAATGTAACGTGTCGAGTTAAAGGGCGATTCTAATCTAGGTTATGCATACTATAATTATCGTCACGACACAGTAATTGCTGTTAGACAACAATTATGCGAACAATATCTGATATAATTTTGAGTAATTACAGCATATATCGTGTTAGTTTTCAAGTCCCAGTGCATATTACCTCCTGGTTAAAAAGCTAAGATGTACATCCTTTTATAGTGTTCCCACATGCAATGCAATCTAACCTTGTCTCTCATTTCCTCGTGGCGGAGTCACACATATTTGTGATTTTTTAGTTTTTATATTCCCGGAACATAGCGCAGTTAAGCATGCTGTAAAATATCAATGTGATTTGCAATTATTGATGTGAAGATGATGTGGAGAATGACAATACGATAGGGATGTGTCGACGATAAATTCAATTTGAGAACCAGACGAAAACAAGGCATTCTCATCCCACGCAAAGAGAGACCACGCATCGTTCTTATTTTTTGATAGGTAAACAAAAAAGACTGAACCATATAAGGTGACAATGATAACAATAATTTTCTGAATGAGTACTTAACATTATTAATAGAGCTGCGGAGTATCTTTTACATGATACTAACTTATAATTCTATATAATTAAACGAAAAAAAACGCGTAAAAATAAACAAAACTCTTTGAAAATTATCTCAAATCAGGATAATCAAAACTACGTTTTTGGGTCATTGCAGTTTCCACTTATGACAAAAATTATCACAAAGGATAATCAAAATAACAATAATGCTGAAATACATTGTTTGTGGCTATATTATGGTGGTGGCAGTCTCATAGTCGTGGTGTGATTTTTGATGTCACGTTGCCTCCCTTAGAGCCCAAACTTTATTGCTGCTCATTATAATTTAATTTCACAGGAATCCGCAATGAAATTATGACAATGGGAAGGTTGTGAACATCTATTCAATCCAACGTATGTACCAGTAGAGTGCATAACTACTTTATACTATGAAGTTGTTTTTGGATTTTTTCAGTTCGCGCTTGGCCTTTGTTATATCATCGGAATCAAAATTTGATATAGCAGGTTATCATAAATGGAATGGAGCACATAAGAAGTGTCAACCTTTCTGATTGTTAAACTAAAGCCCACTCATCAGGAACCAGTATCAGCTACAAATGTGAGGTCCTTCTAAACAACAAAGAGGCAACACGAGTTTTTAAAAAGCGAGTGCATTAGGTTTGTTGAACCATTTTTATGAATTGCATATGCATAGTGAAAGCTTTTTTTAACGTTTATATAGTTTGCCATAATCACAATTGCAGCGGCTTAGACATAAGAAACAGCCGACAAGTAGTAATCACAGACACAGTAGCCTAATGATCATTATTTTGCGACAAGGGTGTACTTTTTATGATGATGTTACCAACAAATTGCTAATGACTTCATCAAACGCACTTTTCATCCGACCAGACGCATTCATGGAAATGCGAACGGACGATGTGTCATTAAGCAGATAACTCATAAATCTTAGTTTAGTGCAATTACCAAGTGCTCGGTATTTTGATTGCTAGTCACAGGTGCAGCCAGGTAAACAGTTCTTTTGATTTCTAGGGAAAACTCCAAAGAAATGAAGTCATAGGTGGGACATCCATTTGTACACATGTTAATTATTTTTACATTTCACATGACATGAACTTTGCTCACCTAAATATATTGTGAAAAAATTCTTGCACATCAAAGCAAACAGAGAAAAAAATGTACAAAATATCCTGATTCTGATGAGGAGGAATAATCAAATAAACATAATAGAAAGAAAACGGTTATTAAATCTGAAGGTTATTGCGTAACAGAGTAACTATACAGCCATCAACAAAGCCATAAACGCACAAGTAATTTACACTTTTCGACTATTCGACTTTTCCCATAATGTTGAAACTACACGCAGTTGCACTCGTGAAAAATATGAAGTTGTACAAATAAAATATCTGGGACACTGCAATATTTATTTGGCCCTATACGTGTTTGTCTTATTACGAGTCACCATCGCGGGGTAAATAGTGACAGTAAATTTTTTTTTAAATGGTCAAACAGGTACATCAAACAATTATTCGAAAACACCACCGCATTCAAATCAAAATATTATCTAAGGTTAGGTTCTGACTATTTTGCCGCATTCTCTGTCCACATTTTAATAGGATAATCATGCTAAATGAGCAAATTGAATTTTGAGGTTACAACAATTGCGACTGCTCATAGTTGAGGAATTAAAATTTACAGTGGATATTACACAGAGTTATAAAGCCATAAAACTTGTTATATACAGTCATAACAAAGCATAAAAACAAGCTAATGAAAAGTGAATCTTTTGGGGTGCATCATGATCATGATCATAGTCATCATCATCACCTTCATCCCAAATCTCAACCAAACAGGGTACCTGTTTAAAAGTGAAGTCACAAAGTCAGAAGAATGACTGACAGCCACTTTAGCCCAATCCAAATTCGCAAATTTTTTTTATCTTATTACTCTCCATTTCATGGAAAAGGAAAAACGTTACAAAACAACATAGTCATGAATAGTTCGTATCCTTTTCAGGACGAACGGTGAAGAATAGCGCAATTGCAGATTGCGTCAACAAGTTAACAGTAAGAATTATTGAAGATTATGTGCATGTATAGAGAAAACTGAAAATGATGATTTTTAAAACATTTACGCACACTCTCACGCACAAGTGTACGCTCATTATTAACGAAAATGTGAATGAGTCATGAAAAACCAAGAGATACTAATCAATTTCCCACAATGGCAAAAACTGTAAAACACATAATAAGCAAAGATTTCCAGACGGAAATTCAACATTAGCCACCCACTATAGATGCATAATGCCGCAATTAAAATTGGTTTATGTACGACAGATATTGGATGAAAAAATGGCCAGTTTCGTTTTTTGTAACAAAATATCAAGAATGCATTGTTGCAATAATGTTGCATTTCTTTTGGCAGTAAAGTTTTTATGTAATGAGCAATTAGCACGAAATCACTGGGTTCTTGACTATGACGATGTGATGATAAGATGATTTCCTCTAAACTGACACAGCAGAAGGATTTGTAATGTTTATGCTAGTAATTTAGATGGCACTCTTCCTTAATTTACTCAACAATAAACATGTGTTCAAGTGAGCTAATAAACTTTTAAAACTTTGTTTGCGCTAATAATTTGCGATATTCTGTGGCGTAGTAAAAATCACGCTGTTTAAATATTTGTGTTCTACATATTCGTCTAGCACAATATTCTAGTGTAGGCTTAATGTTTGGAAAGTTATATATGTTCATGTGTATGAGGTTTTTAAAAACCATTTCATCTGCATCTTTTTATTACATAATGAACGAAATTAGTACAACTAGCAATTACGATCGGAGTTACGTTCTACGTTTCTGTTGTACGTGTCATCATGTAGATCTTTATTTTTTATGATTTCAAATCTCTTGGCTGGGTACGCATATTTTTTCCACATGGGGCACGTAATCACAATATCAAAAGATCTGCAATTTGATTTGGAATTAATTCCTAATTTTATAGGCTCTAGTCTAGAAGATATGATAAAATCAAGTAGTCTACAAAGGATGTTGTGTAGCGGTAATTTATTCATCAAGCATATTATATATTGGCAACTTGTTTCAATTCAAACCATGTTTTTGGCAAGCTCCGTATCTGAAGCAGAAATAATGCTTCCCATCGTATCGCTTATAAAAACATTATGGCATCTGCAAAATATTCTGAATTTTGGTATAATGTATATTATCAACTTAATTACTTTTCTATGAACTTCTCTGGAGAGGACAAGTCCATTGTCCATTCTTTGCAAGATGATCAAGGTTTGATTATTAGCATAATTGCTGCATAATATTATGTTTCGCTTACCCCAAGAATAGCTATCCAGATCTTGTACATTAACCAGTCCATTTTGCTTCTCCTGTTGTTGCGGATTTTTTTGTACTTGTTGCTTTGATATTGTTGTTGTTTTGTTGACACGTCACAGATATGTGGTCGGCTCGGCCTTTTACTTTCAATCAGTCAATTTTTGGTTTCATTCATATGCTTCCAATAGTCCGCTTTTCTCTTCTGACTTCAATTTGAAAAACTTGCTCTAAATTGCTACTACTGATATAACTATATTATGGCTAATTTTCCTTTCCACCACTAGTCAGAGTAATTCTTAAATGTCCAAGCAAGATGTATATAGATATCCGTAAAAACTCTCAAAGGTCTGATCTCACTCACTAAGAATCAAGTATAATCACGTCCACGTGAGCCAATTTCGTAATGCCTTTTCTTATCTGCTTTGTTTATTTCTTTGTAATAGTCGCCAATTTTTGTTACAAGTGTCTACTCAAAAAGTTGCATCAACAATCTACAAACATTGATAATTGATGTCGTAAACACGAATTTTTACTTCTATTTTATGCATGTCACTTTACGCACTCTCAAATCCCGTCCCACACATTTATAAAAGAAAAAATCCAGTCTCCTTTCTTAATCTAGATTTGCTCTGTTTTTTACAACAAAGAGTCTTATAATATTTACAATCACTACCATTACTCTGTTTCTTTATTGGTCTTTATGTTAATTTAACACATATGAGCGTAGTGACAAACAAAAAGTTATGTAGCGCAAGCTAACAAGAACGCACCAGTGTGTTTCTTCAACGAAACGGTCAATATACAAAAGAACCAATTACATTTTACTAAAGCTCTAAATCATAGTTCACTTTTCATATGTCCATTTTTGGAAGAATCGCATTTCAGTTCTTGGACAACGCAGTAAATGTTCTCAAGTTTTGCTAGTTAAAAGGTACACGCATATTCTCAAAATCATCAGACATTGAAAGTTGACGTGTTGTAAGAAACGGATGATGTATCAATCCTTTTAGTAAAGCAGACCGCACGGTGCATAGCCACAGCCCAAACTTACATGTCAAACTTTTTTTGTTTAATTAACAATGAAAAAGTTAACAAAGTCAAAGGAATGGAAAAACATTCACAAAATGCATACACGTACAATACCTTTGAGTTACACACATGAGCTTTGATGCACAGTAGGTGTGTAGTTTCTTGTAATGATCTGCAAAAATCTTTGTTGGCAATCGATCAGTCACCAAATAAACCAATTTCTCACGCTTTCATGCAATACAAAGAAAAATGAAGCTATAAACAAAAGGGTACAACACCAATGTGTGTATACCTCACAAGATTATAGCAGGGGACAACTTTTGTTTTTGTTTGCACAAAAATCCATTCACGAATGTCGCATGTCACTTATCAGTCAAGAAACTTTTCATTTTCTGTGTCAATGTTGCAATTATTGATTTTTGCGTCTGGGCTACTTGAACAAGCGTTGACGCATTGAAAGTGAATTTTTAACGATCGAGTAAACTACTTGTAAAATCAATTATTGATTATTTGACAGCGATGATAATGTCGTTTTCTCACTTTTACTGATAGAAGCAGCATGTAATGAATGTGGCCGGACTCACATATAAATAATAAATGAGCATAATCGGTCACTAACAGCTTCTGAATTTTTTCTGTTGTCACTGTTGCTTTCAAAAACGGACTTTATGACTTTTGTCCTGTTTGGCACTTTCAACAACACTGTAACAAGTTTTATCGTTTAACGGACTGGTTAAAAACAAACGACAATGATTCCTTGTCGTTGTTGTTTGTTGACAATGATTTCTGATAAGAAGAGCTTTGCTTCACTTCTCTCGCGCGACAAACGCTGACTGCTGTTCAGCGTCAAGTAATCCTCCAGGTTTTCTTGTGTTCAACCACGCGCAACAACCTGTTGCTCGCTTTGATTTCCTTTTTGGAGTGGAAGTGCTCTCATCTCAGAGTACCATTGTCATCAATATTTGAGGTCCACTAACAGACTGGCTTGTCATTAGATCAGCAACAGATACCAAGTTCACAGCGACAATAAAAATAATCGTAATCTTCCACCATGTGCACAAGAGGCATTTTTACAATGATTCACATTTTCCATAAAGGTCTCCCATTTGGTTTGCATGGCAGAGGTAGCACCACTCTTCACTGTCATCTTAAAGCGCCTGCACTGCATACAAAAGATGCACGGTTCGGCTTTTCAGGCAAACTCCATCCAACAAGAAACGTTTCCTTCACAGAATGCTATCTAAAATGTGCGTTGGCCTGCATACTTTGTTCTTCAATGTAGCCAACAAGACTAAAAGTGTGAACAAGCCATATAAGAGTAACGACGGCTGCAGGAGATTAGGCATGCTAACCTGCAGCGTTCACACAAGGAATCGAGATTATTTTTGCGTAGGTTCAGGCTCCATCATCATAGTCGCATTTTCTTGGTTGCGCCTTAAGATGGATGTATTTTCTGTGAGACTGCTTTTTAGTCAACAACGTCTTTTGTGTATGCATACACGCATTCCATATGCATTATCATTTTCATCAAGACAACACAGTCACCTTTTGATGCATCATATGCGCTTTATATATAGATTTAAAAGAGCACAACAAACAACACTACCACCACACACGTAACAACTATACGTAATCTTTTGGTCGGTCAACCAGCATCGTCGGTAATAATAGAAATAAGACAGCGTCCGCAGATTCTTTAGATTTATTTTTTGCAGAGGTAAATATTGGTAGTCGTGTCATTGGGCATGGCTCGTTAAAAATTGTTAAAGGTATATTATGCATGTCCTCTCGTTCCATCCACTTCTATCAGTTATAGTCCACACATTATGGCACATCCCATTCCAATTTTCTCACAAGAATGCAGAAGTACAAACACGACTGGCACGCACAATATCGTTATATTATCATGATGATCAACTGCATTGTCGGCAGTTGTATGGGACAATTATATTTTAGTTTGAATTTAATACGTTATATAGTTCACGTTATACCGTAGACTACTTCTTGCCAGCATATATTCATTGTTAATTCATTCATGTGGATCAGTCAACAATAACAAGCATAAACAGAAACAATCACACCAGCATACCACCACGACGATTGTGTTTGCGATATGCTTTTACGAACTTTAACTTTATAGGCAAAAGTCATATCCAACTCTTGATAGAGTGGACGTGCATACGTTACGGCTATCACACGGAAAAATTGAAATAGGAGTTTACTTGCACTTTTTAATAGTCAGTTTCATTATTATTGTCATGTTTAAATATGATCTCATGTGTCGACTCGACCTAAATACATTTGCAATTTTTATTTATTTTTTTTACATTGAAAACACACTTATTATTATGTGTATGAGAAAATGTAATAGTAATTTAATAGGCCGGTATTTGTATACGCCTATATTCCATATTCAATTACATTTTTTAGACTTTATTTGTCCATGTGTATGAATTTTTTCTTTTTTCTCTTTGGCTATCTTGCTAGGTTGTAGACAAAGCTGTCTTACAAATACTTATACGGTCCATGCAAAATAATTACATATATGTTTTGCCTCCTTGTTTCATTTCAATTGATAGATATACTGTGATGAGACACTGCCCAGTTTTGCAGTGTCTGCAGCAAGAATAAACCTTGTGAACGTTTTGGCAGCTCAAAACAACAGTCTGGAATTTCTGACAAAAGTCAAGATTTCTTCACATTTTTTTACAACTTCACTGACAGGGTCATCCGTAACATAATTTTTCATTAATGTTGATTATAACTTTTATTATTTCCCCCACACTCCTATGGAGAGGATGACCTCCACACGCAGAGGTATTAATTACACCGTGTTGATGAATATTATGTTGTTAAAGTGTTTAAATGTTTTAAAAATTAAAAACACATGCTGACTATTTAACTTGGGTATTTCAGATTTTTTCTTTCGGCAGATGCGACAAAAACTGTTTAAATGAGCAAAGAAGCGTTTTACGCACAGATACTTAATATTTCTCATCAAGTACTTCACTCATTATTCTCAGCAGGCAGAAGAGAAAAAGGACAGGGTAAAGATCATTAATAGTATCGTCAAAGGAATCTAAAAATGTCTAGGAAGGAAAGGAGTGTTTTATGACTTATGTGTTTGTATCGCCAAAAATCACCAATAACACTTTAGAATCGTATTGTGTATTGTAAAGATGATCTAGGCTTGTCAACAAAAACGCTGTGGCAGCTGCTCCCTCTTTTTTAGTTTAAATATTCAACCATGAGAACGTTTTTATCATTTTATCGTGTTTCATTTAAGGAGGAGACCATGTAATTATGCATGGTAATTAAATCACTAAGTACCAGTTTGCACGTAAAGTTCAAAAACAAAGGTCGTTCTGGTGGCATTTTATAGGATGTGTTTGAACCATTTCAAATTTATAGGTACGTGTTTTTACGTTGGATAATTCATGGTTTATTATCCATGGTTGGTGTCAAAAGGTAGAAAGGCACATGCATATTACGGATTTAATTTAGACAAGCCGCTCGCTCGTGATCGCTGGAGTTTTTAAAGGTGGAGCAGACATGATGACAAAGTGTAGATTAGTACCCTTCAAGAACTAAACAATTTCCTTTCATTTTCGAAATGAGTCATCATTTCATCGCAGCTACATACCATATCTCACAGTATAAGTTATCTCAGCAGTCAGATTAAGTTGTGTAATTTTGAAAAATACATTGCTATACAATCTTCACGTTGATCCCTACTTAAGAATGGATCTATGAGGATGACACGAGCACGATCATTTTGCAAAGATTCATAACTTTTGTTTATCGTCCATCGCCAAAAAAAACTTATCCCGGGCGCATATCGCGGTTCATACAAAAGTATTTTACATCATAAGTTCATACCTAAACATAGCATAGATAGCAACTGGTTACGTCAACTAGAAAACTTATTTACTCCACCAAGGAAAGGCGATACGTTAAACGACATAAAATTATAATGAGATTGGGAGTAAGTAAAGTCAACTAAACCGCAACCACCCTGTTCACTCACGAGACAGTTTTCATTCAGTCCAAATTCATTCACGATGTTGATGATGATGAATCACGATAATACGATTATGATGGGGATGAGACATGCATCATTTAAAGGCACGCAAAATGGACTCCAAAATGAAGATTTGACTGACTTGTAGAGGCATATAGAGTAGACTAAGGTTTTCTATTCACTTTTGTTGTAGAGGCAATACTTCACTGTCTTGTAGAAAACAGGACAATAAAAAATACTTCTTCTAGGGCTAAGTTAAGTAACTATTTCGCATTTTTAACGCATCATCATTTCATTCCATTTCTTTTTACGATTCAATTCAAGATTTTTAGCAACAAATCCAGACACACATACACGTGAAAATATGTGAATCACAACAACTCAAAAACGTCATCGTGAAAAAAGGTAAGCATTCATGCATGCATGTCATTATCAAAATCAAAACGCACAACAGCCACGATTACCGACGACGACTACCGTGTAGTCATTTTCTCGTTAACGAGTCATTGGATTAATATGGAGGCATTATGCAATGGTAACAATAATAATTTTGATTGAATTGCGAATGCACTCTTCTAGTGGAATATTTATTTTTCTCTATTTTTTATGATGCACACGCATTGCACGCCAAAGCGTAAAAAGGTACAATGTAGCTTTGTTAGTTTATTTATCACATCATTATAATCATTGCTGCGCAGAGTCCAATCTTATCACTCATATCCATGTTTCTAAAAATGTCCTTTTCAACTGAATAGCACTGGTCCACTTTTATTTCACTCTGCATGTTCATATACACATTGAATATTTATATATGCACACATTTCAGTTTCTTTCGAGAGTGCATATCAGCAATGTCAGGCATGCAACGTTAAGCGTGATTCGTTTATAGAATCCTTGCGGAGAACTCTAAACTCTATAAACGCTTATATATTCTTACATTGTGTAGCTCACAATCATGTATTATTCTAATTTAATAATTCACAGCAAACGGTAGTATCGACTGAAGTCCCCATCACTCACTTTTGCAAGCAAACACATTCACATTTTATTGTAATTGCCTAATAGGCGATTGGAAAATTGCAAATCTTGTTTACAGTTCACAAAATGACATTTCACAGTTGGATATAACATTTACAACCATCTTATATGATTTAATAGATCTAGATAAAACTGTGTAAACTTGCCAATATTTATGAAGCAAAATGTCTCCCAGGAATGCGCGAAAATGTCATCTAGCTGTGCACAGCGGTATTCTTGTTGTCAATAGAATAATATTGAGGAAGGAAAGACACAAAAATGTAGACGTGTTAACCTAATTTTAATGGAGGACTTTATGCAAATATTATAGCTGACAACTACAACAATCCACATTCTTATATAACCTTTCCCTCTGAGTAATTAAAGCAGAATAATTAGTACAATCAAATTAAAAGGGAATTTGATCAGATATTTTCGTGAGAAGACGCTATAGGAGGAACCGACTGATGATTAGTGATGCTGAGAAAAACATTATTGCAACTAGACTAACGTGGAAGTGGAACTAGTGGAAGTGCACATTAATGTCAATTAAATAGTGATTGATCAGATCAGGCTTTAATGGGAATTAAAAGGAAGAAGTCTTTCTAAGCTCAGGCAACAATGTTGATTGAAAAGTTGTCATTGTGTTTGTATTTTTTGAAATTCTGAAGTGCGCACATGATTAGACACAATACGTGTCGTTTTAATCCAATGACTCTACCTTTTACACGAACTGTATATTATATTTAGCAAACAATTTGCTACCTTTTACCTTGTCTGCACTTTCTTGTTCATTTGTTGTTAGCACAATTGAATAAACAAAAGGTGAGACATTTTGTTCCTGTAGCCTTCCTGTATAAATAAGTACACGTAGTAGCAAATCTGTCAATTAATTTGCTTGTCTGCAGTCTGATATGTAAACTGCACTTACAAATGCAAAATGCAGTTTGAATTAGTCTGTTGTATGCATTGTAAGTATGAAATGTAAAGTCGGGGGAAGGAGATGCAACTAATAAAGCAATTGTAATACTCAATTCAAAGTTTGCACACTCAAACTTGCTTCTTTTTTAGCCCGGTTCCTGTATCCCATATTAATACATTCTGTGCACTTAGTGAAGCATAAACCATATAAAATTAGCTTACACGCTTGATTGATACTTCTAAAATTGCTTATAATTTCAAAGAGATAAACAAAATTACCGTTTTGTACGTGGCAGTTAATTGCACAACTTGCAGATTTATCTGTCCAAAAGCGTACATTATCATCGGAAAGTCTCATGCTCGACTTTATTATGAGAACAGCGATAAGGACGGCACTAAAGGTTCTGCGTTCTTAATGGAAATTCCTAAGAATAAAAAGGGAGGTTTAAAATGTTGTGTTGATCGCCCTCTTAAACGTTTACTTCACACCAAAAAGTGCAGGCTGTTCAAGTGCTGACTTTTCAATCTAAAGAGTCATCCCCTTGATTATCTGTCATCATCCAAAAAGGGTCTCACTTATATCAAACGATTCCTAATTTAGATTTCCAAATACTTTGGGAGCTTATACCAATGATTAAAAAGGAACGTGCCTATTTGCTTTACAAAAATTTAAACGTAATTTTCTTAGGCAATCCCCCATTTCTCCGAAAAGTAATACCTTTTTATGAGCCAAGCATGCATTATAATATGTCCCTTTTATCCCAATTCAAAATTATCAGCTCTTTTATTCTTTCTCCTTGTCCATCCTTCATCCTTTGTTCTTGTTCTTACCAATACCAAAATGCACTAATAACGGCATCATGTTACCTGTCGCCAATCAAATAAACATTGAGTAATGGTTATCTTAACGTCAGTTTGTAACCCGTAAGTCTTATTTAATTTGAAAAGCAAACTCCAAGCTCGTGT
The DNA here is from genome assembly GCA_029691765.1 of Entomobrya proxima. Classification (NCBI taxonomy): domain Eukaryota; kingdom Metazoa; phylum Arthropoda; class Collembola; order Entomobryomorpha; family Entomobryidae; genus Entomobrya; species Entomobrya proxima. Next base: position 19,400,820 of record CM056172.1, read on the forward strand.
GTCATTTTTATTTCAACAGCATACAATTCAGATTCAGAGTAGTGTTTTGGGAGTTACAAGTGCCATTGACTTCTCAATATGTACATGGTTCATTACATCACAGAAAAGAAAGACAAGATTGCAAAAAAATGGAATAAGAACAACATTGACTAAAAGCACACGCAACACTACACTAAAATGTAATTCAATATTCTACATCCTCAACAGTACATCACCACACAGATCATCATATTATTAAATTTGTACATGTTTATGTTATCCCCGTCCAAAAATGGCTACTACATAATCACACGCACCTCTTTTGTAGCATTCATGTCCTGTGCCAGCAATTATGCACTACTAAACTGTAGACTTAATTAGCGTCAACAGTATACATACATAATATTGCTTACCCAACCTTATTTTATTACCTGTGCATGTGTGATTATTGTTGCTTCCCAATTTACATGGTTGAATGGCATAAAGAGATGATGAGCTGTTTCATTGTACAGCAAAACAAGTACACCAAATTGGCAAAGAAAAGATGATGATGCACAACAAACGTTATATAATAATGACCACATGACACAAACATTACTTCTGCAATAAGTAATTTAAGAAGATGTGTACAATGAAAGGATTATATTCCTCAGAAATAAGCATTTTGACCTATTGTTGCACTTTTGGTGATGCTTATTCGCTAAGGGAGTAATACAATAATCTTCATAAATAGGCATGTCTAAATAATCTGCGTAAAATCTTGTCAGCCACCAAAATTCCCACGCTCTTTTATCTTTAAAAATTAAAAAGTACGACAAAAAGTTACTTGAATGCGAAGAGGATGAAAGGAACAACATTAGAACCTTCATGCGTTGTCTTCATATGGGAATGCGTCGCTTAAAGTTTAGACGCAAACTTACAACAAGCAGGCTTCATATGCAAGTTTGACTTGAAATTTGTAATCAGAAATTTAAATCGTTGAAATTAGATACATTATAGGAAAATAGACGCATGCGTTACGATTTTATCATTATAAATTATTATACTAGCTGATTAACCAGAAAGCATGTTACGTTGCCAGTTGCCGCTATCACTGCCATGAAGATTCAAAAATGTAGTCAGCACACACAGTCTAAACAATGACGCGTGTGTCGGTGCCTATACAATGCAGAATACAAATAAAGCAATTAAATAGAGTTTAAAAATAGTACGCCATAATAATAGAATGGTGTGTCACTTCACTCGTTATGCCATATTATCTGTTATCTACATCAACGTTATATTTCATCGGAAGAAGGACTATAATGATCACACGCCTTTAGTAAAGAGTAAAGTACTACACGATGGGTGCGGATTTCACATGAAAACGTATTAAGAAAATCGTTATGTAATCTATATCACCTTTTATATCCGTCGTCGTCCTCGAATAATCTAAAAACAATCTTTCTGTTATATTTCCACCAAAAGATTCTTCCTTCCTTCCTTTCTTTATACATTGTAGTGAATAGTGAATGTGTAGTACTACTTTTCGTGAAACATTATGGATATAGTAGAATGATGCAATAATCGTGCTATATTCATATTTATTCCTTGTTTACTTTTTTTTCGTGTAAAACAACAACAATGGAGAATCGATGACAATATCTGCTTTTGTTTTCCTTAATTTACTTGCCGATATAAGACTACTATAGGTTTTTATAACAGAACCGCGACGAGGCCAATAATGTTACGGCACTGTCAAAATATGGATAGATGTTTATTAATTGAGCATTAATTTATAATTAAAAATCGTATTATTACTTCTTATTGACGGGTTTTTCATTTTCCCTTTGTTTCATTTTTAAAATCAAAACACTATAAAGGGGGAAGGGAAATGTGGAAGCAGGAAATAAAAGGCGATGGAAAAAAGCGAAACCGGCTGTCAACTAATTTTCACGTCAATTGAACACCCTGGTAGATAGGCCAAATAATGTGTTTCGTCAAGTCAACTCACGATGGCTTTTGATTTTATGCCGGGTTATTGTCTTTTCCTACACACTACACACATAGCGATGTTTGAATAACAGATTGAACAATAAAGCGATTGTAAGATTCAATCGTGCGACAAACCGTCATTCGGTCATTGTATTTGACAGAGGATGAAGGAATGTGAGAGGTGTGGTGTGGCCATTTTTGTAACGGAAGAGAGAAAAAGTGTCGACCACAAATACAACGCCACGGGCATTCACACCGTTAAAGGATGCACTCGCAAATACGATGCATCATGCTGACATACAAAATGTGTAACTTTGGCTTTCTGAAATTATTGATCGTCAGATTACAAAATAGTATTAGCATTAGGAGTACACATGCACTGATGTATGCAAATGTCTGCTGTATTTTAATCAGTTCACCATTTCAAACTTCATTTGCATAGGTTATGTAATTGTATGTTACAAGGTGTATTATATTTTAGTAGGAAGACTGATTTACGGATTTCATTTTTAATAGAAACCAGGTTAAGTTGGAGAAATACTTAATACACCACCATTCCGTATTCCACAAACTTCTACTGATCCATCCGGTATTTATTAATTCAGTACAAATTTATATACAGTTTGATTTATTTTCCAGTAGTATGTCAACCCTTTTACTGCTCATTTGGTTTTTTAAAAATTAATGCATATATCAAAACTCCATACAAATGTAGATTAAGTATTATTCTTGCTTCTACTTTGAAATGATTTTTGCAGCTAGAATAAAGTGAAGATATCATTTGAAAAGTTATGAAAAACTTGTAAAAAACTTGTTCTGTTGTTAGACGAAGAAAAGACATTTGTATTTTGTACTGTATAAATTTAGTGGTATCAGCCGATAGTTGTAGTTTTCAACTCTTCATACTTTTAAAATATTAATTGCACTAACTTAATTGCATTTTTATCTCGCTTGTCAGTTTTTAACCGGTGTCAGTTATAAAGACATGTATGTGACTTACAACTTTAGTACTTACATTATATCTTTACGCTTACATATTCTAAAGATGATAATGATAATCATATTATCGATAATTATAGAATGATAGCGTATTGCTGTAATCTCACAGCATCAATCAGTCTCTAATATTCACACAAAAAGTACAACCTAGGCGCGTAAGGAACCAGTCAGTATCAGTACTTTGTAGCACATTATTGATAATCGACCAGAATTATGTGAAAGTGTGAATGAGAAAAGAGACCAAAGTCCGAATCGACGCTCTAATCAAGTATGTCTAATCACGAAGTACTCTTCATGCAACAGGTAGTACTTTAAACGAGCATGGTACGGAGAGTTTGAAAAATCTGTACGGTTTTAGTGAATGGATAATGCAACTATTCGTTATTACATAAGATTACAATCCACCCTCAACAATTCACGAATCGAATTCTAATATTGATTGATTCTGCAATTTCTAATTCGATGTGGATGTAATGAAAAAGTGATACACATTTTTATGCTTTTCCAATGATACTGTAAAATTGACAGATAGTTTACAATACATCATTGTTCGAGTTATTGGGTATTCTTTCTATACCTCGTAGAACAGTTATTTTTATCGATTTCAAAAGTGATGTTAACTCGATGACCACTTCCCACCTTGATCCATAGCCACATTGTCTATAAATTACGTATATTAATTGAAAAGTTTTTCCAAAAACTAGATTAAAAAATAAAAGTTGGTTTTGGATGAATTTATTTTCAATAAAACGTACGTATAGGGGAAGCTAAATTAAATTAGCTACATTAATAAAAACGCATGTATTTCGACAAAGTAAAATAATTTTATTATCACGCTTTACAATTAACATAACCTGCTTTCATTTAAAATGCATACAAATACATTGTTCATTTTGGATATCGTTTTATGTGGCGAAATCGAAACTGTATCCTACTTTTTCAGTACTGCAATCAATGCAGATCAATTTCGGACAATTTACAAAGAAATAAAACTAGAGCGAATTCAGCGTGTTTCATACATTTTTTCTTGGCTCATTGATGTTTTTATGCTTCAATTGCATAATACACAATACTCAGCTCATTTTCATGTACTACAAAAGTATGAATACTCTGCTTTCATTTTGTTGAAGAATCATTAGTCATCCATTTTAATTGATACGGCCTGAGGTGCACAGTAGTGTACACCCAATCATATATGGCAATATCTGTTGTTGTTATGAAAAATGATGACAAATGTCATATACTCCAGGAGCTTGAGTCTGAGCTTGCTAAAATGTTAATATGACTCAATATGACATATTGGGTAGCTGAGATTTTGTATTAAAAATACATTTGTTTTCCAGAGATAAATAATACTTCTAAAGTAAAGTGGGTGGGTAGGGCGATTTGTTTGCTTGAAACTTCAACCGTCTTTCAATTGAATTCAAAGCTAGCTAGCTGCTGGTGGAGAGACATGCAACAACGAACAAATATTAATGTTAAACATGCCAAAATGGGGTAGTACGCGTACAAGTAGATTTAATGGGTTACTTCGTAGGATGACGTTAAATGCATGCTGTCATCTGAGTAAGCAAGAAGATGAAGGGATAACCCATTGAAATATTTTACAAAATGATTAACACTGACATTGGATTGGATCAATTAAGTAACAAGAAAACAAAAATGCGTGGGTTCCTTGCTATAAAGCTAAGAATCCTATTTATCGGCTTCAATCAGAGAAAACTGAACATCATCACTATCCATCAGATATGAACAAGGAAGAGAATTACGATACAGCCATAGTCATAATTGTTTCAACGTAAGATCCCTTACACTTACGATTCACAAAAATTCGTATCAATAATCGTGTGACTGAGCAGCCTATGGCATATGATTACACACACATTCCAAAATGTGAAGTCACTAAAACGAACTGAGTAATACGTATTGCTTGCACAAACACACGTACTAATATTAAAATGTGTGGGTTTGTGCATGAAAAAGTGTGAACTTGACTTGAATATGAATTATGTGGATGATTGGATTTGGAATGGAACAACCGCAGTAAGATATATATAGATTACGTGACAGTGACATTGCAGTCTAACTTCCTCAACCCAGCTACTTATTTAAATGAAATCGCATTTAAACACTTTATAAAGGACATGAATGTTTTTGTAATGATACTAATCTTGGTGAGAAATTAAAAATGCATGCTTGTAAACAAAGCTCAATCTTAAACGTATATGTTGATTATATTATGTTTACTTTTTGAATAAAAATGGACAGTTATGAGTGGTCTAATTTTGTCATACGTATAGGATAATTAAGGTACAAACCTGGTTCTTATAAAATTGTCTAAAAATGCTGAACATTTCTTATTTCCTTGTTCCTGGCCGTTGGTGGGTATAGTCTTTCATAGCCAACTGTAAATTACAGCAATATGTATTCAAACAGTGTTTTAGCTTTCATAATTTGAAATGCATACTAAAAAGGGTGAAGGTTACGTAGCTCCAGGGTTTGGATAACTCACTCAAAATCCGAATGTGAGACAGATCTATTTACATGGGATGGCGCCACCATGGTTTGCTCTTGTTCCAGTCTATATAAAGTCAAACCTTCAACAACCTTGATTGATTAACCCAAATATTTATTTTTACAAAAACTATGTATCTTCTTCGAGTGAACCTATTCGATAGCGATAATTATGAATGCATCTATATTATTCCATAATATGCTGCATAGGGTTCTCCGCACACCCTTACAATCTTTATACATGATTTTTAAAGCGAAACTTACTCTTGACTTCCTTGCAAGCTTAGCCTTACATCTTTGGTCATGTTCTGTTACATCGAAAGATCCATAATTATGCCTGTATCTAATTAAGCTTATAAATCCAAAATGTTGTCCTGCTGTTCATTTTTCTTACAAATAAACTTTCATCAAGTATGCTATCAATGCTATCATAACTATTAGTATCAATGATTTCGTATAGTTATGTTCTGGTTTAAACACAAACTTAAACGGATGATGGCTTATATTCCTTGCCTAAAAATCTAATAGAATAATGGTGCATTTGTATTTATTTCAAAAACAGTGGTTGTAATTGTAGTTATTGATCATTATTAAAGTGAAGTAGCATAATATTTAGGTTTGACATTTAGTAGTATCCAGTCAAGAATGAAAGGAATAATTTTGTCATCTATTATTTTTTGTAGTATTTTTTACTTGCAACTTTCACCAGTATTCAGCTTTTTCCGTAAATTTTATTCATAAATCGTTTTCTAATATTCTTCTACCAAGTTAAATATCAACAAACTTACTAGTTTTTTGGTATTTAAAAAAATTAACGTTCTAGCTGGGGCTGATGAAAACCGCGACGGCAATGGCTTGGCGCTTCCGATTGATGAACAAATCGCCGACAAAATTCGTGGTTTCATTCGTCACTTCAAACAAGATGACCCCCGAGGAATACCTCCGGAAATGGGAGATGTTGTAAAGGATCCTATGCCAATCCCGAATCTTGAGCAGTCGTTTTCAGGAACAAAAATGAAGTTTGAGGATCTAAACATTTATGGATTAAGCAAATTCAAGCTTGACTACGCACGTGCATTGCTCTCAGATCTTAAGGTATTTTTTTCTTATGACATAATTTACCAGTATAAAAATATAAGATATATTGTATGAAATCCCTACCTGGAAAAAACAAGGTCTGAGAGATTTTGCTATTGCATCATTTGAATCGAACGTGCGTGCTATTCTGAACATGAACGATACATGTCTCAGGTTTCAAAGAGGAATCACATACGAACAAGCAAACAAATTGCATTTTTTGCTCAATTATATTCTTTCCTTAAAGTAATCATGTGTCATTATTTTATTTTCCTGTACATAGATTGCCGTCGGCTTGTCAATAGAAGAGCTTAAAGTTCTCGGCAAGTATCAAATGTCTTCATGGTTTACCCGCTCAAAGGGAAACTGCAACATCACAATAATCCAGGTTGCTGTTGAGGCTGCAGTAGATTTCTTTGTTGATCCGGAAGGGATTCTTCAAGTGGAGAACATTGCCGTGGATGTCAAGTTTCAAGACATAAAAATGAACTTTGATAATTTAGGGTTTCTTGCTTCAGTCATGCAGGTAAGAAAATCACATTACTGCACGTTTACTTCTTTGTTCAGACAACTTTCGCTTGATAGTGACGGTAAAATAATGTCGTACTATGCATGCACTCCGTCATTAACGTCTTCACTTTTCTGATTTTCAAGTTCAGTGTCACCATTACGAATGCAAACTAAAGTCATCAAAACTGAAGGCTAAATATATGAAATGCAATTTCCAAGCAAGTCACAAACAACTTCTTGGATGATTATGCGAACACTGAGCCTGTAATTTTTTGTTACTTAATCACACGCACATTTTATCAGTTTGCTCTTTTTCTTTTACAAACATTTTAAAGCTCACTAGCATGAACATGATGTCGGAAAACGATGGCTGGCTAATCAACTCCAAAATTTCATTTACATAAAAACCATCAATGACTGGAATTTATGGTATCGTGAATGAAACAGAATATACCAATAATATGGCAATCAGTTTCCGGTTTCCACTTTACTATCATAATTTGAAGCGTCATCACGTGTACTTGTTTTCCTGACTTTTGTGTACAAATCCGTGTCATATGCTGTCAAATGAAAACTCATTGTACGTGTGGGGCATGAGGTTAGTGAATTTAGAAATTCAAGTTCGTTTTGTTTGGTGTTTTGTAAATTAACAGTCATATCATATTTAAGGCATAGTAGGGTACATTTAAAAAGTCTAGACGTATACAAAGAAGACTTTAGTTATACAAATCCTCCAATTAGGTATACAAATTCCAGTCAACAAAGGCTGTAGTATCAGTTCAGTTCCTGGAGAAAATGGTACTTCATTATTTCCAAAAATTGGCTAAGATAGTAAATAAATTAAACTTATAATCCACAAGGATGAATGATACTGTACTTTACAAGCATCATATTATTATACGTATCGACAATTAGCTCTTCATGAAATTTTCAATGATTTATAAATTTGCATAATTCAGTCACGACTTAAATTACATGATTGGCCAAAACAGAAATCGATGATTTACTGTTATGATCAGCATCGTCACATTTCTTGTAATCGTCAAAATAACAAGATATTATATGGTATGTATTTTAGCGTCTCTGCTATTATAGTCAGACTTTAAAAACTATTTTTCGCATTCTATTTTTATAAAGATTCATCGATATATAGGTTATATAAGCACGTGCTCTAAATTCGTTTTTGAAACAGTTTAAAATGGCTTCGTTATTTATCTAGTTGACTCACATTTTTCTGTAAAGATTACAAATAAATCCGTGACAGCTATTTTAGTTGTTGCAATTTTGGGTTTCTCGTAGATGTGTTACATTGCTGAAGATTACTTAATGATAATTTTGATTTTTTTAAATTCAGGGCATGATAAACTCTGTAGGATCATTCCTGTTTGATAGTATCAAGCCAATGATTTTATCAGAAGCCGAGTCAAGGGTCAGACATCAGCTAAATGACCAGTCCCGAAGTATGCCTCAGAGATTTCCCAACTCAATTACTCCAGTTGACATGTTTCTCGTCTCTGCCCGGTAGGTTGATGAGAATGCAAGAGTGGCAATACATACTATTCAAACTATTCTCATATTAATATTATTCATTTCATATTAACATATTAATGAAGGAATGTATTCATTATTCATCAAATGACAAAAGTTTGATAATATGATCATGATAATTTAAGCAATTACATGCGAGAGAAAGGGTTCGACCCATTCCCCTTACCAAATTATACCTGGACAAAGTTTGACTTTGACGAAGGCGAGCTTGCTGGCCTCTCCAGCCTTCATCGCACTGGACCCATTGCAGTTGAATTTGAGGAAAATATCATACGAATCACGATTAATGTGGGAGCGGAAAATCTGAAGGGTAAGTAGGAGGTTATTATCGTCCAATCAAACTTATCGTTATAAAGGGAACTTTTTTAAAAATCATTGAATTTATGCTCTGACATTTTACAAACTATCCCTGTTTCTTTATTGTCAAACCGCTATCATGGACCACACAATCACATATTTTATTATAAAGAGATATCTGAACGGGGTTCCCCACTGAACAGACAAATCCTCTTTGTTGTACACAACCTGGGGAAGGGCAATAATTTATATGCACTCATATTGTAATTTGTCGTGGTAAACGTAACGTAATAGAAAAATGCGTTAATTTGCATATAGACGAAGTTTTATAAATAAGTACTTTACCTTTATGTTTAAGCATCATGTACTTAGAATACGAATAGAATACTTCCTGGCATAATATAATATCGCTCGCTCGATAATCGTCGATTACCCGGATAGCATAAAACCTTACTAAAATGAAATGATGACATGAAAAAAGGTTTTGAAAACGAAAGTCGTGAACTATTTTTATGTAAATCAGAAAGTACCAAGACTTCGATTTAATGTTTGATATCTTCAAATAAAAATGCAGTTTTTTGTAAGTACTAACAAAATGCACCCAGACAAAAACTGTAGATTGAGTGGGAGTGGGAGGATTCATATGAAATCACGTCATTCTGATTCATATGCAAATATTCAAATGAAGATAAAAAGGAGACATAAAAAAGGGGGAAAATTGTATTGTGAATTGAATTGTGTTTGTTTTTTATGAGAAAAAAATGTTTAATGTAACCTTTGTTTTTTCTATTTTGTACACCATTGTCATTCCGAAAATGACGAAATCAGGAAAATACAGATGGACAATGAACGTGATTAGAGATTTCTACTCGATCAGTGGCACAATGGAATTTACGCTGGAGTATCTCACTGCCGAAGTCAAGGTGGGCCAACCTGCCAATTTGGACAAAGGGGTCATCATTGATGCGCTGGATTTGGAGTTGGGCAATATAGCTGTGCTCTCGGATGGTGTGGGAACGGCCGATTATATTATCGAAGCATTTGTCAATATTGTGCCCAACTTATTACGAAAACCTATAATTGATGCTTTGGAGGATCCAATGAAAAATATGATTCAAGAGGAGGTACGCAAGGCGTTGGATATTGAAGCAGAAATTGAAAAAAGGCTTCCACCCTCCTTGGCGTCTTCATCGCTGATATCATCAAATGTGGAAGTGCCCAAAGAATATGATGATGGCGAGGAGTAAACGTATTTTCGCTAAATTGGTCAAAATTTCTGAAAAAAGGGAATGTGTGCGATACTGAAAAGTACACTTTTGTTCAAACTAACCTTTAATAACTTTTTCACTTTAACCTTCAAGGATAGAGGCAAACGTATGATTACAAAGCGTTTTATTGTTAACTATAACATTTTCTACATAATCCCAGCCTTGTGAACAGCAATTTATGTCTATATAAAAAATCAGGTTACAATAAAAACACAAAAAACATTTGGGCCTGATGATAATTATAGTGACCGAATTTCCTTAATAATTTATAATCAACCCAATTTTTTGTGTTCTCAGCATTGTTAATTATTGTTCCCAGTCCGAAACACTGTTTGTCCGTGTAAGGCGTTCATCCCATATTACGCAAAACGGCCATTATTACAACAACCCATTCAGTAGACTCATTTTGGTAATAAACAAGTTTTAAATCTCTTTTTGTGTTTCTGTCGTTTTTTGTAAATGACTTTGATAAAGGTTTTGCCTTTTTATTTTGCGTGGGCAAAAATGGCGATTGATGTGTGCATATTACTGAAAAACTCAAATTTATCCATTCCTTCAGCATTTGGAGTTTGTGACACCCCACTTGACTTGCATTATTGGTATGCACTGTAAATGTCAATAAATATTTCACATATTCTTTCTGTGCTATTCACGCCTCCCCTGGACATATACGGAAATGACAAGGTCAAGTATCTGACAAAAGTAGCATGTAGTTTTGGTGAATCAGGATGGCATTTCCATGTCTTTTGGCAATGTCTTCCATAAAGACAAATGCAGAGTTACAAGTACTAGCCAAACAACAACAAAGGAAAATAGTCAGCATTAAAGAAACATAGGTTAGCTAATGGGATTACCTATATACTTATTGAGATTTATTACCAAATAAATTAAGTCATTAGTGCCTTCTGCATGGAATCTGAGTAGACTGACCTATGAATGCAGTTTGATTCGTTAGACAAATATATCGACCTCCTGAAGCAATTTTTTCTTACAAAATGGTGTCAAGTTTGTAGATGTTTTAAGTGCAGATCAACAAAAAATCATGAAGTGCTGTAAGCAAGTTTGTAGTTCTGAGCATAAATCATATATGAATAAGGTCTTCATCATCAAAATTCTGAGAAACCACTAGATTCTGAGAAGAAAACAAAACGCAAAATTTGTAGAGTAAACCTCATGATGCTACTACTCTTGGTTTCATAAAACAGAAAAATGCCCTAAATGGGGTGACAAATCATTCATGAATGAATCAACTCCATGACACACGCCAGAACATGCCAATATTTTTTAGAATGTTTGCATGAAAATTTACACAAACAAGCAACCCTATGTATAACACTCATCTGAAATGACGAAAATACAAATATACAATCAATCAACCTGTCCTAAAAATGATTAAATGAAAAAGTTTGCCTGGAAAAGTGCGTCAACTTAAATATTGTAGAGGGTAATAATGCATCAAAGTGTTTAATACTTTTATATAAAATAAAATACTGTAGCAATATATGGTAATTATGTTTTCAAATGAATTTAACAATGTTGGAACGTAGGTCGTAGGTACTATGAAGATTTTGCCATTCATAATTGTTGTTATATTATTCAGGACGTAGCGGTAAAAATAGATCATAATATTTTGTTGTAATCCAGCTTTCATCTTCACTTACAAAGGCAGGTACATACAACTTGTACTTGCACTCACTTCGTTTCACAACTTGTGAAATCCATGAATCATGAGTTACAAAGGACCGGATCTGACATAGCTTTGTAGCCTGGTAGAGGATATATGTATCATGATTTATGGGTTTCAGGACCAGGACATGTTGCCGGTTTATTTCCTGTCTTCCTTTGTCATCAAAGCTCCGTTACGACAGCATAATATAAGTGGTAGGAATCCTGCATACAACAAGACAAATGGGATATAATGAATGGGCTCAATGCTTTGTGGGTCAGGTGGATGTTATGCAATTGCTTAGAGTAAAGATAGTTAGTAGCCTTAGTTAGATGATTCATTCCATTAGCTTGTATTTGAAATCACATTATGTGGTTTGTTGAAAAGGTCAGTGTACATACGAACTTGTAACCATTTTAATGAGTTATGGATTAGAATTAATGTATTTTTCAGGTTTTGTCTGTAAAAAACAAACTGGTTTTAGACAATCGATACAGGGTTTTAAAAGTGAAAGATGTACCTATTATCGGAGAGATTTTGATTACATAAAACGAATAGATAAACATTCATCAAAACCAGTGTTTAAAAAGTATTGTGATTAGTTCCAGTTGTTGAAAATAAATTAGAATCACTTTTACTGCACACTATCTTGTTTTCACAACTGTCATCCATGAAGTGAACACCAATCAAAATGATTGTTTGCATGTAATTAAATGTGATAAAAGGATGCACATTAAAGAGTTGTTGTTTTACATTAGTGTTTGGAGATTTTATTTATACTTATTACTTCATGCAAGTAATCCTTTATTATATATATTGAGGTAGTAAAACAGTTTTTCACTTATTCTGTTTTGAAGCCAAGTTTGAAGCGGGTGTTTTCTTCATTGCTCCAGAATGGCACAGTTAATAAAACTCCAACTCGTTGGGTTGGGGTTCATTCTAGGAATTTTTTGCTTAGCGCATGGCTCCGTAGAAATACAACGTAGCATAGACCCCGCAGACCAAAAATTAATCGACGATTTTATTACCAAAATGTACCTGCCTGCTAGTAACGTTTCCAAATTGGGATTATCCATTGTAAGAAATAATGGAGAAATTCTGTACAGCACCGGCTTTGGAATGGCTGATCATGACAAAGGTATCCCAAACAGTAACCAAACTCAGTTCCTCATTGGATCAGCTACAAAGGTAGAGTTTAAGCAAAAAATTATAGTTCATGCCACCCAAATTTGTTGTATTGATCAATTAATATTTTGTACAACGCATAGAGCTTTACAGCTACAATTGTGATTCGAACTTTACATGAACTTTTCCCTGAATTGGGAGAATCGGTTCTGGACACACCAATACGAAAATTGGTTCCATCTGCAAACTTTACATTAATCGATAGGTAAACTTTAAAAAAATGCATTTGAAAATAATATTATGTGTATTAGATTTTATTTTAGATGCATGTAGTAAACACCATCAACCTTTAAACCTTTATGCAAATCCAATGTGACAGATTTCGGTCAGAGTATGCTACATTTCGGGATTTACTCGCACATCGCATGTGCATCTTCAGGGATGATGGTCAGCTTACTGCAGAACCGTTTAACACAACATCAGAAGTATTCTAGTACGACAAAAATAAAATGAACTACCTCTTGTTTTTGTTTATAAGTTTTAAGAATTGTATTTTTTTGCAATAATAGCAGAGAACGATATGCAGAGCAAATATGTGGAATGCGAACAGAGTTTCAATACAACAACCAAATGTACGTAATTGCTGGAGAGTTGGCAGGAATTCTCGCAAATAAAAGCTACACGGAATTGGTAAAAAAGCTTACCATTTAAAAGAAATCATGATAATATGATGTAATGTTACCGTTTACACTTTATGTGAAAATGATTTGTGCATCTGTAGATGAATAATTTATTGAAAGATATTGGTATGCACAACTCAAGTTTGATCGACATATCGGATGACTTTTCCAACATGCCATTTAGAGGACAGCCTTATTATGTAATGAACAACGCCAGCCATCCTATAAACCCGGATCTGATAAAGTATGGTAAAAAATTTTTATTATGTTATAATTATGTAAGCAAGCATCCCGTGAAATTGATTGAACGCGTTAAAAATATTTATATTTTATATTTCAGGAGAGTATATATAAATAATGCCGCAGGAGGTTTATATGCTACACCGGATGACATGGAAAAGTATATGAGATTTCATTTGAACAAAGGAAATGTTGATGGAAAGCAAATCATTCCCGAGGTGTGGCTAACTGTAACCTGAATTATGATCATGATAAAGTTGCAACATTTACCTTTTTCCATTTTTATTTTCTAGGAAGTAATGAAATGGCTCACAAAGCCAGCCAACGTGATGCCTGCTATGTCTTACAAAAGTTTAGATGCCGACCTTGTAGCTAACACGTTTGGGTATGGACTTGGGTTAATGCTGGCTGCTTATGATGGGTGGGAATATATTCATCATGGAGGATACTTTCCTCCTTACCGTAGCTTAATGTCCTTGTTTCCATCTCAAAAGTTGGGAATTTTTACAAGTGGTAATGAGGGTCCTGCTTTAATTGACCCAGTTATTTTGCACGCGTACATTTTCGAAGTGTTACGAGGAACCTCTGACGCAAATGCTACTGAAAAGATCACTAGGTTCTGGGACGTACAGAAAGCTATTAAAGAAGAAAAGATTAGAAAGAAGGAAAAAGTGTTGACCAAATTTTTGGAAGAACACACGAGTAAAAGGTCAGCAAATGCGGAAATTGTGCATGCAAATGAAATAGTTGGAAAGTATGGCAGTGGTGCTTCAGGTTAACTATTTTTTTATATAAAATCATAAAATGAAAAACATTATACAAACTTTACATCTTTACATTCATTGAATCCATTCTCGGATATTTTTAGGGGATGTTGAGGTATTGGAGAAATTTAACAATCAAACAAACACAACGCAACTATACGTGAAATATGGAAAATGGAGTCATGGGTATATGGAGAACATTGGAGGCTCTGTCTATCAAATTACTTGGGACACTGATATTGTTCAGGACAACTATGCTTCTGGAGATGCTACCGGTTTAAGTTATGCAACTGTTGAAAATGAAACGTTAGCATTTGTAGTACCTGTAGGCGAAGAACTTGTTACTACTGGAAAGTTCAAACTTGGAGTCAGTTTGGATATATTACCTCCAATCCCTTGGGCACCTGACAGTTGTGGGCCAGAGTCAAAGCAGGGTTAGCGTACCAAAAGAAAGCGTTAATGTATCAAAACAATTGTCGCTTGACACAAATGCAATTAATAATACAAGTATTATATGTTCTTATTAAAAAATGTATCTGTTGAAAAAAATCCATTCATTTAAACTGCCAACTTGCCTTTATAGAAAGCTATATAAATTACCTTTCTTTCACAAACACAATTTATCATATAAGCATAATAAAACACACAAAATGATTATTTACTCCAGTTTCATGGAAATGTTTGCTGCACAGAGTTTTACGCATTGTTTATAATCAGTTATGAAAGCACAGACAATATGTAGATAGAGCATAAAATGTTATGTACAATGTATCCTAACTGTACGACTAAGTTTGTAATAGTATTTTTTAAAGTTCATATATGAATATAGGCTTACGATTTAGAGAAGCATTATGTTTACTTTTACCTTAATGTTATTATTAAAACGGCTCCAGATATAAAACAGCTTTAATTTGAAGATTTTCAGTGAATATCTATGTCCTATGCTTCATTCCATAATTATAACATCTTTTTATGCTGCCATTAGTTATGGACGCCTGAATAAAATATATGATTGGTGGATATTCCTATTCCTATAAAGATCAAATATTGAAGGTGCTGTATTTCTAGCTTCCTAGTTGGCCAACACATCTTCAATTTGAACATCTCTATTTCTCTCTGATCCAACAAGGAGCAAGGAAACGACCTGGTTCAAGGCAAAATTTATGAAGATCAGTGGAGTAGTCTTGTCCACATAATTCATCATAAAGTTGATTTTCAGAGGTGTCAAACTCCGAGCCTCCTTCTTAATCCAATGCCTGGCTTTGAATGTGGCGTCATGTCGAAGTTCCGTGATGAGGTTTGTAGAATGTTCCAAAACATTTGCAGCTTTTGTATTCATTACCAAGATGGACACTAGTCCATCCAATGCCACCAGTGGAAAGTAGGAGAAACCTGGCATAGGTATTTGATCATGGAGTCGAATGCAAGAATACAGACAGAATATTAACAGAGCTGTCATTCCAGAGAGAACCAAAGGGAAAAAGTGTTGGCGAAAGCAAGCATTAAGTTGGATTGCCATGATTTGCACGCGCCTGTACATTCTCAGGATTTCTGCGTAGTTGTCATTCGTTTTAGCGGACTTGAGTTTCCTGCATAAAAAGGAAAATGTCATTAGCTATGACGAGACGATAGTTTAGGATGTTTTTCATTAGTAGCCTAAAACAAATATTTGTATGAATGCAGGTAACAACTAACAACAACGCAAGCTATTTCGACTTGTATATGCACTAGTCTTAGATGCGCAAAATAGTGTCTGCAAAAATCAACAAGATCAAATAAAGGTCAACATAACGTTTGCACAAGTGCCCTCCAAATTACCCGATAGATTATGAATAATTAAAACGAAAAATGCGTGCATTAATGTATATGCGTCATAAATCTTTAGTACTTCCGTTGAAACACTTACCATTTTAA
This sequence comes from Entomobrya proxima, assembly GCA_029691765.1. NCBI lineage: Eukaryota > Metazoa > Arthropoda > Collembola > Entomobryomorpha > Entomobryidae > Entomobrya > Entomobrya proxima. The sequence continues at coordinate 19,417,375 of CM056172.1, forward strand.
GACGTCAATGTAATCATGCAGGCAACTGACGCTCAAGAAGAAGAGTCCGAACATGGCAAAAGTCATGGGAAGTACCATGTCCAAATGCATCCACGCGTTAATCAAGCTGATGATTAAATGTAAAGTCCATGATGTTACCCGACAGTGATGATCCTCGGTGTACTCGAATACATAAGATCCAATGAATGGTGGAACGCATGGGTTAGCTAGGAGGATGCAAAATACCAATGTCGGAACGCTTATTCCCGTTACTAACCCGAGAATGACGAGAGCTTTTTGAGACTTTGCAGTCTTCTTCAGCAAGTTTGCCAATGTTCCATCACGGTCTTCCTCTCTTTTAACCGCTGGATAAGGAACAAAAAAGAAAGATTACTTTCAAAATACTACATCTTATAATGTTGTCTTGATACACACCTCTGATTTGTTCCTGAAAACGGAAATTAGCATTTATCAACTTGACAATTTCCTTTTCACGCATCCATGCAAAAATTCTCAAGCCATTGCACAGGACGTATCCGGTATTGAAATAAATGCATAGCATTTTGTATGATACGCCAAATCTTCCAATGTCTCGACTAGCCATGCTCCAAAGAAGGAATATGTTGTGGATAATATGAATCGCCATTTGAAAGTTGAATTGATACCGTTTCTTATCAGACAGTACTCCAAACTCATTTCGTTTCTTGTCCCAACAAAACGAGATTGCCCCAATACGGCTGCACATTTCCAGGTGTAGCCTAAAGTACCGAATCACTTCTTTCCGGTACAGTGCTGCACCGCCGCCGGCTTTCTGAGTGTAACTCATTTTAAGTAGTAGTTGATTGATAAACAGTAAACTGTTTGCAGCAGAGGCAAACTGCTGTTCGCTGGAGTTGGAACGTGATTTCGTAAGTAATGTTGTTTTTGCTTCCGGGTGGACAGTAATTGCCGTTATTTTTGGACTTACTTCTACCTGAGAAAGCATTTGACGCTGAGATTGACAGTGATGGAAACTACTAGTATGACCGTCACATTTCCACGGTTCTAGTTGCTGCACCATTTTTTGGTCAGCCAAATCTACGTACGTTTCTAAACTGAATATCAGTATTTACTTAATAAGGAATGTATACTTGGACAATTTTGTGTTACCGACCGACACTAGCTGTTATATCAAATTATTGGAAATTCTTAGATGTGTAAACGACAATGCTATAACACTACACAGCTAGATTGCAGTAAGCTTAAGCTCCTGGAAAACATTGTGAAACTCACGTATTGAAAGTTTTTAGATTGTTTGACTTGAGGCGATAATTATCCATAATGAATGTATAAACAACAATTGTCCTGGGCATATATCCGTTTTGCATTAATTTTGGTTTTGATTTTTTCTCTGTAGTGTCCTTTCCCTCTAAGTAATCCGCCTTTTGTTTACACTTGTTGTTTGCGTTTTGGAGTAATTTATGATGAGCTATATTATGCTTCGGTTTAGGACTAGGTCGATTAAAGACTGCATATTATTCGTGGAAAAACTTTTATAAGTAAAGAGCAAATAACATTAGTGCTTTTCCGGTAAGATGACCGTCAACTAGGTGTAATTATTAAGTGATAATCACTTCCAAAAACTTATGTTTTTGTTTTTATCAAACCTCTATATGGTCAATATTTTCCCGAACTGTTACAAGAACAAAAGAAATCGCAAAACATATTCCGTGTCATTACAATACAATAAAAGCTAGAGTTTCTTTGATATCTTTGGAATATGGAAAGCTACACCCTTAAAGCTAAATGTTCACTTGACGTAAGGTTGGATAAAAAGTACAATAATTGCAAGTTTTGTTTGTTTTGCAGCTATGTCTGAGCTTTATTTTCGTCCACCCATCCTTGTGGGTGACTTTGGAGAAATAAAAATCCTTGAAACAACCGCTACTACCTTTTTGTATAGGATTCAATTTAGGAACCCTGTATTCGAACGAATTAAAGTCGCAATAAAATTTGCAAAACACCCATAATGTCCTCACCAGTAAAACAAAAAGTAATATAAACTGAAAAATACAGACAATAATCGTCATTAAATCTGCTTGCCAGGCGCACCTGAAGTTATTTTTTAGTTTTCTTATTTTTATTGGAATCCACATTTTTCTTTAAGCAACTAACGATGAACTAACGACGATGACTCACAAAGTGTTTGAGGGTGGTTGCAAACGTTTCGATTTTACATAAAAGTTTTTATTGCTGGAGATGATTTTATCAGTAAAGCCGAAATCCACAATTTAGGATTCCCGTACATGATTTTATCACAAAAAGTTATATAATATGCAAGGTAAAGTGGGTCCTAAAAATGTAACATTAAATATTTGTAAACTTTTGGCACTGGCACAAAAGACACAAAACTAAGAACAGACTTTAAAAAAGAAATTCTTTGTCTCTTACTGATGCTAATGCAAGCAAAAGAATCTCGTTTCGGAATAACCAAGGGTTTATATTTATATTTTATCTTCACTGTCTGTTTTTCATGTCAACAATAAGACTTTTTATAATGAGGTGAACAAGCTCATTAGTAAATTTGAATATCCATTGCCATTAATATTTTTTTGTCTTCAAATGTCACCGATTTTTATCTGAAAATTCTTTTCCGAAACGGCAGATGTAACTTAACTATTTTTTCTACAACGTTTTGTGCTGAAACATGGTAGCAAATGAATACTAAATCCAGCCTTTGCTTGCGAGCATTTCATGAATAATGTGTTGTTGTTCAGAAATTGGTTTGCAATTAGTACAAATGATATAGGCATTACTTTTCTTTCATTTCACTACTCATTTATGGCATAATACAGTGAAAAAATCGAAATTGACGCAAGTGTGCATACGTAATTACGTAATAAAAATAGTAAACAAACATGACTTTAATGCTGCATTAGCTACACCATAACATAACATAGTTTGTTTTCATAACTGTACGCTACGACACTGCACTGACAGTCGGACAAATTGTTGAGAAAATACCTAGGGTTTATGTTTAGCCGTTAAGAAAAACAATATTAAGAATCATTGTTATGGTCTCGTTTTAGAGATAATTATTTTGTCGGGCAACTGAGCTTGAAATGACAAAATGTGTTGACATCTGCAATTGGTGCCGAATGGCAATGGCTGATGCCTATGAAAAGCATATTATTTCATCCAATATTTTGTTTTACCGTAACCGTAAGCATTCTCACGGTTAGCTAGATTTTAGTAGTAATCGTATGTTGCCCCAATATATCAACAAAACAATAATATATGCTGGCACACCACAATATGCATTTCGCGATTACATAAAACAATTTTTGACATTTGTTGAATTGTGCATACTGGATACAAAAACATTAATTAAACATCATCACGCTGTGATCAGCAAGCAACCAAGCCATCACATGCTATGCTTTGTTCATGACGTTTTCTAATGTTAAAAACCTGGCTGGACACTGAAAGCCTTAGCTTGCAAAGTCATATTCCATATTATACATAAATGTACTAATCACACCGATAAACCTACTGACCTTGACAAACCAGAAACAGATTTAGATGGCAACTGAAAACAAGCATTAGGTATCAAGCAAACTGATATTAGGTATTTAAAGGTTATGTGTACCGATTTGCACAAGAGCATAAGAGATCTGGAACTATTATAAAGTCAATAAACTTTGCAAACCTGCATGTATGGAAAGTCAAGCAAAATTCCTGTGTAAAAGAAATTAACCATGAAGCGAGTTGTCCTAACTCAACAGGTATATAAATTGTCTTAATGTCATTCCATAATATAAACCCGCGTTCCATGATTCCTAACCGTGATGCTCCATAATTTCTTTGCTTTTCCTTTCATGATCCGATCACACAATGATCGTGTGAAGTTGTAAGTAGGTCGTACGTACATGGATAATCCCGTGATGGTATAGGATTTTTGCATGTGCTCGAATAGTGAAACTGTTAAGATTTGTTCTGGTTATGGTAATGACTGGTACAGCTAATAGGTATCAGAATGTGGTATTATTAGCCTAGTGATAACTATGTTTTGACATTTGAGCCAACCTCCATGTAATATACTGAAGCTAAATTAAAGTGAAAACTCGCCACTTCTTTCATCTTTCTTGACACTTGATTTTCAGCAAGGCTAGGTGTAGCATCAGAAAAGTTAACTCTTGCAGAAATTGTGATACCCTAAAAGTTCAAAATGCTTACGTACGATCAAGCAACCTACTTTCTCGAAAGTGTCTTGCGAATGCCTCCAACTTGGAGGAATCTGCTTCAAGAGAAACCTCTCGAGTTTTTTACACTGTATTTGAAACGACATGCCATACGAGTCCCCTTTCAAGTAAGTCTACTGCGTGAAGGTCTACTGCATATTTTAAACAAATTTTTTGATTGGTTGTTGGTGAATTAATAACCATCTACAGAACATGTATATGGCTTCAGTGGAGGAAGGCCATCGTTGGTTTCCATCTGAAGAAGAAATCAAGAATATCGGCTTGTCTGGTCGCGGCGGATGTTGCCTTCATTTGAATTATTTCACCAAAATGGTCTTCCAAGCTATTGGTGTGGACAGCTTTGTGGTTCGGGGGGATCATTTCTGTGCTCCGGTTGCCGGTACTCACTGCATGGCCATGGTTAGACTACATGGGCCAAAAGACACTGGGCTTTACATGATTGAGGTTGGTGGGGCTTATCCCATGCTGGAACCAGTTCCAATGGACAAGGAAAGGCTTCCTTTCAGAACGTTGCAGGCAGTAGGATACCCATATGAATTCAGGGAAATCGGCAAAGGATGGATTGGAAAATTTCATATTGGTGGAGGCATTATGGGTGGAAAGTTTGTAAGCCAATTGTATAAGTGCTTTTTCTTCCAAGTTAACGAATTCCAGCTATAATCTGAACCATATATGCATTTTATTGTGTAGACTGACAAAAAGGAAACGCTGAGAACCTATTGGGAGCTCAAGCCAAGAGCCCATTGGGAGTTTGACTACCCAATGCTGGAAACCTTCACCAATCCAAGTTATTCGGTAGTTCTGAGAGCACCCTATGTCTATCGTTTTTTTAGCAATACTGAATTCCAAAGACTTTTTCCCGAATTACCTGAGAATGCAGGTGCCAATATAAAAGAAAAGGTTTTGGTGACAAAATCCATTTCCAAGATTGAAAAGGTAATTGCTGCCAATAAATCAAAATTGGGTGAATCCAAGGTCTTTGGAGGATTAATGCCTGCAACAAACGGCAAAGCCCCGAAAACGCCAGCCAGCAATGGAAAGCCAGCTGCACCTGCACAGAATGGAAAACCAGCTACAGTTTCCACTCCAGCCACAAATGGAAAGGCTCTAGCTCCAGCTAGTACAGCAAAGGACAAGAAGGCTGCCAGCGACTTAATCACATCATCCTCTGTATCAACGAATGGAAAGGAATCCGTGGAATTGACTCTTTCAAAAATGGAAATTGTAGACTCAGACGAAGATGAATTTGAAGTTGTAACAGAGGAGGAAGTTGAGTCAGACGAAGATGAGGATCTTGAGGATCCAAAGAACTTCATATTTGTATTCAAACGCCGGCTTGTTGTAGGTGATGCACATTCTAGGAAGGTTATCAAAAATTATAGCACATATGCAGAAATGAGTGAGGATTTAAAGAAATACTTTCCTAAAATTCCTTCCAAAGTAATTGATAAGGCCATCAAGACATTTTCTGCGTATGAGCCACTACCAAACCCTTACGACTCCATTCTTTAAACTCATTTTTATAACTTTATCCTTTAGATTTATTCATTTGAAATGGATTTGATATTAAAAATAAATTGTTTTGATGCCTTGCGGTCTTGTATTCTTCAGGTTTACATGTAAATTTTTATTTTTTTGTTTCTGAAAAATGAAAAACCTACCCAGGGTTTTGTCATATACATTGGAATATGTCCCATAGTCAATAGTAAAATTCTATGAGAGAGGGTAGATTTGTCTTTTTTCATCAATTTGAAAAATATTGTGTATGATTATACAAATCGGTAATATAAAATGCAGACAAATAATGCACATTGTTACTTAAATAAACAACAAACATTCATGTTATCAATGCTACTTGCTCTTGACTGCTGACATAGTTTGCCACATTTTATTTTAAATTTTTTTCATTAATCCGGTGTTTGCAACCATTCGTGATATTTTCTAGTTTGTTCAATCAACGGATGTGTCAATGCATTAACTAATGTTGCGATCATTTCACGAGTCCTCCTTTCCCGTTCCCGTTCAAGCTGTTCCCGATTTCTTGCCTGATGTTCTCGGATCTCTTCTCGTTTCTTCATTGCTTCATCAAACCTTTGCTTTCTCTCCTCTTCGATGTTTGCCCAGTTAGGTTGGGATGGGGTATTGGAGGAGGATATTCCTTTGTCAATGTCACCAACAGACATTTTCGGGATCACAAGACATGCTCTGAATGGCTCGTCGTGGCATTATTACGGTTTTTTTCGTTTCTTTGCACAATGTTTTCCACTTTTAATGGAATGATAGCTTCTATACTGCGGCAGTATTACTGCCGTTTATTACGTTCTCCATTCGTTGATCTTTACGCTAATCCACCTAAAACAAGTCATCAAAGCATTACACAGAGCGTTTCTCAAGCTGGAAACAGCGTTTTTTGCAAAGGCTAATCGAATCACTATGATGAGGACAAAAACACATATAATCGCCAAAATATTAATAATCCATGCAATGTATAATAAATAGGATTTTTATGTCTCTAGTGGTGAAAAGTAACGCTGCCGGAGTTTTTAACTGGCAAGTGGTGTTAAATGGAAATGGGCTTGAATTGGGACGTGTGCCATAACATGAGTTCCATTGTCCCATTGTTACTGTAAAATTTTCACTTTTCAAAATATCAAAGTTTTATAGAATTTTGACAATTAATTGTAAACTAAAGTAGTGTAATTCGCTTAATTGGCTACTGTTCTTTTATTGAACCCACTGTATAATTGGAATTGTAGAATAAATCGTGGTGTTTCCATTTTCACATGAGAATGAAATTAACCGTTAACAGCTAGTATAAGCTGTCTGTATGTTTATACAAATATTGACAAGTGATCGACCCACTTTTAAAAATACATTTTTGACATTTCTATAAACGTACAAAATATTATCCAAGAAAGGTTTTCAAATATAGATATTTTTAGTTTACATAATTCCGTTGTTCTCAGTTTCTCAGTATGTTATATCTTTAGATGGAGATATCTCAACGTGTATATATCGATTTCATGATTTCATGATGATATCGGTATGATGGTACGTTTTCATGATTGATTGATATTATCATGAAAGCTGAGAATAGTTTTTGGGAAATAGTGTCACGAGAAAACAAGGAAATATTTCTCTCGTTTGCATTCCTGGCAAATAAAGTGTTGATGCAATCATTTATTGTAAACAGTTTTGTAAACTGAAATGCAGTTGTATTAAGATTTCACTCTGGAATCTCAGGACTAAATTTTTCGAAAATCGTTGAAAATCCCTTGCATGCATTTGTTTAATTTCTTAAAATTGTTCCAGTCTTGTATTAGCTACACTTTCGGGAAGTCAGCAGACAGACAGACAGGGAAGTTTACAGATAATTTCAGGAAAAATGCTCACGTATGTGGGGAGGAATTAGTGCATCATATCACAGAAATAGTTCATAATATGTATTTAATTAAAGCTAAAGTACAAAAAGTAATCATACATCATATAACGTTATATCATAAAATAACAGACCTAATAATTATTATAAATATAATATTTATTACGTTTTACGTTCAGTGTTTCTTTTCATCTTTAAAGTTGCAATTTGATTGATTGCTGATGTCATTTAATTTTTTCGTGTCAAAGAATAAACAAAGTGGCAATTTGGCGTCTTATTTGGCAGAACCTACTACATCAACCCTTTGGTTGGTTCGGTGTAGTATAGTATTCTGGATGAGGAGATGAGGAATTTTTTATTGGTTGGCTAAGATTTTCATTCTTCCTTGTTTGTTTAAGATAATCGGGTGCGGCTTGATTAGCTATCTTCCTTGCTACCTCCTTGGGCTGATGGTGCGTGTTCTTAATATGTCGGTACAGATAATCCATGCGTTTGAATGCATTTTGACAAATCCAACATTTGAAGGGACGCTCACCTATAACGCATTTGGAAAGGGTACACATGATTACTAAGTGAAGGGGAGTGACGAGCGATAATATACTAAGAAATGAAGTAAATGCGCTACCCGAATGGACAACCAGGTGACGACGAAGATCTCTGCTGTTTGAAAACGATCTGGAGCATTGATCGCATGGGTATGGTCGTTCGCCAGCATGTGTTATTAAATGAAGGTCTAGTGTCCATTTTAGACCAAAGCTTTTATCGCAGTGGTTGCAAGTGAAAGGGCGCTCACCTATAAAGTGGAGAGAAAATAGAAGAAAGCATGAGGCGGATTGAGTTTCAGTGGCGTTAACTGTATCTCGTTTATTATGTCAGGTTTAACTGTGTACCTGTATGGGTAATAACATGTTTCTTGAGATTTGCCATGCCAGTAAATCTCTTGTTGCAGTAAGTGCAAGCAAAGGGCCTTTCACCGGTATGTATAAACATGTGGGAACGAAGAGCCTGAGCGTAGGCAAAGCCTCGATAACATTCTTGACAGACAAAAGGTCTTGCGCCTGTGTGTGTGCGCATATGTAGTGTCACTTTGCCCCGTTGATTGAAATCTTTTCCACATTTCGGGCAGACATAGGGACGCTCGCCTGTATGCGTGCGAAGATGGTATTCGTAATGACTCTTTGCAATGAACCCCTGTCCACAGTCCTCGCAATTAAAGGGTTTGTCTTTGTCTCCTTTCTGACAAAACTCGTGGTATTTGATATGGGCTTTGGTTTTGAACTTTTTCTGGCATACGTTGCACTGGTACATTAGGGGCTCTCCTTCCAGTACAGTGATGTGATCGTGGATGACCACTGGACTTTGCCTTTTCTTTTTCTTAGGTACGGGTTCGCCTTCGCCATTTCCTTCCTCCACTTTGTCGTCTTCCTCTTCATTGCCAGCGTTAGCGTCATCATCGCATCCGTTTTCAGGTGCTGATACCTCCTCATCATCGCCAGCTTTGGAGTAATCGTCGTTTCCGTTTTCAGGTGCTGATTCCTGCTCTTCATCGCTAGCTTTCAAGTCATCGTCGCTTCCGTTTTCAGGTGCTGATTCCACCTCTTCCTTTACCATTGTTAAATCAAATGCAGCGTTGCTTTCTTTGTTGGCGGATGTTGAGGGGCTGCTTTCTGCTGCTGTACTGGAATGTATATCTCGATTTTCTGCCGATGATGATGGGGTTGTTTCAGCCAACGGATCCGGAGAAATCTCAATGGCATTTTCTCTGTTTTTTCTACTGCTACTACGTGTCAAACGAGAAGTAGTACCAGTTGAGCTAAATTCGCTACCGCTTTTTTTGGCAAAAGAGTTGGTCTTGACTGTAGGAGAGCTCACTCTGGGGGTGAAATGACTTCCGGATGACACATGGGTATGATTCACATCCACAATCGTGGGTCCTACCCTGTTGTTCTGATGTTGGTAATGACCCAAGCTCTCCTTCTTTTTTCTGCCAATAGGGCTCCCCCCTATGCATCGTGTGCAGCCTTCCTCCGAATGGATTATACAACTCCAGCATTTTGCGTGTCCGCACGATTCAGTCACCTTCCGGTAGTTGCTTGTATTGTAATGGACACCACACTGAGGGTAGGCATCTTCATCCACAGCGGCCAATGATCCTCCCGCGAGTCCCGCGCTAGCTCTATCAAGGTATGGAAGTGATGTTGATTTGGATGCAGGGGCCAAAGTTTTCCCTTCCTTAGCCCCTGTTGACCGAGTCCTCATGTCAAGATGATATTTATATGACACTATTATCACTTTCCCAACAAAAAACTCTGTCTAAAATAAAAACCCATAGGTCAGTGACATTTTGACAATGTGACTAATTGCTGATTGTAAAATGACTTCTTTGACATGATCACATGCATGGCACACATGAAAATGCTATTCTCATGCAATTCATGCATTCTTTTTGATGGAAACATGTACGATTCTAAGAAGGATGCTATGAAATGCTATTTGTCACCATCAACTTTTCAACTTTCACATTTTTGTACATGTACAAAACTTTTGTTCCCATTTCTTCTTCACTCTAACTCTCTTACTTCATGATTCAATGTTGGTATCATTTGATACAATTTTAATTTTAAAAATTCAAAAAACTCTGAGTACAGACATCACACATATACGATCGCTGTTAACTGTATATATATTATTACTAGAACTTACAGGCAGGCTGGACGCCCTGCCACATTAAGAATAACAATTTATTTATTCAATCGAAATAAATGTGTTTGCCATCCAATAAGGTGCGTTTTATTGGTACGCAATATTATATACATAAATTTACTTTAGTATTTCTCTGTAGACACAATTATATGTATAAATCCCCGCATTATTTTCGTAGATAGCTCCCTGTTTTGAACTTTCTTTTACTTCAACAAATAAACCTTTCTTACTACGAACTCTTGAAAATGCTGTGTATAACTGTCCATGGGTAAAAACCGGTTCCGGAAGTAATACACCGATTTGATCAAATGTCTGTCCCTGTGATTTTGTAATAGTCATAGAATATGCCAGCCGAAGTGGGAATTGCTTCCTTCGCAGCTGAAATGGTAAATCAGAACTTTTTCACCTCTTCTTTCGCAACTAAAAATACTGCATTCTTTTAAATTCGGGCCCATTGACTCAACAATAAGTCTGGTTCCATTGCACAATCCAAACTTGCCTCAGGTTTCGTAGAATCATCACACAGCACCCTTTCTTCAAATTCAGAGAATTTTGGCGGCATTCCCATGGGAGTAAGTGAGTTTAAAAACTCGATAGGATACTGAGACCGCTCTTCCTCATTTTCACACTCTTCCACAGTATCAACACTATAGTAAACAGTGGAGTTTCCGTCCAGCATCTGAAGAACTCTTTCGTTGACTTTTAACGTGTCTTCATTTTTGGGACACAAAACAGCTCTGGAAGCAAGGTCACTGGGTTGAAGACTGGTAATGTCAGTTCCAAACACAGCTGTGACAACATCATTGCAAATATTATCTGTTGGTATTTCTGCAAAATCTTGTTCCTCATTATTAAAAATTCCCGATCCAATCGAAAGCAACCAATCACAGAATTCCGACTCATCCTGATTCACACGCATATTCTGTATTAGTGGAAGTTCCTGAAAGTGCTTCCACAAATGGCTGCTCTTTACACAGGACTCCACAATCTTTACACGATTCCCATGCAGCACTACCGGCGCTTGTTGTCGAAAATCTCCCCCAACCACTATTGGAATGCCTCCAAATGGTTCATCCACGTTGAGCAAATCTCGCAAACTTCTGTCCACAGCGTTCAACAAATGAGCATGGCACATGGATATTTCATCCCAAATGATTAACCTCGTCCTTTTCAGTTCTCTCCACTGTGCAGATCCCTGTTTTATTCTTGAAACTGTGTTTTTTGAAAGGTCGATTGGGATTCCAAATCCAGAATGAACAGTTTTTCCACCTTTTAAAAGTGTCGCAGCCAATCCCGTTGGAGCAACACATTTCACAAATCCTCCCTGGCTTAGTATTGTTGAGATTAGAGCCTTATACACGAAAGTCTTTCCAGTGCCCCCTGCACCTGATAGAAAGAAACACTTTTGGCGTGACTTTCCTTCCACCGCATCTATGATCCTCCCAAAAGCTGTACGTTGCTCAGGGTTCATCATGGATGCCGCCCGTTCGGCTTCTCTGGTTTCCACTTCTATGTTGACTTCCGAGGAGAACTCATGCGTATCCACTGGAACAGGTAAGCCAAAGTCTGTGCAAAGTCTTCCAAATTGCGACAGGTGACTCTCAATATCACGAAGGGAGAGCTGCTCAGCCATGTTAGCACTATGATTAACCAAGTAGTCTTCGTACATCGCCTCCTTGTACTTATCATATAATGACCTTGAACCCGTTGGATCCCCATGCACCAATATTGTAACAAAAAGCTGTCTCAGTTCAGAAGGCATCCGAAACACAACAGCTTCATCCAGAGTCTTGTACCATTCCTGGTCGTCAGCAAGAAGATTTAAAGCCTTTGCCGCCTCATGAAAAGTTTCATGTACTACTCCGTTGATAGTGCGTATATCTTCGTAACACTGAGCCCCTTTAACAAAAAATATTAAATTTTATCTTAACCACACAACATATGAATTGTCATCCAAAATGTACGTTTTTGGTACACAAATTCAATATTTAAATTTTACTGTGTTTGTTTACTTACCCTTTACGTGCAGAAGTAAAAGCCTCAAACAAAACTTTTCCATTTCTTTTGGAGAAACTGTGTACAACCGAGGTAAGATTTTTCCAGCTCCTCTTTGTCGCTTATGCCATGAGTTGTTCCGCCAAACATAGTGATAAGGAATGTCGTTGTATTGAAACTCCCGTGCCGAAACATCCTCTCGATTTAATTTGAACCACTTTGTCAATTTAGTTCCATTCTTTTCAGCTTGTTCTAGTGCCTTTAACTCGTTTCCAGCTTCATGGTATACAGGTTGCTGCGACGGTAAGTGTACCGGTAACCGTTCAACTGAATGGGATCTTGTGTACATATCGTACTTTCGAAGTCTCCATGTGGCTTCTGGCGCAGACACGTATCGACTATCCATGAAATGGCGAATTTCATCCCAGTTAAGAGTACTACTGCCTTCAGTAATTTGTACCAAGGCTGCATCATGGCCCTTGTAAATATACTTGAACATATATTTTACGCTTTGCACTGAGGAGCACACTTCAACGTTAATATGCGCATTGTATTTCCTTGTTAGGTAAGGATTATAGGGCACAACCCATCTGTTATCTAGCTGAGCACCACGAACTTCAATACTTCGACCATCGTTCCTCCGCCGATAAATTGGGTACCCGTCGTTGTTGGGATTAGTTGTTTCCGAAAAGTTCTTGGGATAGTCTTTGCTGCATTTAAAACATCCCTTTTTCTCCTCCATACACGGGGCTTTCTTGTTGTGCTCTCCGCAGGGACCATGCATCATACATGTTTTTACAATGTCACAAAGCTCAGCGTCATCTTCAGATGGGATCTCGGCGCATACAACACAATCAATATCTTCAGGTTGCCGAAGCTTATCTTCATCATTTAAAATAAAAAGCATGTGACAATGCGGGAGACCTGAAAATGTACAAAAACATAAAATACGTTTAGATACATTTATGTGTACGTTCATAAATCATTCTAATATATGCTACGTACCTCGCTTTTGAAATTCAATGACAGTCATGTAAGCCTTAACCTTTCCAAGAACGCCACCCTGGTCGCATGTCATATCATTAATGAATTCCTTCAGCTTCAAATAAAAAACAGTAGCCACCAAATCAGGTCTATCTGTAGCAGTTTCATAACTTTTAAGGTTCTCCGTTATTTCTCTCCATTTGGGATTACAGGTGAATGTAATGAAGAGGTCCGGTTTTCCAAACTTTGCAACTAACACCATTGCATCTTGATAGTTTTGTTGCATTGCCCGTTTCCCTCCAGTAAATGATGATGGTAGGATAACCATTTTTCCAGCTTTCAAGTCCCTTTGTTCAGCCTGGTTGTTAACATAATCCATCAGTCCTAAATAAAGTTCCACACGAAGTGTTTTCTGATTTTGCCGGCACCACTGAAGTCGTTGGGCTTCCACTTTTAAATAAGCATCGATGATGAACTGTTGTGTTAATTTACCAGCATGTAATAAAGGATTGAAATTGTCGCGTTCCTGCAGACGGTAAGAGTAGAATTCCAGCATGGAAACACTTCTTGAATTTGCCTCGTTATCTTGGTTTTCCGTGGAAGAGGTTACGGAACTTTTCGAAATTCCTGGTTGCCATCCGTATTCACCATAGGGGAAAAGTAATGGATATGTCATTGGATCGCAGTTAGGACTTATTATGTTAATGTTTTGCAGTCTCTCCTCCTCTAACTCTTGAAACGCAATGTCCCGTTGAAATGGAACTTCACCGTCGTCTGACACAAATACCGCAGCTACTTCGTTAGCTATTGGCAGGTTGTATCGCCTTGGATCATGCTGCCTGTCTTTTGTTAGCCACATAGTTATCCTGGTGTTGGGTGGATTTTGAACTATTACATCTTTCATCATTTTAACTGCGGCGGCATATGGGTTGACCTCCCGGATAACTTCGTCAATTTTCTGGATAATTGCCAATGAGCAGTCCTCATTGTGTTCGTTCAGTGACCTCCGCTCATTGGCAAACTCCGGATCCAAAAAGTAAAGTTGGGAGTACTGCGGAGTGCTTCCGTTTTGCAGATTGACTGATGTTTTATGGTAAACTTGTCCGTGTATCACTAAAGATTGCGGTCCTGATGCAAATTTGACGGGTTGGTATCCGAACGATGCAAACGCAAACATACTATTATATTTTCTGACGTTGGCTCGAAAATTCCGTGAATCAGGGTCCTGGTGCGTCAGCCAGTTGCGGAATTGCTGAGGGTATGTAGTTGAAAGTTCTATGGGTCCACTGGCATTAACTGGAGGAAGTGAAATGCTCCCACTGCCACAACACGATGAAAACTTTTTCCTTTGTGTTCTCTCGCATTCGAAATGTTTGGCATTGCAATCCGAACATAAAACATCCATTTTTCCCAAGTAGTGCTGCTGTGGCTTCTGGGCTATGTCTCTTGCTATGTACTTGGAGGGCAGTGGTGTCCTACGATTGCGTATGCGTTCCGAAATAGTGAAGTTTGGGTCCGACCCTGCTTTTCGCCGTCTCTTTTCCGCGCGGTCTGCATTTTCTGTCGATATCTGCTCAGCAGTTCTTTCAGATCTCTTTCTCTGCTTTCGTTCCCGATCTGATTTGTTTTCAGACGTTACTTGATTTGCTGTTCTTGCAGACCTTCTTTTTTGTTGACTTTGTCGATTCTTTTCATTATCAGCTGCAACTTGTTCGGATGTTCTTTTGGATCTGGTTCTCTGCTTCCGTAGTCGGTTCTTTTCTCTGTCCGCTGCTATTTGTTCAGGTGTTTGCTCCTGAATTGTTTTTGAATTTTCCATTCTGGAAATACAATAGAAATAATAATTAGAATGTTCTTTGAACGCACACAAAGAAGTATCTTTTTATTAATTTACACACAGTAAAATTATGATATTCACTTTTTTTATATCAGATGCAGTAGACTGTTTCAATTAGATAATGTCCGATGCGTCTGGCTGCCAAATCGATATCCCGCTGATGTTAACTTAATGTAAAAACCTACAAAAACAACAAATAAATAATTAGAACGTTCTTTGAACGCACACAAAGAAGAATCTTTTTATTTCTTTACACGCCGTATAATTATAATACACACACCGCATACATCAATCCGATGAATATGACAAAGTCCACTGCCAGGCAGCTGCGCCTGCAACGTTAGAACCGGAAAGCTATCAATCACCAAAACGCAAGAACCTACAAAAATACAATGAAAGAATTAAAATGTTTTTGGAACGTACACCACGAAGGATCTAATCATTTATTTAACTCGACAGAACTTACTTGATAACAGCTAACACACCGACCGCACCAATCCAATGAAAATGACGATGTCCACCACCAGTCTTCTACACCTGCAAGGTTGGAACGGGTATGCTATAATCAAAACGGAAGAACCTACAAAAATACAATGAAAATGTTAGAATGTTCTTGGAACGTACACCAAGAAGGATCTAATCATTTATTTAACCCAACCGCACTTAAAACTTACTTGAAAACAGCTAAAACGCCGCAAGCAACAATCAGATGATGTCCACTACTACTCTGCCGCACCTTCAAGGTTGGAACTGTGTATGCTATCACCAAGTCACCAGAACCTGCAAAAATACAAACAAATTATTAGAATGTTCTTGGAACGAACACCAAGAAGGATCTAATCATTTTTTAACGCGACTGCACTTAAAACTTACTTAAATACTGTGAAAACAGAAGTCGCAGAAATCGGGTGATGTATATTGTCACTGTTGCTCTTCTGGATCATGCGCTGATTCAAACGGTTAAACTTGGGAACCTGCAATGATGACAATCAAACTATTAAAATATTCCTGAAACACACACAGAGAACGGCATGATTACTCATTTAACAGCTACTTGCTTACCTGTTAAAACTGACACGAACAAAACAAAAAGTTAATATTTTTCAGAAGTATGCAATTGATCGGAGTGCGGGTTATTATCTGATCTGATGAAGAGCTTGACTTGCATGCACAGAAACATTAGAATTTGGAAAGCAGTTGTTTATGGTTTTTCCTCGCAGCAGGAACACATGCTTGGCGCGGAGGTGCACGCTCTGTTTGGGTAATGTGAGACGTGGCATTGCATGTAGTGTGCAATACCTACGCAAGATGGTATCTGCGTAGGTGAGGCAGTAACAGTGGTTTTTTGTATCTCCTGGGACACACGGAAGCCGAACTCGGGGCATAAGTAATAAGA